>OU015743.1:153297365-153351505 GCA_907169655.1 Acomys percivali
ACGGTCACTTCAGTTACACCTCAGTCTACACGGTCACTTCAGTTACAGCTCAGTCTACATGATCACTTCAGTTACAGCTCAGTCTACACAGTCACTTCAGTTACACTTCAGTCTACAGGATCACTTCAATTACACCTCAGTCTACACGGTCCCTTCAGTTACACCTCAGTCTACAGGATCACTTCAGTTACACCTCAGGCTACATGATCACTTCAGTTACACCTCAGTCTACATGATCACCTCAGTTACACCTCTGTCTCCTCTTATTCACACAGTCTTCCTCTGCCCACTTGAGTAAGTTAGATCTCCCTTATCATCCCGTGACTTCTCATCCCCTGTCGGTTTTTTCTTCCTTGCATTTAGCCTAATGTGCATCAACATGAGCATGAACTGTTTTAGATATTTATGTCTAGTCTTAATCTCCTATTCAGTTACTCTAGAATAGGGCCTCAACCTTTCTACTGCTGTGACCTTCGGTAAAGCTCCTCATGTTGCAGTGACCCTCAATTATAAAATTATTGTCATTGGTACTTCACAACCAATTTCACTACTGTTATCAATCAAGTGTAAATATCTGATGGGCATGATATCTGATATGTGACTCTGTGAAAGGGGTGTTTGGTTCCCAAAGAGTTCACAGCCCACAAGTGGAGAAGCACTGCCTGGAAGATTAGCACCATTGGACAGTGGCTGTTCTGTCTCATGCTCTTCTCTGTCTGCACTTCGCAGAGCAAGCATAGGATCATACCATTTCACATTCTATACTTTTAAATAAACTGTTGATTTCTAAACAGATATCTGCACATAGTAGAAATATTAGTGGATGTAGGCAAAGTAGCATAAATGGATAGTATTCAAAACTCTGGTTAATAGTTCCAAACACAAGGCACAACTGTGTGTGCTCAGTGGGTGTTTAATTACTACTTCGTTGTATTTCATCTCTAATTTATCCTTCCAATTCCATGTACTTCTGCCCCTTATCTCTGAATAAAGTGATTTCATGCAAACTTGTTCCTCAAAGTGGCCCAAATGGAGGGAAATATCTCTAAATACAAAACAATAAAATTTAAATGATTTTTATTTATTATTATTATTTTTTTGTTTTTTAGTTTTTCGAGACAGGGTCTCTCTGTGTAGCCTTGGCCATCCTGGACTCACTTTGTAGACCAGGCTGGCCTCGAACTCACAGCGATCCGCCTGCCTCTGCCTCCCGAGTGCTGGGATTAAAGGCATGCGCCACCACACCCGGCTAAATGATTTTTAAAGCTGTAATCATAGCACTTTACATTACGTCAATTTGAATGAGAAATCATATTATAAAACCAAAAAGTGCTTAGAGTTGGGCATCTGAATTATTTTTAAAATGTGTATATTTAAACTGAAGATGTAGCTCTGTAAGTACCTGTCAGTAGTGTGCAAGGTTGTAAGTTCAAATTGTTTTACTATTAAAATAAAACAAATGAATGATTGTATAGACGTCGAAAAGATACTATAAAGTTTCTGTGTAAAACCTATATTAAGGATTCATATTTTATGAAGACAATGTGACTAAAATGTCACTTCTCACATTATATAAACCATCTAGAAAATTCCTTTAAAGAAGGTTTTGATGACTTAAGGAAAATAAGAGTTAAAAGCACTCTAACTGTACAGAAGAACAAAATTAAATTGGTTTCTACTAGGTTGGCCATGATCAGGAAATTCAAACTTAATTCTGAAAGCAAGAGGGACACTTGAAGACTAGTAATATTGTTTCTGTGAGAGCAAGATGAATTCAACCAAAGTTTTAAAACTCTCTGGTGAGGAAGGAGGTCACAGATCGGAAGACCAAAAAGTCTGCAGTAATCCAGACAGGCAATGATTAAAGTCGGGATGGGGAAAGGAGTTATTGATTGTGCAAAGGGGGAGTGGGTGGAGGGAGTTAATTTCCCTTGCTTCTTCCTCACATCACCCAAATAAATCACTGCCTTCACCTATGCATCTGAAGTGAATGCATCACCAAAAAGTAAAACTATTGTAGCTTAAAAAACAATAGAGGTATAAAATGTTAAATGCTGCTGTAACCTGAATTTGTAACGATAGCATTGTAAGTATAAATTATTAATTACTAAGGGCAACACTTATTCCCATATTGCTAGAGCCTGCTGAGATTTTGAAAACCAATATGTTTTTGTCTTGAAGGGTGTTTGAAAGAAACTGGTTAACCTAAAAGGCCTTGAGATGTTAGGGGAATTACAGAGGAGAGACTCTGTAAATCAATACAATTTCTTCAGCAAATACAGTATCAAAAAGAACGACATTGACTTCAACATTGTCAGCAATGGAGATAAAATCATTTATATCCAAGAAAGTGTAAACAGCCTCGGTCTGAATAGTTGACAGCACCAGAGGAAATTGAAGGAGGCTCTCCTCATTCTGCACTGTGAAGCCTTTGAATTCAGTAGGGGGCCCATTTACAAAGACAGAGTACTGGTTTGAAGAATGATCATTCCTGCCAAAGCCTGCTTTTAGCACTTAGGGAGAGCGCTGCACTTTCTTTTTGCACATCAAGGATGTTTGGCTCCTCCGCCTCTCTCTGCCCAAAAGTCCTGGGTGATCCCTCCCATTCTGCAGCACCCCAAGGGCCAGTATTAATTTGTGAATAGTTATGACATCATAAATCAAAAAAACTCACAAAAGAATTGAAGACAGAATTTTCTCTCTGTTCTTAGTTTCTTGAAAAATTATTTTATTATCTTTCTTTTTTAATGTATACATTTATATTATTACACATGGGTAAAATAAACTACATACAGCAGGAAGAACCATGAGATAGTCAGGAATTATATAAATGTTACATTCATAGTGATTTGGCTATTTGTATTTGGAAAGCTTAAGTAAACATCTTTCCTATCTTGTTGTGTCTAAATTTCTGAATGGAGATTAATATCTATCATATCTCATCTCTGTTAACTTAAAACATCTATCTTGATCTAAAAGCATCTTAACCCCTAAACAACTAAGCTTAATTGTGAAAGTAAACTATCAAATCTTCAACTCCATCAGAGACTTGAGAAGGACTAAAATTAATTACCTGAGTAAATAGGAAGTGCAGGTTAGCAGCTTCCAAAATGAAAAAAAAAAAAAATGACAGAGACAGTTTGCTGCCTGAACAGTCACCCAAAACTCTATAATGTTGGAGCATCATCTTCAGCCTTCTGGCCCAATATATCTGACAGACATATTTGTGAAGCAGGAACTATTAAGGACTTGCTTACCCTGCCTTGGCAGAGTTTGGCAATCGACTCTGCTTGCATCTCAACCTGCCCATTTTTAGGCAGAATTCTGTCTGTGGCAAAACGAGGACATTTTCCCCAATGGCTGGTTTGCGACATTTGAAGCCAACTCCATAAGGAGATTCTTTGATGCTTGTCTTCTTCTTTGAGGCAGCTTCTGATCTCAATTGGTCCAGCAGTTCAGACTGTCCCACACAGGACTCCTATTAAGCCTGGAATTCCACAACTTTTGAAAAATGGACTACAAATTATATCCCTGGCTTACTTAATCATTTTGGGGGGGGATTTCAAAGGACTTATTCACCTTAAATTAGCCTGAAGAAACCTTAAGAGAATGACGTCCCATTTCCTCTAGGGGGCGTTTGGGTGGGTTCCTGTTTACTCTCTTGGTCTACAGATGCTTATTTTCATTGGGAGTTGGTTATAAGTGTTATTTATCTTTTACAGAGAGGAAACTAGGTTTGAATCGGGGACATATCTCTTTTTCTTTATCTTTCTTTTGTAAGTAAGGAGATAGGAGCTGAAAAGAAAGAAAGGGGGATATAGAAATAAAGAGGGAGGACAGAACAAAAGTTAGATGATTGAATCTACTCCCCATCTCAAGGCCCTAATTATTACTCACAAATAAGGTTATTTTTTAATTCAACGGTATTGAATTTTGTATATTGATGCAAATCATGCTCATTCAAAACCTAGTCTAATTTTATCACAAGAATATATATTCTAGGTCTAATAGACAGATATGATTCTATAGATATATGGGGTAAAAGAGTTAAATAAGGTCTTCAAAAGCCTCAGAGACCTATATAATATGGCATTTAAAGGTGTTTATATTATTCTAAAGATTCTTTGACAGCAAGACATTTAACTCCTGGCAATACCAAGACAGAACTTTCAAAAAAGAAAATCACTGCTAAAATAAAATACTAAAGTTCTTGCAATATTTGTGTCATTGTCCTCAAATCCCGTAATATCTCTGGCTTTATTTTTTATCTCAAAATAAGATAATATTTTATTTTTGCTTGTAAACTCCTATTTCATCCCTGTGGCAAACTTCTTCAGATCACAACATAGAAGACAGAAAACTTTCTTTTGAATCAGGTCTCAGTCTGTGGACTCTGGACCTGTGCAAGATAAGATATCGCTGTGGTAGATGTATAACATAGCTCTTACACAAGATGCTTGAAAAACAAAGAGAGGAAGTATCCGTGGTCCAGATATTCCCTTAGAGAACTGTTCCCCAATGCCTTAACCTCCCTACTAGTACACCTCTCCTCCTAAGAGTTTCACAGTTTCCCAACAGAATAATAGGTGATGGCCAGCTTCATCATGTGGGACTTTGTTAGAGATGAAAAATTCAAATCATGACACATGGACACCATTCCCTTCAAATATCCAATTATTATGTATCCATGTTACTACTTGGTGTTCCAGTCTCAGAAAATAGACACACAGAGCCAGACATTTGCATTCTTAGAGTATCCCTGCTATTACATGAAAAGCTAAATTTGATATTTCAAGGATATATCAGATGCTGAGAGTCAAATATACTAGTGAAACGAAGGCCTAGTTAGCTGAGGCTACAGAACAAACATTTCAACTACTAACAATGTATTAAGCATCAGCCATGGTCTAGCCTGCATCGATCAGCCATGGTCTAGCCTGCATGAAAGCACAACAAAGAATACAGAGCATGGGGGTCATGGTTCATACCTTCTAGAAAAAAATGTACCATGGTCTGGAAAGTAAAATTGTCCACCAAAGTATGAGAATATCCTATTTGACATTGTCAAATGGATTTCTTTCCATGGACATGTGCGTACATTTTCCCTAACACCTCACGCTGTTTAGATTGAGTTATACCTGAGCATTCTCCACTAATCTATTAATAAATATGGTAATTGTCCACCCTGATCACCATGTTGCGCCAAAAATTTTTGGCACAAAGTAATAGTAGGTGGCATAATTAATAGCAGGGCAATCCAGTGATTGGCACATTAAATTGGCAATTTCTGCACTGAATATGCTGTACTTTCTCAAATTAGCTGGTGTGCAGATGTTTCCTATTTAAATCAGAAGATTCCAGATGCTTATAAACTCAGCCCTTGGAGGCAAATGTTCTCTACTCTGAGCCCTTTTTGAATCTGTGGACCTTTAAGGAAAGATCTATTTTAACACCACCTTCACATTACCATCTCCCAGTCTGTAAACAACAGCACCATTTCATTTCAGCAGAAGGAAGTCTCATTTCTATTGTCTGCTAATAGCAGAATCCTTCTATTCCCAAAATGTCCCCATTCAATGCCCGCCCCAGCTTACCCTCTGCTCTAATCAATACTTCAGCAATCAAGGGTATCTTTCCCCCTTCTTAGAAAACAATAGAAACAAGGCAAAGTAGGAGCCTCCCCATGTCCCATGGTACAGCAGGATTCGGGTGTTTTGTGATGACATTAAGCCAAATAAATTCCTTCTTCCCCCTGGCTCTCTTCAACGTAACCTAGTTGCTTTCAGACTTTTAACAATACAAGGTCAAAACTATTTGAGCATATACTTAGCATCTCCAGAAAACACGAATAAAACTAAGGAACATTCAAGATACCGTTATCCAAGATTCAAATGTATTGTAAAAATTCTAAGTTTCAAGGATGCAAAAGAGATGTCACCTTGTAGTTCCCTTAAATAAAAAGTAAAAAGCTAAACAAAATTGATTACCTTACCGATACCGATGACATGAACACAATGGGGACCTAGGTTCTTCAGGACTATATTGTTGATGTCTGTTCTCATTAAAAACATATATATATATATATATATATATATATAATTTACTGTCTTTTTTATTACTGACATGCACAGAAATCCATCTAGAGAAATGAAAATGTAAAGCCACAATGGGAATAATGTCAATGACAACAAACAAACAAACAAACCCAGGACCACCAGCCCATTATACTCTGAAGCTGTATTTGGTTATGAATATTTTATACCCATGAGGCTGTGGTGTGCAAATATCCAAATATGGATATTATATTGCAAAGAGGAATATCAAACATGTCTATCACTTGTTGTTCAAAGTCAATCATTAAGCCATGAGTAGTAGAGCTGCACTCATACAGAAACCATGGTCTATATAGAAACAGAACAGTTCTTCAGGAATCTGAGAGAAATTGATATATTTGATGATTTTTTTTAGAACACAAACAAGTTGGATAAAACCAGGATATATCAAATATGTCTAAACAAAAGCATGCTGTGACATTTTTGTGATACTACATTAGACTTACAGTAAGTTGATCAGCCTTGAAATTGACCTGTATGTTTCTATAGATAACAGCAAATATCAAACACAGATAAATGGTTTACCAGCTGGTGATTTATTTTTGATCAGTGCAACAGCATCTTTTATGGGATCCAAAGCAGTTATTTCTCAGGAGAGTAGAATTAAATATGAGAATTTTCCTTAATGTCTATATTGCTTATGAGGATTGTTTATATAATAGAGTTTTCTATTGTCCTATTAAATTACTGAAAATAATTTGCTAAAAATTAGAAAACTAATACATATTGAACTCCTGCTATATCTCCCATATTAAGGAGAATAAAGTTCAAGGTTCAGTATTTAAGTATCCTTGAGTATCTACAAGACCCTGTTGATGTTAATAATAACTTCATTTTTCTGATGCAGACTTTTTGACAGAAAATAATTAGAGAAAAATAATCAGAGACTTTACTAGGGGTATCCTGGTAACAATGATTGTGTTACACACCTGGGATTAGGAGATATACAGGATTACTGTCAATGGTCTCCCTCTCCCCATGTGGTAGAAGTTATTTCTGTAACCAGGTATGTTTCTTCAGTTAGAGGTGGCCATGGCTTAGAGGATGCTCCAGTGTGACACTAGCAGTATGACACTGGAAAGGATTAAACCTGTAAGATAAAGCTGTTATTTTCTGCACACGACTATTCATGCAAACCATCTAATAAATGAAGCTCACAATGCAGTACACACAAAGAAATACATATTTTCAATTTTATATTTTAAGACAGGTTTGTAAAGTCCACACTGCAGAGACGTGGAGTACTATTCAAACACTATGGATGATTATATCTGCAATTCAGATGCACACAGCCTCAAGCCCAAATAAACAGAAAATTTTCCATTATTTGAAAGAGGGGATGGGGCAATTTCTTGATTAAAATAGAATTTCTTCAAAGGGTAGGAGACAGTTTTCTTCCAATTTAACTGAATTTCAACTTTCAATGGAGGTCAAAATTAGTTCATTTATTAATTTTAGTCACTGTATCCAGATTGCTCATGTGTATATTATTTTATAAATATTGTTGTTTCTAATAAATTAATATAATATATGTGTGTCATGTAATATGTATTTATATATTTATTACTATGCAAATAACATTTCAAAATGACATTCCAAGCACTTCCTTGAACAAGTATTTTCCAGCAGCAGAGGCTGCATCCTCCAAGCTCGCTTTTAAGGATGCAATATGTTGAAATCACCACTAATAGTACTTTACTTCTCTTTAACAGAATCTCAAGATGCTTAGTTGCTTGCTAGTGTCATTCTTAAAGGCTCAACAGTCATTATATATAATATTAACCCAAAACTTAGAACTTCCCTCTGCTTTTTAGCTAAGGCATCATGGCCTTGTACATACATGATTTATGACTAACATTGACATGTTCAATGAAGTAAGCAGCCCATTTGGACTGGTCAAGTTTACAAATTTAAACACATGGTTTGACCACAATATGTATCTTATAAAACCTTTGGCCCAATATGTGTCTTTCCTACAAGAAATGTAGGGACAAAGATGGAACACAAATTGAGAGAATGGAAAACCAGTGACTGGCCCAGCTTGAGAGGGCCGCCGACCACTGTCAATATTAATGATACTATGCTTTGCTTAGAGAAAAGAATCTGGCATAACTGTCTTCTGAGAGGCTTCACCCAGCAGCTGATAGAAACAGATGTAGAGACCCAAGGCCAGGCAATGGGCTGAGCTCAGGGAGTGTTGTGGAAGAGTGGGAGGAAGGCTAGAGGGAGTGATAAAGAGAGCCAGAGGGGTCAAGGGCACCATAAGAAGACCTACAGAGTTATCTAACCTGGGCCCCTGGGAGCTTACAAGACTGAACAACCAAACAAAAAACTTGCATGTACAGAACGTAGACTCCCTATACATGTGTAGCAACTGTGTAGCATGGTCATCATGTGGGTCCTCTAACAATAGGAGTAGAGGCTGTCTCTGAATCCTCTACCTGCTGGTGGGTCGCGTTCCCCTAGCTGGCTGCTTGTCACTCCTGAGTGGGAGAGGATGTGCTTAGTCTGCAGTGACATGAGATATAAGGGTGGATTTGTACCATTTGGGGGCCTCCTCTTGTCTGGGAGGAAGGAGGTTATAGTTGTGGGACTAGGAGGAGAGAAGAGATGGGGCCGGGATCAGGATATAAAGTGATTAAATAAATACATACATGCATACATACATAACAGAGAAAAATACTGAAAATACAATTTTGTTTAATTCTTACCACTTTTTATATCAACTCCATCAGGGGATGCTGAGATTATGTGAGGCCTGTAATGTTCTTGCTTGGCTATTGTAATACAGATTGGACATTTTCTATTATTTGAAAGACTGGGAGGTATTTTTTTTTATTCCTTTAAAAAATATTTATTCAAAAGTAAGAGTTCTGTGTTTGTCAAATAAAACTTTGTAAGCCTTCTTGTTTGATGTCAGCCTTGTCATTTCATTTTGTCATCCATTAACACTATTAATGGCTAAATTATATTGTTATATGATTAGAATGGTACACAATCTACATATTATATGTTCATTGTATTTATATCACATACATGTGGATGTGTGTGCATTTATGCATGCATATATTAGATGTCAGTAGAAGTTAAATTGTCCTTTACTGTTGATCTTTAGTTTTATTTTACATTAATTCTGATTCACAAAAAGATCACATCTGCCCTGTCTATATCCATTTATTCTTAGATACTGTGAGGTTTATTTTCATATTTTATTTCATCCTTCTCTATTGGAGCCCATTGCCAGATAACTAACGGAACAGTTATACAATTTGAGAGGTGCTTTTCTTGCTTAATGTTCGCCTTGACATCAATGGAACCTCACATGTGCAAATGAAAACCCTGGCAAAAATCGTCTTTAGGGCCCGTCTGGGCAAGTTAGATAAGTCTGGAAAGAGTCTTCGGTTACTCAAGGAAATTCTGTGACTTATTACCACTAAGTATGCTGAGAGAGAGAGACATTAACAATGTCTGAAAATAGTTTACACTGCCATAGAAAATGTCTCCCTAGTTAGAACCTTTCCCGGACTACACTAATTCATTGAATAATCCTTTAAAATGTACATCATTACTCACAGTCCATACAACAATGATGCAAGTCAGCAGGAAAATATACTATAATAGCCATGTTTGAGTTAACTGACTGAAGCTTAGTTGTAGGGTTAGGTCAGGATAGAGAAGACAGAGACAAGAGGACAAATTTAAGATGTTCTGGTTAGAAACAATACAAACAACAGATGATGTCAAATGTCTTTTTAAAAACCTAAACTGAAGTGGCTCTGAAAATGCATTTAGTTTAATGAATAGTTTATGCTTATACAATGTAAAAATGATTGGTTTACTTGCTCATTCATCTCTATATCCATCTACTTGATGTCTCTTTAACAAGTATTTAATATTGCCTAAAATACCTGAGAAATGCTACTACACACCAAAGCATATATAAAGATGGGTAGGAGGAAGCTGCTCAGTGTGATAATGACGTATACTTCTCAGACAGCAGGCTTCCGAGTCACAAAACTGAGAAGGAATTTGTATGAGAAGCAAACTAGATATTAGTGTATCACTCTGCCTGTTCTATTTTTACATTAATTATATAGCTAGAATATATAATATTCTAGCATTTAAAAGAACAAACTCTACAAAATACACAATAAAATACATAATAAACAATGTTTTTTTCCTTTTTGTTTGAAGATAATTATAAATTTCCACAAGGTTTTGGTATTATATGAAATGTCCAGAAACGGAAAATCAAAAGAGATGGAAAGTTGTTCCATTAGTGATTCTTAAGTCACAAGGAATAGCATAGAGGAAACAGGAATAAAAGAAAAAGAGTCTGAGTTTTCTTAGGGAGGTCTATTAGTTGTGTTTTTGTGTTTTAATGAGATTCTTTCTTTCTATCTAAAGCTTTATGCTTGCAGAAACAATATTTCTGACTATAATTGCACCAGTGTCATATACTATCTCTAGTCTTTGAATTGGAAGGGAGTTAGAGATTGATTCAATTCTCTTTTCAATTCACACATGATTTTCAAATTCACATGCTGGTTTTCTTGAACAACAGCAAGTCAAAAGATTGCTCATTCCTAAGGACCTCTGTCAGGTAGAATACTTCACAAAGGATGATGCTTCCACTCCAGTGCACTCCTTCAATCTCCAGTGTGTTCATAACTGGCAAAGAATCTATCTACAGAACTTATACAAAATACATGAAGCCTCCACCTCCAGTGTCACTCTATCTTTGCTTTGACTTCATCTCAGAAAACCATTCACTGTGTTGCTACTCTTCCCAAAGAATGCTGCTTTGTTGAAGTTCCTTTGGTGTGTTACACACCATTCTTTATGGATATTATGGAGCAAGCAATTCTTTTTTATGTGAACTTCTCAACTTGGAGATGTAAAATTAACCAGATCATCTACTCTACCATGTTGTCCTTACACCTATATGTATGTAACACATAACAGTCCACAGTGATTATGGTTGTACAAAATGTTCACGTTTCCAAAGCAACAAAGTTTAATAGAGATAAAACTTAACATTAAAAGAATATATAACCAATTAGAAGCTGTGTTGAGTCTGGTAGGTCTCCTGTACAATAAGAAAGCGAGTTCAGTTTTCAGTTTCCTATCCCTAACCACCTGAGTGAAGCACAATTCCTTTTACAGGCCTCCTCAGGTCACTCTAATTGCATACATAATAGGAAACTCCTTATCTAAACTTGAAGTTTACCTATTTAAATTTAAAATTCCCTAAAAGTGTTTCCTAATCTTAACTAATCATTATGAGCAACTGATACAGTAAAAAAAAAAAAAAAAAAAAAAAAAAAAAAAAGTATTTTTGTGTTCACCTCTCAGCATTAGAACCTATTCATGAAATTTGTCTAATGTCCACCTGTCAAAAATTGAAGGCATTTGCAATCTTATGCAATAAGCTCCTTCCTTCCTCTCTTCCTCCCTCTTTCCTCCCCATCCGTCTTTTATCCCTCCCTTCATCCCCCTCTCTTTTTTCCTTTTCTTTCTTATATCTTTTAATTGGGCAACAATATTATCTATCCTTTGGGCTAAAATATGAGGCATGTTAAAAAAACAGGCCTTTCCAGGCCAGGCTTAGCCTGCCCTTGCTATTGTTTCACATCATACTTTTGTAAGTCAGTGTGTACTAGTATTAGCTTCCAGACACTGACACAAATGTACAAAGTGAAAAGGGTCTATTAGAGAAAGAACATGCTATCAGAAGGGCCCCAATTCTAAACACTCAAAGCTTCTTTGAGCAACTAAGCTCCCTCACATGTATTGCCCAGAAGGATGAACTAATTTGATATAAAATTAACATATGTCAAATGCTGTTCTATACATCATAGTGAAAGATTATTGATATAGTCTGTAATTTGTATATTGCTAAATTGGAGTATGTCATGCTTTGCTGTATTAGGAGCACTTGCCCACGGGGGGTTCATGTACTGAGGGTTCTTGTTAGAAAAGATTTTTGTAGTTCCTTTTGTAAAGCATCATCATTTCAAAGATTAAAGAGGCTTCAGGGCATGTTTCTCAACATAATATCTCATGATTCATTGTGCAGGCAGCACGTCCTTGTAGAAAGGACAGATGGTTCGATAAGGTCTCTAGCCAGAGGTCGAGATCAAGCCTACAGGAGCATGACAAGTCAGGCATGCTGTGCACACAACAGGCAGAGACACACAAATTAATGCGTTTAAAATCAAAGGTGGGTGAATTCGCTCAAATTCAGCTGAAACAGGCAATTTTACTTCCTTACCTTCAAAAACTGTGCTTGTGACATCAAATGGCTTTGGCTATTTGGTCATGAAGTAGGCTCCCAAATTCTTAAAGTGTTTCATAGCAAACAGAAATGCAACAGCGGATTTCAAAAGGCTACATACTCTTCAGTCTCTAGCTCCTGGTCTGGACACTAGTTAGCTATCTTATCTTCTTATACAGATTCCTGGAAGATATACGGAAGAGTGTGACCCAAGCCTAGAATGGAATGGATGGACCAACTTAACTGATTGGTGCATGTCCCATGCTTCATCCCCTTCTCCACCCCTGAAAGAAAACCTTATCAATTCATTGATAAGTTTTATTGGCCCCTAGCACAAAATGTTCTCTCTAGTCTAAGTATACCCTACTTTCCCTTAGCTGCCAAGATTTGTGGCTTCTCTGCTCCTTTGTTTGTCTCTGAAATGACAACCAAATAGTCCTTGACCTTCCTTGTGGGTCTGTCTTAAAATTATTATTAGAACTCACAAAAGAAAAAACAATTCCCCTTGTAACTTGTATTGTTAAGTAACTAGTTAAATAAATGTTTTTGAAGACATTAGAACAGGACTTCTCTACTCAGAATGAGCAATGGAAAATGAGACTGAGCTTCAGGAGTTAATCACTGGTCAGAACAGTGGGACCCAAGTTGTACTCCTAACCCCCAAAGAATTACTCCCCACCTGGAAGGCCATTAATAAATTACTGGCTCCAGGAATATAAAAACTATTATTTTACTATTCAGAAGAAGGCTTTCTGACTGATAACACAGTCCTGCCATTCTATGCTACACATGGCTAAGCTCTAGAAGACTTGGTCCAAACAGGACTGTTGATCACTGGGACAAAGATCCTCAGGGAAAGCTATCATGCTACAGATTTTAGGAACTACTCTAATGGGAATGGGCAGTAGTGTCCTTAGCCAGTATTTGTTCTTCCTCCTTGAGAATGTACTCCACAAGGAAGTCTCCAATTTCTCTTCTTCATTCTGTATACTTTTCAACAGAAATCCTAAGACCCAAGAGACCAAAGGAGCCAAGGCTGAGACCCCAGTCAGAATCAGAACATTAAGCCTGGGCTGGTCAAGGATTGGGTGTTAACTTTGAAGTTATCCATAATTTTACCTGCACTTGCTCATTTTGGCCTTTTAGTTTTGTTTTTATCTTTACAGATTGCTGGACTTTCAGTTTTCCCTGCTTGTTTTTCTCAGCTCTTCTGCTGTGGCTACTTTGCTTTACTATTAGAAATAAGTAGGCAGGCAACTTGAATTTTAAGGAAACTAGAAATAATTAATGCACATTACTTCTGGGAAGTTGGATGGGAGTAGGGAGGCTCCATAGTCCTTTTTTAGTGAATGCACTTTGTACTATTTTATTTTGGTAAATCTATAATTCCTTTAGAATTGAAAAGGCTATTTTAAAACTGTATGCAGATTAATTCTACTTTAAGTCAGTACTGGAGGGACTGACCCTGAAAGAATGAGTATTGGTGTATGAGGTATTTGGTTTCTATTCCAATTACTCTCTTGGCAGTTTCTTGGTGCCCTCTAAATGTTTGAGGTTACCGAGTTTTTGAGTTTGCAAAACATGGTGCATTATTCCAGTCACGTGAACACACTGTGCTTCTATTATTTAGTGGTGAACTGGATAAAGATGGCACTGTATCTTATTTCTGTGCATCAGGGTTATTTGCTCTAGAAAACTGCTTTATCTTGCCATCACAAGAGAGGGCTCAGATCTTCAGATATCATGCAGGAAGGAGGGGAAACATCAATTATTAAATAGACATAAATTATTCCTAATCTACACACAACGCTTAATCCCTGGTTCACGGGAATGCAAATTGTACTTCAAAATAATATGTTAACAAGCCATTTGCCTTCAAAGGACAGGAAGCCAAGTTCAACATAAAATAGAGCAAATATTCCAAGGCCATTTCAAGGCATGCGGTGATAGAAGGTGTGTCCATAGAGCCTAAGCTGAGGGATAAAAATGCCCACACAGGATCCGTGCCTCAGCTCAGAAAATAACTAGTGTATCCATTGCAAGTATTTCTCCATTTTCCAGTAAAGATAAATATTAGTTGGAAAACTGTATTGTTATGTTCTTTACCATGAATACTTAATCAATGAATACATAAAGTGATGATGATTTTAAAATCAGATTTTCCTTACTCTAACTAGGTCAAAACTATCACAACAGATAAAAGAAAATGACTCTTGTAAGCACCTGTCATCTGTTAAAAGACTAATATACTGTAAGGAGCTTGTGAAGCCTTCAGGCCCAACCACATAGGGCATGTGTCCTCTGCCACCTCCATCAACAACAATTGGTTTAATGACTGACGTTATTCTTAGATCTCAGAAGCCTACAAACAATATAAAGTTCTTCAATCCTGTAACCTATGTTCTGAAAAATTCAAACATGGGCTTTTTTAAAGCTAGTCTTATGCTATGTGACAGATTATTTGTAAGCGTTGACTCTAGAATGAAGCTGGAAATAGAAGCTACCATCAACATAATCTAAGATAAATCCAATATGATCAGTGTGACCTAAACTTTCTCAATAGTAATTACATATTAAATTTAAAAAATTTATACTTTTATGATTATTTATCTTCTTTTTGAAAGTTTTGTTAAACATCTACTCTTATATAACAGCAAGAATCTTTGTAAATATTAGTCTAAATACCTCATCTGTACCTCATATATGGAACATAAACTCAAGGAGTAATTTATTCTTTAGAGTATGATTTATGTGATAGTTTATCTGTCTAATTGTATAAGTCTCTCTAAAATACAGATTTAGAATTCTTTATAAATTATCTGAATTAAACTGATGAATTCATGCAGAAGTGCAATTTCTCTGTGAAACAAAAAATCCCTATTAAGATGATATATTTCACATTCAATTCTTTTCTAAGATGCATGACTGTATCATAACAACATTGTATCACTGAAGTTCTCTTGTTTTAGATAAGTTAGAACAGGAATAACAGAAGTGGATATAACTTCTTTCCTGGCTAGTTTTCTAGGATTATTGTAAATGTAATGTTTCTAATACAATTGTTGGCTTATTTTAGAAATATATAACAGGTCTTTTAGTAGCAGAAAAAAATAATTATATGACTGTGAATGTAAAGGAAAATTTGGTAGTATAATACTCATTAACAAATGTAAGCTATATTATCACCTCTGTCTGACAATAACCATGTAAATATAATTTGATTTTTTTCACTCTGGACAATATCTTACCTCTTTTCTGGGTGGATGAGAGACAAATCAAAGTCCTCTCACACCAAGCTTATTTAAGAGGCTGGCTAAGGTAACTGGGTCTTTAGTTGTCCTGAATCAAAGTGAAGAAGTTGGGAACTTGGATCCTCCGCACGCACATCAGGGCCGTACCTAAGGGAACTTCATATTCTGTCCAAGGTCTACAACAGATAGCCAGAGAAGGATACAACATTGTTCTTGAAAATCATGTCTGTAATTGTTTGAGGAATTGAAGCTGAAGTTGATTCTCTCTCAGAATGTGTGTAATATTATATTTTCGTTATGATAGGAGCTGCTGTACCCACATACGGTTGCAAGCTGATGACGAAGCTCATGTGAGGGTGGCAGACCGCACCAGAACCCGTCATTAAAATGGAGCCCACTGACCTTACAACAGACTCTTGTAATCCAATCAAAGGTTAGTAGATTTTATAAAATGCTTGAGTTCCTAAAATCCTATTCAAAAAAGAAAACAAAAGATCCCCATGACACACAATCTTAAAATCTTAGGCTTAGCTGGCTATCATGGTGCAGGCTTATAATTTCAGCTGCTAAGGAGCTGGAAGCAGGAAGATGGCAAGTTCAAGTCTTGCCTGGATTACATAACAAGTTCAAGACCAGCCTGGACAACTTAGGTTCTGTCTCACAATCAATATTTTTAAGGTTCTTGAAATTTATTTTAATAGGGGAGTGCTGATTTCATATTTGTAAGACACAGGATTCTACACTGGGCTATTTCCCTATGATAGTTGGTCTGAGTCCTCAGTGTCCTCACACAGAGTTTTCTCAGAGTATATATACCACAGAGAAAGGAAAATCTCTCTCTTCTTCTTTGTACAAAGCCAGTAATCCCACTGGGAAGACCCTTTCCGCTCATTGCTAAAGCTTCATCTCCATCTGGTAGCCATCACCATAGAGACTAGAACCTGAACACACAGACTGTCATGAACGGAGACACAGTCATTCCGTCTGTAATATATCATTCCAGAATGATCTATTATTTAATTATAACTTATTTAAAAATAATTCCACCTATTCCTTATAGTAATCATGAGCCCAATTCTCCCTGCCCTGACAGCCTAGTCTGTGAAGAACCAGTCTGGATGCACAGGAACGACAAACTGTATCTGAGGTAAAAAACCATGTTTTCCAACATGAATTTTGGAAAGAAAGTTCTATCGTTTTTATGGTTCATTTACAAAAATTGGAACAGTTTCTCTTTTATAGTATGCAAAGTTGTTTTGCTTGGTGCCTGTAATGTGTGGGATGCTCACTAAGCTTGCCTATAAGGACCGCATCCATGGACCATCCTCTGTGTGCACTCCAGAACATCCTCTAGGCTTTTCTTTTCAACCCCTGGACTTCAGACTTTCCAGGCATTAGTGCCCACTTTGACTTGTTTCAAGGCTCTGTATTATTTTTTTCACATCCTAAGTCCTGGTTTAACCTACATAGACCATGAGACAACTTTCTCAGAGTTGGAGGTATTTTACAGTCATTAAAAAGACAAGTTTTTTTCTCTAACAACATACAGCAGAGAACTTTGTTTATATTACATCCTAAACAAATAAAACTTGCAATTTAACATTTTAATAGGATTAGTCTAGAATTTACATCCTAGCTATAAGGATTTCTTAATAATATTTTTGATAAACTTTTTATTCCACCAAAATCTACATAATAATATTTTTACTCTGAGTTTAAGTAACAATATAAATTTACAACTCCTTTTTTTCATGATAAATGCACCCCTAAATTAAATGGAGGCCCAAACTCAGGTTTAAAAGTGGAAGATCTAACTGGGATGTCACTAAACACTCCAACCAGACGGTTTTTCTCTTCTCCTTTGCTTAAGTTCCCAGGGCACCTGCCAGCGCAGTGATGAATGCCGAAACGGGAAAGATGCAATACTGCACATGATGGATTGCACAGCAAAAGGAGAAACCTACAGAAAACCCCAAGGAGAGAAACTTATTTTGTATCATTCCCTGTTGCTACTCAGTCATGAATGCTGCTGTGACTCGTTTTTAGCACTTTCAGATCTCTTGGTATTTGTAACACACCCAGAAGCAGATGCAAATTGATTGCTCAGCTCTAGCTCCTTTTTTTCCCCAGTTAACTTTTATTTTACTAATATTTAACAACACATTTACTATTCCTTGTGTGCACCTTTTATTTCTGCTCAGGGAAGGAAAAAGGGAAATTGAACCATAAGAGCACATAACTTAGAAAAGTGCATTGTTTGGTAATCACAATAGTTCCCTCTTTTAATGTGTAAGGGCGTGTGCATCACTGACATAATAAAATAATACTGTTTTTTCTTGGAACTGAATTATTCCAGGATACTTTTCAAATGAATATACAGGCACTGAGAACTATAATGCATTTTTTGAAGTGCAAGTTCTGGTAAGCATTGTGTAATTAGCTATAAGACAGAGAGGAGCTCACCCCGACTCCAGGAGCTCTGCTTTAGTGGGTAGTTAGTAATAAGTTTTTAGAAGTTTTTTCCCTATGGGTTTTGAGACTATCACATGGGAGGGAACAAGGGATATTAGAGGAGTCAGAGGAGGGAGAGGGAAGGGTGGAAATGATGCAAATATATCCATGCAACTTAATCCAGAAATGTAAGAATATTGTGCAACACTATTCCTGTAGAGAGATGAACAAATATCTACTCAGTCCAGGTCAGGAGCTGACAGTGGGTCAAAATCCAAGCAAGTGAACATAAATAATCCATGCACAGACGATACTGGCCACCATGTTATATAAGCCAATTACAAGTATAAGAGTCCTTTAAGTTTGGTCAAAACCAAGAGTGGCTAATGCCTGAGACAGTTTCTTGGTGCTGAAGCTCAGGTCTACATGGCTTTTACAGGCAAAAGTCTACACACACCGTAATTACATCAGTCTTAAATAATGGTCAGATTGACCTTGCAATATTCATTTGGCAGAATATACTAGTTATTTCATAAACATGACAATTAATTTTTATCTATATATTTTTTAACTTTATATTTGCTCTCTGTGAATTTTGCATCGTGTTCCCCAAATGCCCTCATACCTACCCTTCACCCTTGCAACCTGCTCCCAAAAGAAAAAAATAATCTTGTTGTGGAAGCTGTAGGGTGTAGCTGTGTGTCTCATTGGTCTGGTTTGAGGCCTCTGGCTTCTGCTGCACTGTCAATGCTGGAACCTCACTGGGACTCCTCTCAGATGTCCGGTTTTCTGGAAACCCTGTAGTTTTAGATTTGTAGGGCCAGCACATTCTCACACTCCAGTAGTTCATGCACGGGGTAGATGTCGGGGTGGGCCTGGATCTGGCCTGAGAGGTATGCAGTCTGGTCAGCCCGCCAGCTCTCCCACACTTATAGCACCTGGGAGAGCTCTCCAAACCTGCCCCACCTGGGTCATCCAGTACCACAGCAAAAAAAGGGCAATAGCCAGCTTTCTGGCCCTCATGCCCTTGGGGCTAGCTGATCTGTGGCCATGCCATCGGGGCCAGCTCTCCCACCTGCCACAGGTGGATATGGGCACAGTGGCAGGGCCTGCACTCCCACACTCACGTGCTCAGGGCTGGCTCACCCATAACTTCCATCACCAAGGCTCTACTGTGCTTTCTGGGTGTTAGGAAGGGCTCGCTCTCCCAAGTACTACAGCCGGCAAGTGGAGGGGCCAGTTCTGCACAGCTCTCAGACATTATTAACATGGCCCAGGGTGGCAGATCAGACTCTTATATGTGAGAGATTGCATGCCATGCATCAGTCTGGTACAGGGAGGTTTATTTGTGGGGGAGGGGAAGGGAGAGGAGTTAGAACCTGAGAGAACCATAAGAGAGAGAGACAGACAGACAGACAGACAGACAGACAGACAGACAGACAGACAGACAGAGAGAAAGAGACAGAGAGACAGAACAAAACCAAGGGTAAGAGACAGGTAGATCCGTTTTACTGGCTGCAGCCACAGGTGATGAAGTTAAACATTGCCAAACCCTGAAGATTCCTGAATGCCGGCCAGCTGAGTTCCTTGTACACCAACACAGACCAGGGATGTCTTGCTGGTCTTAGGTAATAGCCTTGCACAGCTGCAGGGCCATGGACCCAAGCATGGCCCTCAGCAGCAGCCCAGGCCAGGACCTCACCATAGTCCTAAGTGGCTTGGACGACAGCTCACAGAGGCTGCCTGATGTACACTGTATATGCTACAGGCAGCTCAGCAGATTGGAGGATGTCTTTTTCTGGTGGCTTACTTGATCTGAGCATCGTCCCTCTTCCTCAGAGTTCAACTTGCTGGAGGCATCTCTGCCGCTAGGATTGTCTCTCTTTCTTCTGGGCTGCTAGAGTATGTAAACAGTAAAGACTGCTGAAAGGTACTCTCAGATAAGCCTAGGCTGCTGGAAGACAGAGATCAGCCTAGCAGCCCAGAAGAAACAGAGAAGCCTAGTGAATCAGGTCAGTGTCAGGGACTTCCTAAAGCTGTCTTGTGTTGTTTACTTCTGGTCTTAAGACACTCCACTGCAGAATGGGGGCATTTCATCCGTTAGAACATCCTGTTGTTTCACCTTTCACTAAGCAACACCACTGAACATATCTGCTATTTCCTTAGCCCTCCGCTTTCTCACCCTACAGGTTTAAAAAAAAAAGTTCCCTCCAAAAGAGAACCTCTTAATCGCAGAAGAAACTGGTACGCAATAGAGGCAGAAGTAATTGTTAAGAATTGATAATTTCCAAATTTCCAAATTTGGTGGAAACAAGGAAGCCATAAACATGAGAAGCAAGAAAGTGAATTCACTGCACATTGGAACAGAAATAAAATGAGTAAATAATACTTTTCCAAAATTCCGAAAGCCGACAAATGACAGAAAACCATATTTTACATGCTCAGAGGAAAAAAAAAAAACAACACAGATTCTACATCCACTGAATGTATCCTTCAAGAGTGAAGATAATGAGCATGTTTAAGGACAGAAAAAAATCTTAGGGACTCCATCTCCAGAAATCCTACATAAAAAATACGTTATAAAATATTCTCTAAACATAAAGAAAGAAAAAGATAGATGTATACGTATAAAGAAATTGAAAGAAACAAAATGGCATATGGGAATATATGTTTTTTTATTTGCTATGTTTATTGTACTTATTATGAAATAATAGAAAACTAATACATTAATTTTTAAAAAAGCTTACAAAAAATAGAAAACTCAGTAAGAAAGAGCACCTTGCCTTCAGATCTCACACTCTTAATTTATCATTAAAACAAACTGTTGTTCTTCAGAATAATGACAGGTCAGAAGCTTGGCGTAAGCAAACACAGGCATACACATATGTACATGCATAAACATATATGTGCACATATACAAATGCACACACACAAATGCACATCTGTAACTACCTTTTAAAAACATTTATTTAAAGATAATTAGTAGTTTAAAGTAAAGATATTAGCATGTCATGAGGGGTTATAATATGAGTAGAATGTATTGCCATAAAAGCACAAAGAGGGTCGTGAAGTTCACGAAGGAAGAGGTCTGTGTTATGATATTTGAAGTTAGATTACAATGAATTAAAGGTGTATATTTGAATAATAAAGCATAGTTTAAAATATTTTTAAAAGTATCACATTTATGACAAAATTAAAAGAAACAAAATATTGTGGAAAATAGAATGTAGATATGAAAGTTACAGACTTATACATAACTATATTAGTAGTCATATCAAATATCCTAGGCAATTCAGGTAAAAATCAGAAGTTGTCAAGCTGGATATCAAAAAATACATAACTACAAGCTTTCTGAAAGACAGGCACTATAACTATAATACGTACACATTTGGCTAAACATTAGAGTGAGAGGGCTGCACAGTGGCTCAGCAGAGAAACAACTCTCTACATAAGAACAAGGAGTGAAGTTCAGATTGCCAACACTCACATAAATGCTACGTGGGCAGCTGCTCCAGTTTCTGTTCTGTGGCTGTGATCAGACTCTCTGACTAAATGCAATTAAGCAGGAGAGGATGTATAGAATTTACACTTCTAGATTACAAGCTATCATTGAGAAAGTCAGGGCAGAAATTCAAGGTGGGTACCTGGAAATAAAAACCTGCTTGCTGTCCCACTCATAGGCTCATGCTGAACCAGCTTTCTTATACAACCAAGGTCCACTTGCATAAGACTGGGACTGCCCACAATGGGCTGGCTGTTCCCAAGTCAATAATCATAAAGACAACTCTTGACAGGTATGTCCACAGACCAATCTAATCTAGACAACTCCTCAATCCACACTCTCCTGTCAGATGATTATAGTCAGTGTCAAGTTGACGATTAAGTCTAACTAGGACAGCAGCTTAGCCATAACTGTCAGTCCTGGGTCTCAGTGTGAGACCCTATCTTGATGAATAAGATGGAGGTCAATTGATGAAGACTACAGGTGACATCCTTAGGCATCTACATGACCATGAGTGCACACATGCCTGTCACTCACAGAAGAAAAAATAAATAAATAGAAGGAGTAGGAGGAAAGAAAGAAAAAAGAAAAGTTGAGTTAAAATTACAAAGAGACATGTATACCAAAACAAACAAAATATAATTGCGAATAGCTGGAATAATGATATGTATAAGGTAAAAATGTGTCACAAGAAGACAAAAATTGGACATGATGGCAAATACACACACACACACACAAACACACACACACACACAAACACACACACACAAACACACACACACACACACACACACACACACACACACACACATACCTTGAATCCTAGCACTCAAGAGGCAGAAGCAGTTTTTAACTAGCCTGGTCTTCTACATATCAAACTACAAGACAGCCAGAACTAAACAGCTAAGCCTTGCAATAAATGATAAAAAAGATATACTAATTCTTAAATGACAGCCAATATACATTGAAGAATATTATAATGAATGAAGTCATGATTGACAGAAACAGACCTATAAATTTTTTTGCATATTTTTTACCCTGTCATTAAATTATAAGAAGTAAAAACAACCAGTAGAGATAAAGACTTGGATCACACAGACAACATATGCCCTAGTGGCAGTCATTAGACCAAGCCATTGGGAAATTATTGAAGGAACAACATCTTCAAGTGTTCAGGAAATGTTCACAGCAAAATTGATGCTACAATGAACAATAAACTGATGAACAATCTGTTAAAATTATTGAATAAATAAAAAGTGTAATGAATGTAAAGCAATACCATCTCTCAAAACCATAGGTCTCAATTTCCCAATGAAAAGACACAGACTAACAGAATGCATGTAAAAACAGGATCCATCCTTCTGCCTCTGAAATATAACTCAATATCAAAGACAGATATTACTTCAGGGTAAAGGAGTGAAAAGTGATAATCCAAGAAAATGGGTCTAAGAAGCAAGTTGTTGTAGTCATTTTTATATCTCACAAAATAGACTTCAAACCAAAACTAACGAAAAGAGATAGTGAAGTAAGCTACATACTCATGAAAGGAAATACCCACCAAAACAACAAATCAATTTTTAACAACCATGGCCTAAACACAGGGACACTCAGGTTTGTAAAAGAAACACCACTACAGTTTAAGTCATATATCACCCCATAAGTGAGAGACTTAAGTGCTTATTCTCACCAATGGGTGGGCAGTCATCCAAACAAAAACTTAACAGAGAAATGATGGAATTAACAGACGTTATACATCAAATGGACCTAACAGATATTTCAAACATTACATCTAAACATAAGAGAATATACCTTTTTCACTTCAACACATGGAACGTTCTCCAAATTTGACCATATTCTTGGACACCAAAGCAAGTCTCAACAGATGCAAGAAAATAAAAATAACCCTGCATCCTATCAGACAACAATAGATTACAGCTGAACAGTTTTAAGAGGGAAAAAAAGCTACAAACTAATTAAAATGAACAACTCTACTGAATGAAGATTGGAACAAGAAAGAAATAACAAAGAAATTAAAGACTTTCTAGAGCTCACTGAAAATGAATACATAACATACCCCAACTTATGGGATACAATGAAAGTGGTACTAAGAGGCAAGTTCATAGCACTGAGCGCCTACATTAAACAAACAAACAAACAAACAAACAAACAAAAAAACTGGTGGGATCTCATATTAGCCACTTAACATCACATGTGAAAATTACAGAACAAAAAGAAGTAATCACACTTAAGATAAAAAGCAACACATAACCAAACTCAGGCATGAAATCTATAAAACAGAAAAATAAAGAGAGCAATACGAAGAATAAAAGAAAGAGTTTGTCCTTTGAGAAAATCAACAAGAGATAAACCCTTATCCAAACTAACTAAAACAGTAGCTTCCAAATGCCTCAACCTTTTAATACAGTTCTTCATGTTGTGGTGACACCCACATAAAATTACTTTCATTGATATTTCATAAATGTAAGTTTTGATACTGTTATGAATTGCAATATAAATATTTTTTGGAGGTAAAGGTTTGTCAAAGGGATTGTGACCCACAGGTTGAATATCACTGAACTAAGATGTGGAGAAAGACTATCAAAATAACACAATCAGAAATGAAAAGGGGGCAGAACAGTAGACATCACGGGACCACAGAGAATCCTAAGAACATACTTTAAAAACTGTACTTACCCAAATTGGAAAGTCTAAAACAAATGGACAATTTTTGTGATAGGTATCACTTATTAAAATTAAATGATGATCATATAGACAACTTAACCAAACCTATAATCTCTTATGAAATAGAAGTAGTTATTAAAAGTCCAAAACCAAAAAAAAAAAAAAAAAAAAAACCCAGGACCAGAGAGCTTTATCATAGAATTCTACTAGAGTTTCAAAAATTATTCAGCCTCAGTATTCTTCATAATATTTCACAAAATATAAACAAAAGGAATATTGCCCAAATCATTTTATGAGGCCATAGTTATCCCTATACACGAATCACCTAAAGACTTAAAAAAAATAATCATAGACTAATTTCCTCTAGGAACAAAGATTCAAAAATACTCACTAAAATACTTCCAAAATGGATGAAAGAACACATCAAAAACATCATTCACCACATTCAAGCAGGCTTCATCCTAGAGATGCAGTGATAGTTCAATATTCAAAAATTAGTAGATGTAATCTACCATAAAAACACACTGAGCAAAACAAACAAACAAAAGAAACAAAAAACATATTCATCTCATTAGATGCAAAAAAGGCCTTTGATAAAACCCAGCACCTCTTTGTGATAAAATTCTGGAGAGTTGGGGATCCAAGGTACATATCTAAACGCAATAAGGGCAATTTAAAGCAAGCCTATAGCTAACATCAAATAAGTGGACAGAATCCCAAAGCAATTCCACTTAAATGAGAAACAAGACAATATTGTCCTTTCTCTCCATATCCATTTTATATAGTACTTGAAGTACTTTCTCTAGAGCAATAAATAACCACAGATCAAGAGGATACAAATTAGAAAAGAAGTCAAAGTATCACTATTCACAGATGATATGATGGATACATAAGTTACACCTTATGTAGGGAACTCCTACAGTTGATAAACACCTTCAGTATATGACTAGATACAAGATTAACTCAAAAATATCTATAGCCTTTTAATATACAAATGACAAACAGACTGAGAAAGAAGTCATGGAAACAACACCTTTCACAAAAGCCTCAAAAATATAAAATATCTTGGGATAACTAATCAAGCAAGTGAAAAAAAATCACTTGTATGACAAAAACTTCAAGTTTTTAACAAAGAAATTGGAAAAGCTATCAGATAATGGTAAAAGTATCCTATGTTTAGGGATCAGTAGGATTAACATAGTAAAAACTATCATCCTACCAAAAGCAATCTACAGATTAAATGTAATTCCCATGAAAATTACAATGCAATTCTTTATAGTCCTTGAAAGGATAATACTCAACTTCATATGAAACAACAAAAAACCCAGGATAGATAAACAATCCTGTACAATAAAAGAACTTCCAGATAGATGATCATGCCTGATTTCAAGCTGTACTGAAGAGCTATGGCAGTGAAAACCACATGGTATTCACATAGACACAGACAATTTGATGAATGGAATCTAATCAAAGACCCAGAAGTAAATCTACCAACCTATGGACACCTGAATTTTTTACAAATGAACCAGAAAAACCACAGAGGAAAAAAGAAAGCATTTATGACAAATGATGCCAATCTAACTAGATTTTGGTGTGTATAATAAGAATGCAAGTAGATCCAAATTTATCACCCTGTACAAAACTCAAGACCAAATGCGTCAAAGGCCTCAACATCAAACCAGATAAGTTGAACGTGACAGAAAAGAAAGTGGGGAATGGCCTTGAAAGCACTGTCACAGGTGATAACTTTCTATACAGAACACAGACAGTTCAGGCACTAAGATCAATGATTAATAAATGGGACCTCATGAAACCGAAAAGCTTCTGTAAGGCAAAGGACAAAGTTGATTGGACAAAGAGCTGCCTACATAATGAAAAAAGATTTTTTTTACCAACTCTACATCTGATAGAGGACCCATAGCCTAAATATATAAAGAACTCAAGAAACTAGATATCAACAAACCAAATAATCCAATTCTTTTAAAAATGGGGTACAGATCTAAACAAATAATTCTCAGCAAAAGAATCTCAAAAGGCTGAGAAACACATAAAGAAATGCTCCTTGTCCTCAACTGTCAGAGGAATGTAAATCAAAACTACTTCAAGATTCCATCTTATACCTGTCATGATGGTTAATTTCAGTAACACAATTGACAGTTCATACTAGGGAGGATGAGGTGCAAAAGGAACACTTGTCCATTGCTGGTGGAAATGCAAATTTGTATAGTCACTATGGAAATCTACATGGGGATTTCTTAGAACATTGGGGTTTGATCTACATAAGACCCAGCTGCACTACTCTTGGGCATATGGCAAAAGGATACTCCATTCTTCCACAAGGCAAGTTGCTTAACTATGTTCATTGTGAAAATTTTTTTTATATTAGCTAGAAAGTAGAAACAACCTAGAATGGATAAAGAAAATGTTGCACATTTACAAAATGGAGTATTATTTAGTTGTCAAAGGGAGGCGTCATCAAATTCACAGGTTAAATGGATGAAATTAAAAAAAAAAAAATCTTCCTGAGTGAGGCAATCTAGACTGAGAGAGATAAATTTGGTATGTGTTGACTTATAAGTAGATACTATAGTGATAACCATTGTATAATCTATGGACCCAGAGAAGTTAGGTAAATAGGAGGGCTCTAGACGGGATGTGTGGATCTTCCCGGAAAAGGAATACAGATGAGATTTTGTGATTGCGCTTGGACTGGGTGGGGACATAAACAGTATGGGTGGGGAGATCAGGTGGGGAGGTGATGAAAGGGAAGAATAAGGGAAGAGGTGGCTGTTAATTGGGGGCCGGTGTGGAAACCTAGTGCAGTAGAAACTTCCTGGAATCTCTAGGGTGATCCTAATGAAGACTGCTATTGAAGGGGTATATGAAATCTGAAGCGGCCTTCTCTTTTATTCAGGCAAGGTTCCCAGTGTTGGGACAGATTTACATTCAATGAGTTGTTGGCAGAGGCAAGGTCCTATCGACATTTCTAAACATTCCAGGCAGATGTTTACACAGAGCATTGCTCTCTGATTTTGACAGTGGGGTCCAATTTCTGAGGACATCTACACTGCTGCTCCTTGAACACGGAGAGGTTAAGCTGGAGCCTGCATGGAGCCTTCACCCCTACATTCTACTCTCTGGTACAGGAAGGTACAGGCTACCAAAAGAAAAACATGGACACCAACCCAGCCACAAAAAGTTTGGTCTGCAGTCTATCCTGCCTGAAAAAAATGTGCTGAGATAATGCTGGTTTAGAACTCCTAGGACTGGCCAACCAATGTCTGATTTAACTGGAGGCCCAGTCTTTTAGAGGGAGCCCATGCTGGACACTGCTTAGACAGCCAGCATCAGAGACTGGATGGGCCAGGGTAGAAACAAGCACAACTGGTCTTTAAAAATCATTGAACTAATTCCTAATGATATTCTGTTATACTTGTAGAGCAGTGCCTTCTCTAGTTGTCGTCAGAGAGGCTTACTTTGACAGCAAATGGGAGTAGATGCAGAGACTCACAGCAAGGCGTTATGTAGATTGAGAGTCTAAATTGGAGCTCTCTATCCAGCCTGACTGCTTGGAGCTCAGGGAATCCTGCAGAAGATGGAAAGAAAGATTGAAGGGGTCAGAGGGGATGAAGAACACCAGAAGAATGTAACCCATTAATTCAACTAAGCAAGGAGCATTTGAGGTCACAGAGCATGTGGGCAGGCACAGGGCCTCTGCGGGTCTTCACCAGGTTTTCTGCATGCATGTGGTGGCTGATAGCTCGGTGAGGTTTGGGGGACTCTTAAACTGCGGGGGGGGGGGGGGGAATGTGTCTTTGCCTCCTTTGTTTGTTCTTGGGACTCTTTTCCTCCCGTTGGATTGGCTTGCCCAGCCCCAGTGTGAGGGCCTTTGCCTGGCCTTATTGTATTTAGTTTTGTTGGGTTTGGTTGCTGTCTTTTGGAGGCCTGCCTTTTTCTGAGGAGATTTGAAAATGAGTGCATCTGGTGGAGAGGGTAAGTATGGAGGAGCTGAGGGGTGTGGAGGGAGGGGAAGCTGTGGCCAGAATATATTGAATGGTAAAAGAATCTATTTTCAATTAAAAATAGGAAAGAAAGACTCAAGGTAGTGGTTCAAGTTTTACCTGATCAGTGTAAAGCAAAGAAAATTAAGCCAAAATAATTAAAAGAAAGCAACTAGTGTAGATGAGAGCATAACAACAATAGGAAATAACTCATAATGAGCAATGAAAACTAAAGAGCTGGCATTATGTAAGAAGGAGAAGGAAAAGAAACAAGAGGGAACTTTGGGAAAGGAAAAGGCATCTTCTATCTTTATTTTGTGAATAGCTCCAAAATATTTTTCTCTACTTTAGGAATCATAAGCAGGGGCTGCATTGGTTGTCAGAGTACTTGCCTAGCAGCCAAAAGGTCTGTGTTAAATCTTCAGTGCCATAGACTGTGAACTGGGCATGGCAGACACTACAAATGTTGGCATTCAGCATTCAGGAGGTATGAGTATCAGAAGATCATGATCCCTCTGCCACATGGAAAATTAAAGGCTATTCTGAGCTACATGAGTCACTACCCGAAAAAAAAATCAATGCACTGTATATTAAATAAATTATTTTAGTACATAAAGTATATTTTAATAAAGGTATGATTAAGGTAAAATAAAGGTATTATTCTTAAGTATTTAGAAGATTGAACTATACTCAAAGACTTTTAATGTTAAACTTTCCATTAGAACTAGTGCTTTATGTAAAAATACAATTATTTTTAAAAATAAAGAATGCTTATCTATTAGAAAATAATACTAATCCACCTCTGTATGACTTACCATGATTATTAAATTTGCTTTGCAATAATGATGGGAGACACTGGTTCTCGTGACATAGGATTTTCCACGAATGATACTTGTTAGGACCATAGTGAGTCTATACCGTCCATGGTCCTAATTGCTTTTACAATCATTTGAAATATTTCATAATAGAATTATTTAAAATCGTTCTTTAATTCAAAATCTGGGTGTGGTGGTGCACACCTTTAATCCCACTCAGGAGTCAAAGAGAGCCAGATCTCTGTGAGTTCAAGCACAGACTGGTCTACAAAGTGAGTCCAGGACAGACAAGGCTACACAGAGAAACACTGTCTTAATAACAAAACAACAACAACAAAAAACAAAGCCAAGAGTAAAATTTGTTCTTTAATTCATGCTACATCTAGTGCATTCAATAAAACTGCAGCATTTAGCAGAATGTTTCATCACTCAATATGTCTTCATTGTGTTTTTCCACTGTACTTTAGCAATGTTTGCAGTTACTGCTTATAGGATAGCCTCTATCTCAGTAATTTGATGTTGTAGCTTTAGGTGTTCCTCTAGAGAATCTCTTTTCTTGTGTCAAGATTTTATAGAGGTCCAATCTTAACTTGGATATCTTTCTGGATTAACCGTTTTTTTAACCATGAAATCTTAATAAAAAGCACTTGATTTTCCTGACTCTGATTCCTCGTGTATAGAATGGGCCAGTTGTAGTCTCACATTTATTTATTTATTTATTTATTTATTTATTTATTTATCTATTCACCTTACATCCAGATCATAGCCCCCTCCCTGCTCTTTCCCAAGTCCCACCCTTCCTCCCTCTTCCATTATCCTCCCTCCCCTATTCCTCAGAAAAAGGGAGCCCCCTACCAGTTATTAGAAAGAATATGGACACTTACATGCAAAACATCCAACGTGCATCTGAAAACGTGTTAGTTATTGTAATCCTGCCAGTTATTTACATTCCAGCATCGCTGATTAAAATCATCTAAACCTATACACACTTCTCAGTTTTCGCTCTTTCACCTAGACTGTTGCTATAATTTTTTTGAAATTAAACTTACTTTCTCCTCAGTAATATCTGCATGATAAGATTTTGTAAATCATTCCCAATCATTTCAACTTAGATTGCCATCAGAAGTATGAATTATAGGTGCTGAAATAATAAAAGTTGTTTATATTTTTGAACTATTGTATTACCCTCTAAGTGGCCCTCAAGTGATTGCACCATTTTCCCAGTTGTTGTAGGACCTTTTCTTTTGGGATCTCATATGATTCTTGGGACAGATAGGCACAAAGTCAGAACAAGGACAGTTGGAACTGGGTGACTATTCCATTGAAAGTCAATTGAATTTCAATTTCCTTCAATGGGGAAAGCCAGGAGGAACCAATTATTGTTGCTTTAACATCAAGCAATTTTACCTCAGGCACCACTTAGGATCCAAATGAAAACATTTCAATTCCTGCTTATTACTTTCTTCCTGATAAAACACCCCTTTTCCTTGGCTCCTGAAAATAGTGCTTTGTCAAGGGAAAACTCTATTAAGTACATCTTACCATCCTTTTCATATTAACAGCTATTTAAAAAAAAACAAGGAAGATATACAGGGACCAGTATTCCACAGAAAGCTGTTCACTGTTTGTCTTGCCAACCTTTGTGTGGCATTGATTCTCTTTCCACTTTTCACGACAACTAACTCTACAAGGAAGTCAGTAAAATTCCCTTTCTTTTGTGACATCAATTCCCAATCTGGAAGAATTCTTGTCTCTCCATGCTGAGCCAGCTTGCATCTGCCACAACCACGGGATTTCTGTGAGGCTATTGGCACAAGTCACACATCTCCACTGTGAAACTTGGCTTGGAAAAGAAGTGAGAATGTTGTTCCCCCAGCAGTCATTGGGGCCACAGACTGTGACAGCCAGAGCCACCTAACAAGCTGTGAAAATTTCAGCCACCTGAGGAGCTGTGAAAGACAGAGATGGCGCTAGCTGAGGATCTGAGAACCGGCAGGAGTCTCCAGAGGAACTGCAAATATCTTAGGCCCTCGTGTCAGCGAAGAAGCAGCGTGCTTTGAACTGAGTAACGATGTCAGCAGGGAATCAAAGACATAAGAAGTGAAAATAAACTCAATCACGTTGGAAAAATCACCGTACATGGGTGGAATCTCAGCCACGCCTCGCCGTTAAGCTCTGGGTCTGCTGTATGGAAAGGGGACAAATTATATAATAGGAGCAAGAAGAAGTTTAAGCACCAAACATAACCACAGCCTAATAATTGAGTCAATTTCCAAGCCAGACTCTTGATACTGTGTCGCAGCATGAAAGGAACCTATAAGAAAAAATACAAAACTCTGGGGTAGTCCAGGAGGGAAGAAAATGTGCTGCCTCTTTCCCAGCCCCCTCTTGTGTTGGAGCAGTAACCAGGAGTTTTAATGGGTCATTACTTCTCCTTATGTTCTGCAAAATAGGCCCAGTCTGCACAGGACACATCTGGTACACTGCCTTCTCCATAAGCCCTCCGAATACCCCTGTTCTCTTGTCTCAGTTGGACATGAGACTGTCACACACAGATACAACTCCATCACAGCATCGCTTTTCATGCTGCTGCGAGCCCCATCCCCAGATCTGGAGAATTTAAAGCACAATGTCAATTATCCTTTCAAAGCTGTTTCGCATCACTGGAGCAGCTTTGAAAATGATATTTTCGTCCCTGTTGTCAATCTATCTTGGGGTTATGGTAGGTCTGAAATCTGGCTTTTAGCCAAGGTATTGATGGGAAGCGAAGGACAGTTTTGAACTATTTTCCTGTGGATTCGCCCTACTCAAGGAACCAGGTCGCAGTTGGGACTTTTATGAAGGTCCTCTCCGAAGACTTGTTCTTCTGCTCTTATAGTGTTCCATGACGGAAATTGTAAAATGAGCCTAGGAAGAGAAGTCTGATCCCGATGCTTTCAGACACTCAAGAAGGCTGTCAGGGCAGGGAAGGAAGGCATAGGAACTTTGTGCTTCTGATTCTTTCTCTTAAATTATAAACGAGGAGGCTGCTGGGACGACTTAGGCAGTAAAGTGCTCACAATGCAAACATGAGACCTGAGTTTGGATCCCGCCACCCACATGAAATCCAAGTATGCTTCTCTTCTTTAAAGCTCCAGCACTGATGAGGAGCTGTGTGGAGACACACAGATCGAGCAGAAAATATATATTCATATATATATATATATATGAATATATGAATATATATATATATCCCACATACACACAAACATGGAAGATGGGTTATTCAAATTAGGTATTATATGAAGAACTAAAGCAAAGTTCTCATTTAAAGATGGGATCTTAAAACTATGAATCTCAAATATAAAATTTGCTGTAAGTTTAAATAAAAGGCTTTATTTAATTCATTTTGGTGTTTGGGGATTAAAATCAAGGTCTTCTGGTGCCTAGAAAGCGCTCCAGCACTGAGCTTTGTTTCCTGCCCTTCATTTATCTCATTGGTTAATGAAGGTACCAGTAAACTGTTGGAGCTACCATATGAGGAGACTGGAGAAGCGCGTATTTTTGGACCATGAGAAAATTTGAAGGGAGTTAAAGTATGATGACAAATGGTTACCTTACTCCCTTATATTCTGCATAGCTTAGGAAGCTCTGGAAATTACTAGATTTTCTACTAGAGATGTACTGTAATCTTTTGTCTTGTTCAAGTGTTTCCTGATTCCTGTCATTCTAAACAGTCTACTCAACAAACAAGCAAACAAACAAATGAAATGTAAAGATTTACTATGTTCTTTAGGACCACTACTTAAGAAATCCCAGAAAACTGCCCTATACACATAATAGGCATTATTTAACTATCAAATTGGGTTTTTGTATTGTTTTGTTTTGTTTTTTTGAGTTTTGTTTTTTTGGCTGGAAGGTCAACACAGCTACTGATTTCTCAGTTCCATGGATGGATAGAACAAATCATCACTAAAGGTGGCCTCAAACAAAAGAATCAGGGTCCTGGAGAACGGACACCTGCACAAAGGAGAATCACCAGGATCAGTTTTTATACAGAGTACGTGAGAGCTGATCTGGACTCTGCCTTCCTCTGAGCTTCTAAGGGTGTCACACTCAGTGCTAGACAGCTGTACCCCCGCTTACAGGCTCACTAATTCTTCATCTCCACCACTGGGTGCTATTTTCTGCATCTATATCTTTGTCTAAATTTCTCTCTTTTGGGGAAGGGACCATTATTAGGAAATCAGGCTCCTTCTGGTGTCTATTGTCTGCATCTTCATTTCTTCAGAGACCGTATTTTCAAATAAGATTCTATTCACAGACTTTAGGGGTCTTGGTGTAGAATACTATTCAGTTCAGCACATGTGACACTATCCATGCAAGGGGGATGGTGTTGCTTTCCAGGAATGGCAAGGAAGCTAGGAAAAGCTCTTTTTTAAGGTAACAAGTTTAAATGAGAACATTCCCATTAAGGAAGAATTCATATAAACATAATCAGGTCTGGATCCTCTCCAAAAAGTAAGGTAAGCTGGTGAATTTGAGACCAGGTTTCTGGGCCAGTGTTCAGGAGACAGCTGTCGACACGTGCTCCACGGTTCAGAACTGTAATTCTGGCTTTGCAACTAACGGCCTGTGTGAGCTGGTCCTGCCCCCTATCCAACTAAGCCCTTGCTTCCCTCTCTTCTCAAATGATAGAAATACACAAAGATTTCTTTAAATTATCTTCCAACTCTAATGGGCTATGATTTATTAACTTTTTTTTTTTAAAAAAATCAAACTATCCAACCTAGCTATCAGGAGCTCAAGGATCTTTCAAACTTACTCAAATGTGTGTGTAAATGCAAAGAATGTGTAAATCTGAAGAATCCTTTGTATTCTTTCTTTGGTTTGGTTTTCTCCTAGACTAGGGTCCTTAGTAATCCTGTTTTTATGACAGAAAGTTGTCTCTTTCCCCACCTTTCTTCCATATGGTCCAGTACTCAGGACTACAGCTGTAGAGTTTATACTTTGTATAACCCCCAAAGGCATTGCTATTGCAGCTGTGTGGTTCTCCAAGAAATATTTTATTTACATACATTACAGTATTAAGGTTGCACCTACAGAGATCCAATAGCAAACAGTGTGGGTGACCTGAGCTAAGGAGCGACCTGAACAGCTTACTGATCAGAGTCCATGTGGGAATAATTCTCATTCTTGAACAATTAGAATTTAGGCTAAATATACTATTCTCTCTTGGCTGATATACTTAAAGAAACATGACAGTGAAAATTAAAAAGCTTCTGCATATCCATATAAGCTAAGCTAATATACAGGAGAAGTGAGAAAAAAGCATGTTAAAAGAAAAGTTAGAGAGAGGCTCCTACCTGAGCCCCTCTGCATAGAGTTATCATTAATATCAGGGCATTTGTTACCAGGATTCTGTCTTAAGTATCGAGAGTCATTGTGAAAATATTTGGGGTAGTTTATCTCCATGAAGCATCACTCTGTAAGAAGAGTCTTGTGTCTTGGTTTACCTTTGTATGTCTGATCTGCAATGAACAAGCCGCATGGTAGATCTTTTCCATGATTGCTCTTGTGTGAGTACATCCGGAAGTCTTATGGTATAAGATATATGAAAGGCTAATTCCACCAGCCTTAAATTAACTACTTAATGTTAAGCAGAGATGATATTTGAGGAGCAAATCTAAAGACTATGAAAGCTTCCCATAACAACATAGGAGAAAATGGCTGGTTTTCCATAATGTTCTGAGCGCTTAGATGGTGAAGTCATTCTAACTAAAGTTCAGAGTCAGGATTCTTCTTTTGGCAGGACATGATGGAACTATCACATGTGCAGGACTTGATGAGGGCCCAATGTGCACAATGCATCTGCCAAGAAGTTCAAGCCTAAGCAAGAGTCGGTGTTCACATACATCTTTCTCTCAATCTAGACCAAATCAAGGGTTGATTAAAAAAAAACCCAACATGGCCATCCTTAGCCCAGAGATCTCTCTCTCTCTCTCTCTCTCTCTCTCTCTCTCTCTCTCTCTCTCTCTCTCTCTCTCTCCCTCTCCCTCTCCCTCTCCCTCTCCTATTCATGTTATGTTTATCAGTGTATCTATGTATGTGTACCACATGAGTGCCTACTGACACAGGATGTCTAAGGGGACATCAAATCCCCTGTAATTTCAGTTATAGATGTTTGTGACCTACCACGTGGCTGCTGGTAACTGAACACTGATCCTCTTCCAGAACAGCAAGTGTTCTTAAGCCCAGAGCCCCTCTGCACTAGTCTTCAGTAGAAACTTTTCACTGACTTATCTCTTTAGAATTATGTTCCTTATATTTGATATTATTATTATTATTATTGAAGTGACTAATGAGATGACAACCATCTTTGTACATATATCTTAGTCTCTTTTCACTAACTTGGTTTCTAATACATATAATGGTACAAGAGGCTGAGTCTGATTACTGAGTTCCAAATATGTATCCTTTCAGCACATACTACATATCAGGCACCGTGTTAGGTAGTAGTATCTGTAGCTTTGCAAAAACAGGGCATATAATTTAGAAATTTTATAAATGACTTAGTGCTGGTTTGGGTTTTATATCTAAATGCTATAAATTTTTGACACATGATAAAACTCACTCACATAAATATTCATTATGAATCCGTTCCTTTTATTTTTTTTAATTGTTCTGTAAGGATTTTGTTCTATTTGGATTAAGGGTACATGCAGGGGTGGCATGCATGGAAGTTTAGGTATCTACAAGGGCCTGAGGCATCTGGCTCCCCGGAGCTGGAGGGAGCTGTATGAGGCATAAGCTGCTGGAAGCTGCACTCTGGTCCTGTGAGGAGCAATAACTGCTTTCAACAGCTCATAAAAGGCTCCAAACTATGGAGCCATCTCTTCAGCCTCGAACCCTTTCTTGTTTTAAGCTGTTCCATATCTAAAAGCACATGACCGAAGCAGGATTGAGTCCCTTGTCTTGACTTCAACATTTCAGGGCGCTCAAGAACTAAGTCAGTCTTCAGCAGTTCACTGCTCCTCTCCCCCTGCAGGTCTCCAATATTTTGCTGCCTTGTGCCCTAACGCGCCCTGTCACTCACCTGACAGCCATCCGTTGGCCTCTCCTCTCTTTGCAGGGCCAGTTTCTTTAGTCTTTCATCTCCTACGCCCTACACGTCAACTCTCTTTGCCGAGAAAGCACCCCTGGGTTTGAAGTCCTTTTCTACTCTAATTGTTTTCTGGAGAGAGTTTACCTTTGTTGCTTCTATAATTTTTCTTTCTTGGAGAGAAAAAGAATGCAAAGGAGGAAACTGGGCAGAGGTAAGAGGAAATCAGGGCAGTGAGACTTATGCTATATGCGTTCAGTGGGAAAATAAATTCTAGCAGTGTTAGCACAAAGGAACCTCTGACTTTGTTGGGTTTAATCATTATGGCAACAATGTTATTAAATTAGCAGGTGTCTCAAGGGTGGCTTATCCTCCTCAGAAGTGTTACTTCCAAAGGTAAGCACATATAGAGTCAATATTTAAATATTGCATAAAACAGGCATACCTGAAAATTATAAACATATAGTTTCAACTAATACATCTGCAAAATCATAAGATCTGAGGTCAGTTGTTCAGGTCTTATGGTAGCTCCATCATAGATAGCTATGGCTCATTTCTATGGTAGAGTAATAATAATTTTTCTGCAAAAGGGCAGTAAAAAGGCCATGGGTAAACAATAATAATCATAAATGTTAGCACTATAATGAGAATTATGATAATTTATGAACTATTTTAAAATTATTTTTAACATGCCCAATCTGAGATAACAGGTTTTTACATATAATATTTAATTCATGCAGTAACTTGTTAGCTAGAAATGATACATATTAACTTCTTAGCAGAATATCTGGCCTATAATCAGGTTTCATAAAGAGTAAGTAAAATAATAATTATGGCTTTAAGTGGTATTGTTATGATTAGCCAATGTTAAAATAATGCTTTTCCTTGTTGGAAGCATTTTTACCACAGGCAGAAATTACAGAGAATGGATATAGATGCGTTTTAGAACTGTAGTTAATGTATGCTGTTCTATCCAGGAGAAACGCTGAGATGACAGTGATAAAATTTTATAAAGAACAGGGAAGGATGGGGCCCGCCTGAGCTCAGAGACTTAAAAAAGTCAGACAATGACATGAAAAACTGATTTATGTTAACAGGTTTTTAGCAAGGGGAACAGGTGATGCCCAGTGTCTGGCTCAATACGTCTGTTACTTCTTCAGTGTCCCCACCTCCAGAATCACCTCACCTTGAAGAGTCTAAAGATATTGGCTAAGGGAAAGCAGGAGGAGAACTCCTCCTTTAGCTCGGCCTTCACATAGGCTACCTGACACAGAAGGTAGAAAGCAGCTTTTCAGTGGCTTTAGGACCCACCTACTCACTGTCCTAGTGAAGAAAGATTCAGTCAGCTAATGAAAACATCCCACTGATTGGGTTGAAGAGTAATAAAGAAATGGTAAAAAAATAAGTTTTAGAAACAACGTAATGACTGAAATATAAATCAACTATGAAGAAAAGGAATTAATAGTTCTCTCATTTTGATAGTGAAATGGGGAGAGCAGGAGATACCTAGGTTTTCCTGAGCCTGGATGCTTTCACTCAACCCACAGACCAATCAGAATTTTCCCACTTATGCCCAGTTTAACCCAAGAGATTCATCTCATCTTGAATCCTACTTTCCATATAGATGGGAACAAATTGGCCCATTTCCAGAAGAAAAAAAAAAAATCACCATTCCTAAAACACTACCTGACAGCCCATTTTGAGAACCCTCCCCTGCTGTAGAAAGCTGTTACTCTACTTCTCAATAAACTTTGATTGCTAGCATCTCTTCTATTGGCCTCACTTGTTATTCTTTAGAATCATGAGAAAATTCACCTCTGATGCAAGAAACTAACAGCACAGGAAGAAACAAACTTTTCCGTCGTACAGAGATATTTTAGAAAGAACAAACCCCAGACTAGAAGGAAAAGAAACCAAAAGAGATAATTTGGGATGGTTTATCAGAACAGATATTATTCTTATAGGAGAAGACAGAACGGCTAGGAGGCTCACTCATTTTCCAGCATCGTAAAGGGAAAAGGGGAGGGTTCTTTATCAGTGCTGTCTCTGGATGCTCATATTCGCACTGTTCTCTAAAGCGGTCTCTGAAGCACCTGTTTCCAATGTACATCATAATCATACGAAGTGGAGTGGGGCGTTTGTCATGAGCCACTGCGCATCCAAGATGTTTAGGGACCACCTTAACACTGTGCTTGCATCATGATGACGAGACCTTAGAGTTAATTATCAGAAAATGGTCGTAGAGTTGAGAATTAGGTAGCAGACAGAAACACTAAAAAACCACACTGATGAAGTGACATTGCACCAGCAAGGAAGTGTTAGTAATTGAGCAGAGGAATGAAGAAGAAAAGGAGAAAGACAGAGGAACAGAAATCAATACTTAAGTGGCTAGTGTATTAAAGCCTAGCTCTGGTTCCTCCTGTTTTCACAATACAAGTGAATATCAAGGAAAATTTTGGAGTACATGCATTTGACAGCAAGTAGAATGAAATACCCCCACTGGGTGGTGGTGATGCATGCCTTTAATGCCAGCACTTGGGAGTCAGGGGCAGGTGGATCTCCGAATTCAATCAAGGCCAGCCTGATCTACAGAACTAGTTCCAGGACAGCCAAGAATACGCAAAGAAAACGTCTCAAGAAAAAGAAAAGAAAAGGAAAACAAAACAAACAAAGCAAAATATTTGACCCTAAAATAAACATAAAAATCCATCTAGGCTTATGTTAAAATTTGAACCACTATATATTTAGTTTTTTGAACTAAAAGTCTAAGTCTAGATGACTCCTGTCTGGGCCATAAGGCACACATAGGGAGTGAGCCGAAGAGGACTACCAAGCTGAAGCCATGGGGGCCAGGCAAGGACAGAGCCAAAGACCAGATGACTGCAGCCTGGGACCGTGAGGCCCTGTCAGGGAGCAAGGCTGAGATGACCACCACTGCAGTACCTCACAGGACCAGAAGGGCAGATCATTTAAAGACAAGCCTAGACACCCAGAGATCCAGGCACCACTAAGAGGACCAAGCAAGTGGTGGAGAAATGGAAGGAAAAAAAAGCAGAAGTACGTGTGCACAGTGAAAAGCGACAGACCTGGAGACTCGAAGGTAGAGTAAGGAAGAGCCTCATGTGAGTAGCCAGTGATGCCACCTGTGACCATTGTAGGGTCCTGGCCTATGGTGAGATCCTGGCCTGTGCTGCCACTGAGGCCCATGTTTGAGTCCCTGGCTCTGTATCAACAAAGGTCTGTTACCACCAGAGGACAGGAAAAAGTCTCCAGTCTAGGCTGCTGCCCTGGGCCATGTTGATGGCTGAGGGCTGTGCAGAAATGGCCCCACCCCTCATTTAGGCACTGTCGAGAGATGGCTCTGAGGGTATGAGAGCAGGAGAACTGTCCTTGCCCATCACCCATGGCAATACTCAGGAGAGGATCCCTGCACACTGCCCAGGAAGCACAGTAGAGCTGGGCCTGGGTACTGGAGCTGCAGGTAAGCTGGCCCCATTCTGTGAGCTTAAGAGTGCTGTACCTGCCACTTGTTTCCAGCTCAGTAGCATGGACAAGGGAGAGATGTCCTCCCTCTCCTTCATCCCATGCCACCTGCAACTGATGGGAGAACTAGTCCCAGGGTTATGAGAGCAGCAGAGTTGACCAGCCTGCAGCCCTTGAGAGAGCCAGCCCTGCATCTTGCCTGGGCAGCACAGTAGAGTTGGCCCTGCTTGCAGAGGTGGCAGGTAAGCTGGCTCAAAGGAAGTGTGCATGGGAGAGAGCTAACCCCCCCCCTTTACCCCTTGCCACTTGCAGCAAGTGGAAAAGCTGGCTTTGGAGTCATGAAAGCAGGAGAGCTGTCCCGGTCCCTCACCTGTTACAGCACTCAGAAGAGCGGGCCCTCACCTTGGCAGCACAGGAGAGCTGGCTTTGATGCGTGGGTGCTGGTGAGCCAGCCTCAGTGCCTGAGAATGGGAGACCTGCTAACTGCCCTTTGCTGACTGCAGAATAGGATGAGATAGCCAGGGCAGTGGTGGAGAACGTGCCCTGGTGGTGGTGGGTGTGGGAGAGACGTCAGGCTGACCAGCTCACATTCCTCCCAGGACTTTGAGTTACTCCACTTCAACATCTACCCCATCACTGAACTACTAGAAAAAGCAAAGGGCTTCGTCCTACAGATCAAAAACAATAAGATGGCCATGACACAGGGCAACACCAGGATAGCCAAGAGGAGTCCTGGTGAGGTTCCAGTGTTGAAACTGTAGCACAGACCAGAGGCCTGGTGAGGTTCCAGTGTTGATACTGTAGCACAGACCAGAGGCCTCAAACCAGACCTAGTGCTTCTTGCAATGAACATTTATAAGCAAAGAAGTGTGGACAAACGTGTATACTGTGGGATACACTGTGACACACAAACGCTTCAAAATAATTTTTTTTTTTTTAATTTGAGGAGGGGTTGCAAGGGCAGAGGATGGCCTCGAGGGGACAGGGAAATAAGTGAGATTGGAGTGCATGTTGTGAAGTTCCCAAAGAATCAATAAAAACATTTTTTAAAGTCTGAATTTCAAGCAAATATAAAAATACTTCCTACAGAATTTTACTAATTGGGAGGGCAAATGATAAATAAAGTTAACCCAGTTAGACGCATATACAAAGGCAATCGTGTTTTTACTTTTGTCCAAATATATTAAGTTAAAGCTTATTTTATAGAATACTGTCTCAGAATAACTTCTGTTGATATCACAATGAAGTTCAGAATAATACAACACAAGGACAGTGCAGACAAAGGAGAAGTGGTGGGAGGCGTTTCTAAATTATAAGCTTGTGAAGTTTGTCAGCTCAGAGATCTAAACACCGAGCGTTCTGCGGTGGATGATGAATTGGCTGCTGGTGAACTCAGCCTCCTGGCTGGGGATATGCTTATAGGAAGACGCATAGGGGACATCTTTTGCATAATGAGCCCAGTGAGGGAAAGAAGAGTGTAACTGCTGAACCTGCCACATGCAGTAGATTGTTGTTAAGTTAGAAAACAAACCAAAACAGTTTCCACTGTGGCATACGTTGCTCCTTCCCAAAAGGGAGATGCAGGAACCATTTCAACATCGTGGGCTGGGGTGGCAATTCAGGCATGCTGCTTGTCAAATTAATTTATGGCTATGTGTAATTGGGTGATTGCTTTTCCTCTAGAAAGATAAAATAGCCAAACCAGGGGAGATGGGTATCTCACTGTTTCTAATATAGAGATAAAAATCTTATTTTTACTGTGAACTGAAAAAAACACATGGGGTGGCAGACAAAGATTAAGTTTTTGCAGCGTTGTAGAGGTATGAAAAGGAAAAAGAAATGGAAGGTGCTTTTGCAAAATCAGGATAATACATTTTAAGAGTTAACTTTGAATCTTCTCCCAACTAAGAGGCACTGCTCTTTTTAAATTCTCTCAAGTTACATTGGAATATTTCCCAAAGTAAAAATCAAGTGCCTTACATTTAAACCCTTAGCTCAGTGGAAGTTTTATTTTTATTAATCCTTCTAAAGTGTGTTTTATTCTAGCACTATCATAAACACTAAGTTTCAAATAATACCTATGATTAATCAAAGTAGATGGTTATAGAATATCAGATTGCTCTCCAATTAAGTCTTATTTCAGGGTCCACAGGAGAGGAAGTATCTTAGGTTAAATAAAAATTGTTACCAGAATGGGAGAGTATGAGACTTGAGCCAGCCAGCAGTATTAACCTTCAATCTCTACTCAGCTTCTTCACTGCTGTAAAAAGAATGTGGGTGGCTGGATATGAGTGGGCAGAGCAAGACATGTTTCTTAAGCCCAAGGGATTTGCTAGGTGCAACACAAAGTCTGCGCTCTGTGAATAGAAACTAAGAATTTCAGTGGCCATAGAAGTCAGTTGCCAAAGACAGTTTTTAATCTATACCAGCTATACCAGTCCCTTGTTCACTATGAGCAGGAACCCTTGCTCAATAACCACAGCACCCAAGTAATTGGTGTTGAAGTTTGTATGTGTTGGGAGTGACTCTTGTCTAATATGTTGTGTCCAATATCTTGCCCCTTGGGACGCTCTGGGCACTCCAGATATCCAGGTAAAGGTGAGCTCTTCTCATTAGTCATCACAAATAGCAGCTTTTGTGGAAGATGTAGCTGGAGCTTCTTTTCTTTTTCCTTCCTCTTTTTTTAAATGAAAATATCTTTAATTAGCAAGGAAACAGTTTTATGATGGGAAGATTGAGATCTTATGTGTAACTCAGCGATAGTGATGGCCAACCATTTGTAAGAATCTGGGTCCAACACATAGCATCCATCAAAAATGAATGAGTTACAATTCTGACGTTCAGTACTTTTTACATTTTAGTTTAACCCCCTGATTATCAGGATAACGGTATTTGAAAGATTCCTCTCTCCTGGTTATCCTTACATATGGCCCCTTACCATTAGGCTAGAATTATAAGCCAGAAAAAGCCAGTTGCCCTTGTACTTATCCAAGTCCTTGGTTACTCTGTAACATGCTTTTCCTTTCTATTCTACCTCTGAAGTCTTGTTTTCAGGCATCCTTATTAGGATGAAGCTACCTTGTGGCAGCAGAGGCTACCCTTGTCTGTCTTTTATAAGGCTTCTGTCCTTTCATGTTAGCTTTCCCTCCTTTATTTCTTTTTAAATTTATTTATTTACTTTACATCCCCATGCAGCCCCTCTGCTCCTCCCAGTTACCCCTCACGCAACCCTCTTGCCTATTTGCCCCTCTTCTTTCTCTCAGAGAAGACAGAGGTCCCCCATGGGTACCCACCAGCCCTGGCACATTAAGTTGCTGCAGAACTAGGCAATTCCTCTCCCACTGAGGCCAGACAAAGCAGCCAGTTAAGGGAAGGGGATCTAAAGGCAGACAACAGAGTCAGAGAGGGTTCCAGCGCCAGTGGTTGGGGGGCCCACATGATGACCTAGGCCAGTCCGTTCATGCTCTTTGGTTGGTGGCTCAGTCTCATGAACCTCCATGGACCCAGGTTAGCTTTCTCTGTAAGTCTTCTTGTGCAGACCTTGACCCCTTTGGCTTCCTCGGTCGTTCTCCCAACTCTTCCATACGACCCCTGGAGCTCCATCTAATGTTTGGCTGTGTGTCTCTGTCTCCCTGACTTGGGGATCCTCTGTTTTACAGTTGAAGAGATAAACTGACCCCTCCAGACTAGGCAACTGAAGGCAAATGCTTAACTGGAACAGAGACCACTATCTGAACTAGAATTGCAAATGACACCTCTAAATTAGTGTTCAGATGATCTTACAGCAGTCATAGGGAAAGCAAATTGGACAAAAAAGGGGAAAATTCTGTTTCAAATGTACTCTTTTGAATAAAAAGTGGACTTACACTCATGTGTTCACCAGTGGTGCTATTTTTTATCCTGTTACTTGTGCTCTGCTGCTAATCTTTCAATTCCTAAAATAGACTATATGAGTGAAGGAAAAAAGGTCCCTCTGCTTCAACAAGGCACGTTTAGGATGATATATTTTTAGTTTCTCTTCTGCCCCAAAGAAGCAACGTTAATGAAGAGAGCCAAGACTGTTTCTTGTTGGAGGTTGGTCTGATGTATTTTGATGCTAATTACTGCTTGCAGTCTCTGCCTGACCTGGGCCTTGCCTAGAGCCTAACCTATTGGACCAATAAAAGGTCATCACACCTGGGCAGGAAAAATGGGATAGGCTGGCTAAGGTTCCTGGGCTCGGGGAGACAAGGAGTTTCTTGGGAAGGAAGAGAGACAGGAAGTGAAGAGAGGAAGAAGGAAGGCCACCATGGGTTAGATGGAGGAGAAGCACATGGCCAATGTGGATGGAGGATTTGACTCAGATGAAGAACATTAGCAAGTATATGGAATTGTGGATGGGAGGTAGCTTGATAGAAATTATTAGAACCAGATGGCATGGGATTGGGACCGGTATCCCATACCTGCCCCACTATGGGAATTTGGTTAGAGGATCAATATCTGCTGTACCCCAGGTTACCTAAAGCTATTTAAAAATATAACAGGTGTCTGTGTCTTTATTGATTGCTAGCGGGTTAGAAAATACTGCCGTAATAATAATTATAGGCCTGATAATAAATATTATTGGGCGATACTGGTAAACCAACCACAAAAGTTTCTGGATCAGATGACTAAATCACTCCTGCCCATTCAGGAGACACTGAACCCTGACATACCTCCTTGATCAGCTGCTGTTCTTATCATGGACAAATTGATTATTTAAAAAAAAATGCTTAACAGAAAAAGCATCCCATCTCAAGGCATACCATGGCTGAAGGCTAACCTAGCACTCCTTCCACCCTGTGCCATGTCCTGTCTACAGGAAAACACAGGACATGGCAGCTAGTCCCCTGACTTCTGATTAAGATGAGCAACCTAGGGAAGACAAAGAACAAATGCTGTCTTTTTATCCACAAGCAGATTGATAGGATGTTTTTAGGTAGGTGTTGCTTTATGGACATTGGTTTAATAATAAACAGTAAATAGAGTTTGGTGGGAAATGAAGAGGGTGTAATAAAGTATTTGTGTTAAGCATGTGAGATGGGTAGTGGCATTCTGAAGAGGCAGAAATCAATCAATAGCTGTTGATTTCTATGTCCTGATGAAATGGAAACATCTGTGGGTAAGACTTAGTCCCATCTTAACCCACTTGAGACAAAGGCTAGACACAGCTTGTGAATGCAGCTTGATACCACAATCTAGAACAATCTTCTATACCACCCAGACCTCAACTCAGCCTTTGTTCCTCTTTCAAGGAAACACTTTCTGTTGACCTAGAACATTTGTAGACCACATGCACAATGATAAATGCATTATGCAAGCAATAAAAAGATTAGTTTTTTTTTATCTAGAAGTAACAATCATTCACATTTTTGTTTTCTAGCACTTTCCAGTCACAAGTCTGTGAACAAAACAAAACAATAGAGATCACTGTATAAATATATAAAATACACCTGCAACTACTTTTTTTTTAACAATTAAATGTGGGAGCTGGGCACCTTTTGTCCCAGGACTCCGGAAGCTGAGGCAAGTGATCACTATCTCTGAGTTCAAAGCCATCTTGATCTATATAGCTAGTTCCAAAACAGCCAGAGCTACACAGGGAAACCCTGTCTTGGGAAGCAAAACAGTTAAATGTTGCTTCCAAGTTAAGTCCTTATGAGTTAAAGCCTTTCAGACTCCTACGATTCAGATGTGTTTTATAAATCTGGGCGAGTTGGTTAAAGGAGCTCAGAGTTTCCACTAACAGATATGCTTTAGATATTTGAAGTATAGCATTTTAGTTCATAAATGGATGTTCATTTGTTTTTAATGGGATTCTTCTTTCTCATGAGTTGTGACAGGTATTTTTGATACACTTGAATAATCCATTATCAGTAAATGCAACCTTTATTTGGTGAGTTCAAAACTCAAAGCAGCCAAAAGAAGATGATCAGTACTGCAACAAATGGTAGAGGCAGGTGGATCGCTGTGAGTTTGAGGCCAGCCTGGTCTACAAAAAGAATCCAGGACAGGCAACACTACACAAGGAAACCCTCTCTCAAAAAACCCAAAATAAATAAATAAATAAATAAAACTAAGAAGCATGAGACAGGACAGAGGAATGGGAGACGTCAAAACTGACTCAGTAAATGGAGCAACCAGAACACAACCAAACGGTGTGTGTCACATTATGGTGTGAGATGAGGATGGGAATCACAGGAAAGAATCATCTTGTGCTAGATTCTGACAAGCCAAAAAATTTGGACTTAATCTTGTAGAAAATGATGAAGCACCGAGGAAGTGTATATGAAGAAGAGAACTGTTTTGCATCATTAGCTTTGGGTTTTTGATAATAGCACTGCAGATAGACTCAGTGCAAAATATATTTGGATATGGGTGGCATAGTATTAATGCTTACATTTCTCCAAAATCTTGTGCTCTCATCCCAGGTAATGTGTGAGGAGATGGGGCCTTTGGGGAGGGGATAGATAGAGCATGGTTGTAACTAGTGACTAGTTACTAATCTCATGAGTGAGTGGTTCCATTTAAAAATAGGCCCATGTTCACATACTTATAGAAAGCACAGTCTATAAACTAGGAAGTGAGAGTTTATTAGACATAGAAGTTTGTGGTCTTTTGATTTTGAATTTTCCAGTCTCTAAAACTATCAAATATGTAATTTTATTGTTCTGAAGTAGTCTAGTTTACAGTATTTTGTTATAGTGACAAAATAAATAGTTAAAAATTTACAAAGAAAGTGGATCTAGGAAACTGTGAGGGCTTTAACTAAAGTAAATAAAATGCTTCACAAGAGTCAATGTGGTAGCATAAATGTGGTTGCTGATGAGCTAGAGATCATCAAACATATCATTGTTCAAACCCAACGGGCAGGGTGATGGAATGAAATAATGTCAGAGAACAGAAAGATATGGTGTCATCTGGTAAAACAAAACAAATCTGTATTTTAACAGAAAGACAACAGTTGTGGTCAGAAACATGATTATATTCATGTCAAGAATTGAGTCAGATCAGGAAGTAGAGAATTTGCATCTTCTCAGCACACCTTAAATTTTTGTGAAAGCATTTCCTCAACTATCATGTCACATTGCCAGTTTTAAGTAAATTTTGTGGTACCACGTAGAGTGTCAAAAGCTTGAGCAGGATCGTTTATAAATACATTTTAACAAAGAGATGAACGTTACATCATTACATACAAATGTGTACATTAAAAATCTCTAAGATTTTATTAATTTTTAAGTAGTAATATTAAACAATGAGAATGGTTTAGCCAGAGGCTGACTAACTCATCAAGCATGTCTATGTTCTGACATAATTTTTAACTTTCTTACACCATCCAGTACATAGTAAAAAGGTTGAATGGCCTCTCCCATGTCACAGCAGCAGGAAATAGCAGCAGTGCCATCAAACGCAGGGAGATCTGACTCCAGATAAGACCATCATGGTAATACAGAATTCAGCTTGCATTTTTTTTTCCTCCCACTGCATAGAGCCTTTACGTCTGGAGTAATGTCCTTTTTATCTCTGAAATTCAGTTCTATCATACTTAAGTTATAGTTTGAGTCTTTTTAAATAGTAATCAATAAGTTATGAAACACAAATAATTTATACGATAAAAATTATAAGAACGATACAATACTATATAACTCAGAGATATATTTAATATGCAGTAATGATGAAAATATTTTGTTAGTTTTTTGACAGTAACCATGTGATAACACTTGCATCACTTACAGCTTTTCTTAAAACTATCAAGAAAAAAAATTATTAGCCAAAGTTTGTCGTTGTTGTACTGAATGAAGTTTAAGAGGAAGGGCATCAACATAACAGAGTGTTAACTAAAAGTACAGGCTACTCAATCAGTTTCACAGTTTTCCTTTATTTCTTCTATTTTAAAGATTATAAATCAATTATGTCATTTCATCCTTCCTTTTCCTGCCTGAACTCTTTCACGGGATAGTCTCTTTGTTCATTATCAATTTTATGTTTTAGTAGCTGTATAAGAACTAAAAAATAATATGTGAAGATAGCCTGAATGATATATCTTATTTCAAATATTTTATTTCTGAATACAGCTTTTATAATTAAATTTATGGTTCATGGAAGTAATATAAAATATACTGGTTTTCACCAATTTTCCTATTCTAAATCTTCAGAATTTGTTTATATTTTTCATTTATAATGCACCCCAGCTAAAATTCTACATATTTCTGCTGCTCAGTGGCCACATAAGGCCAATATTGTATTGTATTGTATTGGACAATACAGTTCTGTGCAACTAAGAATCACAATGACAGCCATGTTGGAAGCCCACTATTCGAGCAAAATGCTCTGTGTTGATAAAGGAAGCATTTTTGCTTCTGCCCAAACATTTGCTAAAGAAAGCAGGACTTAGAAATATGGATACCAGGAAAGACAATTGCAGAAAGGAGGGATGGAGTCAGAATTCTGAATAAACCATGACAAAGCCATGAATCAGTGGTAGCACCTGGAGGAGCAGTTAGAATCAAAGTCAGGACAACCAAGCATGACAGAGTGTGACACAAAGGGATGTCGAGTCATGAAAATTACAGTGCACTGACAATGGCAGGGGCCCTACAAAGTTGTCAAGTGCTCAAAAATGTTACTCCAGTTTCCAGTGAGGCAGAAGGATGCTAATTCAGGTTCAGGAAGTAAACCGTCTCTGTCATTTCTCATTTTGGAAGCTGCACTACCTGTATACTCAGGTAATTAATTTTATCCCTTCTCGAGTCTCTGATGGGGCTGAAGACCAGATAGATTAGATTTACAATTAAGCTTAGTTGTTTAGGGGTTAAAATGTCTTTAGGTCTAGATAGACATTTTAATTTGATAATGACGAGATATGATCGATATTGATTTACATTCAGAATTTTAGACTCACCAAGATAGGAAAGATATTTTCTTCAATGCTGGCAAGTACAAATAGCCAGAAAACTATGAATGTAACATTTATATAATTTCTGATTGTTTTGTGGTTCTTCCTGCTGTAGGTAGTTTATTGTGTGTATATATATACATATATGTAATAATATAAAAGGATATATAAAAATAAAATAAAATAAAATCCCATCTTTCTTCATTACCAGATTTCCTTTCCACGATATTCTATTGTCTTAAATATACATGTGTCAAACATGTCAGTGGGCTTCCATCACCTACACATGCACATGTTAAGCAGATAACAAGTCTGTGTTGCCCTGCACTCTCCCTTTAAATTTGTTTATAGAGTATTGTTCTTTTGGTCTGCAAAAAGTTCAACTAACAATTTGACTATGTTGGTTACTCCACATTGTTAGAACATCCTCTGGATCTTTCTACTTACTCCCAATATTTTTGCCCAAAATACTCAGTCCTAAATAACCATTGACACTCTGGGCTGCTTGTTATATATAAGAAGTGTTACTCATGAAATCAGGAAATCACATCTCAATCCCAAGCAGACTACATTCTGTGTCCCCTTACTTCCTAATGGAACTTTTGTTAAACCTTTTTTACCTCAGAAGTTTGAAGCACAGCAAAGAAAGCAATTGGAAAAGCATAAAAATTGATACCAAACACTTATGATGACCAACGACTAAAACTTCCATTGTTGCCAAGTGTTCAGATTGTCTGCTTCCTTGGTAACTTTGGTGAATTAGTCAAAGCTCTTGTATACATCTGTAGGTGAGGGTCTCCACTCAGCTGCAAGGTGCATGTAGCAGATTCCAATAAACTCTTGAGGCAGGCCTTTGGCATCCTGTCATTTACTCCTAGCGTTTCTCTGTTAAGTCACTGGGATTAATCTTAGGTAACTAACTTCATGATTGCCACACAGGAGAAGTGTGTTTTCCAGAAACTTGACATTGAAAATACCTTGTTTAGTTCTGAGTGCCATTTCTCAATAGGGTTATTTGGTTTGGTGGTGTTTAATTTGTTGAGTTCTTTATATATTTTGGATATTGGACCTTTGTCAGATGAAGGGTTGGTGAAGATCTTTTCCCAGTTTGTAGGCTGTTGCTTTGTTCTGTTGACAATGTTTCCTGCCTTACAGAAGCTTCTCAGCTTCATAAGGTCCCAATTATTAATTGTTGACCTTAAGGTCTGAGCTGCTGATTTCTGTTCAGGAAGTTGTCTCCTCTGCCAATGTGTTCCAGGCTCTTCCTTATTTTTTCTTCCAACCGATTTAGTGTCTCTGGTTTTATGTTGAGGTCTTTGATCCACTTGGACTTGAGTTTTGTGCATGGTGACAAATGTGGGTCTAATTGAATGTTTTTTTACACTTAGACATTCAGTTAGACCAGCACCATTTGTTGAAGATGCTATCCTTTTTCCATTAAAGAGATTTGGCTTCTTTGTCAAAAATCACATGATTATATGTGTATGGATTCATGTCTGGGTCTTCAGTTTGATTCCATTGATCAACCAGCCTATTGCTGTGCCAGTACCATGCTGTGTTAATTACTGTTGCCTTATAGTACCACTTGAGATCAGGTATGGAGATTCCTCTGGAGGATCTTTTATTGTACAAGATTGTTTTATTGTACAGTTGCGCTATGGAATACTACTCAGCTATTAAAAACAAGGAATTCCTGAAATTTGTGGACAAGTGGATTGAACTAGAAATGATCATAATGAGTGAGTTAATCCAGAAGCAGAAAGAGTCAAATGGTATATGCTCACTTATATCTAGACACTAGCCCAAGGGGCATGTCCCCTGAAAGTCTTCACTAACTGGGAAAGTGGGACAGAGGGGAGAACATCCTATTGGGACTCAAGGTGAGAGAAGCATGGGAGAATAGGGAAATAGAAGGATCCAGAGGGTCCTAGAAACCTACAAGAAGAACATTATGATGGGCGGATCCGGGCCTGGGGGTCCTGCACAAACTATGGCACCAGCCAAGGACAATACATGCAGTAAACTTCAAACCCCTACTCTGATCTAGCCAATGGACAGGACATTCTCCACAGTTGAGTGGAGAGTAGGGACTGACTTTCACACGAACTCTGGTGCTCCATATTTGACCACATTACCTGGATGGGGAGGCCTGGTGGCACTCAGAGGAAGGATAGCAGGCTACCAAGAGGAGACTTGATACCCTATGAGCATATAAAGGGGGAGGAGGTCCCCCTCAGTCACAGTCATAGGGGAGGGGAGTAAGGGGAAAATGGGAGGGAGGGAGGAATGGGAGGATACAAGGGATGAGATAACCATTGAGATGTAAGATGAATAAATTAATAAGATATAAAAAAAGAAAACTCCTTGCATACAGGTTGGACGAGCCCTGGTCATGTCTGCCTTTAGACTCTTACCCACTTTCTTTTCCCACTGTTGGCTCACCTTTCCTAATTGACTGCACTTCCACATGCTAATGTAGTAAGTCAGGTTCCACCTGAGTCCCTTTGCGCATTGCTACTCAATTTGCATGCTGTCTCTCTATTCCGTTACATATTGACTTTTAGAGATCAGCTCTTGAAGGAGAATTGATTTTTTCATATTCTAGCTTCTGAGGAAAGCTTTACTCTATCATACACACATAAAACACTAAGCTTCAGCTTTTGAAGGTTTTAGGCAAATTTCTTGATAATGTGCTTGTTGTTTGCCGATACCTTGCTCTTTCTGCTCTGCATATTAAAAATCTGATGCTCAGAGACATCCAAAATGCCCTAGCAAACAAGTCATGAATATTTAAATTCATGAGATAATTGTCTTGTTATGTTCTTTCCTCTTCAATCCACCCTAAAATAGCCACGTTTTCCAACTCCTGTTCACAACTCACATGGGCTTAACTATCTGACTCGTTTCTTCCGGATGTATCGTTCAGAAAACAAGTAAATATCTATAGCCCTGTGAGTTTGCATATCCCTGTTTCAAGGATGTTTCTAAACGTACTCGTGTTGAGTTCAGCTTTACATTCCTCAGTTGTCACATCTTGTAATACGTAGACTCCACTAGGGCAATGCTCACTGGGCTTCCACGTTGCTATCTCTGAAAAGACCTCATATGTCTTATGTAAAGCCACTGGGGTCACAGTTAAATGTCAAGAAATCTAATTGCACCTCCCAGAGGATAGACAGTATGTATAGGCTTACAAAGCTGAGGGCAAAAATCATAATAATTGATCTGATAATATAGGATACAATATATTGATGCTAGATGAAGTAATGTAATCTAAGCTTAGGGACCAACTGGTTGGTATTGAATTTTTCAAATAAGTAATATTATAAACCTCCATTTAAATCTTACCGATACTTGTTGCAAAGAACTCTTATTATTGGTAAGTTACCATCTAAGGTAAATTCTAAATTAATGCTTATAGGTAATGCTTAATCCAACAAAAATGACAATATTATGTGTTAACACAATTCACATTTAGCCCAATATTAAAAGCAATTAGCAAAATAGTCTAATAATTATTGAGGAATTACTATTATGTGCCAGGCATTGTGCTAGAAGGTTTACATGGATTGCCACATACATAAAACCAATGGTAATGAGATAAAGCAATGTGATGCCTTTGATCATCAGATGGATGGGGTGAAGATGGATGCAGGGTTCCAACTTATCATTCTGTTCTGAACTTATGATATACAGCCCATGGTGACCATGCAACCCTGCCTGGAAGTCATTTGAAAATAGTGAAGTGATTGTTTCTTTAGCATATAGATAAAAAAAAGTTACATTGTTCTAAAATTCTTTGACTAAATCATGAGGAATTGTATTTTTTGAGTGTTTCTTCTCATATCTGCCAAGCATCAGGTTTTTGTTATTGCTTGTATTTAGATATAGTCTACATGGCTCTCTGTTCAATACATTTCCTCTGGGGAACCTTCCAGCAATGTTAACAGGAGCACTTAGATCTCTCCTTGTCCCATGGCTGATGTGTATTTCCTGAACATAATGACTAAAGTAGTATACACAAAGTTCTCATAGCCTTGCACTTATTGTCTTAAAGAATATTAGAACCTGTAAATATAAAAAAGGTTAAATAAACTTTCATGACTTCCTTGTTGATTTCCTGGGTGGTGTCACATTTTGAGTAATAGGTCACCAGAGAAGGCACCATCTAATGTAGGATTGTAATATTAGGATGGGAAAGTTAATAAGAGGCACTTCTCTTTAAAAAGACTTTCAGCCGCTCCCTGAGCCTTAAAAACTGCAAGGATACTTCATCAATTCCAGTTTGCTGAAAAACATCTTCATGAAGGCTCAGGAATTGAGATATAGAGTTGATAGCTTGAGGGGACCTTTTCCCATCACCATAGAAAGCCTGAGGCAGCAAACACAAACCGGTGGCTTGTCAAAGTATATTATTATTATCTTACAAAACATTTCAATGAATTTATTTCAGCTTAAAGAGCCAAGAAATAGCTATAAGTAGAAGTAACATTCTTTTTTTATTAACACATTTTTATTGAAAAATAAAATAATTCATATTACATCTCATTTGCTATCCCATCCCCTGCATCCTCCCATTCCTCCCTCCCTCCCTCCCTTCCTCCCTCCCACTTTCACCCCATTCCCCTTCCCTATGACTGTGATTGAGGGGGACCTCCTCCCCCTGAATATGATGCTAGGGTATCAAGTCTTTTCTTGGTAGTCTGCTATCCTTCCTCCGAGTGCCATTGGACCTCCCCAACAAGGGGACATGGCCAAATATGGGGCACCAGAGATCGTGTGAAAGTCAGTCCCCAGTCTCCACTTAACTGTGGAGAATGTTCTGTCCCTTGGCTAGATCTGGGTAGGGGTTTGATGATGACTGCATGTATTGTCCTTGGTTGGTGCCTTAGATAGAACAGAACCCCTGGGCCCAGATCCACCCATCATAGTGTTCTTCTTGTAGGTTTCTAGGAAATGATCGTAATGAGTGAGATGACCCAGAAGCAGAGAGACTCAAATGGTATATACTCACTTATAACTGGACACTAGCCCAAGGGGCAGGTCCCATGAAAGTCTTCATTTACCAGGAAAGTGGGACAGAGGGGGAGGACATCCTACTGAGACTCTAGGTGAGAAAAATATAGGAGTTAGGGAAATAGATGGATCCAGAGGGTCCTAGAAACCGAGAAGTAACATTCTTAAAGGCCATATTCATCAGTAATATTTTCTTCTCAATTCCTTTCTCATCATTGATATAAAGATTTTCAAGTTCTTCTAAGCATTTTTGTGAATTTTTGTATAATATATGCAGTATAGATTTGAAAAATGAGTAACTGAACATACTATATAGAGTTATGTAGTACAGGCAACCAAAAAATGACCACCTTTTACTTTTAACACAAAATACTCTTTAGAGAGATGGTTCACTGGGTAAGAGAGCTTCTTGTGCAAGCATGAAGACCTCAATGTAAACCCTAGACCCCTACCAGCTATGGAAGAAGAGTATCCCAGGCCTGACTTACCTATAACATAGGAAGCAGTACACACACACACACACACACACACACACACACACACACACACACACA
>OU015743.1:153351515-153389349 GCA_907169655.1 Acomys percivali
ACACACACACACACACACACACACACACACACACACACACACACACATACCACAAGTAAATCCCTGGAATACACTGGCCAAACAGCTTAGATAAAAGGGAAGATTCAGACTCAGAAGGAGACATTGTTCCTTGAAAAAGTAAAGCAGAGAATGATAGAAAATGACAGTTCTTGTCCCTGGCCAACCTCTGAGGAGTTGCATATGGGTGCACTGCACACAGACACACAGACACACACACACACACACACAAAGAGAGAGAGATAGACACACACACACACACACACACACACACCACCACCACCACCACCACATACCACTGAACAGTAAAAATAAAAAAATAAATATTCTTTGACAAAATAGTTCACATTATTTTTACTTCCCATATGCCCTTTGTGCTTATAAAGAAAGAAAAATATTTTATGTAGTTTTCCAGGTTATTTCTACTGGAATATGAGCACTTATGCCAAGAACAGGAGAACATGGAGCTTGAGGAGTTTGCTTTGGACTTAGAACCTGCTGCTCACAAAACAACAAATTGGAAAGCCTGTTTCATTCTCAGACGCAATTGTTGCAGATTAAAATAATAGGATTATTAGTTGTCTAAAAAGTGTACTCACTAAAAGAATATATATGCAAGTCACCTAGTTTTAAAGGTCTCGGTCCTTCAGAAAGACTCACTTAAGTGTGTGTTCTTTAGCTCAAACGTATCACAGAGGACAAGGAACTTACATCCCACAGCACCAGTAAGTCAGTCAATTCAGTGCTCTTGACTTACTTTTATTAAGCCTTTAAAGCACTTATAAAAAAATCAGGTGATATAATCTTTTTAACAACACTATGAACCTTTGCTATTGACTGTCTACTCATGAGGAAAGGTGACAGCACAAAGTTAAACACTTTTGCTATAGTGTCAAGGCAGAATAAGGCAGAATAGGGCAGAGTAGGATAAAAACAGAGCCAAATCCATATTTCATTTTCCAGTCGTCCTTCCAAGAGAGCTCACAATCTTATTATATTTTCCATAAAGGTGCATGGCTAACTCTCAGATTTAGAGTTGTAAGAAATAGATGTTATAGAGTCCAAACAGACAAATTTATGCCTACCTATCTGAAGTGAACAGCTTGTATTTGGTTCTAAATATGTCTCAGAGATTCTACCTCCATAAGAGGGACTTTTGCACAACCACTAGGAAAGGGAAAGAGTGGCATCCTCTAGTTAAGACCATTTGGGAGTGTCCGGACAGTGAAGAGATATTCATTGTAACATATTCAAACTACATACGTTTTAAGGCCTCTTCTATTAGCAATGGTAACATGAACCAAGCAATAATGAATCAAACACATTTCAAAGAAATAGTTATTTCAGCAAGAAGAAGGTAAGGTAGAAGAGAAGGAGGGGGAATTGAAGGCAGAGCTGAGAACAATTACAGAAAGGTTACACACTATGATGGAAATGTGGCTTCTTTCAACCTTTTGCTATTGTTTCATCAGGAATGGCTCCACCTTACAGCTCTACCTTGTCTTTATAAGTGTCTAGGCTTACATCACCAAATTGTGCTACAATAACTCCACTGAGAGAGGAAACATATACTAAAACCTTATTTGTAATATTTATTTAAAGAAGGAGTGGGAACATTATAAAAGGAAGAGATATTTTGAATTAAATAACACAGCAGATAGTTATGAAATGGAGTCGGTAGGGCCTAAAATAGGAGGATCAAACAGAGGGGGAAAGAATGGGGAAATACAGGGAGGAACAGCGAAAACTAAGGTCCATTTGAGGGACTATATGAAAACATAATAGATAAGTTCTCTGTAATATGTATGAGGGTGATATAAATGAAATTACCAAATAACAGGGTAGATGGAAGCCAAACTGATCATCTCTTATCAGCAAATGAAGCTTCCAGTACTAGAAATGGAGTATATCTAATTGAATTTTTTGGACAAAGCAGTCTCTTGGGAAACCCCAAATATCTATTGGTGGCTCTCCACAAATTTATGATAAGGCCTTATTGCTGAAAACACCATACTTCTTTGAACATGGAGTAGTTGGGCTAGTGTCTATGTAGAGGCTTCACCCCTCTACTAGCCATGCAGACTAGTATTCATGGCACTGTAAAGTTATCTGTATACCAAATTCCAACCAACTATAAACCCTTTGGTCTATGTGGGTGACCTACCTCCAAATTACACTGGTGTCATAGTGGCACAAAGCTTGTGGTGGAAACCAGCAAATATCTGATTTGACTTAAGGCCCATTCTCTGAGATGGAATCTACTATACTCAATTCAGTTTACATGGCCAAGCACCTGAGACTTTATAAGCCAGTGGCCTAGGATAAAACCAGATGCTACTGTTTCGTTAATGGATTGTAGCTATAAAATGACTCCTAATGATATTGTGCTACTCTCAAAGATCTTTGCCCTGCTCTGGCCGTCATCAGAGAAGTTTCTTCCTGTAGCAGATGTAAACAAACACAGAGGCTCACATCTGGACAAGGTGCAGAACGTGAAAGACATTGGGACACTAATCTTGAAAAGGGATGTCTCTGTCTAATTTCTCCCTTCAGGGCTTAGGAAACCTTGTGAAAGAGAGGCAGAAAGAATCTAAGAGCCAAAGGTGGTGGAGGATACCAAGATATTAAGACCTTCTAGACATAACAGGGCTGAGACTGTGGTCTGCACAGGTCTGCACATAGATAGGGTCCTAGAGCTAGACACATGCCCTTATCCGTAACCCAGAAGATATCTCCAGTTGATAGCTACTTGCAAACAAAAGAACTAATTTTCTCCTAAGGAGTCTCTCTGAGGAAACAAACCACTCCTATGGGTAGCCCACATGTCCAGCAGTAGATAACCCATAGAAAACAAATTCAATGGCATCTTTGAGGTTCTTTGTCTCATACTGTTAAGTCAGGGCATTGTTTTTTTCTACATTACAGGTCCGTTGCATGCGCGCGCACACACACACACACACACATATGGTTTTGTTTTGGTTTTTATGACATTCTTGTGTCTCAACATATATGTCTCTGTGTCTATATGCATTCCTTGTGCTTTTTTCCCCTCTGATTCTTTTTCTTATTTGGTTGTATGAAATATTCTGATATATCTGTTTATTTATTTATTTATTTATTTTATTATCCCTTAGATGCTTGTTTGTTTCCTAGGAGAGACAGAAAGAGTGTAGATCTCGGTGGTCGCCGTATCATTAAAAAATGGGAAGAAAAGGAAACCATAATCAGAATATATTATATGAAAAACTACTTTTTAAAAATATATTTTATTAATTTATTCATATTACATCTCAATTGTTATCCCATCCCTTGTATCCTCCCATTCCTCCCTCCCTCCCATTTTCCCCTTACTCCCCTCCCCTATGACTGTGACTGAGGGGGACCTCCTCCCTCTGTATATGCTCCTAGGGTATCGAGTCTCTTTTTGGTGACCTATTATCCTTCCTCTGAGTGCCACCAGGCCTCCCCATCCAGGGGGACATGGTCAAATATGGAAGCTACCACACAACACCAGAGATAGCAAGATGACTAAAGGAACGCAGAAGAATGCAAACAACAAAAATCAAAACCACTCCGTCACCACACATTGAAAAACTACTTTTGAAAAAAACTACTTAAAAAAAAAAATGCTGCTGTCTATGAAGAGCTTACTATATGCTAATTTTACCAAATGGATTTTTCACACTTTTCAATCTCAAAAAATCGTTTAATTCCTAGTGATATTTCAACCTAAGAGATACTTCTCCTTCTCAGAAAAGGATCAAAAAAGTCAAGTCACGTGAAATCATTTAAAAGATTGAAAGTGGTAGAGATGAAATTTGAAATCTAATTTGCCTCTGATCCACATCACTTGAGGTTGAGTGGGTATTTAGATTCATAACTGAGGAGTTAGTAGAAGAAAGGCGTACAGCTAGCCTATAATATCATGACAGGTCTTCAGCTGTTCATATTGTCAGTTTTAAATACTTGACATGATATTACATGACCAACTTATCAAAATCTTACTTTGGATGCTGGGACCAAAACATGAGTATGACTTAAGATATTTGGCTTATGGATCCTATATTTTGATGGAGTCACATTTACTTGTTTATTTATTGTGCATATATGTGTGCATCTTTGGAGGCATATGTGAATGTCACAGGACAATGTACACCAGCTCATCCTCTACACCACCCACAGGTCCATAGTATTAAAAAAAAATACCAAAAACTGCCACCAGGCTTGGCAGTAAATGCCTTTATCCACTGAACCACCCCACTGATCCTTCAAGTGTCTTTTAAAAATGTTTATCAATGATATCCTTTATGTGTTCTTATATTCGTTTTGCCAGAATTTTATTTAGTATTTCTATGTCCCCTGGTGGGGGAGACCTAGTGGCACTCAGAGGAAGGACAGCAGGTCACTGAGAAGAGACTTGATACCCTATGAGCATATACAGAGGGAGGTAATCCCTCTGAGGAACAGTCATAGGGGAGGGGAATAAGGGGAAACTGGGAGGGAGGGAAGAATGGGAGGATACAAGGGATGGGATAACCATAGAGATGTAACAAGAATAAATTAATAAAAAAAAATACATAAAAAAATGTTTATCAAGATTGCGATAAGTGACCCAGGAGAAATTACAGAGGAAATAGTAACTTGTTAGGAAACAGTGAAAACCTAGAAATTCCTATCCATTTTCCTTATTTTAAAAAATTACTTGGATATATACTCCACATCAGCACAGAGTCCCCTCACAGACAGTCTCATGTACACATGACTCTTTCTTCCAATCTATCGAAGTTTACCACAGTGCACAAGTGCTGTGCTGTGGGACGGCCCTTGTAGGAGTCACCTGGGATGGCAGGTGCTCACTGTCACAAGTCATCCGTTTCTTTCATCGAGCCAGCATACCTGCCCAGTGCCGGAAAATATCCAGTAAAAATGATTAGTGCTGGAAGAATTGGGGTTTTCCACCACATTTTGCCTTTCCTGAAGGTCACTGTTTGATTAGCGACGGATGCTATCTACATTAACCTCTTCTCTATTCCAAGGTCCTTTCTGCTGCGTCCAAGTAGAACTAACACGATATTCCTTAACCTTTTGCAGATCATCAGTGAAATTAAGTGGATTAGGAAGAGATTTCTAAATATTTCATTTTGCACCCCCACGTGCCATCCTATTGTCGTAAGAGTTGGCACACTACCACCAGATTGAGACCTTGTGGGGTAGAAGAACTCTAGTGTTTTGGTGGCTCTCTTACATCATCTGTAATACCTCATCTGGTGCTGCATTTTCATTGTGTCTTTTTTATTTTATTTTTTATTTTTTAACGTGATCTTCATGAAAACACAAGTTAAGCTGGATTGGAGACGGAGTTCTTATTCGTCACTAAGCACATTTTTCCCTTTTATTCAAATATTAGCCTCAAAAGACAAGGTGGGAAACCAGACAAAATGCTCTGCGGTAGCAGCTGGGTGGTCAGTCAGTGAAGAACAGATAAGTAGCCTTCCTCGCCGTGGCTGTTACATGGATGTGGCCACCATTCTTTTCATTTACGGGAGGAGAATAACACTGCTGGTGGGAAGATGACCCCTAGGAAGGTGGTAGGAACATAAACCTGTCTCTTACATATTGTGTGATCAAAAAAAAAAAATAGCTCTTTGGTTTGCCTTTCTTCTTCAGAACAGGAACACTTAAGGAGATGCTACTCCAATCTTCCTATCAACCCAGCGTTAAACTTAAGTCCAGAGTAAAACATCCGCCTCTCTCAAGTTTCAGGAATCAAGTGTGCAAATGGCTATAGACCTATTTAGCACAGGGGAAGAGAGTGTATTCCTAGGCAGGTGGACTTGCACCATACAGTACACTGAATCAATCCCTGTGACTCAGAGGCCTGGGGCTTTTGACAATACTCCAGAGGCAAACACAGAGCTTCTCCTTCTTCTCAAGAGGTCATATCTGGATTCCCACCCCACAGAACAAAGCCCATATTTAAGGACTGCCAACACACTGCTGTTATTAGAGTCAAAACAAAACTCCTAGTTGACAAAATGATTGACTTAAAACTATTAAGGGTTTAGATAAAAATCTAGATTTCAACTCAGAAAACCGTTTATTATCATCGTACCAGCGGCACATGAAGCACTCAACACAGAACAGCTGATGCCTTTGTGAGTGAAGTAATCAGCCTTCAGCAGGAAGCGCCAAGGTAACTTCCTCCATGCAGTAGGCAAAGGTAAGCAGGATGCAGTGTTACTGTTGCCTGCATTAATGGGCCTGTTCCAGGGTCCTGTGGAGACTTTCTCTACACCTGGGTTACCTCAGTTCTGCCATATACACATGCATTTCTCTCATAAAGGGTCCAACCCTACTCCTGATAGCCGCCAGACTGACTCAAGGATTGCCTTACGTGCAATTGCTATAGGAGCACCTTGCAACGTATCGTGGTGATTAAGTAATTTTATTCTGTGTTTCTTTTTTTTTCCCACTTTTTTTTTAAATTAATTTATTCTTGTTACATCTCTATGGTTATCCCATCCCCTGTATCCTCCCATTCTCCCCTCCCTCCCATTTTCCCCTTATTCCCCTCCCCTATGACTGTTCCTCAGAGGGATTACCTCCCCCTGTATATGCTCATAGGGTATCAAGTCTCTTCTAGATGACCTGCTGTCCTTCCTCTGAGTGCCACTAGGTCTCCCCCTCCAGGGGACATAGTCAAATGTGAGGCACCAGAGTACATGAGAAAGTCATATCCCTCTCTCCACTCAAGTGTGGAGACTGTCCTGTCCATTGGCTAGATCTGGGTAGGGGTTTAAATTTTACCGCCTGTATTATCCTTGGCTAGTGCCTTAGTTTGAGCTGGACCCCTTGGCCCAAATCTGCCTAGCATAATGTTCTACTTGTAGGTTTCTACTCTGTGTTTCTTAAACACGGTTTATGGTCTTGCAGCCTTTAACTCACCAAAATGGCAACTGAAGTGCATATCATCAGAGCTGCTTTGAGAACCCAGTGAGGGCCAACAGGATAGTCTTCATATTACAACTGACTGAATGTTAACTGACATCTCAGTTTCTGACTTTTGAAGTTAAAAAAAAAGAAAGAGACCCCATCTCTCTCCCTCTCCCTCTCTCCACCATCCCCATGCCTTCTGTAAAATGCTTACTGTCCCTCCTAACAACAGTGAGCATAGGGCCTGCCATGTACATCAAAGGTGGCTTTCAGACTACATCCTTTTCTGGCTGTGAGCCGCTCTCTCTAATTGTGTACTTTTCCATGTAGCTATGGACAAATCTACATCCTGCAGAAGAGCAAGGAGTGGGTGACGTGGCTGGAGAGACCTGAGTTTCTGCTTCAAATATGTTTCCTGCTTGAAGCTTGCACACCTAGGGTGAGACAAGAGAGCTGCTTTATAAACGTGCCCAGCAGATGTACCGCACTAATCCCCACTGTACTCGTCATTTACTGAATTGCACACACACCGGAGGTATAATCCAATGCAAATGATCTCATCACCCATCAATACAAGGGCTCACAAATTCAGCTTGGCCTCGAGCTACAACTTGACATTTCAAGGTTCTCAAACCCACAGTAAGCAAGCAGGATATTAATGACTTCCAAACGTCTCTTCTTGAAACGGGACCAGCTTTTGAGAAATGCAGGTGTTTGGGATCTAGAAATAGAAGTGGCCTGCTGCCCTTGAGGGACTTGGAGCACACATCCATGGTCCCTACCACCGATTTGGCCTTGAGGAAGGAACACTTTGTGCAGGGAGATAATGAGGCTGACACCATTTGTATTCTGGTTGTACAAATACCAAAGAATGAAATTTAAAAGGCTCATTTTGAAAGTATCCCTTCTTACAGCTTTATTGGCTGAGCGTAGAAGACATAAGGCATTTTCACACTGAGAAACCAGAACACAGAGAATTGCCAAACTGGCAGGGACCTTGAGAGTCATTGAGGCATGAATCCACCCAAATAAAAACTTGTTAGATCTGAGGTGGCCTCACTAGGGTTTTTCAGTCTGTGTTCTTGAACCATACTAGGAAAGGAAAGACTAAGCATCTTCCGTGGTTAACATTTTGGATCTCACATTATGGGAAAAGTTATAGTCAGAATGAGTTTATGTCTGCCTCTTTTCACATGCCCAGAATCCTGTGTAAACTGAGCAAGCCTGTAGTCAGGGCAGACTACTCTGAATACCTCACATGCATGTATATTCATTTACCCGCATGTACTAGGAATGGTATTCTAAGTACACAAATATACATGGAAGTTGGAATTATATCATCATCATCATCATCATCATCACATCATCATCATCATCAACATCACCATCATCATCATCATCATCATCTAAGCCAGGAAAGAGAAACTCTACTTCTTTTCTCACTAAGCAAGTTTGTACCACACGTAGCATATTGAATAAAGTCAGATTGTCCTATGCACCATAATTTATCTTTTGATCTCTATCCATGGAGGGATTAATACAATGTAGATCTTGGGCAAAGCATGTGTTTGGGATTTTTCTCAGTGTAAAATAAAAACAATAGTAACTTTTTCCATAATGTTTATGCCAAGTAGGAAATGGGTGATACGGCAATGCTCCTGGACAGAGTGCTTGTTCCAGAAAGGCTGTTCTTTCCTTGCCTTAAAGCCCTTAGTATTTTGTGTGTTCAAGTATCTAATTAGCATCTGAAATAAAAACAGAATTCCTCCCAAAACTCTAAATTTTCATGACATACAACTCCGTTTTTCTGTGATTCTTTATTCTTTTCCCACTGCAGTTTTATTTTCATCACTTCTCTCATTACCATTGGTTTTAATTTGCAGCAGGTATTCTACAATGTTATACCACAGTATCAAGCTTATTCTTGCCTATAAATGACATACAATCCACTTGAATTACTTTTTTATAAAGAAGAGAAATGTCTATTGGAATGATATTGCAGATACCTGACAAGGGAAAAGCAATAAGAAATAAATAACACAAGACCCAAGGTTTTAATCTCCTCCTTCTCTAACTCCACTTCCCTTTTGCAGTGATTTCTTATCTTTAAGACTCTCCACAAAGCACTGAACATGGCTTCTGGCAAACATGGAACCATGGACTTATAACAATTATTCAGATATATATATTTGTTTGTGTGTGTATGTATAAATATATCTGTGTGTGTTTATGTATGAATCTTTTTAAATATATGTATATGAGTAGTTTACTTCAATTACATGTCTATTAAAACACCATAAATGTGATTTTTAAATTGGCTCAGCCAGAATTATGTACCGTGGCTAGAATTTAATTTTTTTTAAAGCTGAAGTTAAATACACAAACAAAATAACAGAGCTTATTGTATATTTTATAAGTACCACCCCAATCATAGCTGTCCATTTATAAGAAAATAGCAGCATGAATCAAAATCATAAAATTATACTTGTTATCTCTATGACTAAAGATTTAAACAAAGGTGAAGAATGAATATATAATCTCCATGTTTGTTATTTATTTCTCTCTTCCTTTTTCATGTCACAAGTGGATAAAAACAACTATAGGTGATGGATAGTTGAAATACACAGAGTTTTAAGGGAATAAAGAGGATTGCTAATTTTCCAGAACCACATTAACATCCTAATTATTTAATGGGTTAGTTCAAAGGTCAGAGTTCCACCTGAAATAGAGCCTAGCTCATTGAATTAGAATGAAGACCTAAATGGTGGTGTGCCCCTCCTTTACCTCACTTACATCCCAAAGAGTAAGCTAAAACGTGGGGAAGTCTACATGAGGTTTCTGAGAAGGGCATGGCATGACACATACAACTGCAGTCATGATTGAAGGTATGTCTGGGAATAGAAGAAGAACTGTCTAAATTAGCTGAAAATAGTTCAGTGGGCTAATAACCAAGAATGCATGAAAGTTTCTAAAAACTATTGTTTATGTTTGCTTTCTAGCTAGACCCTATAGCTACTCTTGTATTTGAGAGAAAAAAAAGGAATTATTCTGGTTTTGTAAATAAAGGAACACAACGTATAAAAGGAGATACAGTAAAGAAACTGCCAATGTGACTACTCATTTTTAGGAAACACTTTTCATTGTAGGTAAAAGAACATCTAGAGGTTGGCTGTCCTAGAGGTTACTGTTGTTTGCCCCATAATATTAAAACCACCTACAGTGGGAATAGAAATCCAGAAGGTAATCCACGGAGAGAATGCTCTCCTCTGCCTGCAACTCTCAGTTGATAAGACTAGTATGACTGTTCCTGCAGGGCTTCCCCAATCCGTTTCTGCAGGACGATTGTAAGTATCTTGCTTTGCTGATGTTACCTATCTGCCACTTTGTGTTCTTTTACTTGGAAGCCTCAGTTAAGAGAAAGGAGATGCTGTGCTCAGCTCAGGAGATTCCACTGGGAATTTTATTTGGCTTCCTCGGTTAACTTTTGTTGTATATTTGTTTTTGTTTGTTTGTTTGTTTGTTTTGTTTAATTTTGTTTTGTTTTGGAGACAGGGTTTCTCTGTGTAACAGCCCTGGCTGTCCTTGAACTCTCTTTGTAGACCAGGCTGGCCTCGAACTCTCAGTGATCCACCTGCCTCTGCTTCCCGAATGCTGGGACTAAAGGCATGAGCCATCATCGCTCAGCTTGTTGGGTATTTGTAAGGTCCTGGTTTAATAATATCACCTATCATTTGCTCTTCCAATTAGGATGCCCAGTTGCATCTTCTTGCTATATTTTCCTTTCTGTTGTTGGAATTAGCATCATGACTAAAAGCAATGGGGGAGAAAAGGCTTTATTCCACCTTACAACTCTCAGGCTACAGTCCATCACTGAGGGAAGTTGAAGCAGGAACTCAAAACAGGACAGGTATCTGGTGGCAGAAACTGAATGGGCGATCATGTAGAAACACTGCTTACTGGCTTACTCTTTGTCCCTTGATCAACTTACTTATGGATACAACTCAAGACTGCCTGCTCTGGGATGGCATTGCCCATAATGGGCTGGGCTTACCCACATCAATCATTAATTTAAAGAAATCCTATACACACTTGCATACAGACAATATGAAGAAGGCAGTTTTTCAACTGAATTTACCTTTTCCAAGATGACACTACTTTGTGTCAAGGTAAAAAAAAAAAAACCTAACTAGTGCACACGTGCGCACGCACACACACACACACAGACACACACACACACACACACACACACACACACACACACACACACATGAATATCTCGAGGCATCTGGATGAGTTCAGAAGAGGAAGAAAAAGAAGGAGAAGCAGACTAGGCATGGGCTACCTGCAGCAGAAGGGGAGTAGCAGGGACAGGGCTGGAGTTTGCCCTTATAAGGAGAACCAGGGAGTGTCTGAGAGGAAGGAAGCCTAGGAAGGCTAGAAAAGACTTTGAAATGTCTAGCAATTACTTGTGAGCAGGGACTGAGGGAGTCTGGAGATCTGTATGGGCTTTGATATGCAAGTACAGGTAGCCATTTGTCCTTTCTGCCAGAGGTAAGGGAAATGACTCCACTTGGAAGATGGGAACTGGTGTCACAAGTTTCTGAGGAATTCTGGTTTTTATTTACTTGACAGAAATCCTATAGTCGAGCTTGAGTTATTTTCCAGACATATGGACTGCCTGAGACCTAACACATAGCATCTGAGGGATGAGGCAGTTTGAGTGTGCAATCAGAAAATAGCACCCGAGAACAGGTCCTGAAAGTGCTAAGAAGAGGGTGTCTTTTGTCTTAGGGTGAGATGTTGAGATGTCAATACACAGGCAAGCCAGTTAGCATCTGTCAGGAAAAACTGTTAGGCACTGGACTACAAAACTTACTTCTAAGTATAATCTCTCCACTCACAAAGATTACAGCTTAGGTAAGTCACTTTGTGACCTGAGAACAACACTGAACACTTTATCAATAGTGGAGAAAATGAACTGAAAACACAAGTGTTGGCATGGAAGGGTCACTCACCATAGGGGCCCGGAAGAATGATGATGAAGCACACAGGAGTGGAGGGGCGGTGACGTCACCTTAGCTTCCCAGCTTCTCCTGAAGTAAGAAACTATAAGTGTAGGATGTTACATGAGGCCTGTAGGCCAATGAAACTCTCCTGGAACTCACAAGATTAAACATCCCGAGTGTTAAGTTTCCAGTGATAATTATAACATCGTAGCTACAGGGGCTGCCTATTGAAACAGGAAGATGTCTGTACCAAATAGCTTTTGCTTGCTGTGTGAAGGAAAGGTTAAAGCATATTGTAGCTGAATTCTAAACCAATAGTGTTAACACATTCATTGTTTGGAGGAGAGGTGAGACCACTGAGGTCAAAAGAGGACACAGGGTACATCCAAGGAAACAACCAATTGCCTATGTACATAAAGTCCTGATCTAGCAATAATTTCCTGATATAATGTAAACTGACAAGGATTCTGAAGTGCGGTATCTGGGAGCCCACATTCCACAATATGGGGGAAAACATCGAAGGGAACTGGAACTGTACCAACACACCAACAGAAAGTCAGCTATGTGTGCCAAGAAGAACAAACCGTCTGCAGACTCCTTCGCAAGGTCAGCCCTGTGCACTATGATTCCACTCCTAGTTTGAAGTCAAAGCTTTAGGGATTTTTATTTTATTTTTGCTGATTTCTCTCATATGCATATATTCGCTTTGTGGCCCTTGGACACATAGGTCAACATCACGAATGACACAAGCCTGTATCCCAGAACTAATACCAGCTTAATGTCTTAAATAGAACCAGGAAGTAAAATTCAGCCTACAACTTCCCTTTCACTCAGGCTTTCCCTTACTATCTTCCTCCTGAATCAAGTGTCATTCCACTATTCTGGAATATTCACTGCTGTGTGGAAAATCTGCTAGGACAGCAGAAAGGAAAAGGCTGAAGAAATCCCAGGAGCTCCTAAATACTCAAAGCCTCAAATATGATGACTCTAAAAAGGCTTAAGTAATGGTGCAAATGACAATTCAGGATCTTAGAATATTAATCCAAGAATTTCTGATCATTTATTCACAAGTTTGCAGGTCTTAGAAGAAAGACTGCTAAGTAGAAGTCATAAAAAGGGGGAAAATCTTAGGATTTTGAGTTTTTTAAATTAATTTATTCTTGTTACATCTCAATGGTTATCCCATCCCTTGTATCCTCCCACTCTTCCCTCCCTCCCATTTTCCCCTTATTCCCCTCCCCTATGACTGTGACTGAGGGGGACTTCCTCCCTCTGTATATGCTCATAGGGTATCAAGTCTCTTCTTGGTAGCCTGTTATCCTTCCTCTGAGTGCCACCAAGTCTCTCCATTCAGGGGACATGGTCAAATACGAGGCACCAGAGTACATGTGAAAGTCATACTCCACTCTCCACTCAAGTATGGAGACTGTCCTGACCATTGGCTAGATCTGGGTAGGGGTTTAAAGTTTACCGCCTGTATTGTCCTTGGCTGGTGCCTTAGTTTGAGCGGGACCCCTGGGCCCAAATCTGCCTATCATAATGTTCTACTTGTAGGTTTCTAGGACCCTCTGGATCCTTCTACTTTGCCATTCTCCCATGCTTCTCTCATCTAGAGTCCCAATAGGATGTCCTCCCCTCTGTCCCAGTTTCCTGGTTAGTGAAGACTTTCATGGGACATGCCCCTTGGGCTAGTATGCAAGGATTTTGAGTTTTAAGATATAACTTTTACATATATGAGACAAATGTTTGAAGGAACAGACTTTCAAGTTACAAGAAACTAGAGATTCATAAATATGACTAGTACCCTGGCAGATTCAAGGCTGTCCACCCACTTGTGTATCTATGTGTACCTGCCTATCTGTTGGCACACAATGGAGGCCTGGAGCTTCTGAAACAACACAGATGACTGAAAACAATAAGAAATTGTAAGTGTAGAATAATGAATGGTCAGTATAATTTTTTATGAATCTATATAAAATGGGAAATTAAAACTTAAAATCGCACAAAGCCAAAGGAAGTGCATTAGCATTGCATACCTCAGCAAAGCATTGACTATTCCACCTTCCATTTCCTCCCCTTCTCTAGGATAAATCACAAGTGTAGTTAGTGTATGATGTGACTTCTAAATGAGATTTAAAAAATCAAGAAGAAGGAGGAGGAGGTGGTGGAGGAGGAGAATAAATAACAAGAATTTTCTACACACAAAAACTTTTAATGTTTTTTTTTTTTGGACAAATATGTTTTTTTTTAATTTATTAACTTTTCCTATACTTACAGAAAATATACTACAAGGAAAGAGATACATTATGCAAAGTGAAAAATCACAAGAATTTTGCATACGAGGTATTAGTAATAAGATTATTTATGAAGAAATCTCTGACTTCTGTGATATCTTTCATCTGGCCCACTAATCTTTCAAACTATGCAGCTAGCATTGTTTTATTACATTCACTTTATTTTGTGTGTGTGCATGCACGTGATAAGTGTAGTGTATGTGTGTGAAGAGCAGAGAACTTGTAGGAAGTAGCTCTCTCCTTCCATCATATTGGTTCCAGGGTCTAAACGCAGGTTGTCAGTCTTAGCAGCAAGCATCTCTATCCACCCACTTTTGTGTCTATGTGTACCTGCCTATCTGTTTGCACACTAATGGAGGGCTGGAGCTTCTGAAACAACACAGATGACTGAAAAAAAAATAAGAATATATTGTCAGCCAGGCACTGAAGGTGCGCCAGTATTCCCAGCACTCGGGGAGTCAGAGGTAGGCATGTCTCTGTGAGTTCCAGGCCATCCTGGTTGACAAAGTGAGTCCAGGACAGCTAAGCCTACACAGAGAACCTCTGTCTCAAGAATCACACAAATAAACAAAAGAATGTATTATTACTCACAGTTGTAGTGGATACAAGTCTAAAATAAAGGACTTAGCAGGCCCATCTCTTGCTAAGGCTGTAGAATCTTCCTCTTGCAGCTGCTTGTGACTGGTAGTTTTTAGTATTTTTGGTTTATAGATGCACCACTCCAACATCAGCCTCTGCCATAGTCTATCTGTTGCCGCCTCCCAGTATCTAAGTCTTAATTAAATCCTGTCTTATGAAGATGCTAATGTTTAGTACCACATGGTTAAGGCCCACTGTAAGCTTAAGCTGATCATCTTAAGCTGATCATGTTCTCAAAGGCCCAATATCAAAATAAAATGACATTTACAGGAAGCAGTGTCCATAAACTTTGTGAGAGATATGACTGAACCCAAAAGAAAAAAAAAAACATAGTATTGTTTGATATATTTATATGAAAGATATTCGACAATTTTAATAGCTTTTAGTAGAAAGAGGAAAATTTTATTACAGCCAACTATTTTTGTGTTTCACATATGGATATAAAAGTACTTGAGGAGGTTTCTGGTCATAAAAGTAAAATGTATGCCTACCTGTCACTTCTCCCAGAGCATCGGAAACATGGAGTTCTGAGTAAGTAGAGGTGTTTACAGGACTGTAACTAGGTAAGACAATAAAAATGGTTGAAAGGGTAAAAAACACCTTGTACTGACTGAAGAGCTCTAACCAAATGAATAAATTTATCTAAGACTGACTAAGATGAAATGTTTTCCCATTAGATTTTATATAAGAGGAAAGAATTGAGAATAAGAAGAAAACGCAGTAAGGAAACAAGGAAAATGGCAGTTTTTGGCCACTTTTCATCTGTGACCTGAGATGCGTATGAACCATTTAGATAATGAAAGATGGAAATAGTCTCAAGGTTGATTGGACAAAGTACATCAGTGACATAATGGCTACTTATGTAGGACATGCTACCAATGTAGAAACTGAGAGGCATCACACCAAGACAGAGAAGCTGGAGACTATAATTCAATGGAAAACATTTAATTTTTATCTTTTGGTTTGAGCTCTTCATTCAGGACAAGGTGTTTTTACCTTTCCAAGCAATGGGAAAGAAACAAGCAAACTACTTTGTTGAAGGCTTCGAAGGCGTGGAAGTAACAGTGACGTAATATGGCGATAGCCCTTACGTTTTTATTGTCTTACCTGGTTACAGTCCTGTAAACACCTTCACCTACTGAGAGTGGCAGCTTTAGTGTAATAAACACATGTTTGACTTTCAGTCCCACTGGCCCATTAATCTTAAAAAGTGACAATTTTCACAATCCTGGATTTCCTAAAAACCATAGTAAAACTACTACTCTCACATAATCAACAACAGGGTTTAGTGCACAATTAACACTTGTTACATTATCTGGTGCTTAGTGGTAATTCAAACCAAGAGTTGTATTTTAAATGGCATACGAAATAAAAGGATTGGAATGCTATCTCAATTTTAGGATGTGTCCCACAGAGAATCTATATTTTGTCAGTGAAACGTCTACATAAAATCTAACTCAATTGGATATCAAATGAACCGTGAATCCCTGACAAAATCTAGGAGATAGTTTATAAGGCTAGATATACTGATCATTAAACTCATGCCATTTTTTAGTTTAAGAAGACTTCCATTTGTTTTCTATTGGTGTAATGAACACCATAATCAAAAGCCACTTGGAGAGGAAAGGGTTTATTTTCTCATGCAGCGTACAAGTTACAGTCATTATCCAATGAAATCTTGGTAGGAACCTAAGGTAGAAATGGGGAGGCAGGCACTAAAGCAGTGACCATGGAGAAATGCTGCTTACTGGTTTGTTCTGTACGGCTTCCTCAGCCTGCGTTCTTAAACTATCCAGGACTACCTGCCCAAGGGTGGCACCACCCACAAAGTCTTGGGCCTCCCACATCAATCATTAATCAAAAAAGTGTCATATAGACTTGCCTACAGGCCAAGCTAACAGAAGCTGTTTCTCAGCTGAGAGTTCCTTCTCTCAGATAACTTGCTGGTTTCAAATTGACATAAAACTAACCAGCATAATGGTTATACAGTATTTAACCAAACAAGAGTAGGACAGGAAATAAGGTCTTCCCACGTCAAGACATTTCCTAGGACCTTTCCTTTTGTTCACCATTTGTCCAGAGTCACAGAAAACTGGCTTTGATCGTCATTTACTCTCATAGAATTGTCTATGTGGTATTAAATGATGGGTGCAACCAAACTCTCAAACTAATCATCTTATTGAATTTCCGTTTCTAACGCGGTACCAGAGTGTTTCTGGTAGTTCATAGTCAGTGGCTGAGAGTGTACCTTTTGCTCCCTCCTTCCGATTTTATGCAAATTGAAAGCAATAATCCCAGTCAATCTGGACTCAGGAGAACTTATGGTTGTTTTATCACTCTTATTTCTCTGTTCCTGTTGAACCGATGTGGATGTTATCACATTTTGATGGTCTGTATATCTTGTCCCTCTAAGATGGGATATATTAGTCAGTTTTCCATTACTATGATAAAATTCTTGAAATAAACAACTTACAAGGAAAAATATTCACTTTGAGTACAGTTTGGGGTGCCTTGGTCTATTATGTATTCCTTGCTGTGATATGCTGCCTCGAGACAGACTCAACGCCATGGAACCAACAGATAATAGACTAAGTCACTCACTCTTTGAGCTGGAAAGCAAAATTTAAATAAACAGGAAGGGAGCTGAAGCTCCATAATTCATTTCAAGGGCAGTTTCCAGTGACTTGAAACTTCCACTGGGCACTTTCTCATAGCTTTACTTGCTCCCAACAATGCCTTCCTGGGACTAAGTCTTTAATACATGAGGATTTTCAAGATGCAGACTATAACAATAATCAATATGAGGCCAGGATCCACAATTTACTTACACTTATTTCAGGTATCTAAAATAGCATCTATATACATTTATTAAATATTTATAGAATCACTTAAAATGAGCAATTAAAAATTAGATCTTGTAAGTTGGACTTTTTACATTCCATAAAAATAGACAAAGATAAAAATGTCAACTGAGGTAGACTTCAGTAATTGATAAAAGTAACATTTAATTCTCCTATTTCTTTTTTCCTTCCATTACTCTTTCTTAATTGTTCCTACCTTAACAATATTATAGAACTATGTATCAGTTAGGTTCCATCTTTAACTTAGGCAACCATTCATCTGAAAATATTGAGTATATTTGTTTAAAACAAAGCCTGTGCCAGGCTCTAGGTATAAATTTGTGAACATAACCAGATGTGATATACGTTTGAATGGAGCCTTTGACTTACTTATATAGACAGACATTAATTAAGCAATCATCCTGTAATATATATTTATAAGCTTGAAGCAAGAAATGTTTTAGGAAAGTACATAATAAATGAATCAGCATTGAAATTTGCAAGGTCAATTTTGGCTTCCTTATGGAAATGACTCAGGTTGAAATCTGAAGAACAATTTAGCAAAGTAGATTTAGCCCATAACATAGCCACACTTTTGCTTACCAAAAAAAGGAGCTTCTAGATACTGGTATATAGCATAGTTCCACCTAATCTAGTTATTAGCTAACTGAGTACTTTAGAATAGATGAAGGCAAAGAAAAGATCCTTTTGACAACGAAGAGCTTCTATAAACTAACAAAAAACAAATCGTGCATGTGAGAGACTGAGATAATGCCATTTTCATAGAAGGATCATCAACAAGATTGGAAAGATATTCAAGGGGAAGCATCTCGCATCTTATTTATCAGGTCAAGGAATTTAACTTGCAGCCTTCAAAGAGGCTGTATGATAGTAAATGTTTTGTCAAGAGATTAGTTTAAGCATGTGTAGATGTTTACAGCATGCTTTTGTAATATATCCGTATGTTCATGATGAGAAGGTAAGAATTCAGTTAAACAGAGAGATCCCCAGGGTTGATGGAGATGGAGTAAATTTGAGTGACACAGCAGCCACGGGAGGGACAGAAAACTGTGTGAACCTGGACATTATTTTCAGTCTCTATTTAACAGAAGCTAATCTGTGTTTTAACTTGTAACATTATAGATGAGAAGTGAGTTACAATTAATGAAATTGTTTTAAAGTGAAGAAAATTAACTTAATTTTGAACATATTGCATTTAAGTTTTCTTTGAAGTTTCTAAATGAAGTTATTGGATATGTATTTATGTAATCGTATAAAAATGTATGGCTAATGTCTGTGTTGAAGAGATATGAGTACTTGTCAGGATATCAAGATAGGCATTACCAAGTTATAATATATGATGTCAATATTATGGGTGACAGTGCCTAGGAAGCAAGTTCAAAGCAAGAAACATACCTGAAGGAATTTAGCATATAAGGGCAGGGAAGAATATAATGAATGTGATAGGAAAATTATTCAGATGTATTTATGAATACATTTAAAAAGTAGAAATGCTTGGTATCTCAGAACACTGGTAAGCAGGGTTTCAAAGGCTTGGTGTAGTCACGACTAAACTTGAGATCAAGTCAAATAAAACTCTTATGTTTGAGGTACCAACAGATCCTAACTGGCCAGATTCTCCGAGGCTGCTTCTCTGTTTCATTGCAGGTGAAACATTAATAATGACACAATCTCCTGCTGAAGTATCTTTATTTTGCCAGTGATTTTTGCAGTGCTGGTGGCAGGAGTGGGTGGGTAGTCTGTGCCAGGAAATCGGAAAACCAACTGACTGAGGTCTTTGACCCTCAGAGTTGTGATAATTATCCCCTTTGCTTATGCAGAATTCAGTCAGGTCATTATGCTGGCTCTTCCTTTCAGAAGAGACAATTAAATGAGTCTTTTAAGGACAGGCGTTGCCTAAATTTCATGTTTTCTGCATGTACTTTGAAGGGACCTTGTCTCCCAGAAATCTCTGAGCCAGTATTAGAAATAACTGGGCCCAGTTATACTGTACAGTTAAGTTAGGTATAGCACCTAAACTAAGAGACAGCTAAGTGGGCCTTATGGGTGTAATTAATCTGATAGCCACAATATGTTTCTTATAATATACTGCAACAATGAAATATTTATTGACTACAGTTAATATTAGCCATATGTCTGATAGGAATAACTCATTTTATGTAGTCAGTTTGGTAGATTGGCTTATAGAAGAAGTAGACAATAATTATATAGTTCACATATAAATAATTTACTGAGGTATTTCTCTGGGAAACTGTAATAATAAAGACAATGTAGTGATTAAAGAGATGTATGTAGAGAAAAAATTATTTTTTGCTAGATAAAATAAACCTAGTTAAAGGGTATGATAAATGGCTGATATATACATATATAAATAGATTATAAATGCAGAAGTTTAGTTAATAGCTCAATTTAACAGGAGACAGAAAAAGAGTTAGATAATAACACAAGAAATAGGAGAAATCAAAGAATATTTTCCTCACTTCATTCACTTGGAAGGGCAAGCATTGGATCCCAGGAATTTTCTCAAATAATGTTATGAAAAATAGCCAGGTATACAGTAATAACACATTGGCGAGCTCTGTTATGCTGATGCGATTTTGTATAGGAATTACCGTGTCCCAGTGTTACAAGTGCGAGCACCATCATTGTTCCAATCATTTCACAGATCTAGGGAGTGGTAGGCTTGGTGGCACACATCTAAAAAAAATTCTTTCTAATGACCTTATTATTCAATATACAGCAAGAACTTAGGTCACATACTAATTGTGGTGGGAACAGTGGACTTGATACCATGAGATTGCCAGAGATCTAAGGAGTACACAAAAAATTGAAGTACTCATTATAAAAGTGAAGGAATGGGTTGAAAACAGAAATATAACAGAATTTTCAGGCCACGTTTTGGACCTCCTTGAAGCTGATGATCATGAATTTATAGTTGCATAAGCCTGCTTTGTGGTGTCACTTTCACTAGTCTTTTTCAGTTGCTCAGATATAATTAACTGTCAATCAGCCAACACTCATGGGTGCCTTTAGCAAAATAGGGCCACTTAAAATACCACAGGGGAGTGGGGTCTGACTTCCACACGTACTCTGATGCCTCATATTTGACCACGTTCCCTGGATGGGGAGGCCTGGAGGCACTCAGAGGAAGGATAGCAGGCTACCAAGAAGAGACTTGATACCCTATGAGCATATACAGGGGGAGGAGGTCCCCCTCAGTCACAGTCATAGGGGAGGGGAGTAAGGGGAAAATGGGAGGGAGGGAGGAATGGGAGGATACAAGGGATGGGATAACAATTGAGATGTAATATGAATAAATTAATAAAATACATTTTAAAAATGACAAATTAAGTTTGAATATTAAATAAAGAAATTTTAAATGGAAAAAAAATAGCTACTACAGGGAATGCAAACATGAATAAACCCATGTTTTGCCTTTCACACGGCCAAGATCATTAAACTCTCTCCTGAAGCTCTGGTTCTAAATTCCCTGTAGCTAATTTGAAATTGTATTTTCTAAAACGTAGCAACTAAAAATTTGAAAAGATATTAAAAATATAAGTAAATCTTTACAAGCCCTGGAAAGCAAAGAAAGGCAAGATGTAGTACAGGTAATTAATCTTCTAAGCGGTAAATTGTGGCGGTGAGGACTATGCTAATTTGGCTCCTCTATTGAACATGCACTAAACCAGGGAAGAAAGGATTCTTGAACTCAAACACAAAACTGCAGCAATGCTGATGAGGGAGGGCCTGCCTAAGTATCTAGCTGGAAACTGGGTGGTTAAAAACTAGAAAAAAATTTAGGTGCGTGTCTAAACGTTTAACTCTAAGTGCATAATGCACTCAAACATTTGAGGAAGAAAAATACTCATGGAAGGCAGTACAAGGACTCTGGCGGAATCTGTGAACAGCTGTGGCCTGTCCTTCACAGAGGTCATTTTTCAGAATGTAAATGTCACCCACTGGGAATGTCATAGGAGATGTCTTAAGTTTTCCATGGGTGTGGGGGGGGCGGGAAGTGCTGTTGTATCCCATTAATTACTAAAGGAGGTCTTAGTAACCTATGTGTTTACTACAACAGAAATCGATAATTTATGGAAAGAGAGAGAGAGAGAGAGAGAGAGAGAGAGAGAGAGAGAGAGAGAAGCCTCTCTACAATGTATCAGCCATGCCCAGCCATCAATGGCAACAACAGTAAAAATTACTGAAAACATGAAAGGAAAAGTCATATGCCATAGCCAAAAGAAAAGTCGGGCAATACCAAAAATTTCCAAAATATTTTGAAGCCACCGGACAAGAAGATTGATTATACGATGATAAAAAGTGTTTACAAGGTAGATTTCAACAGGACACCTGAAATTGTCTGCTCTGTGCCCAATGATCCGCTCATTCGTTCTAACTCTTTACGTTGGATCCATTTTGGAAGTGTAGTTGGGGTAAATGTTTGAGAGAAGAGGCAGAAATAAGGAAGCAAAGGACCTGAGGATGCTTCCTGTTGTGTCCGGGTGACATCAGAGCAGGACCTGAACATGGAAGGAAGACAGGTTTTCTTTCTTCGTTTTGTTTTGTCTCCTGCATTACACTAACTATCTATCCCAATTAAGACATTTCAGATTCTATCACAAGAGCAAAGAACAACATTAATTCTTTTAATATGCTAAAGGTTATTACCTAAAAAATTAATATATAAATCAATAAATGGGATATGATTATTGCCATATTCTGGCAAAGATGTCTGTTAAAATATACAAATTAAAATAGCATGCATTACAATTTGATATCATATGATAAAAAATATCCAAAAAAATCCTCTTGTAGCGTTAGTAGTCATTGCATAAAAGGTTTTATGCACCTAGATCCAGTCTTCACATATTCTCTCATCATCACCACACTATCATCAAAGTAAAGCTTACAAATATTTCCTTGTCTTTCACATACACTCTACTGATTTGAGCCCTTTCTCCTAAATCTCTATGTTAGGAAGATTGCTGATCTGCATGATTTCAGTTATAGTAATGGGGATTTGTTGGGCCTCACACAATGGTTTTCCATTGTTGTGGGAGTTGTTAAAATGACTGATAGTTTTGATATCCTTCAGGGACCTCCACAGTGACAAACTGGCCTTCAGACTTGATCCCACCCATGTGGCAGGATGAATTCCTTATATTGTTTTTTATTGAATAACTTAAAATGTAAGTCATGATAATCCACGGTCAGGATGCAAATAATAATAAATGTGCATACTGATAGAAACAAAGGATAATCATTGTCAAAAAAATTTTAAATTATGTTGGGAGATATTTCTAGTTCGGAATATTTGAGGAGATGTAAATGCATTATGTTTGAATAGCTTTTGTAACTAGTATACTGTTATTAGATATTGTGATTAAGGCAATATTCTACTCTATTGGCATAGTACGAAGCATTTCATGTTTATCTGTTGTTAGAATTATAAATATGGTAAATTGTCTTAGGAATATGTGGATGTAACTATTATAATTAATTATCCATATTTCCATGCATCCCTCAAAGTATTTTGACCTAACATGGTTATTATCCTTACTTGGAGCTTTATTACATAGGAATACTTTTTAATTTTATAATAGCCTAATAATGACCATAAATTTATTTGGACATCAATAATTAGTGACTGTTACAAATATATTAACACTAATTAGGCCTGAAACCCAAAAGCTATTTTAAATGCTAAATTTAGCATTAATATTGATCACCATGTTAATTAGTACTAGTAGTAAAAGGAAACAATTGATTAACAGCTATTAGTTTTGGCTTTTCACCCACTGCAATCATCCTGACTCGTTTGAGTTTAGTGCTAAAATCAATGTGTTGCCTATGATTTAGATTATCATTTGTTTCTTTCATTGCCCAAATGGACCCTGGCCTATGCGAGCATAATAGTGCAAGGACTATTGGCTAAGCCTCTTATAATAATTTGCTATTGGCTTAGGAATTGTGGACTACATGGGATAATTGTCATCATAATGGCACAAAAGCAATTTGAAAACTTTAGTTCTCATGTCTGCACCTCTTCAACTAATCAGCCACCACAATACGAGCCATCATAATCATTAAATTAAAAGGAATTCTAGCATTATACTATATACATAATAGTGCAGGTAGTCCAAGGTAGTTGACTAGCTAAAAGTTTTCAAGTGTCTTATAGACATAGCACAAACTTGCATATATTTCTCATGATATTTTTCTGTCAAACTAATATTTGACACAGGAGTCTTTCTTGTATGTAATAGGCATGGGCATCAGACGGACTTATGTCAGTGGAACAATGTGTTGGATAGCTTTCACCTGCTTAGTTGTAGTGATGACTGCTGTCTGGAATGTCTACCTACTACATAATCCAGGATAATGTTTATTTTGCTCTCATGGATAAGCTCAGTATGCAAATTTCTTGGTCATAATATAGCAGTAACAACACAAGGCCAACTCATATTATGGGTAGCATCAGGCATGTAAAAGTTAGTGACACTCTAGTTCTCGCTCAATATTCTATCTAAATACTCTGAATTTATGTGTATCAGCAAATTACTAATAGGAATTATTTCCCAGTATGCTCAATTTAAAAGTAAAAATAGTAACAATCACAGAAGACTGCTTTGAGATTATGTATATGTATATATATATGTATATAAATAAATATGTATGTATATATATATATAACTTAAAATGTTAGATATAAAAAAGAAACATAAACTTAATTTATATAGATATTTCAGGAAAAATAATTAATGTCCAAAAATGAAAGTATATAAGATTTCAAATGAAGGTGTGGTAGTAATCAGCAATCAGCAATTATAGGATCCTTCTTCATATGTAGTAATCTGAGCTGAGGACAATTAGCATTAGCTAATATTTTAAAACTAAATTCTCCTCTCAGATAAATCTCAGGTGTATTCTTCAGGTCTTTACTGAGCTATACTGTGCAGAGGCCGCTTAGTGGCTGGAGAGAAACATTTGTTGAATTGTTTCTCTAACATGTGGGGAACACACCTTTGTAACAACTGACCTGGAATGATGCCAATTGTAGGACTGTTTCCATCTCACATGGCAACCAGGTAATAAGAAATCCTCTTGGTCATACATATCACAGCTGCATTAACAAACAGTTTCTCAAAGCATCATGCAGATTTCCAAATGAGAAGATGACAGAGACAGTTTGTTGCTTTAACAGTCACCCAAAACTCTCTCTAACACTGAAGCACCATCTTCAGCCTTCCAGCTCAATATATCTGAAGGACATATTTATGAGGCAGGAACTAATGAGGATTTGCTTGCCCTGTCTTGGTAGAGTTTCACTGTTGATTCTGCCTGCATCCAAGCTTGCCCTTTTTTAGGCAGAATTCTGTCTGTGGTAGAAACGAGGACATTTTGCCCAGTGTCTTGTTTGCCACATTTGAAGCCAACTCCATAAGGAGGTTTGTTGTTGTTGTTGTTGTTTTTGTTTTTATGCTCATGATCTTCTTTGAGGTAGGCTGGGTGTCGCCAGGAGTTAACCTGTCTCATTGTCAATAAATCTTTAAAATAATAAAAACATTTTTAAATGCCATATTCTACATGTCGCTGAAGTTTTTGAAGACCTTATCTAATGATTTTACCTTATATTTCTGTAGAATCATATCTATCTGTTACATCTAGGATTTATATTCTTGTGACAAAATTAGACTAGTAATGGATATGATCATGGTTTGATCAACTAACAATTAACTTACATACCCTAAACATCTTGCGAAAGCAGTTTCAAAGTATTGGAAGTAACCCTTGTATTATAATTGAGTTGTATGTGTACAATACTGCATGTTAGAGTAGAAATATATATATACATATCACATATATAATGTGTGTGAAAAATAATCTTAAATTTGAATTCAGTACCAACGTATCTAAATTTAAACATATTTTGCATCTACATACAAAATTCTATACCAGCGAATTAAAAATAACCTCGTGAGTGACAATTAAGGCATTGAGTGGAGGAGTAGATTAACTAATGCACTTGTGTTTTATCATCCTTATATGTTTCTACATTCTCCCTTCTTCTTTTCACCCCCATCTCCAAACCTAAGAATGAAAGATGACATTTTCTTTGAGATGTTTGAGTTGAATAATTCATGGGCTCAGTGTTTACACCCGTAGGTAAAAATAACAAACAATAAATTAACCTTCCAATATTTTGCAGACAAATTCTAAAATTCATTTGCTTTTGCACAAATAAGTTTTATTTTCTAATTTTGATAATCATTAAGACTTGGATGGCATCTGGAGAAGGAAACAATATAACCATATAGTCAAACTTTATATCCAAACCCATCTTCCAACGTGATAACCCAGTGCAGTGCACACTTGTGTCCCTGACTCTTCACCTTTTTCCTGGTATTAATGCTTGTGTCTACTAAGGTCTTCTGGCAGGCTTTACAGAAGTAAACTGTGGTCATGGGATGCATAAGATTAGCCAGTGATGGCCAGGAACACATAAGTATAACGGAGTGAAAATCTACATTTCACTTAGAGTGGTTATCAAAACATCATAGTGTGTGGCATTCCTTTTGTTTTATGATACTGCTGGTGTAAGAAAAACACTGAATGGACAAACATAAACTACCTGACTCATACAGCTGTGTACAGTAATAATGATAACATTAGAGAAGGACTCTCATGAAATTATGCACTTACCACTCTGTCATTATTTGAGAGTGCACTATCACTTTTTAAAACTAAGGGTTACTGTTAAACAATGTGCTGAGTTACTCTAAAATAGCCTCAAACATTTCACGTTTAATTATACTCTTCATAGCACAATTTCCATCAGTGCTTCATTTAATCTTTAATACATTCTATCTCTACATACAATCAACTACTAGAGCATAAAGATATACACACACTACAGTGTGTGTGTGTGTGTGTGTGTGTGTGTGTGTGTGTTGGGGTGTGTGTGTCTGTTGTAGGAAGTATCATGTAGATACATAATAAATATACTCTATGAAGCTTGCACACTGATGAAACCTAACAATGCATTTTCAAGACCATACATCCATTTTAAGTAATATTTACTTAACATTATAGAGACTATACTTAATATGGATAGATGGAGGGAGAGGTTGTATCCCATTTTATTTCTTAATTACTTACTGGAAAAGTATGTATTTTAATGTCTGCTGGTGATAATATGGTAATATTTTCTTACTTTCTTCAGCTTTTATTATAAGCACTGGCATACTAAAATTTTAGTTCACACTTATTCATTGCTAATTTAAAATACCATTGCTATTTATTTACTGACTTTGAATTCATCTATCATAGTAGGTTCAAGCTTTAAATCTGTTATTTTTAGTGGATATCTTAGGTTTTTGTATATTGGATCATGTTATCTGAATTTTAAAATTAATTATTATTACATTTCTTTAATACTGTGGTATTTCTCTCTCTCTCTCTCTCTCCCTCTCTCTCTCTCTCTCTCTCTCTCTCTCTGTGTGTGTGTGTGTGTATGTGTGTATGTGTGTATGTGTGTGTATCTGTCTGCATCACTTTTTTTGTCAGAGTTGGGTCATACAATGGTTAATAGAAATGTTAAGCGAATATACTCATATGTTGCTTGTGATCCCAAGAGGTGAGCAGCATTTGTTTTCAACATTAATCCTAGTATTGGTAGTATTTCTCCTTAGATGAACATTTTAAAAGTTCTTATTCTACTTAAAGAAATTATACCAGTTTTCTGCATTTGATGAGCCAAATATATGTCTTTTTCTTTTATAGTCAATAATGTCAATTTATTTATTGTTCAAAACAAAATTAGCATTTTAATGAGGATAAATTTCACTTGATTATGATGCAATAAATATTATTTCATATATTATTGCAATATTATAATATTTCATTAGAGATTTTAACACTATATTGCTGAGAGATAACCATGGTTTACTTTTATTTTATGTTTTACAATTTGTTTATATTGCCTATAACAATTTGTGAAGAATTGGCATTATCTGTGGCATAGATGAATTCCCTTATTGACTGACCTACCACATGATATAACTGTAACTTAATCCAGGGAAGACTGACCAAAGGCCTCAAAAAAATCTGGTGAGACTAATCAGTCATGCAGAATTAGCCACTCATTATGCTCTGGTATTTAAAGACCAACGTTGATTTCTCAGGAGAACTACTGGCTTAGTTCCCAATTTAGAGCTCAAATCAAAATGCAGTAGTTCTGTAAAAGGCACCAGTTGGTTAAGGATAAGACATGGGAGACAATCACTCGTCTTCTACTCATCTCCAGTCTCTGGTACAAAGAACAGAAGTTCACCCAGTTCCTTTGAATTGAAGGGACATTCTCAGTGTGAACACTTTGATTGCTAACTGTTACTTCTATTTTATCAAACCAAAATAAGACAACTATAATTTAAGAAATCTACATATGCTGTCATAATTTCTGTAGCGTATGCTCCTTATATGTGTAAAATTCTGTAATGAATTTGTACCCAGTACATCAAATATCCAATGAGATTTTCACTGTGATCAATTAAGACTTTGGTAATTTTGCATGTTTTGTTAGATTATAGAATGTTCTGTGTAATTCTATGTACATATATAGTCTTATACATAAGTGTAAGTCTTATATAGAATACAGTCTTCATTAGATTTTTATCTTTTCTACTAGGTTCTCACTTTTTGTTAAGGCAATAGTGCCATATATATCTTTATCCCAGTATATGTTTGTTAAATAAGTTATGCAAATAATAAAATAATAACTAAGTTATATAGAGTACTCATTTTTTGTGTATAGTGCAGGTTAGTACATATTATAAAGTATATACAGTTATTTTGCCAATATAAATTTGAAGAACCTTAGGTCCAAAAATGTTTTTAAAAATTGCCTGCATAATGTAGTTGGTGTATAGCTACATAACAATAATAATTAATTTTAAAGTCATTTATTGTTATTTTATTTATTTGTGTATGCATGTGTGTGTTTGTGCATGTACATGCACATGTATATGAACATGAGCAACACCTGTGCAAACAGAAAAGTGTCTCATCCCTTGGAGATGTACTTACAAGCAGTTGAGAGTTAATTGACTTATGTGCTGAGACCCGGAATCTGAAGAGGAAGCCAGTCTTCTTCAACAGTAGCAAACACTTTTATGCTGTTCTGTCTCTCCACTAAAAGAAAAAAAATCATACCTGATGCAAATGAAAATGAAATGCTGTGAAAGTGGACATGCTGAGGAAGAGCAAGTATCACATTCTTTTTTTTTATAATTTTTTTATTTTTAATTAATTTATTCTTGTTACATCTCTATGGTTATCCCATCCCTTGTATCCTCCCATTCTCCCCTCCCTCCCATTTTCCCCTTATTCCCCTCCCCTATGACTGTTCCTCAGAGGGATTACCTCCCTCTGTATATGCTCATAGGGTATCAAGTCTCTTCTCAGTGACCTGCTGTCCTTCCTCTGAGTGCCACTAGGTCTCCCCCGCCAGGGGACATAGTCAAATGTGAGGCACCAGAGTACTTGAGAAAGTCAAATCCCTGTCTCTACTCAAATGTGGAGACTGTTCTGTCCATGGGCTAGATCAGGGTAGGGGTTTAAATTTTACCGCCTGTATTGTCCTTGGCTAGGGCCTTAGTTTGAGCGGGACCCCATGACCCAAATCTGCCTATCATAATGTTCTACTTGTAGGTTTCTAGGACCTACTGGATCCTTCTACATTGCTATTAACCCAGAAGCAGAAAGACTCAAATGGTATATACTCACTTATATCTGCATACTAGCCCAATGAGCATGTCTCATGAAAGCCTTCCCTTACCAGGAAACTGGGACCGAGGGGAGGACATCCTATTGGAACTCTTGATGAGAGAACAATGGGAGAATAGCAATGTATCACATTCTTTTAATCTGGATCCATTCAGTACAACTGAAACTCACTGGTCATTTAAACAGATTTTTTTCCAGGAAGTTGGTTATACAGTTATGAAAAAAAAAAAGCCTAATGGAACGTGTGCAAATACAGAAATAATAACAAGAAAGTATGTGTTATCTACATTACCCAGGAGACAGATAGGAAGCAAGGAAGTTGACAAAATGTAAAGACATAAGATGTCCTGTCCATATCTCTGGAGCAGAGATGCTAGGGGCCTGCTCCTGCTCTTCCTAAAACGGCATCTCAGGGTAGCACTAGTCCAAACAGACTCAGAAGCTGCCTGTAGTTACTGCAACATTGCTCTTTAGTGTACAAAGGAGGAGGAAGTGATGGGGGATGATCGGCTTTCCCTCCTTATACATTTCAGTTTCCCTCTAATTTATTTTTACTGGCAATCTGGATGCAAGCCATTTGTCAAGGAAGGCTGAGAAATATGTTAGCAGACTCCTAGATCCAGCTCACAAAGAAGAGATTAGAAGTACAAGTTTGGATTTAAGACACTGGAAAAAATAATATGCCCAGTTTGCAGGTAATATAATTTAAAAAAAAAGTTTAAGTGTTAAGTGGGAAAAAAATAGTTTTTCACATTATCATTACTACTATTATAGTTATTGTTGTGGAGATGTGTGTATGCGCTATAGTGAGCATGTGGAGTCCAGGTGAGAATGTTTTATCCTTCTACTAATCTCTCTATGGATCTAACCAGGTTGTCAATTTTGGGTGAAAGCTGAACCACCTTGCTGGGACAAGGTGAACTTTACTGAAGAATGAACTGGAGAAATATACATTAAAATCATTTTAAACTTTTTCAGTAAGTGTGATAACCAAAATGAAAGTGATGATAAATAAAGATGGAAATACGTAGATTTTAGAAGAAGGGGTTGGTTTCTATTTGCTTCCATTTGTTAGTGGAGTAGTAGATATGAGATTGCCGGAGAAGGCGGGAGGGTCGTTGAGGGTTAGATTGGCTTATGACAAAGAGAGATGGAAAGGCAGAGGTAAGTATGAAAGCAGTCCTGCAGGCGGCCCTGGGCTCTGACTTTCACCTGCTGTAATCAGCAGTACTCAACTAGAACAGAGCATCAGGGCCCAAGTTCGATACTCTTCTGTGTTCTGCCTGGTGTATAAAATGGCATGGTCTAGACAATCCTGTCAATATACAGATGCAGCTTTTGAAAGCCAGCTTGCACAATGTCCAGGGTGTGCTCACCACCTCACTCCTTCCCATGTACACACTTATATAAGCTCTCCTGTGCTGAGTACACGCTAGCACCCAGACTAAGTGAGTGCAGTGGTTGTGGTGAGTATACTCAACGACTTTATAAATATCTAACCTGTTCTTGATATTCCCCAAACAAATGAAAAGGTAAAATTAAAGTAGTGATTCACTGGGCACAGTAAAGGATATTATTTATGTTTACTATGTGACAATGTCAGTGAGTACTTGTGCTGGTAAGCCAGTGTTAAGATGTTTATCTTTATTTTTAGTTCGTGCACATGACTGTTACATGCATGTATTTATGTTTGCAACTCTCTAGAGAACTGGAGTTAAGATTAGCTGCCATGTGGCTTCGGGAAAGTGAGTTGGGTCCTCTGAAAGATCAACAAGCTCTTAAGCTCTGTTCTATCTCTCCAGCCTGAAATTGTGTTATCGTTAATAGAAGTAATACTTATTCATCCTAAACAGCCTGCGCTAGCGCTTTCAAATACTGTCATTTAGATAAGGTCTTCAAAAACCTCAGAGACACACAGAATATGGCATTTTAAAATGTTTTTATTATTTTATGGATTACCTGACAATGAAACAGGTTAACTCCTGGCAACACCCAGCCTACCTCAAAGATGATGGTGAGCATCAAAGAACCTCCATATGGAGTTGGCTTCAAATGTGGTAAACAGGCCACTGGTCAAAGTGCCCTCCTTTCTATGAGAAACAGAATTCTGCCTATAAAAAAAAAAAAGAGCAAGCTTGGTTGCAGGTAGGGTCAACAGCCAAACTCTGCCAAGACATGATAAGCAAGTCCTCAATAGTTCCTGCCTGGTAAATATGTCTGTCGGATATATTGTGCCAGAAGGCTGAAGATGATGCTCCAATGTTATAGAGAGTTTTAGGTGACTAAAACTCAGGTAGCAAACTGTCTCTGTCATTTTCTCATTTGGAAAGCTACTAACCTGCACTCCCAGTATACTCAGGTAATTAATTTTATTCCTTCTCAAGTCTCTGATGGGATTGGTAAGATAGGTATTTTACTATGTTAGTTCTCCTGATCCAAGAACAAGGGAGATCCTTCCATCTTCTCATGTCATCTTCAATCTCTTTCTTCAGGGATTTAAAGTTTTTTCCAAACAAGTCTTTCACTTGCTTGGTTAGAGTAACTCCTGGATATTTTATATTGCTTGTGGCTAATGTGAAAGGTATGGCTTTCCTAATTTCTTCCTCTGTATGATTGTCATTTGTATATAGGAAGGCTACTGACTTTTTTGAGTTAACTTTGTATCCAGCCACTTTGCTAAATGTGTTTATTAGCTGTAGGAGTTCTCTGGTGGAATTTTGGGAGTCACTTATGTACACTATCATATCATCTGAAAATAGAGATAATTTGACTTCTTCCTTTCCCATTTGGATCCCCTTGATCTCCTTGTGTTGTCTTATTCCTCTGGCTAGAACTTCAAGAACTATATTGAAGAGATATGGAGAGAGTGGGCAGCCTTGTCTGGTCTCCGATTTCAGAGGAATTTCCTTGAGTATCTCTCCATTTAATTTGATGTTGGCTATTGGCTTGCTGTATATAGGCTTTTTTATGTTTAGGTATGTGCATTGTATCTCCGATCTCTCCAACACTTTAAACATGAATGGGTGTTAGATTAAGTCAAATGCTTTTTCTGCATCTAAGGAGAGGATCATGTGGGTTTTGGTTTTTTTGTTTGTTTGTTTGTTTTTTGTTTTTTTTGGTTCGTTTATATGGTGGATTACATTGATGGATTTCTGTATATTAAACCATCCCTGCATGCCTGGAATGAAGCCTACCTGGTCATGATGAATTATATCTTTGATATGTTCTTGTATTCATTTTGCGAGTATTTTACTGAATATTTTTGCATCAATGTTCATAAGAAAAATTGGTCTGAAATTCTCCTTTTTTGTTGGGTCTTTGTGAGATTTAGGTATCAACGTGACTGTGGCCTAATAGAAAGAATTTGGTAATGTTCCATCCATTTCTATCTTTTGGAATAGTTTGAAAAGTATCGGTATTAGCTTTTCTTTGAAGGTCTGGTAGAATTCTGCACTGAAACCATCTGTCCCTGAGATTTTTTTGTTGTTGTTGGGAGACTATCAATGATTGCTTCTATTTCTATAGGAGAAATAGGAGTATTTAACTTGTTTATCTGATTTTGATTCCATTTTGGCAAGTGGAATCAATCAAGAATATTGTCCATTTCCCTTACATTTTCAAATTTTGTGGTATATATGCCTTTAAAGTTGGATCTTATTATTCTTAGTATTTTTCAGTGTCTGTTGTTATGTTTCCTTTTCCATTTCTGATTTTCTTGATTTGGAAAGTGCCTCTCTGCCTTTTAGTTAGTTTGGCTAACAGTTTGTCTATCTTGTTGATTTTCTCAAAAAACTAGCTCCTGGTTTTGTTGATTCTTTGAATTGTTCTTTTTGTTTCTAATTTATTGATTTCAGCCCTGAGTTTGATTATTTCCAGACATCTACTCCTCCTAGGTGTATCTGCTTCTTTTTTTTCTAGGGCTTCTAGATGTGTTGTTAAATTACTTATGTGGGATGTTTCCAACTTCTTTTTAAAGGCACTTAGAGCTATGAATTTTCCTCTTAACACCACTTTCAATATGTCCACAAGTTTGGGTATGTTGTTCCTTCATTTTCATTGAATTTCAGCAAGTCTTTTATTTCTTCTTTTATTTCTTCCCTGACACCCGTGTCATTAAGCAGTAAGTTGTTTAGTTTCCATATGTGAGTAGGCTTTTTCTTATTTCCCTTGTTGTTGAAGTCCAGCCTTAGACCATGGTAATCTGATAAGATACAAGGTATTATTTCAATCTTCTTGTATCTGTTGAGGCTTGCTTTGTGACCAACTATGTGATATGCTTTCCTAAAGGCTGCTGAATACAAATAACCAAAACACTAAGAATGTAACATTTATATTATTTTTGATTGTGTCTTGGTTCTTCTTGATGTAGGTAGTTTATTGTATATATGTGTAATAATATAAATGTATATGTAAAAAAAAATAAATAAATAAAAATATAAGTAATACTTGTCACTGTCTTTGATAGAAGTATTCTATTCTGTACCTAGTTGGAAGTCCTTAAATGCTTACAGAAATTATTTAAATTGATATAGAAAATGGTTACATAGTCTTACTTAATTATAAGTAAGATAAATAAAAGAAAATAACTCCATTCTTAATGGAGCATTGGGATTATATGATGTGTTCAGTTTACTTATTGACGATGAAGCTGTATTATAGTCACATGTCTTGTTGTTTTGATAAAATACTCAAAAAAAACAAATTAAGGAAAGAATGGCTTGTTTGGGCATGTGGTTCTGATATCACAATGACGTAGCCCTAATGGTCACAGATTTAGGTGCTGCGCTCACAGCATCTGCAGTTAGGAAATGGAAAAGATGAACAATTATGCTAATTTTGCTTTCTCCTTTTCATCTTGTCCAGGACCCCAGCCCTTGGAACAGTACCAACCACACTCAGGATAAGTCATCCCACATCCATTAAGCTATTCTACATCCCCCAAAACATAAATGGAAAGGATTTTTCCCATGGTGATTCTAAGTCCGTCAACTTATTATGAAAATTAGTCAAGACAGCAGCCTAGGGGCTTAGCCATTGTAGACATCATTTTGTGCTCTCCCATCTGCTAATCGGACAGGGAAGTGGATCCCTCCTGCTAAGGCCAAGCTCATGACAGGCCTTTCTATGAACACCACTGATTTTGGATCTAGTCGAGTACTTTTCCGCATTTGGGAATATATCACATAGAGGACTTTCATTTCTTAACATGGTCATTTCCAATAGTCAGAAGAATAGCAATGATAGTATTAGGAATCAGTACAGCCTCTAGTTCAAAACTCTAACAGAAGGATCACATCAAAAACGAGTCATCAATTTTCTTCCCTAGGTAAATTTGAACAAATTAAATTAATTTGCTTGAATGTATTAATCTTAACTGATAATTGAAATATTATACACTATTTAACTTGTTTTTCTATCTCTAAGAATCAGTACATCTTGTACTTTGTTAATATAAAAGTATGTCAATACAAAATACAGTGGAAATCAAAATGTTGTGTAACAAGAACTTGTCAAATGCTAAATTATTGGGAAATAAATGAGAGCAAAATTTAATTTTTTTCTATTTTTTAAGTAGTTAACAATGATCACATGAAGAGGTAGAGGAAATTTCCTAAGTCACATGACGCACCATATTAGAAGCTCAAGCGCTAGGAAGAAAGAACTAGAATATAAAAGAAAAGAATAGACACACAGAACAAGAAAATACAAGATGAGATAAACCTGAATTACACAGTAATTTATAAAAGATATAATGACTTAGAATGTTTCCACTTAGAGAGAATTAACTAGGAAGCTGCAAAAAAAGAAAGGTATGTCTTCAAAATAGATGACAGGTTGGATGTGAACAATATAGTGGCATTAAAAAACTGTGAGTGTGTCATTGCCCTGCATATGAAATAGTTTAGTTTACCTTATCAAATCATAGTATGTGACTCTATATTTCACTGAAGACCTACTACCTATGTCTAGTGCTCAGAATTCTTACCTGAGAATTTGTGAAACAACAGATATAATATTATGTGATATAGACCTTGAGGACCAATGCAAACAGTGTTTTCATGGTTGAAACAAAATTTACAGCGTTTTGTTATAATAATTAATGTAAAAGCATTTATGCCCTAGAATTCTATATCTTCCCAAGCACCAAAGAGTATTTGGGTATAAGTATTATCTACGTGAAGGGTAATACTGAGTGTGCCCTAATGGAAGGCACTATGCCTAGATTCAATAGGAGCAAATAGAACACTACAACCTTTCCAGGGATGACAAATTGGCAAATTAATTACATGTTAACTGAAAACAAATCTCACCCATTCCATAATGAAGGCATTCCTGAAGGTTTTGTTTTAAACATAAAACAGGAACAGAAAGGAAGAGTGGCCTCCCCACTTTCTTTCTGTGTCAATATTTTTACAATAGTGAAGATTAAATGCAAAAGACTTTATACTGCAGTATATGAAACATGCTTCTTCAGGAGAACAAGTAGTAATTATGGTTCTATAAATTAACTTCTATGTTTTCATCAATTACAAAACCAAATATCCTGGGCTTTTTGTTATTGTTATGTCACAATGCATAAACAAACCAACATGAAGATTCATTGTATTGACTCTTTGTCTTAGAAAAAAAGTCTCTAGTAGGTACCAGAGTAACAGCCTCTATGTTTTGTGTTCCTCTCTCGATGATGTTATTAAAGGATATGAGACAAGGTACCTTTGTTTTCTGAATTCCCTGCTTAGCCTGTCAGCAACAGACATAAATCTGCTATAACTTTTGGGCTCAGGGTTAATGAATAAGCTATTAACTATAATAAGAAAGCATATCGGCATATATAATCTCAATAATTCTTCAGTAAAGACAGTCAAGTTACAGTTCCAAATAAGCAAAAGAAAACAGCCAAAGGGGGGAAAAACACATATAAAATTAAATAAAATGAAAACTCATTTCTTCTGATGAAAGATTGACAAACCATGTCTCAGAACACGCAGATTAAATGATGAAAACTATTCATTGAGTATAACCTCAATTTGCTGATAGCAGTCTTCCTCAGGTCTTTGATGTCAATATCACTTTAGCTCATGTGGCTCTTTCATTTCCTGTAAATTATCATATAGGAGATATTGACAATGTTTTTGTCCAAAATTGATATTAGTGGAACGTGAAGAATGTTAAACCTGTACTTCAACTCATGTTAAGATTGGCCCACAATCCAGATGAGACTGGATAGGCTGAGGTCAGGTGACTCCCCCTTCCTGAGGACAAAGGGAGGGAGAGGATGAGGGATGGTGCTGGCTCTGTTTTTTAACAATTAAACTTTATTATACAACCCAACTATCTTACACAAAAGGGAAAAAAGTTAAAGGGAAACGAGTGAACCCTTCGGTATCCATTCCACGGGATGGGTCCCTAGGTGTCTCTGGCCTGCGCGCTGGTCCAGCCTGTTTGCTGATCGTCTTTTCCATCCACATGTGCTCAAGCCCAGTCTCCACCTGCTGCTCTGCTCTCTGCCTCCTCCGCTTGCCTGTCTGTCATGTGCAAGGGGTGGTCTCCCTCTCCCATTAAGGGTCGATTAGAAACACAGTAGTCCAGGTGGAGTCCCCAGGTCTGCTTCCTGAATTCCAGGCCCAGGACGCTCCACCCAGTCTATCTCAGGGAGTATCGTGGTGTGTCCAAGGGTAAAGTCTGCCAAGACTGCTTTCACTTGTGACAAAGCTTACAGTTCTTCTCACAGGAGGGAGTGGGACAGGAGAAGACCAGGGAGGAGGCTACAATCAGGATGTAAAGTAAATAAATTAAAAGGTAAAAAAATAAAAAATAAAAAGAATGATCTATAGAGTGAGATCTCTCTTAATGCTTGTCCCACAAGGCTGGTAGCCTAGTTGCCAGACAAGTTACCAAAGTCAGAAGCATATTTCCAAAGAATTTACTCTAACATAAGTGAGAGGGAGAGAAACAGAGTTGTTTGTTTGTTCAGTTTTGGTTTTGATTTTTAATTTGTTCACTTCATATCCCAAATGTAGCCCCCTCCTTCATCCACCCCTGGCCCCACCCTTGCTAACTCATCCTACCTTCCCATAGTCTTCAGAAAAGGGAAGGCCTCCTCCCCTGTCATCTGATCCCACCCTATCGAATCTCATAGGATTGCCTGTGTCCTCTGCCTCTGTGGACTGGCAAGGAAGCCTATATCAGAGCAGGGGGTCCAGGTCCTCACAATGCATGGTCCTTGGTTGGTGCCTCAGCCTCTGCAGCACACACACACACACACACACACACACACACACACACACACACACAC
>OU015743.1:153389359-153425505 GCA_907169655.1 Acomys percivali
ACACACACACACACACACACACACACACACACACACACACACACACATACACTGCCAAGATTTGTTGGCACAATTGGTCTCCTTGTGGAGCTCCTGACCCCTCAGGTCCTTCTGTCCTCCAACTTCTCCATAAGACCGCCTACACTCCACCCCAAGGCTTGGCTGAGAGACTCAGCATCTGCTTCAATCCCCCACTGGGTGGAGTCTTTCAGAGGCCCTCTAAGGTAAGCTCCTGTCCTGTTCCTTCTCTTCAGTCATACCTAGTGTCTATTCTATTTACCTTTCTGTATAAGAACCAAGCCTTGTCCCTAGGGTCATCTTTGTTATTCAGCTTCTTATGGTCCGTGTATTGTACAGTGGTTGTGCTGTATTATATGGCTAATATCCGCTAATCCCTGAGTATATACCACACATGTCTTTCTGGGTGTGGGTTACCTCACTCAGGATGATCATTTATGGTTCCATTCATTTTCCTGCAGAATTCAAGATTTTCTTTTTCTTTTTTTGATTTTCTTGTTTTTAAAACTGAGTAGTATTTCACTGTGTAAATGTACCACTCTTTCTTTATTCATTCTTAAGCTGAGGGACATTCAATTGTTTCCAGATTCTGGCTATTACGAATAAAACTGCTATGAACATAATTGAGCAAATGTCCTTGTATGGTGGAGCATATGCCCAGTATATGTCCAGGAGTGGTATAGCTGGGTCTTGAAGTAGAATTATTCCTAATTTTTTGAGAAAGCACAAGATTGATTTCCAAAGTGGCTATACAAGTATGCACTCCCCTCAGCAATGGAGGAGTGTTCTTTTCTCCACATCATTGCCAGCATGTGATGCCACTTGAAATTTTAAAAGATTTATCTATTATAATTTATTTATCTTATATCCCAATTGTTATCCCCTCCCTTGTATCTTCTTGTTCCCACCCACATTACCTCCCTCTTCTGCCCCATTCCCCTCCCGCACACTGAGGAAAGGGATGCAGGCTATCCACATGAGACCTTAAAGGCTGTGGTCAGATATGGGGGAGTAGGTCTTCCTTTCAGAGGTGTGCCTGCGGGGCCTCCCCACCAAGGGGTAATGATAAAATCACAGGCAACAGAGTTCATGGCAGAGGCAGTACCTGCTTTTTACCACACAACCTTAGAGAATGAGTTCTGTGTATTGGCTTCGGTTGGTACATCAGTTTATGCAGGCCCCCTGGGTCCAGATGACTTGATGGTGGTTCCATTCCCACCTCCCCTACACACACACACACACTCTCCCATACCACTCCCAGTGCTCTGCCCAGAATGCAACCTGGAGTCGCAGAATCTGTCCCCATCCCCTGCTGTGTGGAGTCTCACAGAGGACATCTCGGTTAGGCTAATATCCACTTATAAGTGAGTATATACCATGCATGTCTTTCTGGGTCTGCATTAAATCACTCAGGATGATATTTTCTAATTCTATCCATTTGCCTGCAAATTACAAGATTTCCTTGTTTTTATGTTAATTTTTTATTAATTAATTCATATTACAACTCAATTGTTATCCCATCCCTTGTATCCTCCCATTCCTCCCTCCCTCCTGCTTTCACCCTATTCTCCTCCCCTAGGTCTGTGACCGAAGGGGACTTCCTTACTTGCTATATGGTCATAGGCTATCTATCAAGTCTCATCTTGGTAGCCTGCTATCCTTCCTCTGAGTGCCACTGGGCCCCCCCTTTCAAGGAGACATGGTCAAATATAGAGCACCAGAGTTCATGTGAAAGTCAGTCCCCACTCTCCACCCAACTGTGTAGAATGTCCGGTCAATTGACTAGACCTGGTTAGGGGTTTGATGCTTACTGCATGTATTGTACTTGGCTGGTGCCATAGTTTGGTCAGAACCCCTGGGCCCAGATGCGCTCATCATAGTGTTCTTCTTGTAAGTTTCTATGACCCTCTGGATCCTTCTATTTCCCCATTCTCCCATACTTCTCTCACCAACAGCCCCAATAAGATGTCCTCATCTCTATTCCACTTTCCTGGTAAGTGAAGACTTTCATGGGACATGCCCCTTGGGCTAGTGTCCAGTTATAAGTGAGTATATACCATTACAGTCTTTCTGCTTCTGGGTTAATTCTCTCATTATGATCATTTCTAGTGTAATCCATTTGTCCACAAATTTCAGAAATTCCTTGTTTTTAATAGCTGAGTAGTATTCTATAGTGTAAATGTACCACAGTTTCTTTATCCATTCTTCTACTGAGAGACACTTAGGCTGTTTCCATGTTCTGGCTATTGTGAATAAGGCTGCTATGAACATGGTTGAGCATATGTCCTTGTTGTGTGCTGGAGCATCTTCTGGGTATATTTCAAGGAGTGGAATAGCTGGGTCTTGAGGAAGCTTATTCCAAGTTTTCTGAGATAGCACCAGATAGATTTCCAAAGTGGCTGTACTAGTTTGCAGTCCCACCAGCAGTATTCCATTGTGTAAATGTACCACAGTTTGTTTTTAATCTATTCTTTAGTTGAGGGACATGTAGATAGTTTTCAGATTCTGGCTGTTATAAATAAAGCTGCTGTGAATATAGTTGATCAAATGTCTATGTTGTATGGTGGAGCATCTTTTGGACATCTTCCCAGAACTGGTATAGCTGGTTCTTGAGGTAGTGCTATTCCCAATTTTCTGAGAAAGTGTCTGATTGATTTCCAAAGTGGTTGTACAAGTTTGCACTCCAACCAGCTCAGGAGGATGTTCTTGTTTCTCCATATCCTCACTTGAATTTTTGATCTTAGCCATTCTGTTAGTTATAAGATGAAATCTCAGAGTCATTTTGATTTATATTACCCTGATAACTAAGGATACGGAGCATTTCTTTAAGCATTTCTTGTCCATTCGCTGTTCCCCTGCTGAGAATTCTAGCTTTCTTCAGGATGATAAATATGGATCTATTTTCATTTTTCTACATGTAGACATTCAGATAGACTAGTGCCATTTATTGAAGATGCTATCTTTTATTTTAATTTTTTAATTTACTATAATTTATTCAGATTACAGCCCTAATGTTGTACCCTTGATTGCATATTCCCATTCCATCTTCCCTCCATCTTCTGCCCTATTCCCCTCCCGTAGTCCTCTGACAGAAGGAAACCTCCTCCCTAACCACATGACCACAGCCTATCAAGTCTCAACTGGATAGTCAGCTTCCCCTTCCTCTGATTGCCCCCAGGCTTCCCCACCAAGGAGAAGTGAGTAAATCAGAGTCACCAGAGTTCATGAGAAAGATAGTCTCAGTTCTCTCTACAACCATGGAGAATGAGCTGTCCGTTGGCTAGATCTGAACGGGGGTCTAGGTTGATCGCATGCATTGTCCTTGGAGCAACAGTTGGTGCAGGCCCCCTGTGTCCAGATGTGCTGCTTTGATCATATCCTAGTGGCGCTCCTAAATCCTCTGGGTCCTTGTATTTCCCAGTTCTTCCATACCACTCTCATCTTTTTTCCAAATTGAACGATTTTGGCTTCTTTGTCAAAATTCAAGTGTCCATAGGTGTGTGAGTTTACTTCTGGTCTTAGATTCAATTCCATTGATCAACCAGTCTATTTCTATGCCAGTACCATGCTGTTTTTTTTTTTTTTTTACTATTGCTTATAGCACAGCTTGAGATCAGGCATGGAGCCTCCTCTGGAAGAGCTGTTATTATACAGTATTGTTTTAGTAATTCTAGGATTTTCATTTTTCAATATGAAGTTGAGAATTGATCTTTCAAGGTCTGTAAAGTATTGGGTAGGTATTTTGATAGAGATTGCATTTAATATGTAGATTGCTTTTGGCAAAATGGCCAGTTCACTTTGTTGGTCCTCCTGATCCAGGACCATGGGAGATCTTTCCATCTTCTGATATCTTCTTCAATTTTTTTCTTCAGAGAATTAAAGGGTTTTTTTTTTTCCCCTACAAGGTTTTCACTTGCTTGGTTAGAGTTACACCAAGATATTTTATATTATTTGTGGCTATCGTGAAGGTATAATTTCTCTAATTTCTTTCTCAGCTGTTTGTCTTTTGTATACAGTAGGGCTACTGTTTATTATTATTATTATTATTATTATTATTATTATTATTATTATTATTATTATTGTTATTACTGTATCCAGTCATCTTGCTGAAGGTGTTTATCATCTGCTGCAGGAGTTCCCTGGTAGAATTTTTGTGGTCACTAATGTATACTATGATATTATCTATGAATAGTGATACTTTGACTGTCATTTCCAGTATGTATGCCTTTGATCTTCTTTAGTTGTCTTACTGCTTCACTAGTCATTAGTATCTTTTAATATCAATGGCATCAACACCCCAATAAAAAGACACAAGATAAAATAATGGTGGATGTAAAAACAGAACATATCATTCTGCTGTACACAAGGAACACAACTCAGCATAAATATAGATATTACCTCAGAGTGATGAGTTATGATAGATATTGATTTACATTCAGAATTTTAGATGCACCAAGATAGGAAAAATGTTTTCTTCAATGCTGTCAAATACAAATAGCCAAAACCCTAAGAATGTAACATTTATTTATTCCTGATTGTATCATGGTTCTTCTTGCTATAGGTACTTTAGTGTGTGTGTGTGTGTGTGTGTGTGTGTGTGTGTGTGTGTGTGTGTGTATAATAAAAATTTTTTGAAATAGTTGGAAACAGGTAATCTAAGCAAACAGATCCAGAAAGCAAACTGGGGTAGCCATTCTAGTTTCTAGTTAAAATGATTTTCAACCAAAACTAATTAAAAGAGATGGGAAAGGACACTTCATACTCATCAAAGGAAAGGTACACCAAGATGATGTCTCAATAATGAACATTTTGCCCCATATGCAGGAGTACCCACATTCATAAAATAAATATTACTAAAGCCTAAATCACACATCCAACTTCACATATTAATAGTGAAAACATCAGTACCCCACTCTCACCCATACACTGATCATCCAAACAGAGACTAACTGGAGAAATATTGAAATTAGTAGATTTCTTGATTCAAATGGACCTAACTGATATCTACAGAGCAATTCACCCATATCTATATCTTCTTAACAGCACCTCATAGAACCTTCTTCAAAATTCATATATTTGGTCACAAAGCAGACCTCTACCAATACAAGAAGATTGAAATAACCCCTTGCATCTTATCAGACCACCATGGATTAAAGCTGGAACTCAACAACAACAGACACAAAACGAAGGCTACAAACTCATGGAAACTGAATAGCTTCTTATACAATAACCTCTGGGTCAGGAGAAAAACAAAAGAGAAATTAAAGACTTCCTAAATTTCAATTAAAATGAAGGCATAACATACTTGAACTCATGAGACACAAAGAAAGCAGTGCTAAAAGGAAAGTTCATAGCACTAAGCACCTTCACAAAGAAATTGGAGAGATCCAATTCTAGCAATTTAACAGCACACCTGAAAGCTCCAGAGCAACAAGAAGTAAATATAGCAAAAAGGAGTAAATGACAGGAATTCATCAAACTCAGGTCTGAAATCAATAAGTCAGAAACAAAGAAAACAATTCAATGATTCAGTGAAATTAAGATATGGTTATTTGAGAAAATCAACAAGATAGAAAACAAACAAGATAGCCAAACTAGCTAAAAGGCAGAGAGACAGTATCCAAATCAACAAAATCAGAAATGAAAAAAAAGGAGACATAATGAAAAATCCAGAGAAACCTCAGGTCTTACTTCAAATGCCTATAACAAAAAAACAAACAAAAAAAAAATTGAAAATCTAAATTAAATGGACAATTTTCTTGACAAATTCCACTTAATAAATTTGAATCAAGATCAGGTATGAATTAAATTGTCCTATATATCTTAAGTTATTAAAAGTCTCCCAACCAAAAAACAAAACAAAACAAAAAAACAAACAAAGAAACAAAAAAAGAAAGAAAAACAAACCCAGGGCCAGATGGATTCAGTGGAGATTCTACCAGACCTTCAAATTAAAGCTAATACATATTGTCTTCAAACTATTCTACAAAACAAAATATAAACAGAGGGAGCATTACCAAACTCATTCTATGAGGCTACAGTCACCACGATACCTAAACCATATCAAGACCCAACAAAGAAATAGAATTTCAGATGAATTTCTGTTATGAACATTGATGCAAAAATACTCAATAAAATACTTGCAAACTGAATCCATCAAATATCATTCACCATGATCAAGTAAGTTTCATCCCAGGCATGCAATGGTGGTACAATATGCAGAAATCCATTAATGTAATCCATCATATAAACAAACTGAAAGGAAAAAAACACATTATCATCTCCTTAGACGCTGAAAAAGCATTTGACAAAATCCAACACCCCTTCATGCTAAAAGTCTAGGAGAGATAGGGGATACAAAGCACATACATAAACATAGTAAAAACAATATAGAGCAAGCTTATAGCTAACACCAAAATAAATGGAGAGGAACTTCAATCAATTTCACTGAAATCAGGGACAAAGCAAACTGCCCACTCTCTCCGCATCTCTTTAATATAGTATTTGAAGTCCTACTTACAGAACAGAGTTTTAAGAATCACAGGAAAGTAAAATTCCCCAACAACCTGTCCAAAAAACAAAAGCATAATGTCTTTTGTAAAAAAGATTTTGTATTGAATCCCTACCCAGATCTAGCCAATGGACAGGGCGTTCTCCACAGTTGAGTGGAGAGTGGGGTATGACTTTCACACGAACTCTGGTACCCCATATTTGACCATGTCCACTCGATGGGGAGACCTGGTGTCACTCAGAGGAAGGATAACAGGCTACCAAGAAGAGACTTGATACCCTATGAGCATATACAGGGGGAGGAGGTCCCCCTCAGGAACAGTCATAGGGGAGGGAAGTAAGGGGAAAATTGGAGGGAGGGAGGAATGGGAGGATACAAGGGATGGGATAACCATTGAGATGTAATATGAATAAATTAATAAAATATATTTTAAATTTGTGTAAAGCAGACAATAACACAATTTATTCCACATCAGACTTGCCCTTAGGCCAATCTAATGGCAGCATTTTCTCAGTTGAGGGTCGTCTCCTAAATGACGCTTATGGCAAACTGACAAAAATCTAACTCATACAGCTCCATGCCTGAAAATTTAACCTTCATTAGAGTAATATGAGTAAATTATAGCAAAAACGCAATGCTAGAGAGATGGCTCAGCAGTTGAGATCCCTAGATGCTCTCCCAGAGAGGCTGGGTTCAATCCCTGGCACCAACCTGGTAGCCCACAACCGTTTGTAACACCAGTCCTAGGACACCCACTCACCCTTGTAGCCTCTGCAAATGTCAGGGATGTATGTTCTGCACATACATACCTGCAGGCAAACACTCATATATATAAAACAAATGAAGGGATAAATTAAATAATTAAATTTAAAAATAAAACATGGATCATATCATTTTTTAAAATAATTCAGATGCTCTGCTAAAGATTAGTTTGAGTAGTCGGCTTTACACAAAAACAGTTATTTCAGCAAACATTCAGAAGCAAAGGGACACTTTCTGAATGTTTTTCGAAGGCTATGAAATATTATACTAAAGTATAGAATAATTTTTCCTTAATTCTGGACTGATTTTTCACTATTTGAATTCAAGAAAGTTCTTCAAGTTTCAACTTTTCTTTAAGCCAAAAAAATAGAAATTATGAGAACCACCTACATCCTTTCTGAGAAATGTTGTGAAAATCTAACAGAAAGATGAAGTGCTGCATAAAAAGTGTTATAAACCTGAGATGTGCTGCGCAAATGAGACTTGCAACTTCCACCTCAGGCGACAGCTGTTTCTGTGTCAAGCAGAGCTGTGGCTGTAGAATCCCAAAGTGACATGAAACAATCTGGTCCTTACAATGTCAGGATCCTAGACTGTGCTTCTTTCTTAGGGAACTTTATCTTCAGCCTGCCCACGCAAGAAATGCTCCCTCACTGACGTGCCTTCCCAAAGCAATATGCCTTAGAAGGCAAAAATAAACGATGAGGAGTTTATGTTTCCCTTGTGATTTCGTTTCCAACAGCTTCTGAGGCACTATGCATATCTGTTGGTGGCTGCATTCCTTGGTATCCTGGGGACTTAAATGTGCCATTTGATCTTGTGCCACCACCACTACCTTTCTCCAATTAATATGGCTCAATACCATAATCACAGACCCTTGTTTGATACTAGCCAACTATCTCAAAATGATTGCCCAGCAAATATAATTTAGAAAAAATATAATTTTAATCAGAAAAAGAGCAATAGTCAAGTATTAATTTAAAAAAATTTTTTTTACTCACTTTACAGCCCTATCATAGTTCCCTCTTTCCTCTCTTCCAGATCCCTCCCTCCTTCCCTCTCCCCCCATCCTCCCTCCCCTACCCCTCAGAAAAGGGGAGCCTGGGCACCAACCCACTACAGCACATCAGGTCACATCAGGACTGAATGTATCTGCTGCCACAGTGGCCTGGCAATCAGCCCCTCTGGCGCAGGTGCTTGGAAAGGCAGAGTGAGAAATCTCTGAGGCACTGCAATGAAGGCAGTAATTTTGTGTCCTAATTTAGGTGTCTCTTTCTCCCATTCTCCAGGTCTCCTCTTTTTGGTTTTTTTTTTTTTTTTAATCCTACCCACCCAAGCCTTCATTCAAGTAAGGGTGAAACTCAATTTCTGTTTGTGTTCCTCTAAGGAGTTTGGGGACAGCGACTCATTTGTTGTTGTTGTTGTTGTTGTTGTTGTTATTTTCTGTTCTTTTCTTTCAGAACTTCTCACCATTAATGAAGTAATATTTAATACTGAAAGGAAAAAATATGGCAGAAAGAACATTTGTGAAAACAGTAAATATTAGCAGGGACATATCATACTTTTGAGATTTTTAAAGACTTTTATATATGTGTGTGTTTGTGTTTGTGTATGTGTGTTTTTATTTGTACATCTAGTGTGTACGAGTGGTGCTGGACCCCCTGAAGCTGGAGTTGCAAATAGTTGTGAACCTCCTGATGTGGATGCTGGCAGCTTAGTTCCTCTGCAACATCAGGAAGCACTTTTAAGTGCTCATCCCTACGCAGCCCTATACGTTTAGTATTTAAAAGGGGTTTTTTTGTAGAAGAAGCAGAAAAAAAAGTGAAAAAATAAATATCCAGAAAACAGAGAAAGCCAATGCTTTCGCTGTGGTGATAAAGACAACAGAACAGAGTACATAGGAGAAGGAATGTCCATGGTTGGTCTTGTCAAGAAAGAGCAAACCAGAAGGGTGGGACCTAAAGGGTGCTGTTGAGTTTCCTATGCCTTCAGAATAAACTTCAAATCTCGGAGCATATGTCCCTCACCAAGACCCACCAGAAAAAAAAATCTTAGCACTGTGTGACATCCTCAGTGGACATTGTTCCTCAAAGAAAGTAGAGAGTGGAAATTCAGACACAAATTAAATTAAGTTTAGGTATTTGTAATCTGAGCAGCACAACGCAGTTCAGAGTTGATGATAAACATGAGACTTTATTTTCTTTTAGTGGAGAAAGCTTATTTTCTTTACATCTCTGGTTACAGACCCAGATTCATACAAAGGACATGCTTACCACTTCTAACAACTCTTATGAAGACAGAGCAGATTAGAAGTCCACTCCTCTCCATTTAAAAATTGGAAAACATGGATGGGAAATGTATATACTTTCTTTTCACAGCATAGCCTATACCTTATTTTTAGTGTCAATCAGATGCAGCTTTAAGTCTTCATATATTTTAAAGGTTTGTTTTATCTTTCATTATGTGTTGGGGGAACAGGCCAGGTGCATCGGAGTGCAGACGTCAATGCAGGGTACAAGAGGGTGTCAGGTCCTCTGGAGCTGTGCTAGAGTTACATGCATTTTTAACCTTTCTGACCTGGCTTCTGGAATCCAAATTCATAACAGACAACAAGTGATCTTAACCACTGAGCCATCTCTCCAGTCCTGACTCCTAGGTCTTTCTGACAGTAAATTTGAAATATTGATATCTTGTATCACCCTTAGCAGGAAGCTAAACGGAGTGGAAGGAGGGGAATCAAATATTGTCCAACAGCACTACTGAGTCTTTTCAAATTAACATGAAATGGGATGCTTACTCATGTCTCACATTCACACAAAAATAAAGAGAAGTAAACCACAGTAAACACTGATATTCATTGATGTTTTGAAGCCATATTTATAGCCGCAATTAAAATGTTGAAAAATGAATTAGCATTCTCATAAGAATTTTGTAGCTTCATGTTTTCACATGGTTTTGCACAGTGGTTCTGCATGGGAAGATAAAGCCCATGAGGGATAAAGATCCATCTGGAGTTGTTGAGTTATTTTTTTTTATTAGAGGCTCTGCTCCTTCAAAGAAAACTTTGACAGGCCCCAGGAGCAGAGGAGGCAGATGGGAAGAGTTTAAGGTTGAGGCTGGGGCCAATATGTGCCAGAAAGAGACTGGCACCAAGTGGTCAGCCAAAGAGCTGCTACCAGCAGTTGGCACTGTGCTTTGAGACCAAGAGGGATACAAGATGCAGGCAGTTGTGCCAGCTGGAAAAATACTGCCTGTGAGAGGAAAGTGATGAGTGACTATGGATGATGCTGAAATTTTGCTGAAATGTGCAAAGAAAACTGAAGGATGCACAGAGGGTGTGGAATGGAAACAGATTCAGGACAATCTCACAGAAAGAAAAATGGAAGGCAAGAATGGGTGAAAGAAAAACAAAATGAGTGAAAGGTAAATGTCACCCTGGATGGCTTACCAAAGATAGGAAGACAGAAAATTTATTAGCAAAGGATCTTGGATTAGTTCACAGTATATTAATTTTATTAAACCATCAGATATACAAAAGGATAGCAGAAATAAAAAAACATTATAAGAGGAAGTAACTGAACACACACTGAATATTGAGCAACTATGGATTCTATTCCCAGACCTGACTATTCAAAATATATTGTCTCATCTGTAATCATCCTTGACTGTAATTTGTAATTTGAGAAATGATAGTTGGTAAAAGTTTTCATAAAATGTATTCTACATTAAGTACTTAATGCCTATACTGAGTAGAGTATGGTACATAAATCCACACAATTATTTGAATAGTTGAATGAGAGAGACATAGTTATAGATCTTCATAAGGTAACAGACTCCTTAGGTGTTCAATAAATGTAATAAACACTCAATGATGCCCAAAATACTGGTTCTTCGAGTTAGCTATTTCTTAATTTTAAAAATGTTTTAAAGTATTTCTTTTTTTATTCAGATTATAATATAATTATATCATTTCCCCCTCCCATTTCCTCCAGGCAACCCTCCCTTTCTCTCTTTTAAATTCATTGCCTCATTTTTAAATTAATTGTTTGTACATATAATATATTTTATACATATGTATATATACTTACGAAATACATAAATATAACCTACTTGATCAGTATAATAATACTTGTATGAAAGTTTGCATGACTGATCACTCGGGAGTGGACTGGGAATGGAGAACCAATTTACAACCACTCAAAATAGACTTGTGGAGTCCAGTCTCAACAGAAACATCTACAACTCCAGCACCTAAGGCTCCAGGATCTTTGTAGTGGAACTATATATAATATCCAAAGGTACCTAGAGTCTTCTGTCAAATTGTGCCTAATGGGAATGTTAGAAGCTACACCCATTAATCTACCAACATGGCTCCATAAATATGAGCTGAGCAAGCACAGCAATGACAAACGTACTAACAAGCATGAAGAAATGCCAGAGAGACAGGCAGATCTTTGTGAGTTTGAAGCAGCCAGGTCCGCAAAGCAAGTTCTAAGTCAGTCAAGGCCACAGAGCAAGTACCTAGTAATAATAATAGCAATAATTATGTCTTTCAATATGATTGTCATTAGTAACTTTTAATATCTTAGGCAAGATGAGGATTGGAATAATGCAGCAGAAATTTCATTTAAAAATTTCTCCTGAAAGATATGCAAAATGTACACTGGAAACAAACATCCAAGTTCAGACAGAATTCATTAACGATGTTCTCTATATCAAGATGGAATAGATTCTTCATATGTGCAGTCCTCTCTATCAACATTCCTCCCTATAGGAAGACATTGTTACTCTTTCTAGATGATGTTCATCAAAGATCTGTGCACATATTCTGTAAAGTAGTTATGGACTAAATATGTTATCACTGCCCTTGCCAGCACTGCCTCCAGGAAACAAGAGTATTCTGTCCTTAGCATAGGAGGTGCGAAATCCTTGTCATAAGATGCCAAACTCTGCTGAAGACCTTCCTAGGTAGCCATTCAAAACTCTTACTCTATCCCTGTTTGATTCAAGTTTATGTCCTCAGGCAAAGCCTTCTTTTTGTCAGCCTTTATTTGTCTGTTCACTGGATATGCCAGTAACTTTTTGTTGCTGTGACAAATATCTGAAAGGTGGGCTAAAAGAGGAAGTGTTTATTTTGCCTCATGTTTTCAGAGGCTTTAGTTGATAGTTGCTTGGTCCATTGTTGTGTGTCTGAGGTGGAGGAGGCCTAGAGTGACTGAGATGCTCACCTTGTGGTGGCTGGAAAGCAGGAAAAGAAAGACAGCAAGTGCTTAGGGACAAGGGATGTATTCAGAAGGCATGTCCTAGCAATTTGATGGCTCTTCTTAGGCACCACATTCCAACCGTGCAATTAATTATGAACGCATGGAGGCATCTATCAACCTACAAAACAGTTCATTAAATCAGAGAGTTTAGGAATCAGTTTCATCCCCAAAGCCCACCAACTGGCATTTAATCTTGTAATATATGAGTCTTTTGAGGAACACTATATTCAAAACATAATGCTTTTATTTGTGGATATTTGTCAGTACAAAATATTCCCTAAGAGAGGAACAAACTTCATCTGCATTCTTCAGCATTCAGAAATATTTACTAAACATTGACAAAGTACTGAGTAGGCTTTACCCTAGGTAGTAGGGCACAGCAGTTAACCTGGCATCTCATCAGTCAGAAAGCAACAAAAGCAAGTAGCACAAATAGCAAATGGTGATATTATGAATTATACATGGCAAGACGAGGGCATAAAATCACACCAATCTCTGTAAGTAGCAACTGTTGGGGTGGATTCATCAAACTACTTAGAAATGTTTTCTTTTCTTTATTATTTGACCCACAATAATTACTCAGAAAGGGAAATTCTTCATAGAAGAAACAAAGTATAAAGACCACAGAAAGAAGGCCTCAAATCTACTTGATATTTTCATGAAAATTCAACTAGTCGGTATAGTTTGAGTGAAGTGATGGGAGATAAGATGAGGCAAATTGGAGATTGGGAGAATTACAGAGTACCACGAAGGTTACAAAAACCTTTTATCTTAGGTAATATAGGCACAAGAGACATTGACCTGACTTACTCTAAAAAATAATGTATTCAGATTACATCCCGACTGTTATTTCCTGACTTGGATCTTCCCATTCCCCCTCCCTCTCTCTCTCACCCTATTCCCTTCCCCTAGACCTTTGACAGAAGGGGACCTCCTCCCCCACCATATGATCACACTCTACGAGGTCTCATCCAGATAGCCTGCATCCCTTCCTCTGAGTGCCACCAGACCTCCCTAGCAAGGGGAAGTGGTCAAATTGGGGGCACCAGAGTTCATGTCAGAGGCAGTCTCTGATCTCACACAACAATGGAGAATAAACTGTCCATTGGCTAGATCTGAATAGTGGGTCTAGGTTTACTGCATGCCTTGACCTTGGTTGGTACAGCAGTTTGTGCAGGTCTCCATGGGTCCAGATCCTCCAGCCTTGATGGTCCTCTTGTGGGGCTCCTGGACCCTCTGGGTCCTTCCATCTCTGTTCCATAGAAAACACGCTGGAAGGCATGGCCAAAGAAGTACAGAGTATGGCTTATAGCAGTTGTGAAGCAGGAAGATCTTGATGGTATAAGTCAATTTCTGTAAAGTTGAGGGACAGAGTATATTCTGTACATATTTCTTAAGCAGAAAAGATTGAGCTTGCTGAGAGGATGTGTAGGAATAAGAGGAATCAAAACTGGCTCCTTAATGAGGACATTCAAAGTCTGAAGATTAGAGAGGTACTGATCAAGATGAAAAAAAAAAAAAAAAAAAGCAAGAGTCTCAGACAGAAACTGGGGCTTAAGTTTGAGATAGGTGGAGTTTTGGCTGTAAAAAATGTCATGAAAGAGTCTGACTTCCAGAATTTCAAGAAGTATTAAGGATGGAGAAACGTATTTTCAACCTTTATAATACTGGACTGGAATGATTCAGTTATGGCAGGTGGACAAAGAAAGGACTCATGTCTGGCTTCCATGGAAGTCTAGCACTTATAATTAATACAAAGAAGAAGAGACAACACAGAATCCCAGCAGAAGCGCCTCTCTGGGTCAAAAGAATGTGTCCAGAAAGCAAGTCTTGTAGCAAGGGACCAGGTAAGCAATACGAGAACTGAGAATGAAGCGAAGACTGGCCATGTGGCACATCTTGATGATCCTTTATCCTGCTTTCATTTCAGTTGCTGTGACAAAACACCCTGCCCAAAAGCATCTTGGCGGGAGAGGGCTTATTTTAGCTTACGGCTCTAGGTAATAGTCCATTTTTGCAGAGAACTGAGGCAGCAGGAGCTTAAAGAGCCAGTCACATCATGTCGACAGACAAGATTGGAGAGAAGCGAACTCATGCCTGCCCACTGCTCAGGTCCCATGTTTGACGCGTGTACAGCTCATGGTCTAGCCATTCCATAGTGGTGGTGCTCCCCGTACCTAGTTTGTTCTTCCCACTTCAATTGACCAGCTAAGAAAAATCCTTCCCAGACTTGCACACACACCAACCTGATCTAGCAGTCCTTCATTACCAGTCTTCCCTGGTATCTCTAAGGTGTGTTAATTTGATAATAAAAATCACCTTGTCTTGATATGACATGCTTTGTGGGATGCTGAAAATAAATGGCTAAGTGGAGAAGTTTCAGGGGAATCTGAAAGAAAAAAGAGTACAAACACTTCAAGTGTTTTCCCACGGCTTTGAGAAAGGGGTTGGTGGTAAGGAAGGATGTGGGGTTAGGGGAAATCATGGAGTAAGTGGAACACCACCGTTGTCAAAAGCATAAGCACTGTTGACAGAAAAGGAGAAAAACTGACAGTCAGAATGGAGGAGACAGTGAGAGAGGTGGTGTCTTTGAAGAGCAATTTGTGCGGCTCCCTATGCAAGAAGAGCTGGGGATGGGTAGGAGCGGAGGCTCCTTCACTGTCATGAGAGAGAACAGGGAAGAGTTCTTGGGCATCCAGGATGTGAGTATGTACTTAGCTCCCTGATTCCTTGCCTGCATCTCCAGCATGCATCACACTGATGGGCATAGTAGGCACTCAAGCTGTGTGTCATACATCACTGTAACTTTGCTCCTAGTCAACTTCTAAAGTGAATTCCTGTGCTAAGACTTACCCTGCATTTTTCCTTCAGTCTAACTGTAGAAAAGAAGATAGTGAGAAAAAGAGTAACTATTCAAATAAGCTCTGAAGATTTACCTCATACCTCAACCCCTTTCCTTTCTTTCTAAAACCAAGATGCGGGGAAAAAAGAATGGGGTGTGGTACTTTTATTACAGAAGTAATTGGATATCTGTGAATGCTCTTGCCCTCATAATATCTGTCAGATATAACCCTTGGCCTTGTCATTTTGGTTATATTCCCAGAACTGTATGTAAAGTGTTATCTTGAAATATTGAAAATGAACTTACATTTTAAACTCATCATCTTTTTGTCTAAAAGTGGCATATTCTTTTTCTGTAGAGATTGCATTTTGTGTGAGTTTTTTTTCCCTCCCTTCTCTGTTACACCTAAATCATGAAAACTGTAGGCTTCATAAAGGCCAAGGTTAGTGTGGTGGACAGTAGAGATACATGTACAAAAGGAGGGCCGTAAAAAAGATAGCTAGAATAGAATTTGCATTTAAGTTGATTAGAGGATAAGAGGGTCTGTGTTCTTGGAGATTCTACCAGGGCCAAGCTAGTTGAATAAATCCTATCTTGCACACATAAAAATAAAAACACAAGTTGGAGATTTAAAAAGATAATATTTTAGGCTTCCAGGTACGTTGTTGTAATACAGATGCACTGCCACGTATTTAATATGTATCACCAGCTTTACTTTTAGAACAACCCTACACCATACACATATTTTATCATATCACAGAAAATAAGAAAACTAGAACAAAAATATATAATAATCCATTAAAAATGAAATTAATTACCAGGATCCCAAGCCAGAAGTAAGTGTTGCTGGAGATGTGCACGTCCTGTCATGCTCTGGCATCCCTCAAGGGACACAAGACAGTCCGTGAATACCTCATAGAGGCGCGTAATGGAAAACATAATCACTAAACAAGTTCCAATAGATGATATCAATAGTCCAGCAGTTTAATTAGTCACACTTGCTAGCCAAGGCATGACTAGTTACATATAGTTCTATCTCCACAAAAGCTGAATAGGGTATTTTTAATTTATTTTTAAATCTCTCAAGGTATACTGACTTGAAGATCAGTTAAGTCATATCAGCATAGGGTCAATGCTTAACAAAATCCCAAGATGAGAAAACTTTCTTAACCATCAACCTGGTAGGCTAAGGTGAAGCATAGATAAATCTAACTTTGTTTACCCTCTCTAAATGGATGCATGTATAGATAACATGATGCTTCCAGGAAATGTGGAGAGAATGATGTTAGATTCAGAATGAGACGTGTATAGTCTCTGTTCTCTTAGCAATGAGGATGACATAGACAATAGTAATAACAAGTACTGCCAAGTACTACCAAATACCGCCAAGTACTGCCAAGTACTACCAAGTACTACCAAGTACTGGAAGTAGTGCTAATATGATTCTTATGTCACAAAAGACAACATAAAAGTATGTGGTATTGCCATGGTACATTACCATTTGGAAATACATGGTGGGGCACCCATTTTAATCTTACAGACTTTGATAAGCATAGACACCTAACGTCATATAGAACACTGATTTCTAGGAAGTTCAGGTGATTCTACCTGATTTAGGTAAACGAAAGCCATGTAACTAAAGCATATTACTTAGTTAATTTCATTGCTTCTTGGTCCCAACTACTGTTGCAATTTCTGTCTCTATTTCTAGGAAAGTGTTCTATTCAATGATTTCAGTGAAATAGAAGAAGTTTAAATCAGTCTAAGAATTTAATAATGTGTATAGTATCAGTATGGTAGCCCAAACATATTCCAGACCAACGTTTTCTGAATAGTTGTTAACAATATGGAAAGATTTAAATACTTTTTAATCTTGATTTTTTTCCCTAAATCTAGAGTTAAAGTAGACGTGGCCAAGCCCTTAGTATCTACACAGTCACCGTACCTACTCCTAAGTGAGAAGGTCATGTCCGTTCTTAGAAAGAAATGGTATTTTTTTTCTTTCCAAATGTTATAGCTATATATATCATTTTACAAGGTCAGAACCCTAGAGAAATGTTTCTATTCTTGAATTCTTTAGCCCCACCAATATAAATACCATTTTTGATGATTCCACAAAATTACTTTTTCATTAAGTTTTTCCTCAGTTTCACTGTCTAGCTCTGTCACTCCCACTGCACAAGTTTCTGAAGCAAATGCTACTGTCCAATACATCCTATTTCTTCACAGATCTTGAAATCAGATCCTGACATATATCACTTTTTTTCTCATATTCATTTTTAAGTAGTCCGTATACTCCAAAAATTAAAATAATAAATAAATAAATAAATAAATAAACAAACAAATACATATATACATACATACATATTTAATTCATTGTGTTTCTGCCACAAATATTTAATAAAGGCTTTGAAAATTTATTTCATTCACTGCTCAAAACAGTCCTAACCAGGTCCTGAGAGTGTACCTGTTTTGTCAGTTAGAAAGCTGAAGCTGGGAACACATGAGCCTTGGACCTAATATCCTACCACAGAGGTGCCTTACACGGTTTCCGTTATTCCACAGCCCATGGGCTATCAGCACCATGGGTAAGCACTCAACTCTAAAAAGGACAGGTAAAGTCAAAAAGTGTCCTGTCCATGCCTCCCTGCCCCACCAGCTACACTGCAACCCTTGGACAAATGATCACATTGTTTTCATTGTACAAGTGTCTCCATATGAAAAGAGTAGACCAAGACAAAGAGTTAAATATTTATTTGGGTTTTGAAAAACGGTGATGCGTACTGTATGTAAACACTCAAGTTTATTCTCAGTGACTTGTAAACTACCAGTTACCTAGACTTAATGAGTTATAAAGGCCTTGGCCTTGCATTTAGAGTTGCAAAGAAATGGATGAATTGTTTAGTACTTGGGCAGTTAAAAGTAGTTATTCCAGCCATTAACCTTCATTTCCTGTTCCACTCCAAGTGAGGTGAAAGCAATGGCTTTGAATATTTCCTAGTTATTGCTAATCCTCAGAGTGAAAGCACATTAATCACAAATGATGTCGAGTATTCATAGTATATCAAGGCTAGGGAGAAAAACAATCCCAGAAAAGAGGTAAGCCTGGCATGGGAGAGCTACAAAAGGAAGGCGGTGTGATCTCCTGGCTGCTCTCCAGTACAGTCTTCTTTGGGTTATCTTCTTAGGCTCTGACATGGAAACGTCAGGAGGCAACGGAGTTCATGTCGAAGATTGATTAAATATAGAAGACAAACATGTCAGTAATTGCCACACCCACTCTAGTAGAGTCCGTGTGACATGCGGTCATACAGGCTAGGAGCATGTTCAGACCCGAGGCAGGTGCTCGATGTAGCTAAATCTCCTGGAGGCCTCTGGCAGATACCCAAGATGTGGAAACCGGGCTCGAGGGCACCAAGCTGTTTCCTGGCCATCTGTGTGCTGGCGTTTCTTCTTCTTGTTCCTTTCACTTTAATCTCGCAGGGAATCTTTATGGCAGGAACAGGTGGTGGGCAGCCTGGCCCACTGGACATCCTTGTTCCAGGAACAATTGACATGAGCAGTTCGGATCATGAGAGGAGCATGACCACCCCAGCTTCCAGTACTCCCATTAGGAACATATCGCATGATGAAGCAGAGCAGAGTCTGTTTATGATTGCTAGGAATATGACTATTACTGAGAATTTCCCTAGGACTGTAGGTTAATAGGAATAGGAAATGTGTTAAGTATGTAGACCTAAGCATTTGGGAACAGATACACTGTGCACGTCCTCCGTGCTGCACTATATCCCTGACAAAGAAAAGAGACTTGTTGTGACAAGTTTACCTACCGATTCCTATATTTTTCAGGAGATGATTGTGACAGAAGATGGTGATATTGAAGAAAAAAGAAAGATTGGATAGAGTACTTTATGAAATATATTAATTGGCCTGAAGGGCCCTGAGGACGTGCTGACAAATATCAGGCTTATGGTGAAGCAAGAACTAAAAGTAAACAGCTTGAGAAAGGAAATGGGGTGACCACAAAGTCTAAGAAAAGCTTTGGCCTCTGTCTAGATGATTAACCACTGTCAGGGGAAACACTGTTTTTTAGTGTACATTTGGTTTTTTATTATTGCTGTATTATGCACTTTATGATTTGATTTGTATTTCACTTGCTGGAGACCCGCCAATTACTAGTTCCTCATATGGCTGTATAAACCACTGAATTGAGTAAAGGCTCATTGCAGCAGCATCAAACCTCTCTTGCCTTTGCGTGTCTGTCTGTCTCTCCGAATCCATGCCCACCTGGGTACCTAGGACCCTGCCCACAGCTGAAGCCCCCTCAGTGGTCCGTGGCAAGTAATGGCACTGAGGTTTTAGTTATTTCTTACTTCTTGAATTTTTCATACATTGATGTAATACATTCTGGTCTTATGCATTCTACCTTCTCCTACCAATGGGTCTTCTGCCCAAAAGTCTTCCTCCTATCTTAATATACCATTTTGTTGTGTTTTCCCTCTGTGGCCCCCACAGCTTAACCAGATCTAGCCACATCAGCATGGAGGTGCTGTCCACTGCTACGTGGCCAACTCACCAGTGACCACACAACTGAAGACAATGTCTGCCTCTTCCCCATGGCCACCCATTGCCAGAGGGGTCTTTCTCCCCTGGGGTAGGGTGATAAACCTCTCTCCTATTGCACTGAATACTGATGGGCATGGTCCTGTCTTCATATTAGAGAATCTACTTTGTGATAAATACACTCACAGACTATTTATTTCACATAGAAAAGAAATCAGAAAACGCTTATTCAAGAATATAAAGTGACTGCCAATCTTCAAAGGGATGCACAGAGTTAAAAAATAATAAGCATATAATCAAATCGGATGAGACCTAATATCCTGCAACGACTCTTGAACTCAGACATGGCCCAATGTCACGTAAGCCTTAGGTGCTCAGCCGGTTCTCAGGGTACAGTGTCTGGCTTCTGATGAAAACTCAGGCTTTCTAATTTCCACACTTCACTTCAGATCCCCTAAAGAGAGTCCTGGCAGTACACTGTCCAGCACTTGCTAAGTACTCCAAACACTAGCTGTGCTATGTTAGTGTCACTGCCACTTTTAAGCAAATAAATGTTTCTCAAACTTTGCTGTATGAGAAATATGAAGGCCCACAGCTATTACAGATAGAATTCACATTCTAGACAGTGGTCAATGAAGAATGGTGAAGCAATGACAATGTTTTCTTTTTTTGATTTTTTTCAGTTTTTTGTTTTGCTTTTATAGATCAAAAGAAAGAAAGAATGAAAGAAAAAAAGAAAGAAAGAAAGAAAGAAAGAAAGAAAGAAAGAAAGATAGATATATACATTGGAACAAATCTCAGTGTGTGATGAATGATAAGTATTTGTTTCTAGCTATAAATTCATGCCACGGGTTGAGAAGAAAATTATATCCAAAAAGAATAGCTTAGATCAGTGGTTCTCAACCCGTGGGTCAAGACCTTTTTTGGGTGTCATATAACAGATATTCTGCTCATCGAACATTCAGATTCATAACAGTATCTAAATTACAGTTATGAAGTAGGGAGGAAAATAACTTTATGGTTAGGAGTAACTGCTACATGAAGAATTGTATTAAGAGGTGGCGGCATTAGAGAGGCTGAGAACCACAGTCCACAGGATGTGTTTCCTAAGCCTAAAATACTACATCTGTTTAATTGCTCAAGGACAGTTTATTATGAGTTTTTGTAGTTGTTATTGTTATTTGTTTAATAGTTGTTTTGTTTAGTGTAGGTGAGACATAGTCTCCTTACGAAGAACAGGCTTATTCCAAACCTTTCTGCTTCCTTCCTCACCATAATGAATACTAGGATTGTAGGTACGGACAACAATGCCTGACCCAATACAATCCATGGTTAATAGATGTTATTTTAGCATGATTGTTCTGTTTACTTTTTCTTCCTGCCATAGTCCCCTATCTCTCTTTCCTCTTCTCTCCACCCTCAGTAATTGATAATCAAATATATTTTTTTCCATAATCTAATGCCTACACAATAAAGATGGCTTGCCAAGAAGAATCTCTGAGAGGAATGTCACAGGGACTGGCATCTAGACCACCTTATCCTTTATCTGAGAAGTACTGTGTCCTTGTAAATAGAAAGTCATGTTTGTGACACATTGTGAAGACAATATGTGTGTGTGTGTGTGTGTATGCACACACACAGATATGTTTCACCTACCACAATTCTAAAACTATTTGTTTTTTAACTATATAAAGTCTGTTTGAATAAATTTAATTATTTTTAAAAGTAACAACACAATCAACAACTGAGCCAAGCGAGAGGTGCATGGCTGTAATCCCAGCACTCTGGAAGGCAGAGGCAGAAAAAATCTATGAGTCTGAGGCCAGCCTGGTGTAGAAAGCTAGTCTAGGACAGCCAAGGCTACACAGAGAAACCCTGCCTTGAAAAACAAACAAAAAACACATGAAAAACAAACAAAAATTAACAGCTGTTAATCATTGTTTCAACTGAGTAACTAAGATTGTGAAATCTGTTACTATAAGTCTATTTAAAGCATAACAACTTGACTTTTATATGAAAATGTTTAACTTTATCTCTGTTATAGAATTGTGTCTGTTTTTAAAGTTTTAAAAAACACTGAAGAGGTTCTAGGAATAAAATCTTCCCTTCCTACTGCCTTAAAAGATTGCAGTTGGAAAATCATCAATTAATCCCAAAATTCAAACGAGTAATAGATTCTTCCGCAGGATGAGGCTGAGATAGTGAATGGTTTATGGTGAGAAAGTGTTGATAGGGGCTGTAATGATTTGTGTTTCATCTCAGGATGAAAAGAGGAAGGAAATCACACTTGAGCTGCTGTGAAGCGTTCTGATCGAGTGTTGTTGTTAGAGCCCTGGTAATTGATGAAAATGTCCCTTGGATGAGCCTGTTTCTATGTGATTGGTGCACCATGATTAGACAGGCAAGAAAAATATGCCACGTTTTATGAAAGATGGGAGTTGATTTTCCAATCACTTCCTGAAGGTAAACTCTGGCTGGGAATAGTATCTGAAGTCTTAGTTGGTATCTTTTCCTGAGACACCCCTCGTGGCAGTGTATGGGAAACTGTCTGGGGTTTTGTTGGTTTGAATTTTTGGTTTTTGTTTGCTTGTTTGTTTGTTTCCTTTGTCTTGAGATTTGAAGCCAAAACTGGTGGATTTTCTAAATTGCTCATTTGTCCCTAGACTCAGCATTTCCTGTTTGAATTTGTCAGTAGAATAGATAATTCCACTCATTCACCAAGTAGAGAATGTGCCCAGAATTATGTTGCATATATACGAAAATATCTAAGAAAATATATTTGATTTTTTGTGAGAAAAAAAAAAACAAAACACCAATTGCTTTAAATGAGAGTAAGTCGGGTACCAAAGAATAAAGCAAGGGTCAAGGTGGTCAGGAATTTATAAAATTCTGTCTCTCCTCCAAATACATGACAGATTACATATCCTTTCCTATTTAGGTTTGTAGCTGTGTGGCTTATTTTGAACAATAGTATAGAACTGGAAGTATTGAGTTACACTTCGTGATGAACATTTTTTTTCTGAATGAGGGGACCTAGAGTCAGGTTTGTCCTAGTCTATGTAGTACAACCTAGCTTTAAATTCAATATATATATAAATATCCTCAAATATATATCAAATATATATATATATATATGGCCTTAAATATATATATCTGGCCTCAAATTCTGAATTCTCCTCCCCCCCTGCCCTAAGAGTGCTAGAACTACAGGTGTGTGTCATTGCTCTCAGCTGTTTGTAACTTGTAAGAGCCAAGATACAATTTCTTAGAATCCCCCTCCCCATGATGTCCCAGGTCCCAAGCTGGTGAGGTGTAGATCTCGGTCCTCACATAAGTCAGTGAACAGGACAATTGGCAGCTGACTCACGAAACAAGTACAAGCAATGTACTTTTAACGTGGTAAATATCTGAGAACCAGGGTCTGCTTGTTGGTGCAGCACTGTCCTGACTTGCAGAAATGCTGAGTGAGCATCCTAGAAAGCACCCTTATCCCAAAGTCAGGGCAGTCAAACTACTCTTGTACGTTGCATAAATATACACAAGTTACTTCCACAATGATTTTTATGACTTGCTTAATTCCACACTATTGAGGCACAGAACCTTACGCAAAGTATGTGCTCCATAAATGATAGTTAAAGTTTGATGGTTCAAAAATAACATTCTAATCACAAAATTTAAATTTCAGTGTTCTTCTACAGTATCTATTACACACAATGCTGACTCTACACAAACCTTGATGCTGATACATTATATAATTGAGATATTTTGTGTGTTTTCTCATTAGAGGGGTATTGTGTTTTTCACCAGATAAATAATATACAAATACTTACTACAATTTTAATTCAAAACAAGTAATCAACAAAATGCTATTCTTCTGTCAGAATCACCACTATGATTTTTTCACATCCTAATCATACACTGTATATATGTGGAAAACAAGGCATCAGTTTGGTTCTACAACACTGAGGAAGGGCTGTTTGAATAACTGGGTTCTTTTCACTATGACTAACACATAGATATTATCTTTCGTTTTTAATATATTTTATTAATATATTGATATTACATCTCAATTGTTATCCCATCCTTTGTATCCTCCCATTCCTCCCTCCTTCCCATTTTCCCCTTACTCCCCTCCCCTATGACTTTGACTGAGGGGGATTACCTCCCCCTGTATATGCTCATAGGGTATCAAGTCTCTTCTTGGTAGCCTGTTGTCCTTCCTCTGAGTGCCGCCAGGTCTCCCCATCCAAGGGGCATGGTCAAATATGGGGAACCAGAGTTCATGTGAAAGTTATACCCCACTCTCCACTCAGCTGTGGAGAATGCCCTGTCCATTAGCTAGATCTGGGTAGGGGTTCAAAGTTTACTGCACGTATTGTCCTTGGCTGGTGCCATAGTTTGGGCAGGAGCCCTGGGCCCAGATCTGCCCATCATAATGTTCTTCTTGTAGGTTTCTAGGACCCTCTGGATCCTTCTATTTCTCCATTCTCCCATGCTTCTCTCACCTAGAGTCCCAATAGAAAGTCTTCCCCTCTGTCCCACTTTCCTGGTAAGTGAATACTTTCATGGGACATGCCCCTTGGGCTAGTGGTCAGATATAAGTGAGTATATACCATTTGAGTCTTTCTGTTTCTGGGTTATTATGGGTCATTATGATCATTTCTAGTTCAATCTATTTGTCCACAAATTTCAGGAATTCCTGTTTTTAATAGCTGAGTAGTATTCCATAGTGTAAATGTACTGCAGTTTTATCTTTCTTTTAAATGAATTACAATGGCCACAGTATTTGTAAAGTGAAATATTTGTCTGAAAATTCATCTTCAAATATGCCTGTATATTTTTGATTATAAGATTGTCTGTCTAGAAATCTCTAAATGTGTTTCCCCCTTGATTAGCATTGTCAACTTCTGAGTGGTCAAATCTATAGCTTTGGTTACAGGCCAGTTTATTTCACTGCGCTATTCAGATAGCTTGAGATCAACAGGATTTTGCATGAGTGGTTTATAAAGAACTAGTACTTAATGATTCATCGATACATATTTATCTTTTTGCATGAAACACAGGCATTCTTTGCAAGGTTTACTGCATTCTTACTAAGTCCTGTTTTAGTTTTACTTCTTCTTATTAAATATAAAAGTTAACTCCATCTGCTTGACATTGTAAAATGATGTATAGAGAAATCTTCCACTTTCTTCTTGGCATTGTAAAATGATGTATAGAGAAATCTTCCACTTTCTTCTGGTACATGTTTCCTGTTACATTATTGCATCATCGAACAGATGCATTACCAGAAAATATACAAGTCTTTCCAGTGGTTATAAGTCGGGGGCATGATAGATAGTTATTAGTGGAAACATTAATCCAAAGAGACTTGATGAAGTCCATGCTAAAAACACAGGTGACAGGTTCTCAGCCTACTCCGGAGTTAATTTTCTCCTTGTTGAAGTTTGACATATCCTACAGAGTTGTAAAACTAGAGAAGCAGACAAAATACTTGTACATTCCTTATGTCAATTTTAATAATGAATCATCCAAACAAAGCTTAAAAACAACAGTATCGAAATCCATCAAACTGCAGGATGTAATGATACAATCCTGTGACAACAGCAGGTACAGCCTGAGACAGCAAGAGTGTCTTCTTGTGGCATCTTTGTCCTCTCTAGCCCCCTCTATCCCTTCTCCCACTCTTCCACAGAACTCCCTGAGTTAAGCCTATGGTTTGTCTGTGGGTCTCTGCATCTGTTTGCATCAGCTGCAGGCTGAAGCCTCTCAGAAGACAATTTTGCTAGGTTCCTCTCTGCAAGCAGAGCAGGGTATCATTAATAATGGTAGGGGCTGGCTCTCTCCCATGTGTGGTCTCAAGTTGGGCCAGTCATTTGTTTGCAATTTCATCAATCTCTGTTCCATCTTCATCCCTGCACTTCTTATAAGCAAGACAAATTTTGAACCAAAGGTTTTATGGGTAGGTTGGTGTCACCCTCCTTTCACGGGAAGTCCCACCTGGCTACAGGAGGTGGCTATTTCAGGCCCCTTAACCCCTGCTGCTTGGGGTCTCAGCTATGGTCACCCTACAGACTTCTGGGAGCCTCCCTGATCATCAGGACTTAAAAGCAGAATCAGAGGCTATAACTTTACTTCAATATTACACAACTAATCTATGTTTTTAAAGTTTTCAAACTGAGGAATCCTCTTAAGCACTTTCCAGTTCTGGTTCTAAAGCACACCTGCGGAGGCACATACGCATGCCTGGCTGATCACCACTGCCTATAAATATTGCGTTTGGTCCAGGTGTAATGTCTAAAATCTGCTATTTCTCCTAAAGCTGTTTTTTTCACGTTATTTCTCAGTTCTAAGGAAAAGCATACAGGGAAAACTTTTTCCCACAGAGAATGTTGAAAGAGGGCATCTGGCCAAAGGCTTGAGACAATGATAGCGGTTTTTGCTCTGAATGTGAGCACCCACTGCAGAAACTACATGAAAGAAAGTTAAGACCTGGACATAATAGTACCTGGCTAGATACTGTTACCTGTAGAAACATTTCCTAAAAATCTGCTTTGAGAACAGTAGAAGGTGGTCCTGAAATATCATGCTTTACAGATATTCTACAATACAGGACCACTTGGCAGTTAGCTTAGGCTTGGATAGCATACCTGTTGGTCAGGGACTGGAAGTAGGACAAGTTTTTTTCTTTATTAGAGAACATTTAGCTCAAGCTATGTTGCTATGACAATCTTGTAAACACATGACTTTAGCCCAGGGAAATTTATGATTCAATTTTGCTGAGTATTGTTTAAGAAGTAACTATCAGGTTATGCTGGCCACTGCTTGAAAATTGATTGATTTTTGTTGTGTTCTTTGTTGTAGGTTACAGAACTTTTTGTATCTCCTTGTTACTCTGTTGATTTTGATTGCCCTAGTGATTGTAAAATAAAATAAAAAAATTCATGATGTAATCTGTAATAAAAAAAAATTGAACTTCATTGCAGTAAAATACTCCTTGGATTGGCCCAAGAAGAAAGGGAAAAACAAGTAACAGGCATGAGGTAGTAGCTACTGTAAGATGGGAATGGCAAGAGAGATGGATAGATGGGTAACAGGCATGAGGTAGTAGCTACTGTAAGATGGGAATGGCAAGAGAGATGGATAGATGGGTAACAGCAGGCAAGAAGGGAGCCAGATAGAAAGACAAGCAAGTTAGCGAGCAACGAACAAGGAGTCAGACAGACAGCAAGCAAGACAGAAACAGAGACAGATAGAGAGCAAGAAGAAAAGCTCTCCTGGGCTTTAAGACCTTCAGCTTGTACCTCATATGCCTGAGTACCCAAGAATTTCTTTTTCCTCTGTTCTTCCATCTCTCTTCAACAACTAGTTCCTCTAGCTAGATGTTCAACCAACATCTGGTTGGCTTCCCTTAACCAGCCGTTCGTCACCTGCTTAATTCTTCCTACCATCGATCCAACTCTCTTCTCTCCTTTTAGCTTTTCTTGAAGCTGGTTTTTGGGAGCAGCCGTGTCCTACTAATAAAGATACTGATTATTAAAGTGTGAGAACCTGAAGTAATTACAGTCTTCCAGAGCCTAGACTTTCAAAGTGCCCCACCTCAGAGAGCACCATCAGTTTACTCTCTCAAAAACTGATTTCAGCATTATAGCCAATGTTTTATGAATGTTGTAAATGGGTACAAATTGGAGACTATCTTGATATTGAGAGAAATAAATATTGTTGTTGGGAGCCTAAGGCTTCCCAACACATTAGAAGAAAATAGTTTCCAGAAGGAATGCTTAGGAGTTACAGGAGAATATATCCCTATTGTAATAATCATATGAGATCAACTGCATGCTAGCCCTGGATACTCTTTAGGGAGTCAGTTAATATTGGTCTACTCATTTAGACATTGTTTGCCTCAGAATTAGGAAGGAGATGCTCTTCCTTTTAAATGAAAGCTGTCTTGACTCTGTTATTGAGAAATTGAAACCTTTAATTTAAGGATAATTTGCAATAGGATCTATTGATATCTATAATATATATACAAAATATATACATATCTATAGCAGATACAAATAGGAAATTAGCTAAGAACAGAATGAAAGGAATTTATGCATTTTTATGTTCTATCATGACTGATAAAATATTTAGGTTTGGTATACATGGTGCATGTTTGCATATGTGCATGCAAACACACACACATACACACACAATTATTTTTACATTCCTCTACTCTCTTTTTTGCTATTTTTCATTAATTCAAAAAAATTTTAGACATACATTTACATTATTACACATATATACAATGAAGTACCTACATCAAGAAGAACCATGACACAATAAGGAATTATATTAATGTTACATTCTTAGTGTATTGGCTATTTGTATTTGGCAGCCTTGAGGAAAACATCTTTCCTATCTTGGTGCATTTAAAATTGTGAATGCAAATCAATATCCATCATATCCCATCATTACCAACTTAAAACATCTATCTAGATGTAAAAACATCTTAACCCCTAAACAACTAGGCTTAATTGTAAAACTAAACTATCTGTTCTTCAACCCCATCAGAGACTTGAGAAGGAATAAACTGATTACCTGAGTATACCAGGAGTGCAGGTTAGTAGCTTTCCAAATGAGAAGAGGACAGAGACAGTTTGCTGCCTGAACAGTCACCCAAAACTCTCTATAATGTTGGAGCATCATCTTCAGCCTTCTGGCCCAATATATCAGACAGACATACTTGGGAGAGAGGAACGCATTCTTCCACTCTCAACCCACAAACTATACAGGGAGAGTTACAAAGTACAGTGATATCTGAAATTATTTCACATGAAGTCTAAAGGTCTAAATTTAGATTCTAAAGTATTTTCTTTTCCCTACAATGTAAATAATTTCCCACAGAAGTCCATGTATTTCTAAATTTGGAGGTTTGAGGTATTTTAACTTAAGCCTTTTTGTTCTATTACTCATCAGATGTTCACAAGAATTCTTTTAAGGATTATAGTCCATTTTATTTTTTACTTCAAGAAAATGAAAGCCAATAAAATAAAATAAAATAAAATGTGATAAGAAAAAGTTCATAGAAGCATGAGATCCCCACTTGGAACTCAAAAGAAAATGTGGACACTACTTCTTGACAGAAATTTCAAAGAAAACATATTAGTACTTAGTGATTCTCACTGAAGCAGAGGCTGGGCAAGCACATGCTTCTCTTCCACGTCTCGCTCCATCCTGGTCCTCTTCAGAACAAGGGGAAGAATGAGTCTGTGTTACCTCAGTGACTCTCAGCATTGGCTACAGGGATTCATTTGGATACTTCCTAGAACACTAATACTGAACTCTAACCTACATCAGCCATATTAGACTTCAGAACCACAGTTAAGCTCCCAAGGTACCCAAATCATTAAGTAAGGTGAAAACCTGTCTCTGCTCACTTTTTGTGCGATGAGAAGCAGAAAGGTCCCCATGACTAAAAGTGTCTCCTAGACTAGTTTACTGCAGTGTCTGGGTGTTCACTGTTAAAACACCACAGTGTGTTTCTCAACAGAGTGACTGCTCCTGGTTGAGACATTCTGCAAGTGATGGGTACGTTGAATTTCAGAGAATTAGTCAAAAATAGTGACCGTTATACTGCTTATGCTTTAATTCTTCAGTGGCACATCTGTTTCTCACAGTAGGCCATTATGAATTTCCTGAGGTCAGAGCATTTATAATTTTTTTTTTTTTGCAGCCTCAGTACCTGGCATGGACATGTAATACAGAAATACTAAAAGTTTCAGGATTAGCTGGACATGGTGTTGCGCCACTTTCATCCCAGCACTCAGGAGGCTGAGGCAGTCAAATCTCTGTGAGTTTGAGGCCAGGCTGGTCTTCAAAATGAGTCCAGGACAGTCAAGGCTACACAAAGAGACCCTGTCATGGAAACAAAGCAGAAGAAGAGTTTTGGGAGCAGTGGGAAGTTAGGAAAATAGCTGATGTCAATAGTTCAATTCTTGAAGTATTTGCTGTCAGTGGGTGATAGAACATTCCAGTGAGTCCGTAGAGAGACTATCAGTGAAATTACAAAAAGAGGGTGTTGTGTTAGTATTGTTGTTATGTGGGGTTTGGTTTCTTACCCAGCTTTTTCTTCACTGATATTTACAAACAGTCCATAAAGGGCTTAGAAATAGAAAAACAAACACTCATAGAAGGATATCACTACATAGTCTTGCATAAAATTCAGTCTAAGACTCCAGGGACCATGAGTCCAGGCAAGATTTTTTTTTAAATTTTTTTATTAATTTATTCATATTACATCTCAGTTGTTAGCCCATCCCTTGTATCCTCCCATTCCTCCCTCCCTCCCGCTTCCCCCCCTACTCCCCTCCCCTATGACTGTGACTGAGGGGGACCTCCTCCCTCTGTATATGCTCATAGGGTATCGAGTATCTTCTTGGTGACCTATTATCCTTCCTCTGAGTGCCACCAGGCGTCCCCATCCAAGGGACATGGTCAAATATGGAGCACCAGAGTTTGTGTGAAAGTCAGATCCCCTTCTCCACTTAATGATGGAGAATGTCCTGTCCATCGGCTAGTCTGGGTAGGGGTTCAAAATTTACTGCCTATATTTTCCTTGGCTGGTGCCATAGTTTGAGGAGGACCCCAGGGCCCAGACCCACCTGTAGTTTTCCAGAACCCACTGGATCCTTCTATTTCCTCATTCTCCCAGGCTTCTCTCACCTAAAGTTTCAATAGGATGTCCTCCTCTCTGACCCACTTCCTGGTAGGTAAAGTTTTTCATAGGGACATATACCATTTGTCTCTTTTTGCTTCTGGGTGAACTCACTCATTATGATAATTTCTAGTTCAATCCATTTGTCCACAAATTTTGGGAATTCCTTGTTTTTAAGAGTTGAGTAGTATTCCATAGTGTATATGTACCACAGTTTCTTTATCCATTCTTCTACTGAGGGACACGTAGGTTGTTTCAATGTTCTGGCTATTATGAATAAGGCAGCTATGAATATGGTTGAGCATATGTCCCTGTTGTGTGGTAGTGCATCTTCTGGGTATATTCCAAGAAGTGGAATAGCTGGGTCTTGAGGAAGCCCTATTCCCAGTTTTCTGAGATAGCACCAGATAGATTTCCAAAGTGGTTGTACTAGTTTGCATTCCCACCAGAAATGAAGGAGTGTTCCTCTCTCCCCACATCCTCGACAGCATGTGGTGTCAGTTGAGTTCTTGATCTTAGCTATTCTGATGGGTGTAAGATGGAATCTCAGTGTTGTTTTGATTTGCATTTCTCTGATGACTAAGGAGGTTGAGCATTTCTTTAAGTGTTTCTCAGCCGTTTGATATTCCTCTGTTGAGAATTCTCTGTTTAGTTCTGAGCCCCATTTCTCTATTGGGTTATTTGGTTTGGTGGTATTTAATTTCTTGAGTTCTTTATATATTTTTCTAATTTCAGGTTTGCTCCCTGTCCTAGCCGCTACAGGCCTGCCTGGTGCCTGACTGGTTTTCCTCTGATACATCACACTTCTCATTCTTCCCAAACGCTGAAGAAGTTTAAAATCTCCTTACAACATATGAGAAGCCAGAGTAGCATCCTTTATGTTTAAGGAGTGTTCACCAGTAAATCATGTAAAGATAAAAACAAACAAACAAAAAAAAAAAACCAAAAGATGATAAGACAACTTTGCTGTTACAAAACAAAAAACAAACAAAAATGAAAAGAAAGGCGAGAGAAGATGTCAACATACTGAACAAATGGCATGACCTGCAAGTCATCCTGTAAAGAATTTGTTTCAGATTTGCAGTTGGGGTGTAGAGTGGTTAACTGTTTCATATTTATAGTACAAAGGATATGTCATAGACACAACATTTTCTTCGGTACTTAGAGATTTCTTGTATTTAAGCATTTATTATGTTCTAATTAGATATTATTGAATAACTCTCAGTACAGATGGCTCTGCAGAAATAAAGTTTTAAAATCTCACTGTAGGTAATTTTCAGTAGTATTCAACTTCAAAATGTCATGTCTTATAGGAGCAGGTGCTTGGCATGGGTCGCCTGTAAAATCAGTGGCAATGGCTAAAGCAGTCCAGGATAGAAGTCTGAGTTAATTGACAACTATTATTTTCTGATGTATTACAGCATTATTTTTTTTTGTAGTTTTTCTTCATAAAATCAGATTGTGTGTACTGAATCCCTGACTGCCCATTCCAGGCTGGACAAATCCTTTTTTAAATTTTATTTTTAATTTATATATTCACTTTACTTCCCTATCGCAACCCCTCACTCCTCTCCTCCCTGTCCCTCCCTCCCATCTCTTCCCCCTTCCCCCATCCCCTTGTCTTCAGAAAAAAGGTAGTCCTCCCAACCCAACCCAGCACATCAAATTGTATCAGGACTGAGCATCTTCTCATCCACTGAGGTAAGGCAAGGCAGCCAGGGTAGGGCAAAGTGATAGAAAGCAGGCAACAGGGTCCATGTCATAGACAGCACCCACTCAGCTTACTAGGAAACTCACATGAAGATCAAACTGCCCGTCTGTGTGTGTCTGTGTCTGTGTGTCTGTGTGTATATATAATATATATATTATATACATATATATATACATATGTGTGTATGTGGTTGTGTGTCTGTGTGTATATATAATATATATATACATATATATATATACATATGTGTGTATGTGGTTGTGTGTATATGTATGTATATTGTATATATACCGTATACATAGGGGGGCCCAGGTCCAACCCCTGCATGCTCTTTAGTTGGTGCTCCTGTCTCTGTAAGCCCCATGGATCTGGGTTAGTTGACTCCGCTGGTCTTCTTGCAGTGTTCCTTTCTTCTCCAGGTCCTTCTGTTCTTCCACCACTCTTCCACGGACTCCCTGAGCTCTGCCTAATGCTTGGCTGATTTGACCAGCTGCTGGGTGTGACCTCTCGGAGAACCGTTAACTTAGGCTCCTGTCTGTAAACACAGTGGAGTATCATTAATGGTGTCATAGGTTGACTCTCTCACATGGGGTAGGTCGCAGGATGGGCCAGAAGTCGGTTGTTCATTGCCTCAGTCTCTATCTTTGTCTCTGCACATCTCATAGGTAGAATAAATATTGGTTTGAAGGTTTCTTACACAGCCCCTGTCATAAGCCAATGGCATGTGCAGGTCTAAAGCCCCTAATCTACCCCTCACGTTCAATCCAACCACTTGATTCTGAAACTGTGAGCTTGATGCCTACTGAGTCTGTTGCTTTCTCCCTGCTACCTTTTAGTCCTTTCCAAGGCTGTGGGATCTTAGCATGTTTCTGTGAGTCTTCAGAATTCCATACCTCCCACTGTAAGTCAATCTAAGAATAATATTTATTTCTTAGGGCTGCTGTGCAGACTAAATGAGATAGTTGTGTATGTCGCAGAATACACAAATGTTAGATGGCGCCTGTTTCTCCAAGTAGAGGGAGTTACAAATGTGACTTGGAAGGGAAAGAAGGCCAATTTACAGATACATATGCCTTAAAAAAAATGTCACCTAAAGCTGAAAGTGAAAATTGTAGCACCTAAATAAAATGACATTTTTCACAGTTGTTCTGTGGGAGGCCTGAATGGCAGATTCACAACTTACTACCTGTATGGTATAAAATAGATTCTGTATGTTATCAGGTACCCTCATTTGCTTCTCGATAAAGAAATAATTTATAGTAGTTCACAAATTGTGGAGATTAAGGGTGGTATCAAACGTACCATTCTGGAATTTATAAATGTTAGTGCAAGTGTCAGTAGGTTACATCAGTGCAGCAGTTACCAGGAGGCTGCTCTGTCACACCCTTAATAGGACAGAGGTTTTGTTCGCTTGTGATCCTCCCTTGACTGTAGATGGAAACAGCTGCCCTAGCATCACCAGGTGTTTTAAAAGTGATGTCCTGGCTGAGCTGCAGCTGTGCCTACTTGTTATCACTGGACCTGTTAGATGTTGTAGACAGGACATCAATAAGCAGGTAGAGCCCACTGAAAAGCTGACGGTACGGTGAGTGATCCATGGGGAACGGTGGAGAGGGCAGAAACATCAGCAGGACGCTACACAGCGGTCAGTGTGGTCAGGAGCAAGACGAAACAGATGAGGTCTCCATGCTTCAGTGTGATAGCACATGTCAAACGTCCTTTCTAAAACCCAAATCCTTTCTCTTGCACCCACTGGGATTCTGTGCTCATCTTTTCCTTTCAGATCAATTCAGAGTAATAATTAGCACTAAATCTTACTAATTTGTTCAGATCCAAACTATGCACACTCTCAGTGTCTGCTGAATGTTTATTTAATAAAAGATGTAACTTACTCAAAGCAAATCTACAGTCATGTTGCAATAGGGAATTGGCCCAGATTCTTTAGAAAACAGGCAAGAACTCATAATAAAAGATATTAAAGTGTCAGTGACCCATGACCTTGTAATTTTACTCCCATGAAATAATTCAACAGAAAAATAAAGTAGTATCTATAATGATATTCTGTGATGGGCAATATTTGAGAAAATATAAATATTTAATGAGGCAGAATTGCTCAAGCAAATTTTGGGATCTTGTGTGATATTACATTCACTATAAAAAGAACAATTATAAAGACATTATTGCAACATTTTATAAAGCAACATTTGTTAGCAGCTGTAGCATATAAAAACCTCAATTATGCTATATTAATAACTATATAAAATACATATAGCCTTGGATAGCTGTTATAAAAGAATGTGAGAACATGAAAAGTTGTTAACTCATGATGGTCAAATTACTGGCATTTCCTTAGTGTAATGCCTTATTCTTTTTTCAACAATTCAAGAGAACTAGAAAAAAGAGCCATGTGATTTCTCTTGTCATATGTATTAGGAACAAAACAAAAATGCTAAATAGCATTGTATGTTTTTGTCCGATTGTCCTAAAAGTCACACACCCACTTCCATCCACCATGAGACATGATGGTGATTTAGTTGCTGTCCTTTTTCTCATTTGGATGCAAGTTTGGGAAGAGAGACTATATTCGTTATTTCATTTTTCACCTCCTGAAGTTTTATGTACACAGTAATTTGTAATGGATTTAATGATAATTCTTTTGAAAAAATATATAGGTGTCACTTACAGACTAAAGTCACAGCTAATCCATTTTCATAAAACAACTTTGAAGATGTTTTCTTGGAATCATTTCTTATATTGAAAGAAATAATTTCCATACAGTATAAAACATGCCGTTCTCATACGCTGGCTATCATCAGAAAATCCTTCGTAGGTACATTCTTTTCATTTAAACAGATACATGATTTGCCTTCAGCTAAAGCTTTTCTGAGTGATTACATTAGCAAATAGTACTGCACTTCTTAAGAGAACTGGGAAATGCCTGAAAGATCAGCAGAAGGATGCTTAAGATATAGTTTTGTTTGATTTGCCAAAATATATAGGTGGTGTCCAGTTTATGTGAATTTGTGCTATAATTAACAATTCTAGTATACATATACTGAAAAGGCTACAGTGAAACAGGTATGTGAACAAACAATCATCAGACTCTAATTCTCAAGTAGGCATGATGTGTTTGTTAGTTGTGTTATGTTTACACATGAAGTGCAAATCATAAGAAAATCATTTACCTTTGAATGCTTGTCTAGAAAAGAGTTTTTAGACTCAATATGAACTAAATTATTTCAGAGTTTTCTGATTCAGAATCTAGAAATTCATTATTTCAGTCTATGGTGATTCAAATATATCTGTAGGAATAAATAATACAATGTTACAAATGAAAATGCATAGGGTCAAATAGGTGGTATGGTCACCAACTGCTATTAAACCAAAACTCAAGAGCAATTGCCAGTTAATTTATAATTCAAACAGTGGAATTTAATTTAATCATTGACAATTTCTCACACACAGTCAGTGCATACCTCAGTGATGTCTCTAATATTATAAAATGTATCCTGTCACATGTATAGATTTACTATAAAAATTATTTTTAAGAAATTATATTTTTGTTCAGAATAAAAATAAAACTTCTTTAAGCAAAAAAACCACACTGACTCCATGCATTTCTTTATGGTTATACCAATGAATGTCTAGGGGACAGGATTGATAGCAAGAATACTATTTAACATTCCATCAGGACAAAGGACAGGATCACGAGGCTCCATCCATCCTCAAGCTGCAAAACACACACACACACACACACACACACACACACACACACACAC
>OU015743.1:153425515-153437720 GCA_907169655.1 Acomys percivali
ACACACACACACACACACACACACACACACACACACACACACACACCCCAGAGTAGGGGTTTGGTGGCAGGAGAAAATGGACAAGAGGATTTAATGTGAAAAAATATAATCAAAGTACATTATATGTGTGTTTCTACATAGAATTAATTTTGAAAAAGATAAGTTTATTTCTAAAGTCTGTGCATAGTACAAAACATGACATCCCCTCAGACTTTTATTTGATGATTTATTTACCTGAAATTTCTTTTGGAAGTTACCAAGTTTTCATCTTGTCTCTTTTCAATGTCCAATTTACCACAAGGAGTTAAAGAAAATGAAATGCTGGTTTTTAAAACTGAAATATAATTTCAATCACATCTTTAAAAGCTCTGTGTCTGGAAAGATAAAATAAAACAATTTCTAGGTGATTTTCAAGCAGTGAGCTTTGAAAATCATCCTCCTAATATAGAGATTCTTTGATTTCTATTTGCTACTGTTTGATTGAAAATAGTATTTATCATGTAATTTAAAAACCAAAGACATAGCTAACTCATTTCAAAAACATGCTTTGAAGATGTTTACTTATTATAATTCTGATGTTCAAAGAAACATATCCACATGGAAGTTTGGTACATATTTCTCCATCAATAGAGTAATTTGTCACAACCAATTACAGAATATGTGTTTAGTATGATACTGTCTTCAGGATATCCAGACTATGAAGCCATTTTCTCCTCAGCTGCAAAAGAGTGAGACACAAGGCATTTAGATCTATTAAGCTTAATGAATCCTTACATATTTTTAAAGAAAACTAAAAGACAACTCTTCAATGAGACTTTTACATTTAAAGTGATGAAAGAGTAAGTAATAAATGATTTTCAGAAAGGATGATACATGAAAGTAAAAATTCTTAGATGTTTCATAAACACCTAGTCACCACTACTTTTTAGATAATTTGATTAGGGCATAGCACAGTGTGTCTAAACATCTAAACTGGATGTAAATAAAATAGTGGATATATCATTATATATATATATATATTGATAATTGAATTATTTATAAAATCAAATAAATTATTCTTAAGAATTAATATATAAGACATTAAAAATCTAAAATTAGAACTCTATATGAAACAAAGTTACTACAGTATGGATGATTTGAGTTGGCCCCTCTAGGGTTCATAGGTTTAGACGACTGTTCCTCAATATAGCAATATTGGGATGCGGTGACCCAATGAAGATAGTAACCAAGGGAGGGTACTAAAGTCTCACATGCCAAAAGGAACTAGAATGGACAGCGGGAACATTTTTAGAGAGAGAACAGGGTAGGAGAATGATAATGAAGAGAAAAGAGGATGGAGGTCAGATGTGGGGCAAGGGTGTGGGAGGACAGAGGGCTTGTACAGAGAAAAGAAACCATGGGCAGGATCGTGAGGATATGGCGGTGACTCTAGCTGGGACTCTTAGTAGCAGTGGTCATGGAGACTGAAGAGGTGACCATGTAACTAGAGAGGACTCCAAGTGGAGGGAGGAAAACACCAACCCTCTCACCAAATCTTTGACTCAAAATTTACCCTGCCTACAAGATGTACAGGGAAAAAAAATAGAGCAGATACTGAGGGACTGTCCAAACAATGGCTGGCCCAACCTGAGACCTACCCTATGAGAGACAGCCAATCTCTGACAGAATTAATAATATTCTGCTGTGCTTGCTGGTGGGAACCTAGCATAGCTGTCCTCTGAGAGGCTCCATCCAGCAACAGATACAAACATGCTGAGACTCACAGCCAAACCCTGCGTGGAGTACAGGGAGTCTTATGGAAGAGTGTGGTGGGGGAGTGAATAGAAGGACCTGGAAGGGACAGGAGCTCCACAAGAAACCCAACAGAGCTAAGTAACCAGGGCCCAGAGGGGCTTATGGAGACTGATGTGCTAACCAAGGATCATGCATGGACTTGTCTGAGGCCCCTCACACATATGTACCTGATAGATGGCTTGGCTAGAATGTAGGTCCCCTAGAAAGGGGAGTAGGGGCCATCCCTGAGATGACACTCAGTCCTGATGGGACTTGATGTGCTGGTGTGGATTGATGGGGGGAGGGCAGTGTGGCTCCCTTTATCTGAGGAGCAGGGGTGATAGGGAGATGAAGAAGGGAGGAAAAGACCAGGAGGAGAGAAGGGAGGGCCTACAATTGAGATATAAAGGGGAAAAAAGTGACCTAATGAAATGTGCTCAGATCATTGAGGAAGGTGAAGCTTTGAAAGAGTTTGATATGTATCTCATAGTATTCTGTATACTTTGTGCAAGAAATTTATTGTAAAAAAAAAAGAGAGAGAGATTAAGACTTTTCCTTTCTCAGTCTTTCTTTTTAATTTACTATATGATTTCTCCCTTTCTTGTCACACAATGCAGCCAGGATAACTTACTTAGGAGACAGAAAAGGGTCTTTCACCTGAGCTGAACCACATCTTGTCATACCCTGAAGCCTCCAGAACTGTGAACAAAACAAATCTTTTTTTTTTTTATTATTAGTTTCTCAGCTTCTGGCCACTAAATGAGAAGCCAATACTATTTGTTGGTTAAAATGATGTGCTGTGCCAGGGCGTGGTGACGCACACCTTTAATCCTAGCACTCAGAAGGTAGAGGCAGATGGAAATCTATGACTTTGAGGCCAGCCTGGTCTATTTAACGAGTCCAGGACATCCAGGATTCTGTTACAGAGAGAAACATTGTCTCAAAAAATTAAAAAAAATTTTTAATTATATAAATACAATGCCAAACAATCAAACACCTCAGAACAATGATGTGCTTTGCCTGTGAAATGTTTTTCCAAAATTTGTGTTTTCACTCTTAGTTTACTCCCTCCGTCAGCCTCATTTGCGAAGGGAAACTTTTTTTGTTGCTGTTGTTGGTTGGTTGGCAGTTCCTGGAGAGAGTCATAACCATTCAAACAGCTAAAAATAAGTAGATGTTGCTGGAGTGGTGTGGCACAGTGTTCAGCCGTAAATGGAAGAAAATAATGAAGCATCTGTAGACCCACCCCATCCCCAAAGCTCAAGAGGATGTTGTAGAAAAGCGGGCAGATAGAAGAGTTCAGGAGCTACGTTCTCCAGCTGAACCTTTCTCACTGGGGTAGGTAAAGGGGTTCGTAATTCAGCTAACCAACCCTACAAGGCTTTGGAAACTCAGAAGGTCTCAAGACCCAAGGCTCCTACCCAAGGCGGCATATGCAGTAAAGACTTGCTGAGAAATACCAAACTCATTGGTGGAATTAACTGTGACTTGGGAATGAAGCTTCAAGGATGCAGCCTCCATAGGTAGCATCCACACTGTGGTGACGCTTCTGTAAGTAGTTGCCTTTAGTTTTCCCATATTCAACCTTTCACCCAAATTCCTGTAAGTAACCCAAATAAACTCATTGGCTAGTGGAGCTAGATGTGAATGGACTTGACCTTTGACCTGTCCATGGTACCTGTTCACCTGTCTGGGATGAATAGGCATGTGCTCATGTCATGCCAGGAAATGACACAATCTTTAAGAAATCACATCAGACACCATGTACTTGAGAAGTATTTGTGTTGACACAGCTTGTTCAAGCCCTTCTTATGTCCCTTCACAGTGTTTCTAATGGTTCTGGTACCAACAAATATTCAGCTTCATTTTCCAGTGCAAACTACCAGGCTTTGTGGTCCCCATTATAGCTGTCTTCATCGATAAGCACCATATTGCCTCCAAAAAAAAAATTGTATTCATTGCAGCCTACAAACATCCATGTCCTCTGTTGCCTATCAATCATTAAACTCAATCCCTGCTTTTTCAGTATTTCTGACAGCTTTTCTTGTCTTAACTGTCCAGTAAAAACTATCTTGAATTTAATTCCTCTTGATAGGTTGAAGGCCCTTAATGATCTCAACATATTTGATGTTTTCCTTCTTTGTTTTTTTTTTTTGTTGTTTTTGTTTTGTTTTGTTTTTTTAGCTCCTTTGAGAAAGATGAGATGGAATTACTTTATGACAATTACTTACTTTCAGGTCATATAAGAATCTGTTTATATTTATGCTTGAAAGATACATTCCACATATGTTTGGCATAAACATTATGAATAGTAGGAAATTTTTCATGAGAGGATTTAACAATGAGATATCTTTTTTAAAATTTTATGCCCGCTTGTAGCTAAGGCAATTACTGCAAGGAGACAGGAGGCTGCTCACTGAACTTTCCTCCTGGTAGATAATGACCTGTGATGTCATCACTGTCAATCATTCCAAGGCAGAAGAGATTACCGGAAGTGACTATAGCAATTCCATTCTTTAGGGGAGATAAAATTCTACTTATCTATACTCCCTAAAATATGATACCCCAATTATCTATTTTAAAAGCTTACCTTAGAACTGCAACTAGTTTAGCAAGCATTGTCTCAATTAATACAAAAGTAAAAAAACATTTGACTAGTCTAAAGGTGTTCTTTTTTCTTTTCTCTTTTTAAAAATTTTAATTTATTATAATTTATTCAGATTGTACCCTGATTATTATCTTCTCACTTATATCCTCCTGGTCTAACCCTCACTCTCTCTTCTGCCCTATTCCCCTCCCCTAGACCCCTGACTGAAGGGGAACTCCTCTCCAACCATATGACCACAGCCTATCAGATCTCATCCTGGTAGCCTACTTAACCTTCCTCTGTGTTCCCCCCAGGCCTCCCCACCAAGGGGAAGTGATTAAAGTGGGAGCACCAGAGTTTACGTCAGAGGCAGTCCCCACTCTCCCATAACCCTGGAGAATGTGCTGTCCATTGGCTAGCTGAACAGGGGGCCTAGGTTTACTGCATGCATTGCCCTTGGTTGGTGGAACAGTTTGTACAGGCCCGCCTGGGCACAGATGCCCTGGCCTTGATGGTCTCCTTGTGAGGCTCCTGAACCCTCTCTATTCTTTTTTATTATTATTATTATTAATTTATTCTTGTTACATCTCAATGGTTATCCCATCTCTTGTATCCTCCCATTCTCCCCTCCCTCCCATTTTCCCCTTATTCCCCTCCCCTATGACTGTTCCTGAGGGGGATTTCCTCCCCATGTATATGCTCATAGGGTATCAAGTCTCTTCTCGGTGACCTGCTGTCCTTCCTCTGAGTGCCACTAGGTCTCCCCATCCAGGGGACATAGTCAAATGTGAGGCACCAGAGTACATGAGAAAGTCATATCCCTCTCTCCACTCAAGTGTGGAGACTGTCCTTTCACCCTCCAATTGGTCCATACCACTCTCAGTGTTCCACCTGGAGTCCAGCAGTGGGTCCCCGAATCTGTCCCAGGATCTGTCCCAATCCTCCACTAGGTGGAGACTCTAATAGGACATCTATATTGGGCTAATTTCTTCTATTATATCAAAAAATTGAAATTAGTTGTGATCTTTTAAGAGTTGTTCTGCTTTTAACCACCCAACATTGAAGGGTCCAGGAGTTAGACAGACTGTCAAGTATGCAGACAGGTAGGGAGATGAGCCATGACTAGGGAATAAAGATGAGGAACTTCCAAGATAGCTGGCTTCTTCCTCTCCTTCTGATCCAAGAGAAAACCCTGGCAGCTTAAAACAAAGGCAAGGGCGTGTGGGTTTTCTTCTGCTAGTAGACAAGTTCAAGGTTAAATCAGGAGGGTCCGGTTAGGGACCAATCAGCTATTCTGCCTTTGTTCAAACTGACCAACCCTGAATTAGGGTAGGATGACTCTTTAAAAGCCCCATCTCAAGAAGAAGCTCGATTTTTGGCTTTAAACACCACACACAGAAACACACACACATCTCACACACACACAGAAAGAGAGAGAGACAGAGACAGAGAGAGAGACAGAGACAGAGAGACAGAGAGAGAGAGAGAGAGAGAGAGAGACAGAGACAGAGACAGAGAGACAGAGAGAGAGAGAGAAAGAGAGAGAGAAAGAGAGAGAGAGAGAGACCATCACACCCTCCTACTTTGAGAAAGGTCTTTTTCTCTGTGTACCGGCTGAGAGGAACAGCATGCAGGGGAAATCATGATCATAATATATTATATAAAATTATTGTTTTCAATAAAACCAATGCCCTACCAAAAAAGAAATCCTTTGCTGTTGATTCTGTCTGCTCTGTTTTGCTGTGTTCTAGATATTTCTGTAGCTACCTGAAAATTTGCACTGAAAATGTTTCCTGCCTTTTATTAATTATTTAACTGTCACAGAAACATATTCCCTAAGACCCCTAGACAGTAAGACTTTTGCTCTGAGTCAGCATTGTGAGTAAAGGAACCTAACATGTACTCTGAACCCTAAACTTTTGGCAATATGTCAGCATCAGAATTTTAAGGAGAGAGAGAGAGAGAGAGAGAGAGAGAGAGAGAGAGAGAGAGAGAGGCGCCATTTGGAGGTTCATTTGACTCACTACAATGGCTTGCACAGCCATCTGCCATGTGATTTTGTTTTAAAGCTCTTTATTGTCATTCACTGCTGACCTTCCTGGCAGGTTTAATCCTCTATGAGGAATCGAACAAGGCCACATTTTCCTGGCCCTGACACAGTTAGACTGACTTTGGGAAGTAAAACATCCTGAACTGCTATCAAAGGACCTTGGAATTATCACCAGTATCTCAATCTGACAACCTCTGGGATCTTTAACTTTGTGATGTCCAAATACTCAAATGAGACACATAAGGAGCAATGCTGAAAATAGTCAACTGTATTGCAGAATAGAAGAGAGCACATGCTCAAGGGACGAGGGTGGACAATGTCCAAAAATATGTTACACCAATCTACATTTTACATTATTTCAAATGTCTCTAGAACAAGTAGCTTTTCTGGAGGGAGTTTCATTCCCATGCAGGAAAATGACAGAGTTTATTTTAGAATGATTCTTTTTTTTTAATTTTATTTTATTAATTTATTGATACTACATCTCAATTGTTAGCCCATCCCTTGTATCCTCCTATTCCTCCCTCCCTCCCGCTTCCCCCCTACTCCCCTCCACTATGTCTGTGACTGAGGGGGACCTCCTCCCCCTATATATGCTCTTAGGGTATCAAGTCTCTTCTTGGTAACTTGATATCCTTCCTCTGAGTGCTACCAGGCCTCCCTATCCAGGGAACATGGTCAGAAATGGGGCACCAGAGTTCGTGTGAAAGTCAGATCTCACTCTCCACTCAACGGTGGAGAATGTCCTGTCCATCCACTAGGTCTGGGTAGGGGTTCAAAGTTTACTGCTTATATTTTCCTTGGCTGGTACCTTAGTTTGAGGAGGGCCCCAGGACCCAGATCCTCCTATCATAAAGTTCTTCTTGTAGGTTTCCAGGACCCTCTGGATCTTTCTATTTCCCCATTCTCCCATGCTTCTCTCACCTAAAGTCTCAATAGGATGTCCTCCCCTCTGTCCCACTTTCCTGGTAGGTAAAGTTTTTCATGGGGGCGTACCCCTTGGACTAGTGTCTCGATATACCATTTGTCTCTTTTTGCTTCTGGGTGAACTCACTCATTATGATAATTTCTAGTTCAATCCATTTGTCCACAAATTTTGGGAATTCCTTGTTTTTAAGAGCTGAGTAGTATTCCATAATGTAAATATACCACAGTTTCTTTATCCATTCTTCTACTGAGGGACACGTAGGCTGTTTCCATGTTCTGGCTATTATGAATAAGGCAGCTATGAACATGGTTGAGCATATGTCCCTGTTGTGTGGTAGAGCATTTTCTGGGTATATTCCAAGGAGTGGAATAGCTGGGTCTTGAGGAAGCCCTATTCCCAGTTTTTCTGAGAAAATACCAGATAGATTTCCAAAGTGGTTGTACTAGTTTGCATTCCCACCAGCAATGAAGGAGTGTTCCTCTCTCTCCACATCCTCGCCACCATGTGGTGTCACTTCAGTTTTTGATCTTCACAATGCAAACCTCAACAGATACAAGAAGATTGAAATAATACCTTGTATCTTATCAGATCACCATGGTCTAAGGCTGGACTTCAACAACAACAGAAATAACAAAAAGCCTACTCACATGTGGAAACTAAACAACTTTCTACTTAATGACACATGGGTCATGGAAGAAATAAAAGACTTCCTGAAATTCAATGAAAATGATGGAACAACATACCCAAATTTGTGGGACACATTGAAAGCAGTGCTAAGAGAAAAATTCATAGCACTGAATGCCTTTAAAAAGAAAATGGAAACATCCCACACAAACAACTTAACAACACATCTGGAAGCCCTAGGGGGAAAAAAAAGGAATGGTTCTTTTAGGAGGGGCAATGTATGTCTTTGTGTTTTCTTTCTTTCTTTCTTTCTTTCTTTCTTTCTTTCTTTCTTTCTTTCTCTTATTATTATTACTTTTTGAATCAGATATTTTTATTATTACTTTTTAAATCAAAACACCTCTTGCTAGATTATAATCTAGTAAAAGCTCAGGGTCTTGGACCCAGGTTTAGATATTTACCTACTATTGACCTTCAGGTCAATTCAGACAAATTACTTTTCTACCCAAGGCCAGAGACCTGACAAAGCTCCCATGCTCCTGACCAATAGTTTAGATCCCTACAGTTTGCTCCCAGTGTTTTCCAAGCCCCTAATTTCTAACTAGCTGACATAACTAGTACCATCACCAATTTGCAGGTTCATCCCACGTTCGTCTACATTTTATGTTGCTCCCTTCCTCTTAAGTGTTCTTAGTCCACTACGCACATTCTAACCACACATTCAAAAAACGCTTTCCATCATAAGGCTGCTAATCTCTCTAGGCCATGAGCCTCTTTCTGCTGTATGGTCCTATTTCACACTTGGAAGAAGTATCACAAGCTGTGTGTAGCTTTATTTCCTCATGTTGCTCTCTTTGATCACATGATAAATCCTTAAAAGAATTCAAACCTCTTAGCCTCCTGCCACCCCGCAGCTCTAGATGGATACTACAGAGTATGATCTTGAACATATCTTGATTGAAATAGGAAGGAAACTGTTGTTATATTAGTCATTGAGGCTGATCTCAGTGAAGTGTCACACCTACATTCCACACTTACCACATACTAGATCCCACACCAAATGTTCCTTATCCTGTTAGGTACAGCTGCTCACTAATTATTCTTCAGGTTGTCAAGTAGTACTTCCCTGGTAGCCCAGGGACAGTTTCTCTGTCTTTACTTCAGTATTTCTTCTAATTGCGTGGAATAATTATCAAATAGTTAATTTGTGAGAGGTGACAGTACTCAATTATGGATGGTCTTGGTGCTCAAGGACATTTGGGAATGTCTTCAGATGTGCTGGATATTACAGCAAGGGGTCCTGGGAGATTTGCTTCTGGTATCCAGGAGAGAGAGAGACTAGGGATACTAACAAACATACGCCAAAAATCAGTAAGAATAACCCTGCCCAAAATGTCGTAATAGCCAGTGGTTAGAATGCCTGCCTAGCACCATGGCATAAAGTGACACTGAATGTGTGGCTTGATGTTCACTCCCAAGCTACTGAAAACATCATAAGATTCTGCTATATAAAATTCTGAGATATTAAAGATCTTATCTACTACATTGAACATCATTTCCTATGAAAAAGGAAAAAAGTTTTCTTTTCAGGACAAGTCATACTTTTTTTTATTAAATAAAGCTCTGAAGTTATTGTATTGTTTGTCTCCATTTCTTTTGGTTGCTAGAACATTAGAGGCAGATTTGCCACCCACCTGTAATAACGATATAAAACTATGATACTAACTCCTACCCAATCTATTGTTGGCCTTATTATTTTTCTACTTTAACTTTCTTTTATCCAAATTTATTCAGGTCTCCCTTTCTTTCTGTTAGGTATATACAAATAAAATTTAATAAAGCAAGATTTTTACATTTAAATAACTTATTAGATACAGCAGACAATCAAACAAGGACAGCTTGTCACTAACAAGATGCTTTGGGCAAATGTAGCTTTCAGGGAAGATAAGAGAATAAATGCAGCAGTATTTGTAAAGTCACAGAATGGTAATAAACTAGATATAAAATTACCCAGAGCAAGTGACAAAGTCAAATCTTATTTTTATAGTGGAAAGTTAGTTTCAGATTAAATTAGCTGTCTAATTTTAGGGAGTAAATTTAATGATGTATAAGTGGTAATCTGTAACAATACAAATTTCTGCTTCCCATATACTTCAAATACTATAGAGCTGGCAGCAGTACAAAGAATTGCCATTTAGGAAGTCAGCATTACAAACTGGAAGGTGCTTCCTGTTTCTCTATGGTGAGTTTGACATCTAAGACCTAAGTGTTTGGGTTGCTTTTGCCATTTACTGCTAGGCATAAAATTACAAATTAGAATGCTTCTGATCTCTACAACATCCTTAGAGGAAAAGAAATGACTTCAAATTTATAGATGAGTGTCTGACCTTGAGAGATAAGTGAAGTATTTGAGGGCTCCCATGTGACACATCACTACTAAAAGGAGTTCATATATATTTGGGGAGGATGGGAAGCGGGGAGGAAGACATTGCTTTTTAAAGGAAACCAGTCATTCCAGTTTCCAACGCTTTACATAAATTCATGATTGATTTTTCTTCACTCTCTTTGAAGATTTTTTTCATTTCATATTCCATTTCTGATTTAGCCATCCTTTTAATTTCCACAAAAATATGTGTTTTTCACTGCCATTTTTCTGACCTTTAATTCTAAAACATCATGAAGGCAGTAATTGTCTGGTTTTTTTTATATTTCTAGCAATTTCTAGGGAAAAATGGTACATAAGTGAAGAGTTATTATTGAAATAATTAAAATCAGATAGAATTCCTATAGAGAAGGAATACAAAAAGAGAAGCTTATGAATATGATGAAGGGAAGAAACATCACAGTTCATAGTCATGGACACCAGAAGCAGCCATAAATACCCCAAAATACTATATCCCCCCAAACTGTGATCTATTTGGTCTTAGTCAACTACTCTTGGGCATGGCCCTGCCCTGGACTGTGCTTGGTATGCACAGTAGCACTACACAGGAGAAAGCTGATCTCCCCTTTCCCAGCAGGGATCCATTGCAAATAGCTTCTTGGTTACAAATGGGAATTTGTGTGTCAGGTCCCAGCCCGCGGGAAGAATCGAATCAGGGTTCACCTGAAAGAGGGAGTGGGGATTGACAGTAGGATACAGAGACATGAGAAATAACGAATCAAGTCAGGACATTTCTGATCAAGATTCACTTTATTGCCCACTAGCAGGAACATATATAGAGCAAGGTAAACAGAATTTATTTTAATCTCATTAACCCTAGCCCCTGGGCAAGAATACAATAGCCTAAATCGCTCTCTGTAGAACTTCCTAGTTCTCTGAGTAGTTCCTTGTAAGAACTTCCTAGATCCTCTGGGTGGTTCCAAGTTGAGACTTCTCTACTTCTTTCAAAGGTAAATAGTCCAAGGATAGCCTAGAACACAAGACCTCGTGGTGAGGTAAAGGTCAGCAACTTGAAAGTCACAGCATACAGCCTAAGCACAGGATTTCTGACATAGCAGGATTTGGCACGGGTCCCCACATTTGTGTCGACTTCTCCTCTGTGCTGGGATTTTGTCTGGTTTGAACTCATGCAGGCATTGTATATGCTGCCATGTGTGAGTTCATATGCATGCCAGCCCTGTTGTGTCATGAAGACCCTCTTTTCTCGGAGTCATTCACTACCTCTGCTTCTTCCAACCTGAGTTCACTAAAATTGTATAAATGGTAAATATTTAGACAGTTTTGACTCTCCTAAGAGGAGTCCAAACCCACAGTGTTAGTGTGTATTACTGTCTCCTTCCTCTTTTGGGGAGCCCTATATCTCAGGTGTCTTAATTTCTCTCTGAACATAATTCTTTTTCATAACCCTTGTGCTTAAAGTTCATTTTAAAATGGCTTTAAGAAAATCTCCAACTCTGTTTCCTACTGGGGAGTCCTCAAATCCTTTTCTTCTTCATTGAAGCCTCAAATCACAGTTTGATGTGGGTAGAGGTTTCTAAAAGATAGAAGGAACTGTTCACTATTCTACAAGTGACAGCATGGAGCTGTAGCACTGTCCACTAACTGTAGTGGATATAAACATGTTTTTGTTTTGATCCCAAGACAGACGTGTGAGAGAGCAAATGATGTCTATCCACTTAGAAGTCCAACCACTTGGCAGGGGCCTTGATTTTTATCAGCTGAAAACATCCTGGTACAGTCTCTGAGAGTGTATACACACACACACACACACACACACACACACACACACACACACACACA
>OU015743.1:153445527-153519392 GCA_907169655.1 Acomys percivali
AGATAGATAGATAGATAGATAGATAGATAGATAGATAGATAGATAGAAGCTCAAAACAAGATTATGGACTTTTTGGATCTTGATGTTGTTCAGCTGTTCATTGCTCTACTTCAAGACGATCCTAGAGAGAACTGCACCAGCGAAGGCTTCGAGCTTTGGGCTCTGGCTGAGGCTCTGGGTTCTGGTTGCTTTAAGTTCCAGCAGCAGCAACTACACCATGGGAATCATTCCTAGGAACTGATTTCAACAAGGTCTACTTTTCCTGTTCCCCTAAATCTCCTTTCTCTCCTATCTAGGGTAAGTGGGTTGGAAGGGTAATATAAACATTTAAAGAATCCCAAATAAAGCAGGTTTGGAAAAGGTGGAGCCTACAACTAACTGCTTATACTATCAGAACTTTATTATTTAATTATAAAAGAAGGAAGTTAGACATAGCTATCTCCTAAATGTTTAATAAACAGAAAGCAGCAGAGAGGCACGTTCATGAATCATCAGCCATGCATGCCAAGGTGAGCATTCCAGTTTTTCAGCTGCCTTTTAGTCACCCATGTCCCTCTAAGAAACCCCAACACACTCAATGTCTAACCAAGCTAGACTTAAATGGTATTGTTTCTCTGGGCTCTGCTGTTACTCTAACAGAACTGAATAGACATTTACAACTTACACGTCACACAACTGCATGTATCCGTGCTCTGAGCCAAAGTTCCCTATAAACTAAGTGCCAAGAATACATTTACCTTAATAAAAATTTTATATGCATAGATGCATGGCACTAATTGTTTCCATTAAAATTTTAATTTACTTTCTAAATCTTAAATGGGATAATCTTTGAATATAGTGACCTTCAAGCTATGCCTTACTGAGTTTTCCATTTAATTGAGTCATTCATTGACTGATATTAATTTGATATTAAAGATGTTTTAAGTGGCAATATATTCTAAGTAGTGTTAGTCTTATAAAAATATGGGATAATTCCTAATTTGTATGTTTTATGTCCCATATTAGGTGTTTGCATACAGAGTAGATATAATACAGAAACTCTTTTCCTTGCTCTTCACAAGACATATGTAATGTGTGTGTGGTTTTTGTTTGTTTGTTGTTTGTTTTGTTTTGTTTTGTTTTCTCTGGTAGCCTCTATAGACCAGGAATACTTAATTTATTAATCTTCTTAAATGTTTTTGATATTTTGGTACCTAAATCCTAAAGGCACGCACGCGCGCGCACACACACACACACACACACACACACACACACACACACACACACACAAAACAAAAACAAAAATGTGATGTCAAAATGTCTGATGTGAAATGTTTCTCCAATTTATTAATATAAATATATTATATATATATATGTATATAAACCCTAGCCTCCCCCCCCACCCTATCTAAGGTGGTCAAAGCGAAGTGGGACAAGAGAGTGGAGCTCAGGCTTGAAGGTTCTGCATTCCTGTTCCCAAACAAAGATGCCCAGGGCTTCTTAACGAACCTGAAATGTCAAGAGTGAAAAGGGCAGCCATCCATTCATAAGTCTGAATGGGTGTCTGACATTTAAGGAGACAACAGCTGCATGCTCTTTAAGGCCTTACTCCTTTTGAGCAGTCAGTCAGGTGGCCTAGTCCTGTTCTAGATCAGATGTGGGTGTAGGAAAGTAGACAGAAAATAAGCAGGAGGAGAATGAAGACGAGGCCACATGTTTTCAAGAGAGAAGACAAACTTCCCTCACATCTAAAGAGAGAGAGAGAGAAAAAATGCACAGGTTACGGAAGTAAGGCAATCTCGTTCCTCTCTTAAAATTGTGTGTCTGAATGGAATATGCAAGTTCAAACTACTTAATTTCGTTTCCTTCAAATGATGTGACATGTAATACCCATATAGACTGATTTTAAATAATAAACTGAGAGAAGGTGTGTTTACATAGAAGTTAACACTGTCAGTACATTCCGGGTAAGAATTCTTTTTGAAAGTCCTATTATTAAACATGTATTTTAAAAATGGAGTCGTTTTCACATTGAATAAAACTAAGTATTTCTCTACTTTCATATTTCTTGTTGATTTGGTTTTTAAAAATAGACTCTGGATAAACAAAATAGCATGCTGTGTTTATGCATTTATAAACTTAACTCAACCTTGAAAGATGATATTGATGGCTAATGTGACAGGTTTAGGATCCCTCTACTCGCACACTTCTAAGTGTGTCTATCAACTGTTCCAGGAAGTATAACTGAGCAGGAAAGAGTAGCTCTAGACAAAAGTAGTGTCATCCATAGGTTCTGACCATGCACTGCATAAAAAGAAAAAAAAAAAAAAAGCTAGACCCTAACGCTTTTTGCTTTCTAAATGTTTATGCAATAGCCAAGCTTCTCAACAAGATGGGCTGTGTCCACTCAAACTGTAGAATGAAACAAAAAAACTTTCTTCATTTGCTTTGTTTCTCCTCACAACAATGAGAAATGTACCAAGCGAGTCATCTAAAAATAACTCCAAATCTAAAACACAAACATAGATTTAAATATTTTACATCAGACCACCTTCCTGTTTTAAGCATTTTCCTTCTGTACAGGAAGATAAATGCACATTGCAAATATTTTTCTCCCTAGCAAAACTTCTAGGTTATATTGTCACTGATGAAAAAGACTTTTAGACATTGTTATGTGCTCATAGCATAAAGACTTGCTATACATATTTCTTTAAGTTTTAATTATTACAAAAGGATCCTCTTAGAGTATCTCCAAGTCAAGCAGAAGATGAAAGTCTCGGGCCTAAAATAAAGATAAAAAGCAAAAGGTAACAACTAAAAGAAGTGCTTGTGTGTCAGTACCACATTACAGATACTTGGCATTCTGAAAAATATAACTAAATTTTTCTATCTAATTCTACTTCAGCCATGATTCCATATAAGATTTTATTGCTTAGTTTAAGTGAAGGTTAGCACTTTTGTTATTAAGCACATTTTTCAAGAGTTTATAATAATGTTGAAATTTCTTTTCTATCTTTCTTATTTGATATTGCCAGAAAACTCAATTATATGTTTGAAAACTCAAGAAGGCTCATTTTAACTGTTTTTATATTTCTCTTTTACTACTTTCTATTACCACTCAAAGAAACTTTCAACAACACAAACACCAAATTTCTAAGTATCAGCATGAATTATCAGGTATCTTTTATTTTCAATATATGATCTAAACTTTCTCTTCCTCAAAAAATAATGTAAGCAAAAAAAGAAAAAGAACTTGAGCTCAAGATTATATTTTAAAAATCTTTCTTAAGTAAAATTTCCTTATTTCTATCTTCTTTTTCTGTTTTTGAAATAAGATTGAACCAAATGTCTTGATATAAAAAAAAATGACTCTATAACATAAAAGGAAGAACGATACAATCTATGAGAGACCTTGATGGATATATTGATAATATTTCTGATATTTGGGGGATATAAAAATATAATTTATTTAGATACATAGTGTTGTATGTTGTGTATACCTACCAAAACTTTTCTCCCCAAATCGGTAGACATCTATAAGCGTTTCTTGTGTTTTCCTTCTCACAAACATATTTATTTTAACTAAGATACTCTCTTACAAGCTAATATTAATATAAATAAGTGTTGCTACTATAAAAATGATAACACCTCAGTTTGTCCTTTCTGTTGTTAGAATAGAAATATATCCTTTCACTTGTTTGAGCAATGACTTGTTTGACATGAAGTTACTGTAGGCAGCAGTGTACCAACCATTAGATAATGCAGGATGTGAAAGGAAGGTGAAGGTGTGATGCCAGAAGATATTTGCCTCCTGGCAATTCTGTATTACGTATAATTCCTGAGTGAGAAGTACAATGAAAAATTCAAATTTTATTAATTATGCTAAATTCAGTCTTTCTTTAACAAGAAGTCTTCATATTTATATGCTTTGAAAATATATACTGTGATGCTAACTTCAAAAGTGTATTGTTGTGATAGGTTTAATATGATCACTGATTTTGTTCTTTGAAATACCAGTAATTAAGGCAATAAGATGTTTTGCCTTAGATTTTAGTGATTTTCACATCAAGACCAGGAGTCAAAGTAGATCTCTAAAAAGTCATCGCACTCACAACAAATTTAGAATATTTTTATTTATGACTGACAATTACTATCTAAATAAAAGTTCAAATCTAAACTAGATAATTACTGTTAGTGACGGTTACATAATTTACTTTTTATGAAAATTTATATAAATTGTTACAATGTAGAATGTGAATTTTAATTTTAATTAATTTATTTACTTATTTATTATAATTTATTTGTATTACACCCCAATTTTTATCCCCTCACTTTTATTTTCCCACTCTCCCTCTTCTTCCCTGTAGGAACCGGGCCCAACTGGGCTGTCTGCCTGTCTTGCTGTTTCATGTCCTGTTTCTAGCAGCTTCCATGTCTGTGTTTATCTTGGTTAGCTAGTCATGTTTACTGCTCTGAGAATGCGCCCCTCCCTTCCTCGAGACTTTTCCTCCTGTGTGCAATCACTGCTTGAGGGATTTCACCTGGGAGGAGGATTCCTGTTTGCTGCCTATAAGAAGGCTCTTTGGAACTCTGGGACGGAGAATAATAAACCGCTGCCATGGCTGCTGCTGCAGCTGCTGCTCTCTTAGCACGAAGGACCCGCTGTGTTACTGTGTGTGTTACTGTGTGTGTTACTGTGTGTGTTACTGTGCGTGCATGCGTGCGTGCGTGCGTGCGTGCGTTAAATCTGCAGCCCCTCGCCCTCGACTAGGTACTACGGAGGCTGGCGTGGGTGTCACATTCCCTCTCCATCTCCCCTAGACCTCTGACTGAGGTCCCTCCTCCCCCACCTTTTTTTTAATCCATTAAAATACTTACTTCTTTATTCTGGTTTAAAAATTAAACACAGAAGACAGAACGCACCATCATTTCCATTCCACGTTACAGAAATTTGTGGTTGGTCTGAGAATGCCACGGATAAACTAAAAATCAACTTTAGTCTAAAATACAAGCATCACGGAGCAAAAGAGTTTCTTTCCATAGTCAACTGAAGATCACTTATCTGTTTCTTCTGCCCACAGCCACAAAGGCTAAAGCATCAAACCGTCTATGATATTTAAAGACCAATGTAAATCATGTTATGGAACAACAGAGTTTCTTGTGTCTGTCATTTAAAATGAAACAATTGCTAACACCTTTGTTTCAAGTATATGTCTACATAGAACTCTTTGTGGCACAAACACAGAGGAAGCAATCGCTCCTGCTTTCTCAATTAAACTTGGCAGAATTACTTTTGGAGTGAAATAAAGCTTTTTGTGTCTAATGGCAAACCTCTCTTAATAAGTTACTCATGCTTGAAAAACTGTTGCTGGTTTTTAAAATCCAGTTACAAACTGAGAGAGTGTAAAAGGCAGGCTTATAGACAACTCAGAATTTGTCAGACCTATTGATTACAATGAAATTTTATTGAGCTGCATACAAGGGTGAGTTTTGAGGGAAAATTACTAGTATAGTCTTTAATCAATAACTGGAAAATTGGTATAAAATCCAGTAAAGCAAATACTAAGTGTGGTTAATTATTTCCTATGGATTTTGACAGATGTCTCTTTGGGACATTCACCTCTAAGTTTTGTCCACATTTACTCTAATATAAATGAAACAGAGTAAGTGTTGCTGATAAGACTTAAATTATACTTGTAGAGTAGTGTCGATGCTTACACCACAATAGACACAGCTTCGGTTTCAAAGCTAGCACAAAATTATAAAATCCCAAACTTCTTTTAATTAACAAACTTACCTAATAAGTTTTAGTGACTGTTGTTTGTAATTCTATTAGAAGACAGTTACGCCAACCACTGCATCACCAACACATCTAAATATGGCGGCAAATTTAAAGTTTGATGCCTCAGTTATATTCAATGCAGATAAATTCACTGAATTAACCCAGGATAGCTTACCATCCAGGGAGTCCAAAAAGATAGGTGTCAAAAGATTGCCTCATCTATAAATCATCCTTCTGCTATTTACTTCATAAAATGAGACGGTAGAGATTAAACACCATTTAAGTCTTAGGCAATTTATAAGTAACACATGTAAAAGATGCCTTTGGGCCTATTCTTTATTAATGTCAAGAGTATAAAACCGGTTCTATAATTGAATTCAACATTTGCCGAAATGTTTTTAATGACTTGGTTCACTTTCTTTTGCTTTTCCTGTGGCTGACTAAGCTGCATCTCTAACTACAGTAGCACGTGCTTGTGAAAACCTCCAAAGACCTCACAGATAGGTCAATGTAGACGCCTCACACATTTCTCTCAGTCATTTTACTCCCTTATTACATTTTGAAAGCATTTCTGTAATCTCTCTTGAATTAAAAACATTTTAAATAATAAAAACATATAACATTAAAACTTAAAACTCCAACAAATTTTCCCAAGCAAAATATTATTTAAAAAAATACCTAAAAGAGTCATCACATTACTCATGAATTTTTGTTACTCATGAATTTTCCTTGGGCTGAAAATATGCATTGTTATTTGATACTCAAGCTTCATGTCTAAGGATATTCTTCCAGAATTCCCATTCTAATGTTTGATTTGTTGGTCCTATGGAGACATGACTAACATTCCTATTCTTTTCTAAACATTATATGTATATATAAATCTATGTATATATGTATATAATGTATGTATGTATGTATGTATGTATGTATGGTTTGCTTGCTTGCTTGCTTGGTTGTATGGTTGTGTCTGTGTGTATGTGTCTGTGTGTGTGTGTGTGTGTGTGTACATATTGCCTCTGCATTGTCTATAATTTTAGGTAAATATAAAATAGTATGATTCTTGAGCATTTATCAAACAATGCTGGTATTGACATCCTCACATCTTTCTTTTTCTATTAGTATAAATTAATCTCTCTCCCTCATCCCCAGTTGGAGCCTCCTCACTGTTTATCGGTACTTTATATGATGTAAATATAGGAAAAGACTCTGCAAACATTGCCTCCCTTTCCCATGATTTAAGGATAACAATTGACAAGTGGGACCTCATAAAACTAAAATGATTCTGTGAAGTGAAGGAAATAACTGAGTGAAGAAAAAACCCACAGAATGGGATATAATCTTTCCTTCCCATGCACTTGACAGAGGATTAATATGCAAAATATACAGAGAACTCAAAATGCAGACTCAAGGAAATGTGATATAATTGAAAATGGTATAGGGATCTAAAGAGAAAATTATCAAAATAAAAACAAAACAAAACAAAAAACCAAAATGTTTAAGAAAGTTGGGGTATCTGGACCCAGGGAGGCCTGCACAAACTGTTGAACCAACCAAGGACAATGCATGCACAGAACCTAGATCCTCTATTCAGATCTAGCCAATGGACAGCTCATTCTCCATGATTGTGGGGGTAACAGGGACTGCCTCTGACATGAACTCTGGTGTCCCTGATTTGATTACTTCCCCTTGGTGGGGAGGCCTGGCAGGCCACAGAGGAGGGGCATCCAGGATATCTGATGGCAGTGATCATAAGATGGGGGAGGAGGTCCCCTTCTGTAAGAGGTCTAGGGGAAGGGAATAGGGCAGAAAAGGGAGGGAGGGTGAAAACAGGAAGATACAATTGGGATGCAATTTGAATAAATTATAATGAAAAAAGAAAAACATAGAAAACTGTTTAATCATACCAGCAATTAGAGAAATACAAATGAAAACAACTTGAGATGTTTTCCTTGTCCAGAATGGCCGTGATCAACAAAATAACTGACCCCATCCCCCAAAAAATGCTAGCCAAGGTTGTGGAGAAAAAGGAATCTTCAGGTTTGGTTAGAGTGCAAACTGGTGAAGTTTTTCAGATATCAATTTTCATAGCCATCATATTCACAATAGCCCAAAATTGGAAACAATATAAATGCCCTTCAGCAGATGAATGGATAATGAAAATATGTTCCGTATACACAAGAGAATGTTATTCACTGTAAAGAAGTTATTGTTGGTGGGAATGCAAATTGCTGCAGACTCTCTGGAAATCTGTAAAGAGAAACCTCAAACAAACAAACAAACAAACAAAAACCCAAAAACCCACCATAAAACAAAACAACAACAACGACAACAAAAAAGCAAAACCCATAAAATTTAAATCTACCAAATGACCCAGCTATACCACTTCTTGGCATATTATTAAAAGATTCGACACTATATCCCACTGATACTTTCCCAGTGATGTTCATGCCCTCTCCATTCATAAAACCCTGGAAAAGGGGACAACATAAATTACATTCAAAAGATGAATGGATAATGAAATTGTGGTACATAGTCACAATGAAATACTGTTTAGCTAGAACAGAAAATGAAACCATAAAATTGGAAGTAAATTGATGGACCAAGAAAAGATCATATTGAGTAAGTTAACCAAGACCCAGAAAGACAAATGCCTCATATTTTCTCTAATCCACAGCTTCTCTAAATCCACAAGTGTGAGTATACGATATGGAGTGTCTTAGGGCTTTTAGTGCTGTAAAGATACACCGTGAGCACAGCAACTCTTATAAAGAAAAGCATTTAATTGGGGCTGGGTTACAGTTTAGAGATTTAGTCCATTGTCAGCAGGAGAAGAATCATGAACTCACAAAGGCAAACATGGCGGTGGACAAGTAGCTTAGAGTTCAACATAAGAACCCTCAGTTTTGTGCAGGGTGATAAATATGCATCTATTTGCACTTTTCTTTTCTACATACAGATACCCAGTTAGGCCAGAACCATTTGTTGAAGATTCTATCTTTTTTCCATTGTATGGTTTTGGCTTCTTTGTCAAAAACCAAGTGTCCATAGGTGTGTGGGGTTATTTCTAAGTCTTCAATTGGATTTGATGGATCAAATAGTCTACTTATATGCAAGTACCATGCCATTTTTTATTATTGTTGCTCTATAGTACAGGTGGAAATTCCTCTGGAAGATCTTTTATTGAACAGAACTGTTTTAGCTATTCTGAGTTTTTTGTTTTCCATATAAAGTTGAGACTTGATCTTTCAACATCTATAAAGAATTATGTAGATATTTTTATATGGATTGAATTGATTTGTAGATTGCTTTTGGTAAGATGGCCATTTTTACTATGTCAATCCTCCTAATCCATGAGCATGGGAGATATTTCCATCTTCTGATATCTTCTTCAATTTCTTTCTTTAGATACTTGAAGTTCTTTTCATAGAAGTATTTCACTTCCTTGCTTAGAGTTACACCAAGATATTTTATGTTACTTGTGGCTATGGTGAAAGGTGGAGTTTCCCTAGTTTCTTTCTCAGCCATTTCTCATTTATATATAGGAGGGCTACTTATTTTTTAAATTAATCTTGTATACAGCCACTTTGCTGATGGTGTTGACCAGCTATAGGAGTTCTCTGGTAGAATTTTGGGGGTCACATATATACACTATAATATCATCTGTCAATAGCAATAATTTGACTTTCTTCTTTCTGATGTGGATCCATTTAATCTCCTTTTGTTGTCCTTTTGCTCTAGCTAAAACATCAAGTATTATACTAAAGAAATACAGAAAGACTGGGCAGCCTTCTATAGTCCCTTGTTTTAGGGGAATTGCTTTGAGTTTCTCTACATTTAAATTGAGTTCAAGTGGATTAAAGACCTGAACATAAAACTAGACACACTATTAGATCTATTAGAAGAAAAAGTCGGGAAGTGCCTTGAACTCATTGACATAGGAGACAACTTCCTAAATAGAACACCAACAGACCAGGCTTTAAGATCAAGAATTAATAAATGAGATCTCATGAAACTGAAAAGCTTCTATAAAGCAAAAGACACTGTCAACAGAACAGAATGGCAGCTTACAGACTGGGAAAAGATCTTCTCTAAACCTACATCCAACAGAGGCCTAATATACAAAATATATAAAGATCTCAAGAAACTAAATACCAACAAGCCAAATAATCCAATTAAAATGAGTACAGAACTATACAGAGAATTCTCCACAGAGAAACATTGAATGGCTAAGAAATAATTAAAGAAATGTTCAACATTCTCATTCATCAAGGAAATGCAAATCAAAAGGACTCTGAGATTCCATCTCACACCTGTCAAAATGGCTAAGATCAAAAACTCAAGTGTCAGTACATGCTGGTGAGGATATGGAGAAAGGGGAACACTCTTCTATTGCTGGTGGGAGTGCAAGTTTGTACAATCACTTTAGAAATCCATCTGGTGCTTTCTCAGAAAACTGGGAGTAGCTACTCCAAGACCCAGCTATACCATTCCTGGGCATATACCTGAATGATGCTCCACCATACAAGGACATCTGTTCAATGATGTTCATAATAGATTCATTTATATTAGCCAGAATCTGGAAACAACCTAGAAGTCTCTCAACAGAAGAATGGATACAGAAATTCTGGTACATTTACATAATGGAATGCTACTCAGTGATCAAAAATAAGTAAATCATGAAATTTGCAAGCAAATGCATATAACTAGAAAATGTCATCCTGAGTGAGGTAACCCAGACCCAGAAGGAAATAGATGGTATATAGTTATTTATAAGTGAATATTAGCCCAACATAGATGTCTTCTGAGAGACTCCACCCAGAGGGGCATTAGGACAGATGCTGGGACTCGTAATGTGAATAAAGTATAAAAAATTTTAAGTTAAAAAAATCATCAAGAAACAGCAAGAGTGAGTGACACTGGGTATGCCTTAAATATTTGAAACCTCAAAGCACCCCCTCCCAACCTCCAGCCCCCTGAAGTGACACACTTCCTCCAACAAAGCCACACCTCCAATATGCCACTCCCTATGAGTCTATGAGGGCCATTTTTATTAAAACCACCACATTCCACTCTCTGTCTCCATAGGCTTGTAGATGTATCATAATGCAAAATTGCCTTCAGTCCAATTTCAAAAGTCTACATAACCTATCAAAGTCTCAACAATGTTTGAAAGTTCAAAGTTTCTTTGAGACTCATGGCAATCTCTAAGCTGTTAACCCCTGTAAAATCAAATGAAAAATCAGATCACATACTTCCAACATACAATGACACAGGATAAAAATTATTGTACTAAAAGGGAGAAAAAAGACTGTAATGAGAGAATACTGGACCAAAGCAAGACCAAAAACTAGCTGAGCAGACTACAAACTCTGCATCTCCGTGTCTGATTTCAAATCATTCTTCAGATTACCAACTCCTTTCAGCTTTGTTGACTTCAACACATGTAGGCTTTGACCTTCTAAAACCTACTCTATTTGTAGTTATTTAGTGCCTCTACTTCCCTTCTAATCCACCTACCCTAGATAGGAGAAAAGGAAGGTTAAGAGAGACAGGAGAGGTAAGCCTTCTCAGATTCAGTTCCTTGGGCTGATTCACTGCTTCACTGTCATCAGGATTCAGGCAGACCCATAAAACAACCAAGTAGCAATCTGCAAAAGTGACTGCAAAGGCAGCAGCAGGAACCTTAAAGTGTTCTCTGGAGTGTTCTGACACTAGGAGTATCTTGAAGTGGAGTGATGAACAGCCAAGCGATGCAAAAACAATTTATCTTTATATTTGGACTATTTATATTCTCCCATAGTCCATACAGGATGATTTTCAACTGGCAAGCATCGTCCTCACCACCACCCCCACTCCACAAGAGGCAGATTCATTTTTAGCGGGCAAATATGACATGCCCTCTCAAAGTCTGTTTACCATCCCATATTTGAGATAAAAATAAAAACATGTTTATATCCAGTAAAAAAAAAAAAAAAAAAACTATTTGTTTCTCTTGGGCTGTTTTCCTGGTTAGCAGCTCTCTTCCATGGGTATCACAAGGCTCTGGCATCTCCAACATTTTAGGGTCTCCAAGGCTTCACTTTCACACCTTCACACAATGGCTTCTCTAGGCCTTCATGCCGAGAAAACCCTGAGCCTTGCTCGGCCTCAACAGCGTTCCTTAGTTGTGGAGAATCCACACCCATTTCTTCTATTCTTGACCTGAAAGCCAAAACCACATGGCCATCGCACTTGGTTCTGCTGCTTGCTAGGCTGGAACATGCCCACCTCGTGCAGTTACTCCTACACTGTCTAAGCTTAGCTGTCCTAGAACTCACTGTAGATCAGGCTGGCCTCGAACTCAGAGATCTGCCAGCCTGTTTTCTGAGTGCTAGGATTAAAAGTGTGTACAACCATGCCCAGCCAGAACCTTTTCTTTAATTCATTTTCACTAATTGGAAGCTTTGGCAGGTTAAGTCTTTCTCTGAAGTCGCCACTCCCTTTATTTCATTTTGATCTGTTTACTTCTGGTACCCCATTTCTCCTCATACTGTACATTTCATATTTTTCCTTGCTCATCTTGCCCCTTTTTATTACAAGTCTGTATAACCATGGCCACAAGTAACCAAGCAACACAGTTAATAGTAGGCTGTTTGGAAATTCCCTCTGCCAATACCGTTAATCCTTAACTTTTCAATTTGGTCTCGGGCACAGTTTTTTTGGACAAGGGCAGAAAACAGTATATTCTTCACCAAAATATCACAAGAATGATCTCTAGGCCATATATTAATATCCTCCTCTGAAACCTCTTGAGCTGGGCCCCCATAATTCAAATCACCCTCAGCACCACTATATTCCATTCTCCTAAAAGTAGGATACATTAAAGTCTACTTAAAGAGTCCAGTTGGCTTTATAGTCCAAAGTGTTCCATATTCCTCTAGGCAAAAACATGATGAGGCCTACACTTCTGTCATCTTGTGGGGTTTTATTGATGTGATGAGAGAGCATTTAAATTGGGACCAGCTTACAATTCAGAGGTTTAGTCTGGCAGAAAGCATGGCAGCACCCAGGCACACATTGTGTTGTTAAAGAAGTAGCTTACAGTTCGACATCCACGTCCTCAGGCAGAGGAAGAGAGAGGGACACTGGGCCTGGCTTGAGCAATTGAAACCAAAAGCCCACCCTCAGTGAAACACTGCCTTTAACAAGACCACACATACTCCAACAAGGCCAAACCTCCTAATAATGCCACTCCTTAAAAGTCTGGGGGAAGCTGTTTTACTCAAACCACCCCAATACCAACTGATCAATTTTCAAATATTTATTACTCATTTTTAAAGAAATATTCTTTAGCAAGAATAGACTTACTTTTTATTTGTTTGTTCCTAACTTTCCCATAATTACCATATTAAAGCTCTAATTTAATTAATAAAATAAGTGGTTTGGTATTTAAGTAAAATGGAATTATAAATACACAAGGAAGTGAGTCAAAATTATCAAAGGAAGTATTTTCTACTATGACTGTCATTTTCTATTCAGAAAATGTTATATTATTTCATTTTGCACTAATAAATTCAATTACCAAGCCCACACTAAAATAAGTATTAACTAACAGCCTTTATTTCTATCAGTTACATTCATTTAAATGAGTTCACCATTTGATCTCCATATTTACTTTCATTTAAAATTTTTCTTCTCAAAGTCTCTGGAGATAGAAAGCAACATTATGTCCATTTCTTGCTATGACTTTTGCTATTAAATTATATTTCTCTCTTGGCTTCAGATTTAAAATGACAATCATACCTTTATTGCAGTTGTTTGCCTGTGTGTGTAAATGCACATAAGTTTGCATGGCACTGCATATGTGTGGAGGTCAGAGGAATATGGAGAAGTCAATTTTCTCTTTTACCATGTGAGTCTTGGGGATCAAACTGAAGTCATTAGATTTGGTGGCAGTGTTCTTTACCCACTAAGCCATCTTGTTTGTCAATGGAACATTCTCAAGGTACACTGTTAATGCACAGAACACATTAAATCGGAAACCATAACTTAGAAAGGGCTACAATGACAAAATGCTATTGGTTTTTTCTACATGTAATAGTAGAAAAGTTAGTTAAGTCATCTCTAAATTACATTTATGGCACATCTTTAATGAGTTATATTATATCAGCCATTTTAATTACCACCAGACAGTAGTCTAAGCTCTGGTTCTAGCCTATGGTCAGGTGAACAATCATTTTTTATACAAGAATTATATTTAGTTGTTTCATATAAGTAAGAAAATTAGAATTGGATATAATATTGATGCCTTAATCAGTTCATTTCATACATGAAAAGTTACAATCTATAGTAAAATGAATGTCAGTGGTATTTCTCAGCAGATGCTACTGCGTTCTTTTTAATAAGGTTTGTTTTAAATGTTAATTAATAATAGTTCTAATTATCAGTATGCACAAAATGCAAGAATAAATGCCTTACGTGCATTGCTAATAATCATCGTAACAATATTGTAGTTATGGGGATAAAGCAAACTCCCAAACGGCAAAAAGCTAGTGTATAGCAAGACAGGGCTTTCAAAGCTTGTGCTGTTTTTCTACGTGATGCTGAGACCCAACTAGATGGCCAAGTCATCTCAGCAGAAATACTGTTAAAACAAGGACAAGTCACCTATGTTCTTATAACACAGACAGAGTTATAGTCACAAAGGTGAATAAATTGTTGCTCACTTTAAAGTACTGTGGAATGTTTCTATGACTTAAATAATACTACTAGCATTTAAAAGGATGAATCTGATTAATAGGGAATAATTAAAGCCTGGAATTTGTGTTACTTTTAACAAATCCAGGTGGCCTACAGTTTCAATCTTAATGAACTACTAACTTTTTTTTTTTTTCGCATGGTGTCCTATGGCTAAGTTTTAACTTAATTATAAGGATGTAACTTAACAAATGGTTAAATTTTGATACTAAACTTTAGACAAAGATTTGGTTAAAATACAAGAATTTAAATATAACATATAGTAGAAAATAATAAATGTATAGAATCCAATAACAAGTCAATGTCACATTGAAATGTATTTGCTACCATAATACAATGAGGTGAGAAGTGTGGAAATTATTCTTTTCAAGTTGCTGAAATATCAGAGAAAGAAGAAATAATGCTAGCCCAGCCTGTGGGATAGTAAATCAAACTATACATTTCTGTCTTATTATATTTGGCCAAAGGTGTAAAAATAAAAAGCTTAAAATTAAAGTTGACCTAATTCTGTTTTCGTGTAAGATTTAGAGAAAATAACTCAAGAATTTCAGAAGTTGAGCCATTTAAGATTAATTACAACTCCATGTATGCCACACTTCAGAACAATAGTCCTTGAATTTTAAGAATCGGTTATTTATATTAATACTCACCTTGAATTACAGAAATAGGTATAAACAGCATTTTAATGTATCAAAAATTCTTAATCTATTTCGATCACAAAGCCTTATAAGATTATGATTTAAATTCTAGACCCTCTCAGTTATATCAAGAAATAGGGTTCGGGGGAGGCGGAGCCCCGGGAGCTGCTCTTATAGCGCCCCCTGATGTCAGATGCAGCCGCCTGAGGGCGGGGGAGGAGTTACCGCTGCTGCTAGGTCAGTAGCCATCACCTGGGTACCCAGTGGCTAATGATGATAATGATGATATTGAAATCCTCAGGAAGGCCCCGGATCATGGCCCAGAAGCACCCCAGAGAAAGAGGGTTGTGTGGAGTCCACCATAGTGGTGGTGCCTCCCTCAGGACATCAGGACCCTCTGTGGACCCTGAAATTCTCAGGACTAGGGGACGCAACAGAGACTGCTCCTAATGGTACACTCTGCCTCAAAAGAGTACTCTGATCCTAAGTACACACAGGCCCCCCAAAACAGCCCACTGATTGGATCCAAGTCATGATTCTCCTAGGGGTCCAGGGCCACCTGGAGAAGGAGGCTACCCTGATGAGAGTTATCTTCAAAAGAGTCAGGAGTAGACTGGGAACTCTCTAGAGAAAATGAGACTGGGTACCAGGAGGACGTGAGCCCATCTTTTCTTTCCATTTCATCTTCTTGTAACTGCCAGGGAGGCCCTGGAGTCTCTGAAGGGACTTTCTCTGAGGAAGGAGATGGTTCTTTCAGCAACGTTTCCACCACTGCACCTCTCCAGCCTTGGGGGAAGATGAAGAGGTAGAAGAAGAATATGATGATGAGGATCCTCTTAAATTTCCCAGTAGAAAGAAACCCTCATCCCGGAGGCAGAGGCACTATTTTCAACCAAGGAGGATACTCAGGAGAGTGGACCCAGGGATCCCAAGTCTTCTGGTCGTCATCCGCTGGGCTGAAAATGAAGTCAGACAGATAAGCACAGAAGCCTGTGACTGTGGGGAGTGCGTGAACTGTGTCAGCTTGGACCGGCAGGCTTCTGGTGGCTAATTGAACTTCTGGTATTGGTGGGAGAATGTGTGGAGACTTGTCACCATCTCATATATGCATGCAGGCAGCGGAGAGGCAGTGACCTGGACCTTTTCCGAGTCTGGGTGGGAGTCTAGGCAGGGAGACTGGGAGGCTGGGCCCATATAATGTTCTAGTTTCTATGTCAGAACTTTTACTGTGCAGCAGGGTTGTTGACGCGTTTTCTTAGGCTCGTGGGTGCTTTCCTAACTCTTGGCTCTAGCTGTCTTTTTGGGTTGTCTACAGTTGGGCTGGTGTTTTTTTGGTGGGACTGGGTGACTGGTTAGGCTGGAGGGATAAGCCCACATGGCTGTTCTCTTGGCCGGATTGCATCGTTGCTTGACTCCGCTGAAAGATAGCAGGCTATGGCAGCAGCTGGTAAGGTTGATTCAGTGGGGCTGGCTGGAATTGCCTTGGGTCAAGCAGGGGACTAAAAAGCGGGGTAGTGCACCTGTAGCTAGCGCACACAATTGCCAGCCAGAAGAGGAAGTGGCTGACTTTTGAACGAGGCTGGAGTTCCTGAAGATGAACTAAGCCCTTTTTATGTGTTTGAGGCTGACAATATAGCATCGGATAAAGAACGAACTAAAGAAGGTCCGCTGGCAGTGATGGTTCATCCTGATAAAAATCTCCATGCCCGGGCTGAGGAGGCCTTCAACGTTTTCGTGCAGCTTGAGACATTGTCAGTAATCCAGAGAGGCGGAAGGAATATGAGATGAAACAAGTGACAGAGAATGAGCTGAGCCCTTCAGTGAATGAGTTTCTGACAAAGCCACAAGATGACCTCACGGAGGCAATGAATACTATAATGTGTAGCCAATTCCAAGGAAAGCATAGGAGGTTTGCAATGGACCGGGACCCTAAGAGTGCCAGATACTGTGCTGGGTGCAGTAGGCTGCACCCTGCTGAGGAAGGAGACTTCAGGGCAGAGTCAAGCATGTTGGGCCTCAAGATCACCTACTTTGCACTGATGGACAGAAAGGCCTATGACATCACAGAGTGGACTGGATTCCAGCATGTGGGAATCTCCCATGTCTCATTTGGTTCTCGGCTACCAGGCACCAGCGGGCGGCAGAGGGCCACTCCAGAGGCCCTTCCTGCTGACCTACAGCCTCCCCATGTTTTGTTGATTTTCGTGTTTCTGTAATGGTTACCATTTACTGTCAAGAGAAGTTTTTGATGAGGGATGGTAGCTACACTTATCTCAGGTATAAGGGTAAAGTTTAGGATATAATAGGAATTATGCTGGGTTAGCAAAGCTGTTGGAGTATATTATTTTCTACGGTCTATGACCTCACTAGCCTTGGAAATCTGGCTAGAAGTCCAGAGCTGGACATGATTTCCCTTCTACTGAGCAGGCCTTAAGTCCATTTAGAGAGCTGTTGATCACCCAACATAGGAGTGCCGCGTATTGCACCTTTATGTATATACTGTCTTGCTGGTCATTGTTGTGACTAACTCATAGGACTATTCAGCTGCGGAGGACTATTGCTTCCTTTTCTTGGCAGCCTGTATGTGTCCCTGTACCATGGTAGCTAGGCTTTCAGGTTAGATCCAGCTCGAATACTCCAAGTACTATGACTTAAGAGTTCACTGTCTTTAGAATTAGGAGCCTCAATCTCTGAGAGGCAACCAAGGACAACAGCAATAGTCTACCTGTGTTTGAACTACCCTGATCAGCCATTCAAAAGAAGGGTTCTCATAACATATACTAGGGTTTTTGTTAGTATATGGCTCTGGTGGGAAGCACTGTCAACCTGAATGGCATAATTTTTCATTGTCAACCCAAATGCCCCTGTCCCTCCTCCTCTTTCCTCCTTCCCTCAACGTGTACTGTGTATATTTATATGTTTTTTATAATTTTAGGTAATTAAAACTATATGACTTCTTGAGGTTTTATCAAGCAACCTTGATGTTATTTGTTCCTCATGTCTCTTCCCTCTGCATTGGAATCACTCCCTCCTTTAGAGTTGGCACACCACTCTGCTAGTTTTTCAGTTTCCCAACTTATACGCCTGTATCTCACTGTTCCTCTCCCCTCCAAACGCCTTGCTGCACACAACTACGTTCCTTCTATACTTTGTTGCTTTCTGTGGTTTCTCTACATTGTATACTCGTTTCTGAAGAATCAGAGCTAAGACCCAGAGACGAGAGAGAAGATGAGGGACTTGTCTTCCTGTATCACTTTGCTCAATATAATATTCTCCCAGGCTGATCCTTTACCTGCGAATTTCATTACTCCACCATTCTTTATAACTGAGTAGTAACATGTTTTCATCATCCACTTATCTGCTGAAGAGCATTTTTGTGGTTTCCATTTTCTGACCATTGTGAATATGGTGGGCATTAAAATTGCTGAAAAAAATGTCTATGGAATGCCATGTTGAGTTCTTTGGGATTAAGCCAATGAGGAGTACAGCTAAATCATATTCTAGAATTATTTTTGGTTGTTTGAGAATTCTCTGAACTTACAACCAAAGTAACTGGACCAATTTGCATTCTCACCAACAATGAATGAAGACTCCTCTTTCTCCACAACCTTGCTAACATTTGTTGTCAGTTGTTTTCTTGATTATAACCATTCTGACTAGTGTTGAAGTTATTTTTATAAAACAATGTTTGTTTCTCTTAGTTTATTTCTTAACCTGGTTATGATACAAATAATTGAAACTCTTTTGTATTTGTTTAAAATTAAGCTTCACAACACAATCTTGAGCAGTTTATGTCTATTCTTAACCCTCTAGGTTATTTTGTCCTACCCCCAGCAAACATCACAGTGTTACCTGAATTTTATAGCTTTCCTTGGCTCCATCTCCTTCCTCCTGATATTTCTTGTATCTCTCCTTCTGTCTGAATCCATGCCTCCTCTCCTAACTCCTCCACCCTTGGCTGGCAGGAAATCCAGCCCTATCCTCTCCCATGTTCATCGATTGACTGTAAGCTGCTTTACTGACATATGGAGAAAATAACTGGGAAACAGAGTTTACACAACATTTAGAAAGGAAATTAGAATTTAAACTACATGATAACCTTATGCCTAGAGACAAGTGTGAGATGAAATCTCAAATTATCAATATCTTTATAATCTTGACTAACATATCAGTTCCTTGGAAACAGGAATAATATTGTGGTTTTTCTGTTTCTTACATAGCCCACTGCAGTGTTTTTGATATAGTAAACATCTACTAAACATTTATTAGCAAATTGCTCAAACTACACTCTATTGGTGCACTCATTTGCTAATAATTGCTTTGTAGATGCTTACTAAACATTCTTCACACTAACATCAAATGTTTCAGCCAGCTCCAGATTTGTTTTCAAAGATATTCAAACAATTGAATTTTAAGTTATATTTGTTAAAGAACAAGTCATTCAGCCACAAGAAACATCTATTACTAAGCATAAACATATCACTCCTGAGTGTTTTTATAATGTGCACTATTTGTAGTACTGATCTCATACTCAGTAAATTAATTCCATGCATTATAGTAGAATAGTTAGTGTAGTAGTTTAGTGTAGGCACCAATCAAAAGCAACACTCTAATTCCCAATTTTTACACCCATCCCTCAGTGTCCACAGAGGACATATTTGTTTCAAAGTACTCCATAATACTAAACTCTAGACATTCCAAAGTACCCTTGCATCTGCATAAACCCTGAATACATCCTGTGTTTATAATAATCTATAGAATATTTATAAAAGCTAACACCATGCAAGTCAGTCCAGTTATTATATTGTAGTGTTTATGGAAAAAAGACAAACTAAAATGTTTGTACATATTTGATACAACGTTTTTATATATTTTTTTGTTGCTTAGGTCTATGTGTGCAGCATTTACTCATACAAAGGTCTGACAATGACATGCTTAAATGCTATTGATTTAATTACGATTCAGAATTATTTAAGGTAGGTTTTTGTGGCTAGCATTTTTATCATATTCTGCATAAAGTACTATTTTTATAGTATTGTTTCTAGTTTGATTTCTATAAATAATTAATAGTAATAATTTGTACATTCTGGGAAAATTTTCAAGGGATATTGATGAATTCGTACAGTTCTTAAGAAGAACTACTGGACCAACATGTCTTCTAATTTGTAAGATAAAATGTAGGAATTATAAAAGGGAAAATTATTGAGCTCCATGAATAGTTTTATGAGAAAAGACAACAAAGAAATGTTAAAATTAAGAAAGGACTCAAGTAAAATACATGAATGTGATTTCCCTGGAAAGAATGTTATATTTTTTCTTTTAATAAAGTTTTTAGAGCTCTGTTTCTTGTGGGTTATTGTAAATAGGAGAAAGAACAAGCCTCCTGCTCCGTACACACTGTGCCCTGCCTTCTAATCCACGCCACGGCCCTCAATGAACTATGGCAGAGAGAAAGAAGCATCTTGTTTAGAAGTGGAGTTAAGCAATGTACTGTCACTAGACAAATAAAGCATTCAGTGAATAGGTAATTATTCTTTACATTGCAAAATAACCAAACTTGCCCCTGAAAATAGTTATATGTTGAATTAAATGGGATAACACACATGTCATTTACTAAGGAAAGGAGGGTATGGGTGATGGAATAAGGAAAATCAGCATCCATTAAGACTCTACAACTTTTTGTTGTTCGCTTTACATCCCTATTGTGGTTCCCATCCTCATTACCTCCTGGTCCTACTCCCCCTCCCTCATCCTCCTCTCCCAGTCCTCAGAAAGGAGAAGCCCTCCTCCCATATCATCCAACCTCAGCCTTTCAAATCTCATTTGGACTACCTCCATCCCCTTCCTCTGGTTGTCTGGCAAGGCTGCCCCTCCAGGGGGACATGATCAACCAGTGGGCACCAGTGTTCATGTCAGAAGTAGCCCCTACAAGGAGACTGTGCTGCTTATCTACTTCATCTGAGTAAGGGGTCTAGGTCCTCACCAGGCTTGGTCTTTGGTTGGTACATCAGTCTCTGCACCACAACTACCACCACCCCACCCGGATTTGTTTTCTCCATTGGTTTCCTTGTAGAGCTCCTGTCCCCTTCAGGTCCTTTTATGCCCCAACTCTTCCAAAAGACTCCCTGTGCTCCACCCCTAAGTTTGGCTGTGATTCTCAGCACCTGCTTCAACCCCTTGCTGGGTGGAGTCTTTCAGAGGACTTCTATTGTAGGCTTCGGTCTGTTCCTTCTCTTCAACTGTTTCCAGTGTCTATTCTATTTGCCGTTCTGTATGAGAACATTTATGCAACTATGTTCATAGCAGCTTTATTTGTAATAGACAGAATCTGGAAACAACCTAGATGTCCCTCAACCAAAGGATGGATAAAGAAACTGTGGCACATTTACAAAATGGAATATGATCAGCTATTAAAAACAAGGAAAATTTGAAATTTGCAGGCAAATGGATGGAACTAGAAAAGATCATCCTGAGTGAGGTAACCTAGACCCAGAAACACATACATGGTATATACTCACTTATAAGCAGATATTAGCCACATAATACCAGATAAGTACACTATGATACACAAACCTAAAGAAGCTAACTAACAAGGAAGGGCCTAGGGAGTCTACAACTTCTTTAATTGCTTGTAAACATTCTCAGTAAGTGTTCAGTGTGTTCTATGAAAACAAATATAAATTGATCTGTAACTTTATTGAGATAAAAATGGGGTTTATGTAGGTAAATACGTTATCCCAAGACTCCTATACTATATATTAGAACTCTGACAGAGTTTCAATCAATATTTGTCTGAATACACCATGTATTACCACTTACTAAAGGAAAGAACTGAAGAAAAACAGTAAAACTGGCGATTCATTTGTAAAGGATATGTTGGTTAACTTTGACATTGACAGAAACAAAGTTCAGGGAATAAGATAAAAATATATTATATTTGCTTCAGACTTTACTATCTTTACTCAACTTAAATTTTTCATTGCCAAAATCATGAGTATGATAAGAAAACAAGTGATTCACTATTAATTGGTGAAGGCAATTTCAACATGAATATAAAGAGATATCTCTGAAGCCGAAGGAGAAGCCTGAAATATTCGGAGATCAGAGTGAAGAGTAAAAGCTAATTATTATAGCTGAAATTTGTGAGTATGGACAATAAGAAAGCCATTAATTCTTTGAAGATTTGACTATGAATGTCTGATTCTTCATACTTACATAAATTGTATTATAATTTCAGCAGCTGAAAATGACCTTAGTGTCAAAAAAAGCAATTCTCGGCTTTTCTACACTATAAAAATTCTCACCTAAAGGCCGTTCATCTTGGCCTCAGTGTTGTCTTTCATCATTTCCTTAATAATGCCTCTTTACCTACCTTGTCAAACACTGTAGAAGATATTCGATGTTAGAAAATTATTCTAGTTTCCTTTCCGTTGAAGTAAAAAAAAATATTCTGACCAAAACCAGAAGAAAGGGTTTATTTTGGCTGACAATTCAAAATAACAATCCGTTTTTATGGTGAAGTCAAGACAAGAACTTAAGGAGGCAGGCATATCACATCCACTATCAAGAACAGAGAGAAAAGAATATGCCAGCAGTTCTCAACCTGTGGGTCAGGACACCTTTGGAAAACCTCTATCTCCAAAAGTATTTACAGTATGACTCATAACAGTAGTAAAATTAACAGTTATGAAGTAGCAAAGACAATAATTTTACGGCTGGGGCCACCCCAACATGAGGAACTGTATTAAAGTGTTTCAGCATTAGGAAGGTTGAGGACCACTGGAATATATCCACACTGCCTACTTGGTCTTTTACTGCTCATCTTGTTTTCTCTATTAAAATACGTTTCAGGTCCAGCTCATGACCAGCTGATCCACCTTTAGGGTGGATCTTAGCACCTCAAATAGCAGTCAAGAGAATCTCTGACAGGTATGCTCATAGGCCACTTAATCTGGATAATTCTCTGTGGAGACTCTCCTGCGGTGATTCTATGTTGTTGGTGACTGACACTAAGCAGTTCAAGCACCACAGAAGCAAGTTGCACTTGGAGACTCCCCTTCCCACTGCTCCCGCGACAGTGCCGTTTCCTCAGTGAATCCTATAAGACATTGACATTATAAAACTGAATGCTAATTATACAATAAGTTATAACCACTTCTATCCTTATCAGTAATGTTCACTAACAGCCCACGGATGGAGATGAACCTAATAAAAGGTTATATAAGAGATATTTACCAAGAAGTAAGTTTCTTTGTGAAAACTGTCTAGACAAACAGGATCTCAAAGTGGCAAATCAAAAAATACAAAACTGAGAACATAGACCTAGAAAAAATAAAAGTTTAAAAACTCATCTACCAAATGTAAACATGGCAGAACGTGATGCCTCATGACCAGCAGACAGCAAGCATGCGTAATTCGTTGAGATATATTCCTAAAGTTGAATTAGATACACTGGAATCAATGAACATGTCTCCAAATTCCTCATCTTTGTTAATAAAGTATCCACAAGGATCAAATCTCAACAAATAATGAGAAGGGTCACTCTGAACAAGGGCAGGCTCAGGATTTATGCAGATGTTGAAGGTAAAGCTGAGGTTTGCAAAATTGAGATCAACAAAGGCAGAAGTTCCTGCAGAGGGAGGGTGGCGGTTTGGAGGGGATGGGGGGTTGAGGGTATTAGGGATGGGGGTGCTGTCAAAAACCACCAAGTGGAAAAAATTAAAGTGTTGTAAGATACACAGTCATAAAGCCACAGACAAGTTGTATGGCTAGGTTACATATTCAGGAATGATTTCCACAGAAATGTGGTAACTATTTCCTCTTGGTTGTACATGATCATTGTCGTCTTGGATAGAGCATCTGAGATAACCTTCCCCAGACCCTCATAGGCTCATGGGATTGGGTCTATGAATATTCTATCACGGAGACACAAAGGGCTCACAAAATGATACTTAAGAGTTTTTCACTGAGACCCATTCCTCTATTCCCCTGGCTATACTAAACTGAAACAGATGTTGAGATTACAGCCAAACATTAGGCTGAGCACAGAGAGACTTGTGGAAGAGTTGAGGGAAGGATAGAAGGGAAGGGACAGGAGATCCTCAAGAAGACCAACAAAGCCAAAACTAACCAGGGCCCTGGAGGGCTTACGGAACTAAAGCCGCAACCAAGGATCATGCACGGACTAGATCTTGACCCCCTACACAGATGTAGCCAACGGGTATCTTGGTCTTCCTGTGGGTCCCCTAATAAGGGGAGCATGACCTGCCACTGACATGGTCTCTGTTGCCTACCCCACTTCCTTCTGGCAGGATTGCCTCACTAGGCCAAAGGGAAAAAAGATGCGCTCAGTCCTAAAGAAAATTGATGTGCTCTGGTGGGTTGAAGGGGAGGCAGCTCCTCTTTCTAAGGATTAGGAGAGGGGGCATGGGGAATCTGAAACCCTCTCCAATCTCTGAAGTCATGGGGCATGCATGCGGAACACACACACATACATGCAATGCATACACATAGAATCACTTTTCTTAAGTTTCAAATCTACCTTGAATCATCATGAGGAAACAGACATAGAGCTGTATCAAGAAGACATGGAGGTACATGACTAAAGTCATAGATTCATTAGGTGTGGCTCTTTGTGCTAATTTTATCTCTGAATGGGGAAGTGGGTGGAGCTTGACAAAAACCCCAACTATCAGATTTCTTTTGACATGACCTTTTTTTAAAATTGAATTCATTTCTCATGGTAACATTTCTAGCCCCTCTATTCAAAGGCTAGGATAAAACCTCAAATGCAGGGGAGGAAGAAAAGCTGAAGAGCTTGCAGGATTTGAATAGAATGCTTGATGGTCATGTGACACGTGAACGAACAATTGCAGAAGATGAGGGAGTCTGTTCCTCGTAGAATATGCTGGACACAGAAGTAGCAGTGATAAAGGAAGACGGATACTTGACATAGTTAAGGAAAAAGGAGTACAGAGGAGCAGCATGAGTAAGGCAAAGAACTTCAGTGGGTGGAGAGAGTTGTCATAGGGAACCAGATCTTAAAGGGTCTCAGAAGAGTCACAAACCACTGCTTACAACACAATGATAATTGTTTGGAGATTATGAAAGTTATTATCTGCTGAGAGGTTGGACTGTGCAGTTATAGGCTACAACTGGGTTTTAGAAGAATTCCTCTGGTTGCCAGATTGAAAATAAGCTTAGGAAAGTGGGCCAAGAGGAGAACCGGGGATGGCAATTGATTAATGAAGCTCTTATAATCAATCGCCTAGAGAAGTGACAACAATGACTCAGACAAATGTTTAGTACTCTGAAAGAAAAGAAAGTGTGAGCAGAGACTACGCTGAGGATATTCTCGGAAGTTCTCAGGACCACAGGAAATTACTCAGGACTTTGACTCTCCATCTAAGCCCCGGGTCTCAATGTGTTGCAAAACCAAACAGTTGGTAGGGCCTTTCCTCCTGAAACTATCAGAAGTCTGTATAATATTACCCACCGAGTACACAGTAAACTTTTAGATGAAACAGTTTATAGTTGTTCTCCTTAAACACCAGTGCTTTTCTACTTCTTCCAATTTGAATCCTTTAAAAGAATTTTAAATTATATGTTCACTTTACACCCCAATGGTAGCCCCCTTGTGTCCTCCCCTCTCAGTCCATCCCACCTACCTTCTTCCCCTAGCCCCAATTCCCTGGTCCTCAGAAAAGAGGAGCTCCACACCACCTACCCACCCAAGCACATCAAATTGCATCAGACCTGAGTTCCTGCTCATCAATTGAGGCCAGCATGACAGCCAGGTTAGGGTAAAGTGATCTGCTTGAAAGCAGACAACAGAGTCCATGTCATAGACAGCAACCGCTCTGCTAACTAGGCGACCCACATGAAGGTCAACTGCCCATTGGTTATGTATGTGTAGGGGGCATAGCTCCACTCTATGTATGTTTTTTGGTTGGTGTTTCGTCTCTATAAACCCCATGGGTCTATGTTAGTTGACCCTGCCGGTCTTCTTGCAGCATTCTTTTTTGCTCCAGGTCCCTCTATTCTTTCCTCCCACTCTTCCACAGGACTCCCTGAGTCCTAATGATTGGCTGTGAGTCTCAGCATCTGATTCAATGAGCTGCTGGGTGGGGCCTCTCAGAGAATGGTTAAGGTAGGGTCCTGTCTGTGAATATAGAAGACTACCTTTAATGGTGTCAGAGGTTGGCTCTCTTGCATGGAGCGGGTTCTCAGGTTGGGCCAGGCACTTTTGGTCACTCCTTCAGTCTCTGTCTTTATCTCTGCACATCTTGTAGGCAGGGTAAATTTTAGTTCGAAAGTTTTGTAGGTTGACTGGTATTCTCCTCCCAACACTATAGGTCCTGCCTGTTTAGAAGGTGTCCTCCTCAGTCTCTGTTGGGGACAAGCTGCATGGCCAATGTTCAACCATCTTGTCAGAACCTAGGTTCCTATTTCTCCAGAAGTCTGCCATTCACCAGAAACTAGCTGACCTTGTCGTAGGTCAGCAGTTAGACACCTGTTGTGCTTTATTGTGGGGGCTGGTCCATTCGGAGCCGGCCCAGGGTAATTCAAGGCTCTGCATAACTTCCTCCTTTCAGCCTCTGCAGACCTCTGCAGATGCCATTTAGCAGGTTAGCTAGGGAATTTCCGAGAGATAGTTAGCTAAGATAAGATAGGAATTGTTCCGAGATGAACCACAGGATGTTCCCCTGCTGGTATCATCTGGAGGCATTCTCGGGCCCTCCCCCTACTGCTTAGCTCATGCCTCTACCCCATATAAGCTTTTGCTTTTGATTCAATAAACAGACCTTGATAGGAATTCTACTTGGTCTCGGCTCTCTCTTTTTTGTCCCATCTTTTCAGGTATGGCTCCCCTCGCGACCCCATAATTACTGGTCCTGCTGGACGGAACAGTCTCATGTTCCCTGCTGCTAGGAGGCTCAGCTGGAGACATCCCCCGTATCCTCCCAACAGCCTACCTAGTCTCCAGCTTGTCTCAGTAGTACCCTTGCCTTCAGCTTCCCTTTTCTCTCCATGTCCTCAAACCTCCCCTCCCTACTCTCCCCACATCTGATCCCCGCCCCCTTGTCTACTTCCCTACACCCACTCCTACCCTGTTCCCTCTCTGCTTCCTCTTCCACTGTCTATTTTATTTCCCCACCTGAGTAAGGTTCAAGGAGGCCTTCCTTGGTCCCTCCTTGTTACTTAGCTTCTTTGGGTCCATGAATTATATTATGGTTATCCTGTAATATATAGCTAATATGCACTTATAAGTGAGTACACACCATGTGTGTCTTTCTGAGTCTGGGTTACCTCTCTCAGAATGATCCTTTCAAGTTCCATCAATTTGTCTATAAATTTCATGGTTTCCTGGTTTTTAATAGTGGAGTAGTATTCCATTATGTAAATGTACCATATTTTGTTTATGAACATAGTTGTGCAAATGTTCTTGTTATGTGGTGGTATCTTTTGGGTATATGCCCAGAAGTGGTAGAGCTTGAATTCTTTTTGTTTAATTTAGTTTTGAAGTTTTATTTAATTTTATACAATATACATGATGATATTTCCCCTCCTCGGATTCCTCCTAGGAGGATCCCTAGATCCCTCCATATCCTCCTCCACCCTTCCATTTTCTGTTTGTTTGTTTGGTTTGGTTTGTTTTTTGAATTCTTAATGACCCTTCTTTTAAACAACATCCAGGTTTTCTCTTTTATCCTCTGAGCCTCCTGAGTAATTTCTAATAGTATACTTTTTTTAGTTCCCTTTGACACCCAAGTTCTTTTCCTTATGATGGCATTCATCAAACTTGAATTGAGCACGTATTTCACGCTAGGTTCTATATTATATGGTAAAATATGTGACAGACATTTAGGTGCCTTGAACATTGGAGGTCCTTGATTAAGAAAAAAGTTTAGGGGCTGGAGAGATATCTCAGCAGTTCAGAACATGTTTTGTTCTTGTAGAGAATTCAGATTCAGTTCTTATAAACATGACAGCTCACAACCATCCGTAACTCAAGTTCCATGGAATGTGATGATGCCTCTTCTGGCCTCTGTGGGCAACAGGCATGTATGCGTTGCACATATATGCATGCAGGGAAATACTCAATAAATTATTTGAAAAATAGTTTAAAATCGGAGCAGAGCTAAAGTTTGATGATTTCTAAACAAATAATCCATCTAGGACTCACTATTTCCATAAATTCAGATTTCTTATTCACTAAACTTGTGGCAATTATCTTTTTAAACTATGCTATAAAATAATGAATGTACATCATCTCAGATAATTGGATGACTTCATGTGTCAAATTTTAAAAGTAAGGCAATTCTTGCCAACTGAACACCTTTCAGACTACTTAGTTTATAGAAGGATAAATTATGCTTACATTATTCAGATGTCTTTATCTCTATCTTCTGGAAAAAAGAAACCAAGCATAATTAAAATACTGAGATTATAATAGTAATGATTCCCACATCAATTTACTTTGGCTCTTTTCTCAATTTGTAAAAACCTTTTTACTTTAATTATTTAAACAAATTATGAAGAAAAATTTTTCTAAAGAAATAATAATATTATTTTCTTGTTTCCAGGAATTCTGTGAGCATAGTCCACTTAGATACCAGTGTCTTCCACATTTTGTACATTATAGAAATAAGTTAGATATTAAACACTATTAAATGTTTTCCTAAATTCTTATAGATAGTAAGTGGCAAAATTATGAAACAGCTTAATACTATTTCACAGAGTAAACATGAAATTTCAAAATTCTTTTGTCTAAATCTTAAAACACACAAAAAAGACACACTATAATTAAAAGCAAATTCTCATTTAAAGATTAGCTAGCTTCTCCCTTGATTAGGTCCTTTTTCTTATCCTAATAACTAAAATGGCTTGGCGTGAGTTTCTTCCCTGTTGGTATTTTAGGGTTTAACTGAACATGAGAAATCAAAACTTGCATTATGTAAAATGTTTAAGCTATATAACAGAACAATACCACATATGAAAAGCAAATAATAATCATGATCACACATCAAAAATGCATTAAAATTAAAAGGAATTTCTCTAATACCCAAGAAAAAATGAGCTATTTCTTTGCCAATTAATGAAATGAAATGTGTACATAATTCATTCATTTTCATTTATTATGGTATAGTACCTTAAAGAAATTCGTAATTTGGATAACCATATTAAAGAATTCTTCCTACATTTACTGATTTGTGTGTATGCATGTGCATGCATACATACCACAGCACATGTAAGAATGTCAAAAGACATCGATAAGAGGTTACTCTCTCTTTCTACCACATGGGTTCCGAAGATCACACTTAGGTTTTGGCAGCAAGCCAAACCATCTTATTGGCCCCTGTCAGGAATTTTAAGAGCATTTTATATTGAAGGTTTGAGAGTTTTTCTCAAAGAAATATGAATTGTGTCAATTGCACAGCAGAAAGTGGTAAAGAAAGTAAGAAGTTCAGACATATAAAGTGAACAAACTTAATTTCATTTATTTCACCCAAATTTTAAGGTTGTGGATCTTAGAAGAAAGTCTGAAAATAAACCAAGCCAATTCTTATATTTTACTTATCATAAACATGAGGACCAGAAAGTTTAAGACCATACTTAGATCAAAGGTTTGCCTATTAGTTTAGCAAGAATTAGACTAAAGCATTTGAACACACATTCACCCACTAACAATCTGCATATATTTTGGTGGCTTCAAACCTGAACCACATATTTATGAGGCCATTTTTCAATTTTTCAATTTTAAGTATAGGTACAACTCTGTTTTCTGTATATATACTCAATTTTAAATTAATAAACCTTTTTGTATTACCTAGCTTCCATTTAATTATCTTTAAGTAAAAAATTTTAAAGTATGTTAAAAGAATTACCTATTCTTGTCCCATGTAGCAGTATCTCTGAATCTCACCTGTCAATTCTGTCTTGGTCAGTATTCTAATGCTGTGAAGAGACATCATGACCACGGCAACTCTTATAGAAGAAAGCATTTAACTGGGGCTGGCTCACAGTTTCAAAGGTTTTAGTCCATTATTATCATGGTGGGAAACATGGCAGCATACAGGCAGACATGGTTTTGAAGAAATAGCTGGCAGTTCTATATCCAGATCCACAGGCAGCACGATGAGAGAAACTCTAAGTTTGGAATGGGCCTTTTGAAACCTCAAAGCCCACACCCAGTGACACACTTCCTCCAACAAGGCCTCATCTCCTGACTTTTTCAAATTGTGCCACTTCCTGGTGACCAAGTATTCCAATCTATGAGCCCATGGAGGCCATTGTCACTGAAACCACCAGAGTGACTTAACCTCTCACATACCCTTAATTCTTCTAGATCTGAGACTGAGCTCTTCATCCTGGGTCTCACTTTAGTTAATACTTTCAGGTCTCCACAGTCACTCATCTGAATGAAAATATCTACATCTTTGATATCACAAAGTCTATTACTTTTCCAAATGCACTAACTTTTCTCAAAATTTGGATTCCTACTGAAGACAAACATGTTTTACTATCACAGTCCCAGACTTATCATCTGTAGTATGGCTATTTAATTGCAATTAAAAATTTCTCTCCTTGAGGGAGTCTCATAAGCAGGATAAAGTAACAAAACTTACAAGACCCATGAAGGAAATGAACCTTACTAAGCTCAGGAAACTCCTGAAACTCATAAGATTCATAAAGCCCTGTCCTGACATATAAACAGCAAGAGTTACTGAAGCCAGGTGGTTGTCCCATCAGCCAAGCTGCCTTCTAGTTGTCCACGCTGGAGTGGGCTTTTTAGTGATAGCAGCTATCTTAGAGTCACTCATGCTCCTGTATTTAGCTTTTATTCAATACCTATAAGTATTCTTTATAAACTCATTGGTTCACTAGGCTAGACTTGGATGTATTGTTTCTTTGAGATATTCTCATTGCTTATCTGGAGTGAATACATGTTAGTTCAAATATCTCCAGGAAAACTTGCATAGCATTCTCCTTTCCTGATTTGAAGAAATCTATAATAGAAACAGAAGAATGTCAGAATTATAGTGTAGAACTTGTGACAATCAATGAACTGTCATAAGAGTTCTTAATTTAATTGAGCCACATGAAAAAAGAATTTTCATTATTGTTATAGAATTGTAAGTTTTTACATTTTGACAACTGAATTATAAATACCTGAGCCCTAAGGGAGGAGTCTCATTAAAATGTATATGTTGTCAATAATATAAATATCTTGGAAAATAGTGACTTTACTAGTTTCTGCATAAATATCATGTATTTTCCAGTTTTCCCATCGTAAAGTTATATTAAGCACCAAGGATAATTTTAAGTTTTGTAATTAGTTTGCTCCAAGGAGTAAGGAGTTTTAGAAACCATTAAAATAATTTTCTGTTTCTTGCAGAGCTTAAGAGGTGACACATTCTTTCTCTGTTGTGTTCAGGATAGGAAACGCATTGCTTAATATACAGAGGAAAATGATGGAGTGTGATTATTGAGTGTAGATAATAAGCCTTTGTTGGTGGGAGATAAAGAGGGGGGGTAGAGAGAGAAATCCAAAAACCTAAAACCTACCAATAAGCTAACAAATAATGACTTAATCAATTGTCCTCCCTCCACCCCAAATTCCACTCTGAAGGACTTAAAGAACTGGCTGTAAATCTTACTAGCTTCATGAACTATCTGCCCAACCCTGAGGGGAAAGCTAGTAAGAAGTCATAAAGGTCAAAAGGAGACTCTAGCTAACTAAAGAATTTAATTACTTTCAGGACTCTAAAAAATAAAAATAAAAGAGAGGAAATACAGTTGAGGGGGAAATGTAGGCTAAGGATTTCAGGTCATTCTTCAGAAAATCTTAAACAAATTTAATTCTCTATGTTAGTCATTATTATCTCCGATAAGTCAAACCAAACCAATTGGCACTTTCTAGTGTGTTAACACATTCACAACCAGAAACTGGTAATGGTTATAATTCCTGCTTTATACATGAACAGATGAACTTCTAGGGGGATTAAGTGCTACATTGCTCAATAGAAGACCTCAGGAAAGCATCAGACCCTTTGTCTCTTAGCTGTAATGATGACACTATTTGAAAATATCTATCAGATAGAGGAAGCTGCCCATTTTCCAAGATTTTGTTAGCTGTCAATAAGACTGGCTGCTAAATTTTGTCTAGTTTTTTTTCTACACTGAGATAGTTGTGGGGATTTTTTCTCCCTTAACATGTCTGTCTGACGCACTACTTTAATTGTGAATAAAACACTAGAACAACATTGCCTTCCTGAAAGTCTTCATTCGGTATGATGCATTCAACTTTTGAATATTGATGTAGTCAGTTTGCTCATACTTTGTTGATACTCAGTCTATTTCCATAAGACATATTTGCCTTTACTATTCTTGTAGTGAAACTGTGGGATGAGGTGGAACCCATAAAATATTATGAAAAAATTTTTCTCCTTGGGAAAGTCTTTTTGTAAGATTAGTACATTTTCTTCACTGCATTTTTAATGAAATTCATCAGTGAAGCCATGTGGCCCTAGATGCTGTCTTGGGAGGGTTCTGTACTTACGAATTCAAGTTATTTAAGAGATGTAAAGGCTATTATGACTTGTCATGGCTCTATGCAGGGAAGTTATGTTCTATAAATCATCTGTCTAGCCATCTAGAGTCATCCTTTGAATAGCACATCCTCGATAAAATCCTATCTCTAATTAAACTCAAACAGTACTTTCAACAGTTTAGAGGCTAGAATTCAAAAGAAACAACAAGATCACCTATGGCTAGCCATTTTTCTGTCTTGACTTAAAAATGACCTACCCCAACAGACTCTGCTAATGTGATTTCTTCACTCCATGCACTACTTTTTTTTCAGTTTATATATATTCATGGGCCCTTTTCACTTCCAGGAGTGCATAGACCCTTCCTAACTCCCCTCACCTCCAGTACTTAGGTTCATGTTTCACATATCAAATGCTGTCTTTCCTCAGAGAAGTCTTAGACACCACAGGCAGATCCTGAATAAGTTTGAGGCTTCTAGCTTCTGTCCTCAGAGCTCCCCAGTGGTGTCCTTGTCTGTCTCCTACCTCACACGGAGTAAAGTCTACCTCCCCTCCAGGCTAAAATCCCAATGAAGTCTTGAATCACCCTAGGATGTCTATGACAATAACTTGAGAGATAGCATAGTAATTGCCATGTTGGGCTGAATTATTTATTGAGGAGTTAAACAATAGACTGGATGAATGTCTTGTGGATTTTGGATAGTCTTTTTTATTTTTCTCCAGCATCATGTCTTCATAGCTATTGCGATGAGCTAATTCATTTTAACATTTCAGCCAAGCAGAGCATAATGATTTCATCGTTTTCTCACTTCACCTATATATTTAGAGTTCTCAAATTAATACAATGCTATTATGAGGCTACTGAAAACCAAATGTGAGGATTTTTTGACCCGTATTCTGTTTTTTTTTTTTTTTTCTATATACCCAGAGACCTGTAGACCTGTATTCACAAATGGTGTGATCCTGCTAAGGCAATGAGCCACTTTACTAGTTTTAGTTTCTTATCCAAATCTGAAATAAATCATGTTACCTTATTCTCCTAGTAATGTGTGAAAATGTTTGATAAATCATAAAATGTTGCAGAGAGTTAGGAAGTTTTTAATAGTAGTAAACTTTATCATTATAAATTATGAATATTTGCCTTGGAAATAAGCTTTATTCTGCATGAGTACATACACCCTTTAAGTGCTGAATCAAAGTATGCATACATATTCTATGGAAATTTATTCCAACCCCCTCTGTATCTCTCTCTCTCTGTCTCTGTCTCTCTCTCTCTCTTTCTCTCTCGAGTGTGTGTATGTGTATGTGTGTGTGTGTGTGTGTGTGTGTGTGTGTGTGTATGTGTGTGTTAGATGTCCATGTCTGTGCATGCACATACAGAAGCAGAGAAGAACATCAGGTATTTATATAGTCTCTCTCACTTCTGTCTTAGCACCTAAGGGTCCCTCACTAAATATAAGCCTGATGGTTCAGCTAGGTGATGCTGATACACACACACACACATACACACACACACACACACACACACACACACACACACACACACACATACATGCACACTCCTGAACAGTGTCCTAAGGAATTTTCCTGGTATAGAACAATTAAATCTATCCACCACAGGTTGAATGATCTGTGACAGAAGTCCCCATCCTGAGATGGAAGGAGCCCAGGGCCAGTCCTTCCAAGTCTTAGAATTCTTAGAGATGCCAGAAAACACACTGAAACAAGGGATAAAATCCAAACTGTAATTCAGAAATGAGATGGCTGCTTCCATACAATTCAAACAGGATCCAAGAGTTTCACCAGTAAACCGGCAGCTTTGACCTTGCAGAAAAGTCCTAATGATGACCAGAATTCAGTTCAGCTGCCATCAGCAATATTACCTATTCATTGGGTTATGTTTATTTATTCTTAGCATCAAACATACTTACAAATGGACAATATGCTTAACTTGTATTTGCTCTCTCTTGGCATCAGCATACACAGTATCACATGTGCTTAACAGAGAAGGAAAAAAGCTAGTTTGTAAAATTAATTATATATGTGATACTGAACTTGTCTTCTCCTCCTACTCTGGCCAACATCAGCTGAACCTTGCTGATTTTTCTCCCAATTTCCAGCATATTTGGTTTAAATAGTTTTAACATCAGCTACCTCTGTAGGTAGGATTCATTGAAACTTAGAAAAAAAACATGAAGAAGAAAGTATAGAATAGCTTTAAAAATCTCTGCACATTGATCTGGAAGGAGACAAACACTCTGCAACAAAACACATTTTTATGTGTTGAGTTCTTTCTTCTAATTGCAACTGTGGAATTTGGAAATAACACAGCAGTGTGACATTGTCCCCAGAGGAGCAGGCAGGCTTCCAAGAGACTGGAAGGACATTTCCTTTATTGAATTCATTGCAGTTCAAGGTCTGCCCTTCAGTTATATAGACTCAGAAAACTAATATATCAGATCTGGAGATAAGTGGATCGTCTATATCAACCAGGCTTCTAGAGGATAATGCACAAAGTTATCAATTAATTAATCAACAGTAGAAACTGTGGTAACCCAGGATCACATGATGAGAGTATTCTGAATCTTATGAATGCACATTAGACGATAAAGCATAATTTTAGAAATACTAGGTGAATAGGGAATCAGAAGCAAGAAGTTTGTCTGGGTGATTTGCATTAATCAATGCCTCCAGGGAAAGATAGCCCGCCTTATACGCCCACATTTCCTGCAGGAATCTGTTTGTGAACTTGATCAATCCACTCTTTGACCAACTCTTTGTTTGTTTGTTTGTTTTGTTTCTTTCTGACGCTGAATAACTGCCGGGACTTAAAAAACTTTTAGTACGGGTTCAGTTTATTGTGTTTAGGCAAGAAAGCTCTAGTAATACTATCAGGGATTGACCAAATTGTTAAAGGCTAATGTTAAGAAATGTACTTTGCACACACACACACACACACACACACACACACACACACACACACACGCACACGCACACGCACACACATACACACACACACACACACTTTTTACTATAAGCATATGGTAGAATGACCTTGCATAATTAAAGAAATATACTGGTCTCCTCCTGCCCTCAGCTACCCCAGTCTATTCTGAAATTCAAATTCCAACACATGGATCTGGAATCTAATTATATATTCATTATTTATAATATAAATGGAAGAATACAATTTCTGAAAATGATTGTTCTATTAATGAAAACTGAGACTTTGCATGGACCATAAGAACCAGTTAGGTTGTATGGGGATTGTGAGTGACAGAGGAAATAATAGTAGATGCAGAACACTGATGGAAGATGCTGGAATCTCAAAAGCTTAATTTTTTTGCTCTAACGTGGTTTTAGATCATAAACGAACTCTTCAATTGAGATGTAATCTGAATAAATTAATTAAATAAATTAAAATAAATAAATAAATGAACAGACTCTTCACAAACAGGATACTCTTTATATTTTATTGTGTCCCATCTCCTTGTTAGATTTTTAGGGCAAAATCCTGCAAAGTAACCTTTCTTTAAGTATGTTCTTTTCTCTTTTTACAGTTCTATGTGCATCCCTGGAAAATTCTGATTTCTGGTATGACTAGAGAGAAAAGAAATAGTAGAGATGAGGCAAATCATTAGGAAAAAAGGAACATGACAGAATGAAGTGTTCTTCAAGCTTAAATGCTGTTTGCTATTTGATAGTCTCCTTTCAGAAGAACAGAAAATAATCAAAATAACCAAAGGCTCCACAGGAATGTCCCAACTTTTGAATGGTGAAAAAAATGGCAAATTTATAAAACTCAGCTGCAAGGATTCTGTTAAATTAAATAACAGAAGCCTAAAGAGAACATTTTGTGCTAATTATACAACAAAATCTGTGCAGATATCTTAAAACAAAAGGAGAAATAAGAAGTTGGCTCTAAATTCAATAACAGAAAGTGATACAAATTTCAAAACTGAAACTGCCAAATTACTGCAGACTAAACAGATTCTATTTTGCCTTGTGAGGTTTAAGGACAGAAATTGTGGGTTTATATCTTCTGTACTTTTATTATTTTTAAGAAATATTGTAACTGATCTTTTCTCAAGCAATTTAAGAAACTAGGTAAGAGCAACATATACACAACTAGGAATTGTGGTGCTGCATACGTTGAGCTCAGATCAGCCCATGAAAAATGGATTCATCTTTTATCAGTCCAGCTGGAACCAGAACTCCTATAACTCATAGTAATGGGAAACAGATCCAAACCTGACTGTTAGGTCCAGAGCAACGCTAACGTCAGTGCAGATAAGGAGAATGGAGTAGTTACTTTTCTGTTGCTGTGATAAAAACACCCTGGCCAAAGGCAACCTGAAGAAGAAAGCGTTTATTTTGGTTCTAGAGGGAGATTCTGTCACGCTGGTGAGGCATTGGTAGCAAGCTACTGGCGAGATAAGAAGACCAAGAAACTGAGAGACCATATGTCAGTCACAGTCATGAGGCAAAGGCAGGAAGCTGGAAACACACTGAGGCTATATAAGCCCATACCCCACCCTTAGTGAACATATTTCCTCCAGCAAGGCCTGGCCTTCTAAACATCAACAATCTACACCACCAACTGGGGATTACGTGTTGGATCAGTAAGCCTACCAGGGGAATTTCTCTTTCCTTAAAGCCACAATAGGTTGTTTATTTAACTTAAAGCACAAAAGCATTTGATGCTAATCATAGTGACCCCTATATAGTGCAGGAGCATCACTTACACAAACACAGACTCTCACTAGATACATATGCATAGCTGCCTAGTTATTCTAGGTGTGTGTGTGTGTGTGTGTGTGTGTGTGTGTGTGTGTGTGTGTGTGTGTGTGTTCCTCAAGTGTGAATTCTAAAATGTTATATTGAAGTCTAAGTAACACATTTCTCATGAACAAGAGTTCTAAACACTGAAATATGAGAACGTGAGTGGTAGCTGAATCTAAATCCTTTTTTTCTCTGTAGAGTGATACACAGTGGTTAGGAGAATGAACACTGTAGTCTTAATGCCCAGTCTTGAAGCCTGGTTTTCCCAGTGTTTAGATGTGCAATAGGGGCAGTTACTAAATTCCCCAAACATCAACTGCCTTCTCATCTCTAAGGCAGTGATAACACTAGTACTTAAGTCAGAAGGCCGGTATACAGACCAGCAACGTAATGTGTGTAAAAGTGGGAGAAAGCAAGACAATTATTAAGACTAAGTAGAAATACCCTAGGATATAGTTTAGGAACTATACAAGACTTTATTTTAGAGATCTCTAATATTATTTAATAACTAATAGAAGAAAAATACTATTTTTGTCCGAGAGAGACAAGTTACTATTGGTATTGGTAACTCATGGATCAATAAAGAATAAATATGAAATCTCACACTTTAGACTATAAAAGGCACTTTTATTTGCCTGTTTCAGTTGTTGTCTGGGAAGCTTACTGACTCCTTATCCTAACCTAGGCCTAGGCCTAGAAGCTTCTAATCTCTGTACAAGCTAACCTAGGCCTAAAATGTTTTCAGACTCTGGGACTTACTGCTTAATAAGCTCACACTTTCTTGCTCCTATTGAGGTCTAGGCTGGCTGGTTCAACTAAGATGTTCTGGCTCACACTTCTTTCACAGCTAACTTATTCTATCTGACTTCTCTCTTGGTCTCTGGATTGCTCTGTGTGACCTCAAACTAATTCCAGCAATCTTTTCTATTCTTCTAGCTCTTTCTCATTCTCTGGCTCATATGGTCTCCACTTGAGTCTCTCTGCAACCTGTCTCTCTATTGCTGTCCCTGTAAAACTGCCTTCTTTTCTCTCTTTTCTTCTTCTTCTCCTCCTCCTCCTCCTCCTCCTTCCTCTCTCTCTCTTTCTCTCTCTCATCCCTTAAGAAGCTTCCCTTTCCCCTCTCTTCTTCCAAGAGTTGGGTTATCCTAGTCCCTCAAATAATTCCCTGATTTTTTTTCTGCCATTCAATTAAACACCACTTTCAAACATGTTACGTCTCCCTATAAACTAATGTAACTTTATAGTTTTATTGTTTGTGATTAAAGGCTTCTACCACCATGCCTGGACCTAAGCTTCTTCTTTTTTTAAAATATATTTTATTAATTTATTCATATTACATCTCAATTTTTATCCCATCCTTTGTATCCTCCCATTCCTCCCCCTCTTCCATTTTCCCCTTACTCCCTTCCCCTATGACTGTGACTGACGAGGCCTGGTGGCACTCAGAGGAAGGATAGCAGGCTACCACGAAGAGACTTGATACCCTATAAGCTTCTTTTTTTAAACTGATACTTGTATTATACCAGAATGGCCTTGAACTCAGTTATGTTTGCCTCTGTATCCTGTATTAAAGGAATATTTGTATCCAGGCCACACAGATAACACAGACATAGAAGTTATTTGGATGTGATCTCTTGCTAGAGCATCTGTGTTCTGAATTAGAGATCCTCTACAGCAGACATTTTTCTTGAATGGTAGGTTCTACAAGTGATAGCATGTGTAAACCACATTTGCTTCTGAAGATGGTAGTTCTCTTCTCCAAAATGTATCAGGCACTGAGTAAGTTCCGTCTTCCATCTAGACAAGTGGTCCTCAACTTGTGAGTGGTGAGTGCTTTGGGAGTCAAACAACCCACAGGAGTTGCCTACAACCACCAAAAAAACGCATATTCATTATGATTCATAACAGTAGCAAAATTGAAGTTATGAAGTAGCAACAAAAATAATTTATGGTTGGGGTTACGACAACATGGGGAGCTGTATTAAAGGGTCACAGCATTAGGAAGGCTGAGAACCACTGGTCTAGATTCAATATGATAATTTCCAAAGTCATGAGAGGATGATTGATGACTAAAAACTTCCGTAATTTCACCTGAATTACTTACACTAACATGTATTAAATGTAAAGGAAGTCACTAATCATTTCATCTACCATCAATAATTTGAGCCCTGCCACAACACCGTCTCATTTACTGCCACACAGCTGCTCCTAAGGAACAGACCACCCCCTAGGCAACGAGATCAGAAAACATACCCTTAGCATAGCAAAGTTTGCCTGGCACCCACCAGTTCAGTGAAAGGGGTCAGTTTTTGTACTTTAGTTAGCCATAGGGCATGGAGATTGTGAGAGCGGTTTTGGCTAGCAGCCTTCATGATAGTATATACTCTGCCGAAGCCTTTAATGTTTACTGTATCTCAGTTTTCCCACATCTAAAATGGGTAATAATGCCTCCAGTGCCAGTGACTCTTATGATCAACTGAGACAAAACATGCAATATGCTTATTTTGCCAGGAAACACTATTATCATGTTTACTGTAATCACTTGCTATTTAAAATACCAGGAGACACCCGAGTGTGCACCATATCTGAAGAGCAGGACAGCAGTGAGAGCAAAGCAACTGACAGGCCATGCAGTGGACCCTCAAACCCAAAACATCTATCAAAAGACCACAGTGTGGGAAACTCATGGGTCCAACCCAGGTCACCTGCCTAAACTTTGGAAAAAATACCAGGCTCCTGCTAGTGTGGCCTCAACTGCAGGCCTTCTGATAAGAGGAGCAGTATGGGCACCCCCTCTCACTGCACAAAGACCTTCCAGATACTGTGGCTTGCAGCCCCAACCTTGGATCTTCCTGTGGAGTGGGGCTCCAAACCTCAGGGCTTCCTGACTCAGGGAGCACAGTGTCTGAGAAGAGTGACTGAATACAGTGTTTGGGTAGCGGTACCTCATTAATCTTGGAGCAAGAAAATGAGTAATGGGAAAGCCTACCCCATGACTTTGCTTGGTATGAGGAAGGTCACTGCACTCCTGAAGAGTCCACTTGGTCCCCATGATCATACATCTGAGGAGATTCTCCAGAAAGTCCCTGAAAACCACCTGCCAGTCCAAAACCATTCCCAGGAATCTGAGAAGGGCACTTACAGGAATATCCAGCTTCTTGTCAAGGGCTCTTTCCACACCCCTGAGAACTCCAGCAGGAAACAGGACCTACTAACCAACCTCATAGACAATCAGATGGGTAAAGGCCAGGATAAAAACACGACAAACAAAAAAACAGAGCAATATGGCATCTTCAGGATCCAGTTATCCTACAACAAGCATCCCCAGATCCACTAACACAACTGGAACTAAAGAAAACGACATTAGTCTACGCTTATGAAAATAATAAATGAGAAAGTGAAAACCTTAAAGAAATAAAATAAAGTACAGACGACAGTCTGAGGCCTTTAGAGAGGAAATGAACATATCACTGAAAGAATTCCAGGAAAATACAAAGAAACAGGTGAAGAAATTAAACAAATCTATGAAGAAATGAGGGAAAATAAAAGCAAACAGATGAAGGAAATCAATAAAATGGTTTAATATCTGAAGATGTAAATAGAAAAAATAAAGAACAAACTGGGGAAATCTTGGAGAGGGAGAAAACAGGAACTAGAGATGTAAGTATCACGAAAGAAACACAAGAGGTGGATGAAGGAATCTCAGGTGTAAAAGACACACTGGAAGAAATCGATGCACCCATCAAAAAAAATGTTAAATCTATAAAGTTGCTGACACAAAACTTCCAAAAAAATCAAGGACAACAAAAAGACGAAATCTAAGAATAATAGGAATAGAAGAAAGAGAAGATACCCAGCTCCAAGGTACAGAAAATATTTTCTTTCTGTTGTTGTTGTTGTTCTGAAATTTTTTCAGCCATATATTTCTTATTAAATGTTTTACATATATTTATGTTATTACACACACACACACACACACACACACACACACACATATATATATGTATATATATATACAATAAACTACCTACAGCAAGAAGAACCATGACACAATCAGGAATTATATATATATATATATATATATATATATATGTGTGTGTGTGTGTGTGTGTGTGTATGTGTGTGTGTGTGTGTGTGTGTGTTACATTCATAGTGTTCTGGCTATTTTATTCAGCAGCCTTGAAGAAACCATCTTTCCTATCTTGGTGAGTCTAAATTTCTGAATGTAAGTCAATGTCTATCATATCTCATCATTATCAACATAAGACATCTATCTAGACCTAAAAACATCTTAACCCCTAAAAAACTATGCTTAGTTATAAAACAAAACTATCTGGTCTTCAACCCCATCAGAGACTTGAGAAGGAATAAAATGAGTTACCTGAGTATACATGAAGTCCAGGTTAACAGCTTTCCAAATGAGACGATGACAGAGACAGTTTGCTGCCTGAACAGCTTTCAACAAAATCATAGAAGAAAAATTCCTCAATCTTAAGAAAGAGATGCCTATATGCATGCAAGAGACCTACAGAACACCAAATAGATTAGACCAGAAATAAAATTCTCCTGTCATATAATAATCAAAACTCTAAATATACAAATGAAAGAAAAAATTTAAGTGGCAAGGCAAAAAGGCCAAGTAATATATAATGGCAAACCTATCAGAAACACACCTGACTTCTCAGCAGAAACTATAAAAGCCAAAAGGGCCTGGAGAGATGTCTTCTAAACCCTGAGACCACAGATGCCAGTCCAGACTACTATACCCAACAAAAATTTCAATCATGACAAATGGAAAAAAAGATATTCCATGATAGAAAAAACTTAAACAATATTTATGCTCAAATCCAGCATTATAGAAGATACTAGAAAGAAAACTCCCACCTGAAGCTATTTACACCAAGTAAAACATGGGATATGAATACCTTCACTATAACAAAACCAAAAGCAAGCAAGCACACAATCACACTTCCACCACCAACACTGAAATAAAATGTTCTAACAGTCACTGGTCATTAATATCTCTCAACATCAATGGACTCGACTCTCCAATAAAAAGACACAGACTAGCAGAATGGATGCATTAACAGGACCCATCATTTTGCTCCATACAAGAAACGCGCATCAACCACAAAGATAGACATTACCTGAGATTAAAGGTCTGAAAAAGGATTTTCAAACAAACAGACCCAAGAAGAGGTCTGGAGTATCCATTCTAATGTCTAATAACATAGATAAGCTAATCAACTAAAATGAAAACTAATCATACTCATCAAAGGAAAATTCCACCAAGAAGACATCTCAATTCTGAACATCTATGCCCCAAATACAAGGGCATAGATTCATAAAAAGAAACATTACTAAAGCTTAAATCACACATCACACTCCACACATTAATAGTGGGAGAATTTAACATTCCAATCTCACCAATGGACAGATCATCAAGACAGAAACTGAATGGAGAGATAATGAAACTAACAGAGCTCGTGAATCAAATGGACCTCACAGACATCTACAAAACTTTTCACCCGAACACAAAAAAATATAACTTCTTCACAGCACCTCAAAGAACCTTTTCCAACATTGACCATATAGTATGTCACAAAGCAAGTCTCAACAGATACAAGAAGATTGAAATAATCCTATGTATCTTATAAGATCACCATGAACTAAAGCTGAACTTAAACAATAATACAAATTATAAAAGACCTATGCACACATGGAAACTGAATAATTCTCTACTCAATGATTGGGTCAGAAAATAAAGAAAGAAATTAAAGGCTTCCTATAATTCAATGAAAATAATAGCACAACATCCCCAAATCTATGGGACACAATGAAAGCAATGCTAAGAGGAAAGTTCATAGCACTAAGTGCCTTCATAAAGAAATTGGAAGCATCTCATACAAGCAACTTAATGGAACACCTGAAATCCCTAGGAAAAAAAGAAGCAGTCACACCTAAGAGGAGCAGATGGTTCAGACTTGGGCTGATATCAATAAATTAGTAACAAAGAGAACAATTCAAAGAATCAATGAAGCCAAGAGCTTGTTCTTTGAGAAAATCAACAAGATGGACAAGCCCATCTTCAGTTAGCTGAACTAACTAAAAGGCAAAGGGAGACTATCCAAATCAGCAAAATAAAAAATGAGAAGGGAGGCATAACAACAGATACCAAAGATATCCAAGGAATGATTAAGTCTTACTTCAAAAGCCTATATGATACAAAATTTGAAAATCTGAATGATTTGGACAATTTTCTTGATAGATTCCATTTAACAAAATTGAATCAAGATAAAGTAAGCAGTTTATATATCCCCTAAGGAAATAGAAACAGTCACAAAAGTCACCCAACCAAAAGAAAAGCCCAGGGACAGATGGATTCAGCACGGAATTCTACCAGACTTTAAAAGAAGACCTAATGCCAAATCTATTCAAACTATTCCACAAAAGAGAAACAGAAGGGATGTCAAACTCATTTTATGAAGTCACAGTCACCTTGATACCTGAACCACAGAAAAACCCAACAAAGAAAGCTAATTTCAGACCAATTTCCCTCATGAACATTGATACAAAAATACTCAATAAAATACTCACAAACTGAATCCAACAGCACATCAAAAATCTCATCCACTATGACCAAGTAGGCTAATCCCAGGCATGTAGGGGTGGTTCATACAGAAATTCATCAATGTAATCTGCCATAAGACCAAACTAAAAGAAAAAAAATACATGATTATGTCTTTAGATGCCAAAAAAAGCATTTGACACAATCCAATCCCCATTCGTGCTAAAAGTGTTGGAGAGAGCAGGGATACAAAGCACATTCTGAAACATAGTAATGCAATATATAACAAACCTATAGCCTACATCAAACTAAGTGGAGAGAAACTTAAATCAATTCCACTGAAATTAGGAACATGGCAAGGCTGTCCACTCTTTCCATATCTCTTCAATATGCTACTTGAATTCCCAGCTATAGCAATAAGACAATTAAAGGAGACCAAAGGGATACAAAGTGGAAAGGAAGAAGTCAAAGTATGACTATTGGCAAATGATATGATAGTAAGCATAAGTGATACCAAAAATTCTATGGAGGAACTCCTACAGCTGATAAACACCTTTAGCAAAGTGGCTGGATACAAAATCAACCAAAAAACCATTAGCCTTCCTTATACAAAGACAAACAGGAGGAGAAAGAAATTAGGGAAACAGTAACCTTCTCAATAAACACACACACACACACACACACATACATACATACACAAAAAACAAAAATATCTTGGTGTATCTCTAACCAATCAAGTGAAGTCTTGTATGGAAAAAATTTCAAGTCTCTGAAGAAAGAAATTGAAGACGATATCAGAAGATGGAAAGATCTCCCATGCTCATGGATCAGTAGGATTAACATAGTAAAAAGGCCATCTTACCAAAAGCAATCTATAGATCCAATGCAATTCCCATCAAAATGGCAAAATTCTTTATAGCCAATTCTTTACAATTCCTTACAGGTCTTGAAAGAACAATTCTCAACTTCATATGGAAAAACAAAAAGTTAAACAAAAACAAACAAATAAATAAAACCAGGATAACTAAGTCAATCCTGTACAGTAAATATCTTCCAGAAGAAACTGCATCCCTGATCTCAATCTGTGTAATAGTACAATAGTAATAAAAAACTGTATGGCCCCAGCATAGAAACAGACTGGTGGATCAATAGAATAGAATCGAAGACTAGAAATAAACACATCCTTATGGACACTTGATCTTTGACAAAAAAAAAAAAAAAAAAAAAAAAAAAGCCTAAACCATACAATGGAAAAAAAATGATAGCATCTTCAACAAATGGTGCTGGTCTAACTGGATTCTACACATAAAAAAAATGCAAATATATTCATATTTATTACCACGCACAAAACTCAAGTCCAAGTGGATTAAACACCTCAACATAAAGCCAGACACAGTAAATCTGTTATAAGAAAAAGAGAAGAGTCTTGACCTTACTGGTATAGGAGACAACTTCCTGAACATAACACCAACCTCCCAGGCTATAAGATCAACAATTAATAAATGGGACCTCACGAAACTGAAAAGCTTCTGTAAGGCAAAGGACCGTGTCAACAGAACAAAATGACAGTGTACACACTGGGAAAAGATCTTCACCAACTCTACATCTGACAAAGGGCTAATACCCAAAATATATATATATATATATATATATACACATATATATCTCAAGAAATTAAACATCGCTAAGCCAAATAATCCAATTGAAAATTGGGATACAGAGCTAAACAGAGAATTCTCAGCAGAGGACTATAGAATGTCAAAGACAGGGAGGGAGTGTGGGACCCAGAGGAGATGAGGAAGGGAAATACATTCAGGAAGTAAAACCGGTAAATTAACAATAAACAGGTTTAAAAAGTAACAAAAATAAAACACCCAATGTTTGTTAACTATATGATGATGATGATGATGTGCTGAATTTGTAATTAAACACTAAAAATCTAAAAGCAAAGCCATATTCATGTCTAGATGAAATCAATAAATCAGAACCTTAAAACTTTCATGCACATTTAAATGTCATTAAAAAACAAGGATGGTACTTCATAGTAGCTGGCTGTCTCAGAGACTTACCTCTAGGTTTCTTAGCAACCTCTGATGTCATCACCTGCCGCCGGAAACCAGGTGTTTACTCTCACTCTATTTTTCATGATAACAGTACTGCCATGGAATGTAAGTGTTCTGTAGGACTTCACAGAGACCTAATTCACATGGCTCCTAAACTGGTGAGACACATAGACACTTCACATTCATCATGGAATGAGTATATTTATCTACAGAAAGCATGTGCTTCCATGTCAGCCCATGATCTGTCATCTGCATCTGAACTCAGGGTTTTGCCAGTGTTTTTTCCACCGGTGAACAGTTTTCCCTACAAGTGAAGACACGGTCTTTATTTTCCACTAAGTCCCTTTTTAGGAAGAGTAGACTCCTAAAGAGATGCCAGATTTGCCCTTGAACACTGCCGAAAGGAGATGGTGAAACAGTATAGTTTTTACAGAGGATTTGGGCATGCTTTAGGTAATGTCATTTCCCACCTTCATCTTAAGATAGAATTTCTAGTTTTGTTCCTATGGCACAAAACAACAAAAGAAAGGCAGACATGGGCACCAGTGTTTGCTTGAATAATTGGAACAGCTTCTTAGAAGCTGATTTACTTATACTTTGGGTAAATACATTTATTATTCAAGAAGATTACCATATGCATTATATATTTATATAACATTTAAATGCATATGATTTATAAACACTGTGTAAAGTAAAGTGTATGGTGGCAATAATTACCTGAAGCATGTTATAAATAGTCTTATGAAACTTTCTCACATTCCAAGCCTCCTTTATTTTACTCCTGGGACAACCACAAAGATGTTCACTTTGAAACACAGATCTTTATAAAAAGTTATAAAACTGGGTTTGATTTATAGCTAATAATTGCAAAAGTACTTCCAGACTGTTTTTGAATCTCACTTGATATTCCAAATGTGGCAAACATTTTCTTGTTTTTATTATTTGACAAGAACTCTGTTAAGGTCTTTGTGTTATTCTGACGGATCCATGTTGTTGTGAGGGCTTTCCTGAGAAGTGTGGTGAGTTTTGAAGTAACACAACTTCCACCTTCCAGACACTGGCTCCTGTGTCAATAACACGGATCAGGAATGCTGCCTGACATTGTCACATGTATCCTAATGGCAAAATTGTCCCTGTCAATAATTATGGTTTTGCTCACTGAATTCTCTCAATAATCACATAAAGCAATGTATTACAGTCTCCATTTTCTAGATTAGATGACACAACCTTGAAGAGGTTGGATATTTGCCTGATGTAATACAGAGAGAAATTGAAATAATATCAGCTGCAGATCCAATAATTTAATCATTGAATTGAGTGAAACCTCACTTAAAAACACAGCTGTGTATAACACTAAGTTCTGAGTACTCAAGGATATTTCCTAAGGCTCCAGTAGATTGAAGACTTTGTTCCTTTGAAAAAGCACTGTTATCATCTTCCTGAAATCTTTTGAGTTATTCTAAAGACTCAAAGGCTATGAATTTTCAATGGTTTAAAACACTGGATTCCATTATATTTTCATTGTGAAGTGGCACGGACTCTTCTCCATTAATCCAGGATGCAGGCCGAGAAGGAGGGCCTGCTGGGGACACGCTCATCATCCCTGGCAGAGTGGCAATAGAATGCTTCCTGAATATGTTTCACCCAGAAAGGACACAGAGCTTTTTCACTTAATTTACATGATCAAAGAAAGTCAAGCAAAGTGTGAAGTCAGTGGACAAGGAAGTGTGTCCCTCCTTCTGAGAGAGGTTCTGTAGTCAGGGCCAAGCCAGGCATCCTATTAGGAATGAAAAATAAACTGAAAAAAAAAAATCATTCAAGATGCATACAGTTAAACTAATAGAAGAAACCAGGTATTATCATACGGAAAGTATTTTTATTTAAAATGCTCATGTCTGCATTGTTCAGAGGCTTCTATTTGAAAAGATCATTCTAACAAGGCTGCCAAGTGGAAGAGCTGAGCTTTAGCTACCAGAAAGCCATGGAGGCATTGTAAGACTAAGACCTCTAGAGAGATCTCTAGTCTATTCCGGAGTCCCCACTAAGAGATGGAGTCTGTTGTTAATGCAAACGCATAGGAATGTATTGAGCCAACGCGACGGGATCTGTCTAGCTCTTTCAAGCTGCAGACCCCGAGAAGCAGAGGAATGGGCCTTTTATAGGTTTTAGACAAAGAAATGAGTTTTACAGTATGTGATTGGTTGGCATTTGGGCAGAAAAGCTGCAATCAGGGAGTTGCAAGTCTTGGCATTTTGTGGTTGGATAATGGGTGGAGCAGCAAGTTAACCTATGGAAAAGATTTGTTGAAGCAGTCACAGGGGGCGTTTAGGAACTCTTTTAGTTGGGGAAGGGTAGTGGAAATTTTAAACACAGCTGGTTGTCCTTGAGTCCAGCTGGACCCTGAGCACAGACTGAGACCTTGAGTCAAGTTGTACTTTTCAAGTTTTTTCTTGTCCCTGCCCCCTCCCCCCAACAATGATCTGATATCTGTCTGTCCTTGGTTCAAGCTGGACCCTCTAGAAATTTACATACTTTGGCCTTAATGGGGGTCCTTAAGGGGGCTGGTTCCTTCAGCATCACAAGATAGTGGATGCAGGATCAGGTTCTTATGCAGTGACCTTTGGGAGGAAGCATACAAGTTCTTCTTTGTAAATCTTTTCATGGTCTTGTTATTGGTAAGTCTCAAAACTGTTTAATTTCTGTTTGATATGAGAGCATCCTGAGAAGCAGCAGATAAATTTCTATTCGATGAAAAGGTATTTTATTAATCTTAAGGTTCAGCAGAGAGCAGCCTCATCCACCACAGTCTGTTCACTGAAACCGTTGTAGACCCCAGTGCAATCTCCCATCCTCCCTTCCTCTCTCCTACATACTAATCACATATAGAAATACGTACATCATATACCTAGACCACTATCAAAATTCATAAAACCTTATAAAATCTATTACAATTTTTTAAAACATTAAATTTAATGTCACTTTAAAACAAAAATTTACCCTTCTTATGTTCTTATTTATGTAGAACTCAGGTAGTGGAGTTGCATAAAAAACACATTTATTAAAAAAAAATAAAAATAAAATAAAAAATTAAAAACCACATTTATTGTAGAAATTAAATTATAGTTCAGAAGAAAAATGGGGCAATATAAGGAAGGAGAATAAAAAAGAAAAGGGGGTTGACAGGTTAGAGGCTGCAACAAATCCTTCCTTTAAACCCTTCGCTCCTTTAGCCTAGTTTGGCAGAGTTTGATGTTATGGATGGAATTGTGTTCCTCCAAAATCACTTTGAAATTATCACCCCTAATACTTGTGAATGTGATACCTTGAAGAAATAAACATTTTTAGAATTATCAAATGAATGTGGAGTTATTCTGGAGGGACTCACATCTACTCATCTCAGAACACATGACAGACCAAAAAACTAATAAAAAAATATATAGTAATAATAAAAGTCCAGCTCGGTGAGCCAGTAAGTTTACATGGGACTAGCCAACAGGAATATGGGGGAGTGGTAATTTATAGGAACCAGAATGGATCAAAGCAGCAGCCGCAACAGAGAAAAACCCACTCCAGCACAGGGGAGAGTTCACAGAAAATGCAACCAGAGCGGTCCGCACAGCTGGCAGACACTTCATCAGTGGGGAACTCTCTTCTCAGCTATTTTGCTGGTCAAAACCCCCAGTTGTTTACTCATCCTACAAAGCTAGAGAGGGGGCCTTCCAGAATCTTCCAAGTTTCCACTTTCCCACACATAATCTTTTGTTTACTTCCTGAGTCTCAGGTGCCTTCTCTTCCCTCCTGGAGAGAATGTTTCAATTCAGAGGAAATTGCTATACAACAGAAAAGCCCTTTAACACAATGACTGGTACCTTTCCATGGAGAGAGAGATTCGAAGACACAAAAATCACAGAGAGAATACAGGACCTTGAAGATTAGTGTTTATATGTTTGTGTGGGGGAAGATGGGGGGGGCGTTCAGGCTCAAGCCAAGAAATGTCAAAGATTGTCAGCAGCCACCCCTGTTGAGAAGAAACAAAGAAACATTTTTCCCTTGAGCCCTCACTCAGTATTACTTTCTAGCTAGCATTACTTCTAATTACCAGCTTTCCAACTAGTGAAAAAAGTTAAAAATTAAAATAACTGAGATATAAGAAACTTGTTTTAATATTTTTGATGTTTAATTTTGATAATCAGTTTTACTAGAATAAAAAGAAAAACTCTTGAATCATTAAAAGTTGTTGGGAGAAGAAGAGTCCATTTTTTTTTCAGGCGTTGTGGCCTGGCACAGGTTGGTCACACTCTCATAGATGGCCACACATTTGTGTGCATATGTTCAGTGCTACCCATACTCAGTGGGGAGAGAGCGAGAGAGCGAGAGAGAGCGAGAGAGAGCGAGAGAGAGAGAGAGAGAGAGAGAGAGAGAGAGAGAGAGAGAGGGAGGGAAGGAGGAGATAGATGGAGAGGGAGACAGACAGACAGACAGACAGACAGACAGACAGGCAGAGACACAGAGACTGGGAGACAGAGCTAGGCTGGTAGGTCTCTTTTATCTGGGTTTCACCTGGTCCTCACCTGGTGGTGGCAGAGATGACATTGGAGCCTATTAGGTCCCTAAAGGCAAGCTAGTAGGAAGGCCTGTATGTTAACAACTAGGTTACTGAGCAGTTTATTACCAAGTAATAAATAACTGGAACAGAGAATAAAAGAAGAATGGACGTTCAGTTTAAATAGTGAATTTTTATGTTCCATCATGAAATTAAAATAGAGCTGTAACTCTTCCTCTTAATGCCTAAGTTCTTTGTCTATATACTATTATCCAAACATTGAAGATTATCTGTCTAACCTTAAATCACAATCAACTTAAAACACAAATCAACTTCTCAACATTATATTTAGGCAAATGAACAGTTGTGTGTATAATTCTGGGTGAAAATTTAATGGTGCTACATTTATTGACACCTGTTATTATTTATTTCTGACAAGCTTTCTGGGAAAATTCCAGGGGTGACTGCCCATTAAGAATTGATTTCCTAGGTTCAACTTCACCTCACAAATAACATCACAAAGTTTTCTTGTAACCAGACAGATTCACTCAAAGTAGAAAACAGAAGAAGAAGTGTTGGGCTACAAAATGATGAAAACATGATTGCATATATCTGAATTCCTGTGCAATTACATCACTACTTCCAACACATTCCAATATCTCATGGGTGGTGTGACAATCTGTGAAATATGAAAATATGTAAAAGTTCAGAATCACAAAAAAACTAAGATAGACTAAAAGTAGTAAACTTTGAGGAAAAAATTAATTGGCATTACACAGTTATTAGACTGAATCTGACCCTGAATTTCTAGTAGGTTGAAGAGGAAAGAGAACTATATGTAGAACGGTTCTCTTTGGTAGTGAGAGAGACTGTATCAACTGCAAAAGAGAAACAATATTACTCATGTGATGGATTCAAGAATAACAATTATTTATTGGCAAGACGCCATTGCCTTAAAGACGCTTGCCACCGAGTTTGACGATCTGTCTTCAGTCCTCAGAACCCACAGACTTCTACAAATTGTCTTTCCATCTCCACATGTGTATTATGGCACATGGGTACACGAACGCAAAATAAAGATAAATGTAATGAATAAAAAATCATTTCATGAAAAAAATTCCTTGAAGAATTCCAAGGATGTCATGACCTTAATGGCTTTCCAATTAATGCCTATGGAAACACATTTTTAGCACCTTTCTACAGGCTTTTTTAATGAACAGAATTTACCTTAAATCTTACCACAATCCTAGCAACATACAGAACTAAGAAAATATCTCAAAAGATAGAACTCCACATTTTTGCATCCACCGAAATATTAGCTCTTCACGGGGAAGATATTTGCTTCTAGTATCTGCATGTTTGGTACTATATGGAGCTAAAATATAATGTTCATGGTATCATACAAATGCCACCACTCTTTTTCCCAAACGAACAATTGAGGAAAGAATATTTAATACACAAAAAAAAACAATTGAGGAAAGAATATTTAATACAAAAAAAAAACCAAATTTACTTTTGCAACTTAATATACAGTAATTAGACAAAATAAGTTTCACTATCACCTTTGATTAACTGCAGATAATGTGTTTTGATAGTACTCACTGGTTTTATTATCCTTTCTTATCCCCATCACTCTTTTTTCCTCTTCCTTATCTTTTAGTTCTCATTTTATTTTCAAGTCCTGTTTTATTACCTTAAACTCCATCTATAAGAAAAAGAAGCAAAATTTCTTTTAATGATGCTAACATACTCATTGCATAGAAGATTCCAAGCGCCATCCATTTTCCAGCATTATTACCGAAACTCCACTGCCTGCATGTGCTGCATTTTCGTTATCTGTTCGTCTGCTGATGGAGCAGCTAGACTGATTTTGCAACTTGGCTGCTGTGAATGATGTACTGACATGTATGAGTATGTACGCAACCCTACAGTAAGTCAGTACTGTTCAGTATAACCCAGATCTGGTAAGGCTTGACTATGTAGAAATTCTATATCTAAGTTTTTGAAGAATCTCTATGCTGTTTTCCATAAGGCATGAACTCATTTCTGTCATGGAAACACACCAGTAGTGTATAGAGTTTGATTCTCCCTTTGCGTTCTGACCAAGATTTGTCATACCTGTTATCTTAATCATAGCCATTCGGACTAGGATAGAAACTCTAAATAATTCTGATCTGCATTTTATTCTTTGATTGATAAAGATGTTGAACATTTCTTTACGTATTCCCTGGTCATTTGTACTTCTTTAGAAGATTGGTGTCTGCTGAGTTCATTTGTCTCTTTATTGATGGTATCATTAAGTCTTTTGGCAGGTAATATTTTAGCTCTTTATATGTTCTGGCTATTTATTTCATATTGGATGAAATTTGGTAAAGATTCCTTCTGTTTAGCAAGGTTTCTTTTTACCCTAATGATCATCTCTTTTTCTGTGCAAAAGCTTTTTAATTTCATAAAATGATGTTTGTCAATTCTTCCTGTTATTTGCTAAATTGTGAGAGTCTTATTCATAAAACCATTGGCTGTGTTTAGGCCACGAAGTGTTTCCCCTCTGTTGTCGTCTAGGAGCTTGAAGCTCACAGGTGTTGCAGTAGGAAATTTGGCCCATTTGAGATTTTTATACAGAGTAAAACAAAATGGGTGTTTAGTTTTGGTCTTTTACATATTTTATCCAGTTTTCCAAGAACAACTTATTAATGAATATGAGGTTTTCCCAATGTTTTTATTTGTTTATTTTTACAATTTTATTCAGAATCACAGGAATATAGCTCTGTATGTTATTTCTGGACCTTCTATTTGACTGCATTCATTGGTCAGTGGTCTGCTTTTATGTCAGTACCTTGATGGATTTATTACTCATAACCGGAACTGTAGTTTGATGCTAGAAGTTTCACGATATCGTACATAAGACAAATGGACGATCTATGAAACACGGCACAGCAAGCAGGCAGCAATCCTTCTTAGCTTATTTGTTGGTGCCATAGTGGGGAATCATATTACCTGAGACCTTGGAATCAAATCTCTAGGCCAAAAGAGAAGGGGGCACCCATTCATTTTATATTGGCAAGCCCCAAAGACCTTTTAAGGGTTCTTTCAACCTATTGGCTATTCTTATGCCAGCCGTCTTCCCTTACAGCCTTAAATCTGATGGTATAATTTAGATTTAAGAAGATGCAAGAAAGTTCTGGGTGCCTCTAGTTGACAATTCCCCTATACTCAAAATTATATTACTTCTTTAGAATAGAAAAAGGACAAGATAATCTGTTTAGGTTGTGCGGTAATGTATAAGTAATGCATAATTGTGAGTGGTCGTTTATGGCATATGGTATTCTGGAAAACAGGGGGTTATCGTAAAAATAGGAGTTAACTTACTAGACCTCTATTTTACTTTTCAAAATGCATTGCGGGGTGAAATGTTTAGAAGTAAAGAAAAGTCTCCTTCACTAGAATCTTAGAGAACAAGTTGTTCATGGTGGTTAAACAAAGTATCCCAGAAGGTTGGAGGAAAAAATAAAGACTACCTGGATCATTAAGAAATAAACATTATCAGTAGTAACGACATTGTTAAAACTGAGAGGAGAGATGGAACCAAGAAATCATTGCAGAAGCTTGGTGAATTTTTGCAAGGAGAGCTACACAGGGCTGTTTAATGCTTAGAACTTTTATTAACAGCTCCAGGGCCAAATGTAGCTAAAAGTCTCTGCAGTCTTCACTCTACATTCTAGTAAAGTGGACCAATCATGGAGGCAAAGGGATGTAATGTCTTTACCATTTGGAGGAGAAAAAAGACTCTGCCTGGTATAGACAGAACTTAACCTCTGCAACAAAGAATACCTTGGTGGAGCGCTGACTTTTTTCTCAATTATATGGAATCTGGAATCCAAACAGATAGATTTACTGGGAAAAATAGTTTGTGGTTTCGATTTGAAAAATCCATGTGTATTCCCATCAAACCAGCTTTATAAAAATAATCCTCAAACAAATGGACAATCAAAAATGTGAGATATTATACTCTCGCGGGGAAGTTATGGACAACTCAGGGAAGAATCCATAACACAATGTGCTATTTGGAAGGATCCCAAGAGATTATTTGGTCAAGTGACTTTCAAATCTCCTCCCACATATCCTACGGTGCCCATACGGCAAAAGCATAAGCACATACTCGGTACATGTCTACTGTACCTAACAGCGATAACTTTGATGTCTCATGGTTTCTGTTTTCTTAAAGCATCTCCTTTTGTACTGGATGTTGTGACAATAACCTTTGAAGTCATTTTGAGGAAACAAGTAATCATTCATATGTCACTTTGTTTTTGTCAACATCTATTTCTCCCACTTCTGGGGCCTTAATTTGCTGAATGGTATCACAGCATGATGACTTCTCCATCGCTTCTGACTGGAGAATAGATCTTTTGATTAGCTACAGTAGTAGCCAGTCAATTGGTTTATTTTATTCCATCAGTCACTCTGATCACTGTAACCTATTAGGGAAAGAATGAGATGAAGACAGACTAAATAGAAAAGAAGGAGGGGGAGGAAGAGGAAGAGGAGGTGGGAGGAAATTAAACAAGCTGGGTTCAAAGGTTGAAAACTGTCAGATTGGCTATTATTCATCAGTGGCACGTAGGAGAGAGGCTAGAGCTAAGCCTACATCCAGAGGTAAACAACAGGTGGTACCCATCTGTACCTACACAGAGTCATGCTCTGCTCTGTTGAAACTTAACACGGAATGTTAATCTTGAGATTTTTAGGTATATAATAAATTATCTTTTTCTTTCATAAGATTCTTTCCCCATATTGAGTTTTAAAATGGAGAGAGTTAGGCTCTCTGTTAAGCAATATGATTTCTCCTGAGTCTTAGACTTTATACTAAGTTGCAAACTAAGAATTCTCTTTGCCATGATTTCCTGCTCTGATTCTCTTAGTTTGTCATCCAAACCTGGTGTAAGGATCTTAAAACTCCTTCTTACTTCAAATTCACTGAAGAAAAAATGCAGTCTAGAGTTATCTCTTCACCATATTTGTGAATTCAGATCTTCATAAATTTTAACTCAAGTATTTGTCTTCATTCTAATGAAGTTGGAGGTGCCTTGTCAACCTACAAATGAGGTTCAAAGACAGAAAGAGGAGGAAGAGGAGGAGGAGGAGAAGGAGGAGATTTGTCTAAGCTATAGCTTGCTATTTGAGAGTGCTGTGCTCATCCAGAATTATTGAATCTTTAGCTCTCTCTTGCACAAAGGAGGAGAAATACAGCAGCAATAATCAACCATGTCAGAGTTAAACAGAATGTTTCATGGGGATTATGTGCATTTACCTGCTGAAACCTGTACACGCCTGAAAAAGTAGCCCAGGCCTTTGCTCCTTTTTACATTATCTTATATTTTATAAAGACTGTCTCTAAAACTCACATACTATACAACAAGTTTATAGGGATGAGGTTAACTGGCATCCCTAAACTTGAACACAGAAGTCTACCTGTGTATGTGTTTTAGGTAGACTTGATCTTCAATAAAGTTCTGTTTTTCTGTTGTTGTTGTTTGTTTTGTGTTTGTTTGTTTGTTTGTTTTTTCAAGACAGAGTTTCTTTCATAGTCCTGGCTGTCCTGGACTCTCTTTGTAGACCAGGTTGGCCTTGAACTCACTGAGATCTGCCTGCCTCTGCCTCCCAAGTGCTATGAGGTGTGCTCCACCACGCCCAGCCCTAAAGTTCCTTTAAGATCCAATAATTCCTCAAGTTATAGTCTTAAAGTAGCTTCTAAGCAGCACTGAACTAAAATGTAGTGCAGCTATGGCTACCAACTTGGAGAAGGTGCAGGAGCTGGCTACAGACAGCTCAAATAGGAAATCTTAATTAAAAAAAAAGTCCATCACAGGAAAAAAGCTGGTTTTATAAATATTTTTGCCTATATTTTCCCAAATTAAAGGAGAAATATTTGAGATAATTTAACATTTTTTCTTAAAAAGCAATAGGTACAAGTACTAGGAATCTAAAAACCATTTTTTATATTTTCAAACCATTCTTGGATCAAATATATGAATTTGAAATTAGTGGGGGGTTTTGTAAAGTCAGAGGTCATTCCCAAGCTATTTTTTATATAAAATTTCCATAATTCTAAGGAAGTATATACATGTATTTCAGAGTATTCATTTTTTGGATGAATTGTAATTTTGCTTATCTGGTGTAGTGAATAGATGTGTTACCAAACTGTGTTTGTGATGAATTCATCACTGATCTCATAATTTCACACAAGATGGAAACATACCATCACTTTGAACTTTGGAAGTCGACTCTACCTGAAATTAGAGTTCAACTCGAAATTTACTAGAAAAGATCTTGCATACGTAGCTGAAATTCTGTGTGTAGCATATCTCTATTTATGCTGGCCAGGGCCAGTAATGTCAAGCTGACAGACTTATTGGAAGATTAAAATTCGAGCAGCATGTCAGAGCCATCACTAAATATTGGTTTCTTTTGGCACTGTCAAACAGCTCTTTGCCTACATATTCTAGTACAAAATTCAAGAACTGTTTGGTGTTCTGTCTAAGATAGGTGGATGCATTCATATTGACCACCATGCTGTTTCCACGGCTTGATCCAGTGACTGGCATCTTTGGGAAGGGACAGTGAATCCTTTCTTTGTACCTGGTGCTAACTGGAGAACATTTACATTTGTTGTTCTATTTCGTCCACAGGCCACCCTGGGGGTCATGAACACCTGCATGATGACCTCTGACAATGCTCTAGCCACACCTTTGACTGATCCATCCGGTTCTGTGCTTTCATACCTCAACCATCTTTGTTTTGTCTTGTTTATTACAGAGATGATTGAAAGTACCAAAAAAATCCCAACTCCTAATATATGAGGAAACTGTTGTGACATAAACATATTTCCATTGCCTACATCCAATTGAAACATCTGTTCTCTTGTTTTTGTTTTTGTTTTTCTTCCAGCCTCTTTCACCCTTGCTTTCTTTTCTGGGTTCATATGGTATTCCTTTTACTAAACTGGTTCATGTGTAACTCCTTCCGTACCTCAGCTACTGACAGCTTCCTTAAATCTGTCCTTGCATGTCACTCTCTGGTTCCTGATACATTTCAACTGTAGAGGCAGAACTAATCATACCAGATAGCATAGGGCGAAGGGATGCCATTCCGGGTACACATCAGCTCTCAGTGAGAAAGAAAGGGGACTTTTCAAAGGAGGCTTTCCTTACCTAGTGTTTACCAAGTTGTGTGAAGGACCCCAAACCCCCTAGGATAACTGATCATGGCCTTGTAAGAGGAAATAATATTTTTAAAAACCTTCAACTGAAATGAACACAGAGAGGAACTTCTTATATTTTTGTTGTGAACCTAGCCTTTAATGGCCAAGCCATATCTCGAGTCTGAGAAACTTTTTCTAAGAATTATTTGGAATACCATCTTCAGACATCCAAATTCAGCTACAATAAAAGCTTTTATTCAGCTTCAAAATTAAAGGAGAAATGTAGAAAACTTCATTTCTTATTAGACATCATTAGAACCCAATTTCTTCAGAACTTGAGAGTTGAGAGGATTAAACACAAACACTACACCAAAGAAATTATCATTCTTGGTACAGGTTTTTATATAATCCATTCAGAGGAAAATAATATTTACTTTGCCATCATAAATTATTAATCAGGGATCATATTAAAATTGAAAAATCCAATATGTTATATTTTCAGCTAGAGGAATTAAAAGGGCTTTTTTGAAAATTATTTTCTTTGCAGTCATTGGAAATTTTATTTAAGTAAATTAAACTACTTTAGTAGGTGTGATTTTCTATCTGTGGCATCTGTTTTCTAAAATTTCATTGTCGGGCAACATGAAGGACACTGTTAGCATCTGTGAGTCTATACCGTATAATAAATACTGTTCAAACTCTGCTCTCTGGAAGCAGCTACTTAGTGTTCAAGCTTCATGTTTGTCCTAAGATAGGTGGTGGTTATGCTGGCTAAATTAATTGTCACCTTGAACATTCCACAATGTTATGACTGAGGGTAAGAGTGCTCTGACCAGTCTCACATAAGAAATTTAATGTTATGGCCTCTCAGAAACTGCCATTCATATTTGTTTAATCATTCAATAATTATCTGTGGGGCTCTTCAGTAGCTAGTTAAGCTTCCTAGAATATGTCATAAGAAAGAACACAATTGAAAACTCCCAACCAAAAATTGTATCACACCAGTTAAACAAATGAAGACTTTGCTCAGGGCTATAGCCACTTGGGAGTCTGCACTCAAATATGCTGATACAAATAACAAGAGAGGATTTCAATTGTGCTGGGAGCTGGCATGGCAGCTTACTTGTGTCATGTGACAAGAGGATCTTCAGGATTGAGTCTGAAGCCAGACTGAGCCAAAAAGTAAGAGCCTGTCCTTAAAAATTAGTAAATAAAAGTATGGTGACTTAGTGGACACACTGAAAGCAATGCTGCAATAACGCACTGGTAACTACTGAGAAACTTCCTTAAACGTTTTCAGTTAGAGGAGACATCAATATAATAGAATATTGGGTTTTCCCAGCATATGTCCTTCCACAGACACATCAGTCTAAAAAACTATCAACACATGAAAATATCTTCCTCACAAGAGCAAAGAGAATCAGGTAACAGGTGATAGGGTATAGCACGTGGGTGTACACAATATTAAAAGATGCACTGAGAGTGTAGACAGGATACTTCGCCTTCCCTAAGGCTCACCCTCTAGTCTCAGGCTGCAGTGTTGAAATGAGACCTTGTATATGGGGAAAAGAAAGGAAAATGAGCACTGGCCATTGCCTTGGACTCCACAGTCTAGCCTTTCTGAATAAACAGGGCAGGACTGAGGAGAAATGACCTCAGACTGCAGGTCAATAAATGCAGACTGAGCCTTGAGCTTCGGGTCTTTGAGTTCTGACATATCAACCTGAGCACCAGACCTGGACTCCGGGTTCATCTCATTAACAGAATCACTGGCTTACTTCCATCATGTACTCAAACTCCGGATGTGTCTAGGGATCAGGGCAGACCCAGTTGACCCCAGGATGAACATTGTCCCTAGCATTAAGCCAGGAAAACTACCCATGGCCACAGATTTGCCACAGCCCCAAGCTGATTTTTGTATTGCTTCTTGTTGTGTTGGGACTTACACACCCAGCAACCACGCCGGCTCCCATGGCTCTGACTCAGGGGCCAGCATATTCCAGTGAGGCTCCAGTAAGTTAAACCATGCGCCACACCTGTCTTGATCCAAGAAGATATACTGTGCTTTAGCTTCAGGCAGAGGGAGTGAACACAGCTCTTAGGCCAACCTTGCACCAAGCCAGTTTATTGACTAAGCCAGTGGCTCCAAGAACAAGCTCCAAAAGCACCGGGTGTTTGTCTTCTCTTGGTCCAGTCCTGTGATAGTTAAGTTTGACTGCCAACTTACTTGGTTGTATTAAGAAATGCCTAGGAGGCCAGTAAAGCATGTCTCTGGGTGAGTCTGGGAAGCCTTCCACAGAGATGAGGGCTCTGATCTTATGAATAATCTAATCTCCTTATAGATTCGTAATACAACAGAGTTACTCGGAAGTACTGAAAGAAATAAGCTAGGGGCTAATAAGGGAAAGTAGGCCAATGGGAGACCAACTCTGGGGCCTATAGCTTTGTTATGACTTTCTCTTTCCCTGTAGGCTCACTTCCCTGTTTATTATCCACCAAGGAGTCTCATCCCATCCCACTTTCATATTTGGGGCCAGGAAACCATGCTCCAACTTCTTCCTCCCTTAAGTCAGTTGCTGTCAGACATTTTGTCACAGCAATGAGAAAATGACTCACAGAAGCTCAAATGTGGTCTAGATCTTATGAGTAAATACTATATAGCCATCCCTGGGTATCCCTAATTCTAGCCAGGCCTAGTGGCCCCAAGATCCAGCTCACTTATTTAACTGGCTCTCTGGACAGCAAACTCGTATATCATGTGCATTTTCCCTTCTCCAGGCCTGATTCAAAGCCCAGGGTATCCTGGCATCAGGCCAACTCGTTTGAACAGCTCAAATGAGCAAGTTTCAAACTGTCACCCACGGACCCAGGTTAATATGGCTTCTTCAGTACCAAACAGCCCCTTGGTTCCAACCGAATCCTTATACCACTGGCCACAGTATACTCAGGGCCAACATCGTTGCAAAAGACCCTGAAAACTCAAGTATTGACTCACCTTAACAATTTACGTTAGGTATACACCCAATGCCTTCGCAGTCCCTATGGATCCAGGCTCTAAGATTGCCCTAGTGGACACACATGTCAGGCTGTGCCCTTGCCATCTGACTGGCATAATTGCAGGTAACACTGAGGACACTGACATTCACTCTCATGAATTTTAAAAGAGAAAAATCCAATGATTCTATAGATTTTTATCTAGCCCCAATCAACTTTAGAGGGTAACATTTCAGTTTATTTAGAGAAATGGATTTTTGTTTTGTGACCAAGTCTTACTACATACCTCTGACTGGCCTTAAATTTGTACTGAAGTGCCTAGCTCTGTGTCCGGAGAGCAGGAAGTACGAGGATGAATTAAACAAGAGTTTAAAACACAATGTTAGTTTTGTCAAGGGTTCTCAAAAGAAGCGAAGTAAGCGAACTTGAGACTTGATAGTACATGCATGGAAATAACAGTCTTGGACCTTAAGGCAGGGAGGGTTGAAACAGTGGCATTATATAGGTAACTGATGGTAAAACTGAGGGAAGAGCGAAGACTTGGGTAGCAGGGAATTTGTTCAGGAGGAAAGAATCTTGTCAGATGGGAAACTTCAAATCTATCCATTGTTGATAATCCATTCTAACATTTATTACCAAAAACATCTTCCATAGAATAAAAGTACAATAAATGTCTTATGTAGAGTTTACGGCAAGACCACTGAAGACAAGAATTCAGGGAAGAGAAATGAAATGTATTGAGGCAATACAAGTATTAAAGAGCCATAGAATTAATATTCTTAAGAAATTACATTTTTTGAATTGTTGGTCCATAACACTATAGACTATTGGTGAGGTTACCCTTCACAGTTTGACTGTAAGACTCTATTATTGAAGATACCACAAACTTATGTCATATAACATGGATAAATCTAGCTGATGTTCAATCGGAAAACCTTACTAGCTATGAAATGGTCCTATACCTGTACTGGAGGAAGAATAACAATCAATCTGGGAACCCTACAAGCTACAATAGAAACTTGGCTGCAAGGTTTACCCAAGGGACAATGATGGCATAGGTTCTATGAGAGTAACAAACCATTTTGGGTGAGTTTAAGGCCTGCTTCAAAAGATGGCATTTATACCTTACACAGTCATGGAGGCCAAAAACCTGAGGCTAAATGTGATACTGGTCCTAGGGGGGAAGCTATTACTACTATTCTGCTAAATAAACATAGAAATAAAAAAAGAACTAATGACATGTCACTATGCTCACCAATCAGTGCATTACTCATTATGCGTCAAAGATTCTTATTCTAGCAGCAAATACTGATTAACCATGGAAATGTACCACCAGAGAGCATGCAGAGAGTTCAGAATTCTCATCCGTAAATGGGATGTGTTTATCACACCCTTCTTCTCAAGGCTCAAGGCACTATGAAGAGGAAGACACGGGACGATTTTAAGACACAAAAGTGGTAAATGACTTCATGGAAACAGCATTTTCCACACACAACACATATGAAAATCACAAACACTGTAACCACATGCATAAGATCTGCCCAAGTTCAGGCCAGAAAAAAAAAATCTCAGCATGAAGACAAGGAAGTAACACAGAGTCCTACCTAAGGCCAAGAAGCTGCTGTGCTAGAGAAAATTAGTTTTCTTCAATGGAGGGCGAAACATATCAGCTAACACAAAGGAGATGTCCTGTTTTTTTTTTTTTTTTTAAGTTGTTGTTGCTTTTAAGAGAGAGAGAGAGAGAAAGAACATGAAGTTGGGCAGATAAGGAAGTAGGAAGAATCTGAGAGAAGTTGTGGGATGGAAAAGATTGATATCAAAATGTTTTATAAAATTCTCAAAAAAATAAACAGGAATATATTTAAGAGACTAAGAGAAAATGTAGGTTCATAAAAAAAATTAAAGTTCTAAAAGTTGTGTGTTAGAAATTGGAGAATGCATGTATCTACCTAAATATTGCCTAGTTGCATATAGAGTTCTATTTGATTAATATATAATAATTTTAAATATATCTGCAAACTTTAAAACACAAGAAAAATACCAATAAGTTCTATAAGATAAATGTTTGGGTGTCCCCCAAATTTGTATGTTGCTGCCCTGTTCCATAGTGTGATAGTATTTGAATGATAAGTAGTCCATGAAGGCAGTGCCTTCACCCATAGTATTTGTGCCTGTAAAACAAGAGCTAAATTATTGGTGATAAAGAGTATTCGTCAGTAAACTTTCTTTTAAAACAAATATGTTTGAAGGTCAATGACCAAGCATTTCCTGTCAAGGTTACTAATAGATAAGAAGCTATCTGCCTTCTGCAAAAGAATGTAAACTGCTTAGGAATTCATAACTCCATTACATTTGTGGGTGGGTCCAACTTTTTAAAGTTCTTATAGAAAGCTGAAATCTGCCTCCCTATAACTTTGATCAATTGGTCCCCATTCTTGCTCGGGGCTATTTAATTGCTAGTAGAGATCTGAGCTGCTTCCTTAAAGGCAGAAGACTTAATGTTTTGTAACTGTTATTGATCTTTGGCCAGCTTTGGCCTGCAGCTGGGCAGCCAGATAATTTATTTCTCTTCAAGGTTCTCTGATGCTATTTCTGGGAAACGTTTTCTGTTTTGCCTCTTGAAGCTTTCACTTCTTTATGCAAATGAAACTGAACACATGATGGCTTTGTGTATGAGCTACACTTACCTTTTATGCATAGATAAAAATTAGTTCTTAATTATTAAGTGTGTAAGTGAGAGGGCACAGACACATATTTATAGTCAAATGAAAGCTTTACTTTATACTAATTATTATAAAACTATAACAGTAATGTTAGGAAATTAGCCGATAGGATTACATAATGACTGTCACAGAGATATTCAATGCAGAAATAGCCACCTGTTGGGAAATGACTTTTTTGAGCTAATCCAATCTTCTGGTTATCATCTGTAGACTCTGTATACTATATATGTGTGTGTATATGTATGTACATACATACATACATACATACATATATATATATGCTATTCTTTTTAGGTTGTTTTAACTTTAGTTAAATTTAGTTAATATATACCTAACTACTAAAATTTAATATATATATATATTAGTTATAAATATTTTGTTATACTTGAAAGCTCAGTCTGAGCACATTTATATAAACACATACCTAAACTATCCATAGTACTTTTCAAAATGCTATATGGTATGTATTTATTCTTATATTGAATATTCAGAAAACAAAATGGAAATAATAGCTGGTATATATGATAATGCTCACATCAACATATTGGTAAGGGTGCATGACGTATAAACTCCTTTCATGTAAAAATAGTAAAATGAAATACCTACAAAATATTTTAAAGACTTTGAAAGATCAATTCTCAACTTGATATGGAAAAACAAAAACCCAGAATAGCAAAAACAATCCTATACAATAAAAGAGCCTCCGGAGGAATTTCCATACCCAATGTCAAGCTGTACTATAGAGCAACAGTAATTAAAATAAGCATGGTACTGGCACAGCAATAGGCTGGTTGATCAGTGGAGTTGAATCGAAGACCCAGAAATGAATCTACACACATATGGTCACTTGATTTTTGACAAAGAAGCCAAATCTATTCAATGGAAAAAGGATAGCATCTTCAACAAATGGTGCTGGTCTAACTGGATTTCTACATGTAGAACAATCCAATTAGAGCCATACTTGTCACCATGCACAAAACTCAAGTCGAAGTGGATTAAAGACATCAACCTAAAACCAGAGACACTAAATCGGTTAGAAGAAAAAGTGGGGAAGAGCCTGGAACACATTGGCACAGGAGACAACTTCCTGAACAGAAAACCAACAGACCAGGCCTTAAGATCAACAAATAATAAATGGGACCTCATGAGGCTGAGAAGCTTCTGTAAGGCAGGAGACACTGTCAACAGAACAAAGCATCAGCCTGCAGACTGGGAAAAGATCTTCACCAACCCTACATCTGACAAAGGTCTAATATCTAATATTCAAAATATATAAAGAAATCAAGAAATTAAACACCACCAAACCAAATAACCCAATGAGAAATGGGGCTCAGAAAACCAGAGAATTCTCAACAGAGGAATATTAAATGACTGAGAAACATTTAAAGAAATGCTCAACGTCTTTAGTCATCAAAGAAATGAAAATCAAAGCGACTCTGAGATTCCATCTTACACACATTAGAATGGCTAAGATAAAAAATTCAAGTGACACCACATGCTGGCGAGGATGTGGGGAGAGAGGAACACTCCTTCATTGCTGGTGGGAATGCAAACTAGTACAACCACTTTGGAAATCTATCTGGCCCTTTCTCAAAAAAATGGAAACAGGGCTTCCTCAAGGCCCAGCTATTCCACTCCATGGAATATACCCAGAAAATGCTCCACCACACAAGAAGAACATACGCTCAACCATGTTCATAGCAGCATTATTCATAATAGCCAGAACCTGGAAACAGCCTAAGTGTCCCTCAGTTGAAGAATAGATAAAGAAACTGTGGTACATTTACACTATGGAATACTACTCAGCTATTAAAAACAAGGAAATCCCGAAATTTGTGGACAAATCATCATAGACTAGAGTAGAAATGATCATAATGAGTGAGTTAATCTAGAAGCAGAAAGACTCACATGTTATATACTCACTTATAATTAGACACTAAACCAAAAGGCATGTCCCACAAAAGTCTTTCCTTATTAGGGAAATTGGGATACATGTGAGGACATCCTACTGAGACTCTAGGTAAGAGAAATATAGGAGATGGGGAAATAGCAGGACCCAGAGGGTCATAGAAACCTACAAGAACATCATGATGGGTGAATCGGGGCTCAGGGAGCTCTGCTCAAACTATTGCACTAACCAAGGACTATACAATAGTAAATATCAAACCCCTACTCTGATCTACCCAATGGACAGGACATTCTCCACAGTTATGAGGAGAGTAGGGACAGACTTTGACATGAACTCTGGTGCTCCATATTTGACCACCTCCCCTTGGATGGGAGGCCCTGGTGGCACTCAAAGAAAGAATAAGCAGGCTACCAAGATGAGACTTGATAACCTATGACCATATAGTGGGAAAGGAGACTCCCCTCGGTCATAGACCTAGGGGAGAGGAATAGGGTGTAAGTGGGAGGGAGGGTGGAATAGTGGGATACAAGTGATTGGATAATATTGAATTGTAATCTGAATAAATTAATAAAATTAAAATTTTTTAAATGGTAAAATGAATACATAATGTATGACTCCTTCAAATGAGGAAATATTAGGTAATAACTAGAGTTGCAGTCACAGTTCATAATAAATTAAAATTTACTTTCCAACATCATAACTAGTATTTAGCATAACTAGCAGAACCTCAAGGCTTTTCCTTGTTTATAAAATATGTCATAATTGGTTCTTCTGTAAAAGCACCCAACTTAGACGTAATGCCAAATTTAGAACTTAAGTGTACAGAAATGATAAACAGAGAGTTAAGGTAAAAGCCATTTCCAAATGATAAACAGATATATAACATTATTATTTAAGAAACCAATTTCCCATCAGGATAGTATAATCTTGAGGCATGATAAATATAAAAGCATAGAGTGTTGAAAACGCAAAATAATACAAGTTGCACAGAAATCAACTCTAAGTAGATCAAACATCTCAACATAGAATGTGGAACTCTGAAACTGATAGAAATAAATGGTAGGAGATACACTACACAGTGTAGTCATAAGTAAGGACTTTCTAAACACTATAACAGTAGCTCAAAACAAAAGGCCAATTATTGACAAATGATACTACATGAACATAAAGAGTTTCTGTACAGCAAAGGACACTGCCAATTGATTGATGAAGAGGCAGCTTCTGGAATGACAGTTCTTGTCACCAATGTAATTTGATAAAGGATTGGCATTTAGAATATACGAAGAATTTAAAAAAAAACAACTAAGTATCAAAAAAACAAACAATCCAATTAAAAATGGAAAAAGAAAAAGAATACTGGCTTAGGATCTGAACAGAGTTCCACAAATAAGAAATAAGGAGATAGAAAACATTTTTGAAAATCAGAAGGGAATTCTATAGCTGAGGTTTAAAACATAAGGGAAAACACTGAAGAGACTCAAAATCATGTGCAGGGAGAAGAAAGACTGAGAGACTAAGTAAACAGACCCCCAGGACTGCAGGGCAGCATTCAGCAGAGTGCAGTGTGGCATTGCCAAAGAAGAGAGAAGGGCAGAGAAGCATTTGAAACAGAAATGTTTGAAAACCTTTCAAATATCATGATAAACATGAAATTGAAAGTCAAGGACTACAAGTGAATAAAACCCTAAAACACCAGGACATATTAAAATACACCTATTGATTAAAACCAGAGGATTTTTAAAGCTAAGAGAAAAATGATGTGTTGCACACAAGGCTTCATCAATAATGCTATTAGGCTTCTCAACAGTAATTTTGGAGGAAAGAAAGAAATGAGATGATGTATGTGAAGTGATAACAGCAAGACATCCAACAAACTCCAACCTTACACCAGGCAAAATGTCAAAAGTGAAGGGGAAGTTTCAGCATTCCCAGGTAAACAAAAGTTGAGGGTGCTTGAACTATTAGTACAATCCTGAAAAAAATCATTTAAGTCTCATGGGACCGTATGAAACGATATCACAAAGCAATTTAAAAGTATATAAGGTAATAAAGATCTCTCTAAATTCAAAGACATGGAGGTTATAAAGGCATTATTTTTGTAAAATAAGTGTGTAGCTATACTTTCTGTTTCATATATGATTTTAGAAACTAACATTTATTATTAAAAGATAGAAGTGAAAGAAGTATTTGGAGGTTCTGATCCATTATCTGAATTTTAAAACTTCCCACTTATCTTTTTTTAAAAATACATTTTATTAATTTAGTCATATTACATCTCAATGGTTATCCCATCCCTTCTTTCCTCCCATTCCTACCTCCCTCCCATTCTCCTCTTACACCCCTCCCCTAAGACTGTGACTGAGGGGGACTTCCTCCCCCTGTATATGCTCATAGGGTATCAAGTCCCTTCTTGGTAGCCTGCTATCCTTCCTATGAGTGCCACCAGATCTACCCCTCCAGGGGACATGGTCAAATGTGAGGCACCAGAGTTCGTGTGAAAGTCATATCCCACTCTCCACTCAACTGTGGAGAATGTCCTGTCCATTGTCTAAATATGGGTAGGGGTTCGAAGTTTACGGCCTGTATTGTCCTTGGCTGGTGCCATAGTTTGAGCAGGAGCCCTGGGCCCAGATCTGCCCATCATAATGTTCTTCTTGTAGGTTTCTAGGACCCTCTGGATCCTTCTATTTCCCCATTCTCCCATGCTTGTCTCACCTGGAGTCCCAATAGGATGTCTTCCCCTCTGTCCCACGTTTCTGGTAAGTGAAGACTTTCAGGGGACATGCCCCTTTTGCTAGTGTGCAGATATAAGTGAGTATATACCATATGACTCTTTCTGCTTCTGGATTAACTCACTCATTATGATCATTTCTAGTTCAACCCATTTGTCCTTGTTTTTAATATCTGAGTACTATTCCATAGTGTAAATGTACCACAGTTTCTTTTTCCATTCTTCTACTGAGGGACACTTAGGCTGTTTCCATGATCTGGCTATTATGAATAAGGCTGCTATGAACATGGTTGAGCAAATGTTCTTGTTGTGTGCTGGAGCATCTTCTGGGTATTTTCCAAGGAGTGGAATAGCTGGGTCTAAGAGACTGCTATCTCTTTAAAGGGGGAATGTGAGAGAAACACGTAAGTCCTGCTAAGGGAAAGCTGCTGCGTCACAGCCTGGAGAGCAGACTATGCTTCTGGATGGAAGCATGCTGTTCTTTCTTCCCACCTTAGGAAGGAAGTTTTACAAACAAATGAATAAATGATCAGTGAGCATTACTGGTGTACTTAAAACTGTCAAAATGGCCATGACAGGAAAATGTTAGTTGTCATAGCTAGGAGGATAGAGGAATGGGATTTATCGATTATGGGCATACACGTCTACTTTCGAACATGAAGAGCTTTGGTATAGATGGTTGTAAAGACAACAGTCTGAATGTACTTACTAGGTTGTGAGGTTACCAAGGTTAAGACAATAATGTGAGTACTTATTTTGTCACAATAGAAATAAATTCAGAAAAAAATCAATAGAATGCTGTTGTGGGATCAAAATGTTAAAGATAACCCCCATATTCACTTTAACTGTTTTAGGTGCTCCCATTTGATTCCTGAACTATTTAATATTTAATCTTAGGTATTTAGAAGCTTGTTCTGTACACAACTAGGCATGAGAACACATTTGTAGAAGGAATATTGCTATTATTTTTGCTGGTATGCTGTATTAAATGTACATACAATGGGATTAATTTACGAATCACAGATAAGGCTCCCTGAAGGTTACCATGAAAATTGGATGTCTTTACTCAGGAGCAAAGTAAAGATACCTAAACAGGATGTGATCCTTAATTTGCAGCTCTGTCTCTCAGTTTAGACTACAGAGGTGTGCTTCAGAGTGCAAGTCTTGGATGACTTTTCCATTATCTGCTACCTGCAGCTCTACTCAACCGCCTTGAGACTGTTCAGCACAAGCTGTGAGCAGTGAAATCTTCTCCCCTTCATTCGACTACTCCAATAATCTGTTATGGTTTTCCCAGAGGGCTATACTTGTTGAGATTTATACCATGTGAGTGAGAGATACCATCACTTTTTCTCTCAAGGCTCCTCTAATCAAATGGGAAATTGAGAGGAGAGTGGTATCCCTTCTTATTGCAAAAGCATAATATTTGGTCAGTGTGACTCTTCTTCATCAGACTTGTAAAATGGAATGCAGTGTGCTCTTTGGTGTATACATATTTTCATTTGGGCCAAACGCATACCATTTGTATATGGATACATTCTGTGACTTTTGTGTATATTTTAACAAGAATAAAATTATTCTTATATCTTTAATTCATCTAAAATCAAAAGGCTTAAATTTTCACAATTGTTATCAGCTATTTCTTTTAGTCACTAGAAAATAGTTATAAAAATGAGCTTGGCGTTGGTTGGTGGAGTCAAATTTTTATAACACATGAAGCTGACCATATAAACACATCTGGACTCACAGTTCATTAAAAGCGTTCCATCATTTGCAAACATAACGGCCTAAGACCCATTCATTCCTTCAAAATGAGCATGAATCATGGAACAGAATATTAACAATACAAAAGAATAACAGGTTACAGTTTATTTCTTTATATTGGTGTCATAAATTAACAACAACAACAAAAAAAAACAAACAAACAAGAGGAAGAACCAAGTCTTTCAGAAAGAAAGAAAAATAAGAAATGTAGCAAAAATAAAAGAGATAAACCAAAATACAGTAGTGGTCTTTTCTATAGGAAGGAATAGTGGGCATATTTAAATACACTTCTAATTTTATTTTACTCTTGCTATCAGAAATAAATATTATGCAGTCATTTCATTTAAGAAGAAGTGTCTGTGGCGAAGCCTCTGAGCACTTCCTCTGAGCACTTCCTCTGACCTGAGCTACCCCTGACTGTCCTGGAAGCAGCGAGGCCACAGAAGGCTTCCCTTTGCTGCCCATTGCCATGTGAGAATTGTCCTCATCCTGCCAATACTCACGGTGATGCGAAGTTGACAGCCCAAAGCACCAGAGGGACAGAGGGGGTTCTGGGTACTGAAATTTACTACCTTGGGGCAAAACACTAAAAGATGTAACTGTTCAAATTAAACATGCTTTCCTTTCTAAAGATTACTTTGAATGGATAGTTTTGGCAGTTCACTAGGCTCAGAATCAAGTCAATGCATCCTGCTTGGTTTGACTGACGCTAGCCTAGAGATAGTGTAGACTTTTATAAGCATTTTTTTAAAACACCAAACCTTAGATTGATAGGTTCTGATTTTTATAAAGATGCTTAAAACTTATATTAAGGAAAATACCAGGCTCAACATGGCAAAAGAGAAAATAAATTTTGGATTTGCAGAAAGCACAGCTGTGTGCCCTATACTCTCTAGTACACAGTCATGCTTATTTGACACAATTTACACCTAAATTAGTTATATTTTAGAAAAAAATTTGCAATAGTTATACCAAAAAATTGCATTTGCTTCATAGGCATTTAATATACCACCGAATAGTTATTGATTTTTTTCAAAGTCTTTCTTGACACTTTTAAGAGGAATTGTCACTCTCAGCATCTCATTCCTTACACTGGAAAATATGATTTTATGATGTGCAATGGGTTTAGGCTGCAAGCAAACCCGTTAGGCTGATTGTGCTTTCTCAAGGTTGTTCAGGGTTAGTCGAAAATGGGCAACAAAACAGAAGCTTTGTGTTCTTAGAATGGAGGAAAAGAAACAATGGATTTCCCAGTTTGTGTGTGAGTGTGTGTGTGTGTGTGTGTGTGTGTGTGTGTGTGTGTGTGTGTGTGCTTTTAAAAAGTGCTTTTTAGATGATGTTCTTAGAAGACTGTGTAAGGATGACCTAGAAGCCAACAGTTGCTTGGTTCCTAGAACAGTCTCCACAAAAGCTTGCTTTTCTAAAGACCCTTAGGTGTTCTTCTGTTTGTGTATCACTTTTCTTAAAACGAGTCAGTCTCTCTCTCTCTCTCTCTCTCTCTCTCTCTCTCTCTCTCTCTCTCTCTCTCACACACACACACACACACACACACACACACACACACACATACACAGTCTTATGCATGAACATGTGAGCAGGCACAGAGACTTTCAATTAAACACTCCATCAACATGTTTTGGAAGGACAGCACACTGACCTATGCATTTTGAGATTCAAAAGAATGTTCCGTGGTTCCTAGTCCTGGCAAACTTGATGCTTTAATTCATTAAAACATCCCTTCTAGCTCACCATGGGTGAAGTAGAAGTTTCTGGTTTCTTTGAAGACTCAGTTGGGTCGTATGATGTTTTTTTCTGGCAGAGTGAGAGGGTGCACGATGTTTGGAAGGGTAAAAACAGAGCCCCGCAGACCGCGGGAGAAGGCTTTTGCATTGCTAGCCTGTCGTGCAGCACTTCACTTGTGTTCGCTGCTGTTTGCTGATCTTCACTTGTCTTCTCTTCACAGATATAAACGTCCCAGAAAATTTCTCATGGTATTCCGGCTGATCGGCCGTTTCCACTGAATTGTGCCAAAATCAGCAGAACCTTATGGTTTCTTCTGGACTGTGCCACAGCTATGTCTTTGTGTGGCTGTTTGGTGTTGGCTGTTGGATTGGACCGCTGGTATGTGAACAACGCAGACTGGCATTGGCCCAGGGAACTATGTCTCAACTGGCCTACACACCCTTTTTCTTACTAATATTCTTTCTCCCCTTCACCTGGTCGGTGGGTTAAAAGTAAGATTGAAGTATTTAAGAACCACAAATTAAGTAGGTGTAGAAAATCTAAGCCTACACAAAGGAATATATTTTCATATAGTTTGCTATGAGACACTTGGAGAAATAAGAATTGGAATTCGTTTGTCTTTTATTTTCTCCCGAAATTTCTTAAAAGGGTCATCTAACACCCACATTTCTGCTATTCCTGGAATATTTTCACTTAATCTATCAGAAATCTTTGTGCCAAAGTAACTTATTTGACTAAACTTATGGTTTTGTTATCATAGTTATATTTCTTTGAAAAAAATCAGAATGCCATCTGATTCTGACTGGCTAAATAGGAGAAATCAGGAGCAAAGACACTGAAAACCCTAGCCTAATGTAAAGTAAGAGTCTGTTTTTCCTTATGGTAAGCAGTTCAGAAAATACTATTGCTTTCTGTAATACCAAATATTCCCAAAGCTTATTTCGTGTCATTAAGGAATCTGTACCCAAAAACCAATTTTCTTACATAAAGATCCAATTTCACTAATTCACTCAATGAGTTTCCTAGATAGATGATAGATTAGATGTTGGATGATAGATAGATAGATGGATAGATAGATAGATAGATAGATAGATAGATAGATAGAAGATAAATAGATAGATAAATGCTAACATTGAAAAAAATCTAGGCAAGTCTTGAATAACTTCTAAAACAAAGGAGACATAATTGACCCAACTAAGAGTCAAGCATGTTGGATGAGGCTCACAGGGCCTTTTTACATGAATTCCAATAGAATTTATAAGGAATATATGTCATATTCTCTTGACATTACCAGAACTTTACATATGCCTGATACAGAACAGACTTCCATAATTATTTGTTGAAATCGGGTAGAAAATAAGTGAGTATTAAATTAGCAGTTTCACAGATCTCACTAAATCCTGACACCATTTTGTAACATTCACCAGTTATCCTTATATCAGAGGCTACAGGGACCAAGACCTAGTGCAGTGAGGTGTGAAGGCTCAAAAGATAAACTATCCCACAAAACCTATGGTTACAGATCCTGAGACTTTAGTACTTGAAGGGGCTCCCAAACTTGCTGAGATACTGAGAAGCCCGGAGGTGGCACATAGCGATCCAATGATAGAATGTAACCATCTGCATTTCAAAAATAATTATTACAAATGATTTGTATTTTGATAATCTTAGGATCACATTTCTGAAAGTATCTAAGTGTATCCTTAATAAAGTTTAAATGAATACCACTTGAAAAATGTTAGCCCTGGTTGGACCTCACTTATGCAGCCATTTTGCATATGGTTTCTATGCTCCTAGCACACCGATCAAATGACTTGTTATTTATTGTTGTCACTCACAATTTTCCCCTGGAAAATAATCCATACACGTCACCAGTGGTCACCAGTCGTATAGTGACCTATCCCTGAAACTTGAAATTGCTTTGACCTCCACAATCCTGTTCAATAGTTGCTTATGAAGCATTAGAATGAAGGGCTGTGTCATTGAGAGAGGACAATGTAGCATCCCTGAAATGCTAACCCGTGCCTCCTCCTCAGTGCTCCGCTCTGCGAAAAAGCAAAACTAATACAAAACAGACAGTAAAATTAACTCATTAACCACCCTCGCTCCAAAGTGATTGTTTTAACACAAATAAAAGAACTTAAGAAAAAAAAATTA
>OU015743.1:153535610-153570003 GCA_907169655.1 Acomys percivali
AGAAAGAAAGAAAGAAAGAAAGAAAGAAAGAAAGAAAGAAAGAAAGAAAGAAAAAGGAAAACATGTTTGCCCTAGGTATGGTGGAGGAGGTTTCGTGTAGATATGTGATAAGAGCATAGGCAGAGGCAAGGCCATGTGGGAAAGTCCAGGGTGGACATGACCCTGAAACAAGTTGGGAGGGAGGAGGGGAAAAGGGAAAGTGGGTGCAGCAGTAGGAGGCCTAAAGGTACAAATAGAGGGGTAACCAAAACTGTTGGATCACATAGGGAAGGGCATCCCAGGCCCCTCGACTGTAGCCTTCAGGAGCATGGTGTGCAAATCAGGAGGGCCCTGTAGTAGGTGTGGGCTGAGGAATACAGGGAGAACCTGGTGTCCAGGGTCTGCTTTGATATGTTAAATAGGCACCTCAGCCCCTAGTCCAAGATTTGAAACCTTACACGCAGGACACTCCATTACCTCCTTGAGGCTAGTGTTTATTTGTTATTTGTTCTTCCTAACTATCCAAGCCTTGTGCTTAATTTTAACTTGAAAATGCTGTCCATCAGTCTTACTCCCGTTCTCCACTTTGAATAAAGGACCAGCCCCTCAACTGTTCATAGTGTTCAACCACTGCCACTCAGATGGCTGAGTGGAGCTGTTAGGTAAGACCTAGAAGTCATCACAGAGCCTTGTGGCTCTTCGGCCAAAGCTGCAGTAGGAAGAAGTATAGGCTACAACAGAAGCTCTACGTGTATTTTTGGGTCTCCATAGGATCATTATGTGTGGGACATTTTTACATTACTATGGCTTCCTCTATGGATGTACTCCACTGCATCATTATTTAACAGAAAAGCTCTGGCTTCTTTTTTTTTTCTACGTCTTCCAGATGAGGTAAGTTCTGCTCATACACACAGAATGACAGAAGGATGGCTAGCATCACAAGACCATGACTGGACACACCAAAAGCCATGATTCTTAGCAAGAATTTATATGAAAAAGTACAGTGTCCTATTCTGAAATAATTGAAGAAACATTTCTTTTCCCTTTCTTCTCTTTTCACCATCTTTTTGATTGTTGTTTCTCACATAAATGTATCTGTTACATAAAAATATTGAGTCAGAGCTATTCATGATCTGTGGCATTTTGTCTCCTGTGTCTCATGGGTAGAACAATGTCTGTCCTGCAGAAATCGTATGGGGAGGTGGGGTAATGGAGTAATGTCTGAAAAGCCAATAGAGTACAATCTATTGTGGTGGTTACTTTTTGCTTTAATCAAGAGACCTGTCTGAATCAACATTAGCAAAAAAGGATTATATTGGCCTACATTTTAAGAGAAAACAGTCCATCACATAGGGAAGGTCTCAGTTGAGACTAACTTGGTCTTCAAGCTCAGGAATTTATAGGCAATGGCCTCACATCTAGCCCCATCAGGAGGCAGAAAGACCAAGGCAAGACATAAGACCTGACTATAATCCTCAACGCCCAGCAACGTGTACTTCTGCCCCACCCACTCCAATTCTATATTCACACCACATAAGAACCAAGTATCTAAACACTCAGGCCCCTTGGGACATTTCATATGCATGCCACAATGTCTAACATGTAATAAAATTTAGCCAAAGTCACTGTGTTGACGACACTTTCAAAGTATAAAAAGGGGGAGGGGCTGTGGGTTTCCCATAATAGCTTTAGGACAATCCCTCAAAATCTCAATTTCAAATGGAAATTGCCATGAGAAGATACACTGTCATTTAAGAAATAAATGAATACCCTCAAGCTAGTTATTTCTTGACATATAAAATGATATGTAATAGAAATTTCTCATGTGAGATATCACCAGGTTGCCAATGTTACCCATACCTCTTTGCAAAACATATTAGGTATTTCATCCAGAAGGTATCAAAGAGGTACAAAGACAGGCCTACGTTAAAAAAAATATCATATTTGCTATTTGAAACTGAAGAGTGAATCACCAATTTAAAACATGTATTGCACCAAAATACCTAACTATCTCATTTTGAGCAAATAATTTTATCAAAGAAAAGTTCCTAGTCAAGCCAAAAGCATATGTATTTCCCATTTCTGAAAATGCCAACTATTAGTTATTCACAATAAATGAAAATTCACATTTGTGACAAGGTTATTAGGGGAGAGTACAAATGCTGGGCTGAAATAGAGAATAACAAGTTCTCAAAGGATCTTTCCTCTCAGGTATACATTATTATGTTTATTACTCTTATTCTCTTTCTAGGAGTTTTAAGGAAGGTCATGGCATTAAAAAAAGGATCTATAAAAAAAAAACAACTTTAAAAGGAATTTTAACTAAACATACACTCTGTCATAGTCTTACTATCAACACCCTTAACCTAGCCTATTCAGAGCTCTACCATCAATGGCTGGTAGGAGAGACCAAAGAGCTCTCCCTGGTAGCTTTCCTTCCTCACCAACTACACCCAAGTCCTGTCAGGCAGAGTCCATCTCTTATGTATTTGTCAAGGCAATCCACCTCACTCCATCCCTACCCACACCACCCTAGGAAACAGCACCTTTCCTTTCACCTGTTTAACCACGATGCCATCCAGCCAAGTTCATCTGTGCTCCTGGCTCCGCAAACATCTATTCTTCTTACTATAGCTCAAATGAGATTTTGTATTCCAACCTCTATCATTCAACTCCTATGAAATTTACATAGTCTGTAAAGTGTGGCACATCTTACAGAAATTCATGTTTAAATTGATAGGTATAATAATTCTTCTTCCTGGCACAGTAAGACGGGCTAATTTTGGCATGTGTTTTCTTATGGATGTGCAAGGTAAAAATGAGCCAGAAGTTAGAATACCATAGAATAAATAACATGTAGGAACTCATAAATATTAGGAAGTATGCTGTATCTAAAACAATGATCCCCTGAGAATCTATGTGCTAACCAACAAAGCCCAATGTAGATGAAAGATACTTTCCCTTTGAGTTGTTGGTAAGGAGAATCATGGAGACCCCTCCCCCCAAAAAATACAACACAGGCTAGCAGCATTTCTCTTGACCATCAGCAAGAACTAGATGGTAAGACTCTATTGTTGACAACACTACAAACTCTAATCACAGAATACAGGGTCATCAAGTTTATGCTGACTTTTCTGCTGGCTAGCTTTCACAATGATAAAAAGCGCTATGTGGGCTGCTAAGGGAGACCTCTGTTAGCTACAATATTTCCTCATTGACAAGTTATGCCCAATAATGCAATAGTAGTATGGAGGTTTCCAGATTTCTTATTGGATTTATGGCCTGCCGTACAGAAGAGAACTTAGGAGCTCATGAGTAGAAGTATAAACCCAACCAAGAACTCTGGGCTGGGAAGGTTATACACCTGAGAGGAGAGCCTACTACTGCTGTTACTTTGTGGAGAAGGGGATATATCATCATCAAACTGTATTCTTAGTACTTATTCTGGTACCACAGATTAGTGCATCTTTGCTCCTCTGATGATGGCCGTTGATGGCTATTTGGAAAGGGAGAGTCAGTTTTCCTCAGGACCAGTGGATGGTCTCATGTCTTTGGTCATACAGGCTGTGTACTAACTGTACTGTAAAGAAAAAGAGAGAGAATATATAAAGTGGATGGAAATATGTATGAAATCTAGAAGTTGAAGGAAATTGGGAATAAATATGATAAAAGCAATATACTATTATATGCATAAAATCTTCAAGGAATAGCTTTGTTTTTAATTTAAGTTCATTTCTTCATGAATAATCTCTATTTGTGTCAATACTACACAACAGAAGCTTTATGTGTACTATGGTCCATATTTATCTAACCTTATGATTGAATCAGTCTAGTACAAATAACTAGAGGTATTTGAAACAGTGTATTTATTTTTATAGTTGGTTAGAATATTTTCCCTGCAGATGGATTCTTTAGACACTGTATTAGTGAAGTTGGGTGGACTGCTTCACTTCTCTGAGCCATTTCTGTTCAAGGAAATGAGCAATAGCAAAATAGCAGCTTTGTTATTTGTATTCAATGAAAGTATAAACTTAAATATATTGACAAATGATTGGCATTTGGTTTGCTTTTCATACCTATCTTCTTTCCTTCTGCTTTTCTTTCATTTCATTAGTAATATAAGTTTGAAAAATGGAAATTGTTCTCCAGCCATTTCCTATTTCAAAACATAGAATATTTTTGCTTGGAAAATAGTGTAAAAAATAATTCAGTTCAGCATCTTCATTTTACATACGAGAAATCCAAAATCCCAATAGGTCATGGTGCCGTTAGTTAGACGATGGAGACCAAACGAAAAGACTCTTCTGCATTTCAGGCTAAGCCATTTTGTACTAGATCACAATAGTAGGATCCCTTCTTCTAGTGAATGTGTGTGTGTGTGTGTGTGTGTGTGTGTGTGAGTCTTAATCCATAACTTCCAATTTTTGACATAAATTTAAACTGGTTTTATTTACAGCTTTGAGATAGAGCAGCCATGACTGTGAATAAATTATGCTGTAGTTAAAGCTTTGAAAGAAGAAGATTGGAGAATGATACCCAAATTCACTATTTATTAGCTTAATAACCTTGGGCCAGTCACTTACTTTCTTTGAGCTTCAGTAACCTCATTTGTTAAATGGGAAATGCAACACCTCCTGCAAATGGTTACCATGAGGACTATATATGAGATAAACTGTGATGCAAAGAGCCAATTAGAATAGTGCTGAGCACCTAGTAAGTGTGCAGAATATTAACTTCCTTCCCTCTCCCAGAATCTGCAGAGATGAGCCTCAAAGAAGCACAGCATCACACTTTGGAAGGTTTCCTATTGGATCCAAGTCAAGGTGTACAGAGTGATAGTGGGGGGCTAGTGCAGTCATGATCGCTAATAGAATTCAGAATATCAGTTTAAGTTTGTTTTCAAAGTTAAATAGAAACCCAGGCACTTTAAAGTGTCTTTGAAATGAACTGACTTTCTTCTACTCCTATTTCTGTTGAAAAATCACATATAAATTCCTCTTTTCTGATAACGAGAGAAAAGAGAGCGATCAGCAGGAGAATTTTTACCTATGATTGATGCTTCCCGTCAGCTTAAAAGAGCAAGTATCTCAGATGTAAAAATTCTGACACATCACTTTCTGACAAAACTACATGAAACAGCCACAAGTTTAATCCATTAACTCAACTCTGCAAAATGACCAAATTAAGTCTTTGATATTAATATCCTTCAAATAGTTCTTCCCCTCCACTCTCTCCACACACATACCCTTACTGAGGCAGGATTATATATTACTCTGCTTTTGAGACTAACAGGATAAATAGATATTCTCCAAGTTAACTTCTTGAATGTCAGGTTGTGATACAAAATTGTTTAGTCACAGCAAAGCAGAGCTGGGTAAAAGAGAAGGGAGGCCCCAGTGAGTGGAGCACAGTTAATTTGTATCTTACCTTGGTGTTTTTCTAGTTTCTCGTATTTCTTTTTGTTGGGAGAAGTTAAGCAATGCAAAGTAGAAAGACAAGTATATTTATTTTTTCTTCTTGGTAGAGATTATATATATATATATATATATATATATACATATATATATATATGTAAATATGACACATGTGTATAGGTGCCCTGAGAGGCTAGAAGTGGGTGGTGGCTATGTGGAATTAGGGTTGTAGATGATCGTGCTGGTAACCGAACCCCAGTCCTCTAGAAGTGAGGAGGGTGATGAGCTACCTCTTCAGCCCCAAGATATGTATATTTAAAACTAAGCTATTGCTGGTAAACCAGATAAAATGAGGCATAAAAGTAATGGTGTTAGAAATAAGAACTGCTAGGTCAAGGTAGCCATGAAAATTCCTTTTAAAAATTGACACTTATTGAAGAATGCTTGGAACCTTTCTGAGATGTGGAATTAGTAAGGGCAGTTTAACCTTATTTTATCCAGATAGTAAGTATCCAACTGAAAGCCTTGCACTGAAATACATGTTGTCCGTAACAGTTAACACAGCTGAAGGTGCAGTACTTTGCAATCGGAAAGTAAGTCTCTAGAAAACTGGAGCTTTTAATTTAGGAAAGAATCTGAATAGGCCATGTGTTATGTTGAGAAATTTGAAAGGCAGAGAATAATATCAAAGTTGTTTAGCTGCTGCACTGAGCTAATGCTACGATAGCTGGCTATGTATGATTGCTTATTCAAGCTCTACTGACAAGGATAAATTACTGCAGTGTAAAGACAGAAGGAAACCAAGACTGGAAACATCAAGTCACCTGTGCAACCTCGCACAGTGAGAGAAGCTTGAGCCTGGACTTTCTGAATGCAATTACTATAATTCTCACTGATCCAAAATACTTTTCATGTAAAAGTGCATCTCACCTTTCCTTAGCATTATTTTCTGTCTTTCTTTTCTCCTTAGTGTCTAGCCTTCTCCTGATATGAGGACTTAAGGAAAAAAAAACTGAAATGTAGCCTATAAAAGCAGACAAATTCTATTCATTTCATTATAAGCGGGAAAATAAACTTAAATTCTGCACAAATAATTTTCAGTGTATCTGTATATGATCATGAGGAACCCAGCACTCCAATCTTCAAAATCATTATTGTAAAAGGTGTAGCTGTATCCTTGTCACTTAGCTTCCCCCGAGAAATGGTTTCCACTTAGACTTTATCTTTTATTTCTCTCTAGGCTGTGCTCAGAATCAAACACAAGGTCTCGCATTTGCAAGACAAGGTAACTAGAGTTTTGCTGCCTTAGAACTGAATATACCCAACATACAGAGGGTTTTAAAGAGAGCGCATGAAATTGGGAGGGGAAAGAGGTAGGCCGATATTAGAGGATTTACAGTTGGAGAGAGGGGAACATGCAATCAAAAGCCATTGTGTTCATGTATACAATTCCCAGGCAATCTATTCTAAAGTTATTTACAGCCCACATCTCTACTACCACAGTTTTCATCTCCTGGAAGACATGAAGTCTAGGAACAGAAATAGTAGATGGTTTGTCTATCATTTGGAATTTAAGAACAATGACTGGGCAAGACAAGGGTTTCTTTTGTGGAATAAAAAGAGTAAACTGTACTATAGTTATTTTCATTTTTCTTGGTTAAAAACGTTGACCTCCCCTGCCACCCTAGAACATTCTTTACTATTAGATCATTACAATAGGAATTTAGATAATGAACAAGGTCTAACATTAAAAGAAGTGTAATCAATAGCTTTTGAAGACTTTGAAAAGTGAGAATCTTCAGATTCTTCAAATACTCACAGGTATGAACCGATATGACTAAGTGGAGTAACAAAGATATTTAGAGCAAGCAAGGAAGGGATTTTAAAAAGATACAAAACTATTTGAAGAAGGAGAGATAGCAGAGAGAATGAGGCAAGGGAGAAAGGCACTAGATTTGAATAAAATGCATTTGATTTCCTAGAGTAATCTAAGCCAGACATCCCACTGAACGGTGATACTATACGTTGTTTGCAAAACACAGCATTACTTGTTTTAGATGCTCATTATGCCCTTATTATCTGTTGCTCCAGTAAATTTCAGATGGGTAAGAGGAAAGATACCCTTTGAGGCATCCAGTAGCTGCCAGAAGCAATAAAAATGTAATATTTTGTCACTTTTGTGCTAATTCTTTAGATACCCTCCTTTCAATTGTGTGATACGCACATAGAAATTCCAAAAGAATTCAAATCACAATTGGGGACATTCCTAAATCATAGCACCAAAGAAATTGATGCAGGAAGATCAGAACTTCAAAGCCATAATTTTTTAATTTTTATTTTTACATATATGTTTATATTATTACACATATATACAATAGATTACCTACAGCAAGAAGAACCATCACAAAATCAGGAATTATATAAATGTTACATTTTTAGTGTCTTGGCTATTTGTATGTGAGGAAAACATCTTTCCTATCTTGGTACACCTAAATTTCTGAATGTAAATCAATTTCCATCACATATTGTCATTATCAACTTAAAACATCTATCTAGACCTAAAAACATTTTAACCCCAGACAACTAAGCTTCATTGTAAAACTAAGCTACTTGGTCTTCAACTCGCTCAGAGGCTTGAGAAGGAATAAACTTGATTATCTGAGTATGCTGGGAGTGCAGGTTAGTAGCTTTCCAAATGAGAAGATAACAGAGACAGTCTCCCACCTGAATAGTCACCCAAAACTCTATAATGTTGGAGCATCTTCTTCAGCCTTCTGGCCCAATATATCTGACAGACATATTTGTGAGGTTGGAACTATTGAGGACTTGCTTACCCTGTCTTGGAAAAGTTTGGTTGTCGACTCTGCCTGCATCTAAGCTTGCCCTTTTTTTAGGCAGAATTCTATCTGTGATAGAAAAGAAGAAAAATTTCCCCAGTGGCTTGTTTGTCACATTGAAGCCATCTCCATAAGGAGATTCTTTGATATTCATCATCCTCTTGGAGGTAGGCTGGGTGTTACCAGGAACTAACCTCTCTCATTGGTCAGTGAATCTTTAAAATAATAAAACCATCTTTCAATGCCATATTCTGCATGTCTATGAGGTTTTTCTAAAGACCTTATCTAACTATTCTACCTTATCTTTCTATGGAATCATATCTATCTAATGCACCTCAGATGTATATTTTTCTGATAGAAGTAGACTAGCAATTGACATGACCATGGTTTGATCAACCAACAATTAACTTGTATAACTTATTTATCTTAAACAGCCTGCAATAGCACTTTCAAAGCATTGGAAGCAAACTTTCAGTATAATTGAGTTACATGGGTTCAATACCTCATATTAGAGTAGAAATATATCTTAAGCTACAGAGCGACACCATGTTTCAAAAATACGCAAACAAAAGCATATGTATTCAGGAAAATGTTCTTCATTCCCTGTGTTATAGAAGTAAAGTCGTACAAATAGTTAACTTCCAATTCGACATTCTTCTAAGATAACCTATGCTACCAACTAGGTGATATTCTGTAGACGCTGGTGTGAATTACCTCATGCCCACTCACTGTGTGTCAAGCTCCCACAAACACCAAACTAGAACTCTTGCTATACATGTCTACACACATCCACTGTATATGGCAGAAGGGGATATCGGTAAGCTGCTCATTTCTTCTCCCTCTTCTTCTTTTCTCCACATTAAGAATATACATTTACAACTTCCACCTTCATTACAACTCCTTAGGATACCGTCTTTACTCTTCCAATAAGTCACAACTCGACAAACTATAAGCAGCATAGTTATAGAATGTCCCATATTCTTTGTCTTGCATACTTTATTCTAGCTATTTGCCAGTGTCCTGAGGACTCTATTATCTCTGGGTACTTATATACTCTTATTGCCCACAAAATATTTATTTTTCTTTTATACTGACAGTACAGCCCAGTGCAGTACATTGTAGGAACTCAGTGCATAGATATTCATTGAATCTGGTGCTTCCTATGAATGAATGAATGAATGAATGAATGAATGAAAAGAACGAACTAACGAATGAGCTCATCAAATGTAAAACTAATGTTTTCAGAGACAAAACTCCAACTCAGGTGTGCTCAACCTGCCCTCATAGTACTTCCCACTCTGTGAAAGCAACTATTCAAAGAGATTACACAGTTGAACATTGGTAACACTCCTACTGGGATGCACAGAGATAAACGGCTGTCCAGATTAAGGTGTTTTATTTTTAACAACACGCTAGTGTACATTTTAACCAGCATCAGGTCACAGAAAAACATTACAGCTGTAACTTTCCACCAGCTAATGAAAATAATTTCTGCATATTTTTAAGGTTTTGATTTTGGAGGTGAAACAAATGGATTATGGGGAATGAATGCAGTATATCATTATACAGTCGATCAGTCAGCATCTTTGCCTAAGCATTAAGGTTACTGAGAGAATAACTCAGATTTATAATAGCTGAATTTCATGCCAGCATAAAGACCATAACCTACCCTGAGTTATCATGAGATGCTGGGGGAAAATGTATGGTAGCAATATATCCATCCAATTGTTACATAAACAGAAACACTGTGAGAATATTGGCTGAGCACCTTGATCGCCTAATTTATAATGTCTCCAAAAGGCCATACAAGAATTTAGGGGAAGTACTGAATCCCAGATAAAGACACGTATAATTTAAGATATATACGTATCACACATATTTCACTTTTTGTAGTTGAGCTATGTATTAGATTTATCTGAAATTGTTCACTAGGAGATAAAATGTTCTGATTTTTTTCTGCTGTCAAGATATCCTTATACAGTTTCATTAAAGCTACTAAGTTTAAAAATATACCTTTCCCACTTTTTTCTCGGGAAGGTTCTGTTATAGTAAAATTATACTGGCTTTCTGAATAGAGGAGTCAGCTCTGTTATACATCAGCTATGTGAGTCTAGGAAGCTTCTGGGACTTTTGAACAGTTGAGTTTCTCTGAAAAATGACACTGCAGCAAAGAATGCCACTGGACCCATGAAAGGCAGAGGCATTTTTGGGGGGGAGATCTGAATGATCAATCATGTCCTGAAACGGTCATGTCCTGACATTCCTCCCACTAGTCCCTCCATTTGCTAAGCAGTCCCCCAGTGGATGAATCCAAGATCTCAAAGGGGAGAAGAGTCACATAACAGAAGAAGCCTTTGTTCTGATTGATTTTTTAAAATTCTTTGAGAATTTTATGCATACATACAATGTATTTTGATTATATCTATTCCCCAATCCCCTCCACAATTTCTCCAAATTTCATCTTTTATTCTTTATTATAACCCACTGAGTCCAATTACTGCTGCTCATATATACATATGTGTAGGACAACCCACTGTCATAATAAACTCCAGAATGGAGCGTTGACTGTCTTGGTCTTGTGAAAGCAACAAGAGCTGTCATAAATATGTGAATATAAGGGTCTTGTCATGTCCCATTACACCACTTTTCCGAAGTCCTCCAGACATCTACCTCTTAAAAGTCACTCCACCCACTCTTTTGAAATATACCTTAAGCCTTGAAGGAAGGTATATGGTACAGATGTTCCCCTGGGGTTGAGTATACCACAGGAACTTACTCTCTGAATTTCTGTATTAACCACTGTTCACTGCTTAAACAGTTCTCTGATGATCGACATGTTGTCCAGCTATGTTGCTGGTGGCAGCTCTATTTCGGGGCTGTAATGGCTTAGAGTTCCCGAGGAAAGGTCAACGGAGCTTCAACCCCAAACACCTCCCAACCTGGCACCATAAAGCCTGCTCCCCTAGTAAGAACTTAGTACTCTGAAAGCTATCAGGCTTCACTCCTTGTCTGACCTTATAAGGTTCCAGCACACACTCTCATATACCTACAGCCCCTGAGCATGCAGATTAAGCATCCCCCAACACCCTTCCCTGGCCAATGGTACATGGGCACACAAACCTTGCCCCAGAGATTCTGGCCAGTTTCACAGGGACATAAATACCCCCTCCATAAATCTAACCAGTTCTCCGAAGCTGTGCCTGTGCACTCATCGCTGACCTAGACCCAGCACTGCATTCGCCCGAACACAGCTAAGCTTCATTCACTCTAATCCAGTTCAGTGTGCAATGGACCAGTCTACCCGAAGGGGGAAGCAGATATGGGGAGGCACTTTCTGAAGCAGTATCAATCACTTTGCTGCACATGTGAAATGAAGACTAAAAGAAGGGGATAAAACAGCCTTTTTCTAAGTATAGTATTAAGTAAACACCTATAGTAGTCACAGATCTTCACATTTTAACTCAGAGAAAACTGGAACACTGATGACAGCTCTGGAAAGGATCCTAGCCTGTTACTCATGGCCACTTAGCATATCTTCTCCAAACCATTTCTAGTGTCTGTTTCTGTGGGCAAGACCATCTGATCCATAAGCATGTCTTTGACTATGTCCATTTCTGCCTCTCCCAAAATAATACTAAAAGTAATGTGGTTAATTCTAAATATAAAATTATATATATATATATATATATATATTCCAAATTCTATGGAAAATTAACATCACATATTGAATTAGGTACCAAAGTGAGTCAATGTCCTAAGACATAAAAATGTAAAGACTGTCATGACAGTTTTAAACTTTATAATACCTGAAAGGTCCAAGTCTGTGGGTAAAGCTGCTGCCTGGCTAGTTGACCTCAAAAGAGATCAGCTTCACTACTAGCTCATCAACCAAAGGGGCCTTCTGGAAGGGGCCTTACAGGCTTCCTATCACACATCCAAGTCCTAAGTAATATCCTTCAAAACTGTTCATGACTACTACTTAACACGGGTACACATAAAAAAACTACGTAATTATCAAAAGTGTGACATACATTCATGTTTTCATGAAGAAATATGATTTATAGAAGTTGTATATTGATGATGAGAAGATGTAGTATGTTCTAAATAATTGTATGTAGTGTTTTTTTTCCCTTTCCTGCAAATGGAGATTTGGACCCAGGTCCCTACATGTGCTGGGCAAGCACTCTACCACCAAGCTGTATCCCCAACTCCATCGAGTGCTGTTAAATGTACAAAGCTTTCTGAAGAATGAAAAACCATTCGTTAAATGTGGTTTCTTGGATGATTGATAAATAAGAGTCAATAAAAGATTTACTGCAATGTATTGAGTGTTAATTAAGTAATTATTGCATAGTTTGACTTTGTAGTCATGGGCAAAAAGTTTGTCTTTTCTCATAAAAATATTAAAATTAAAATCAATTTTTGCCACCAAGAGAAATTTGCTCAGATTCTCAAAGGGCTGAGAATACTGACAGACAGGTTTTGATCTATTCCTTTTTAAATTAAAATGTTAAATGTAAGTTAAATTTTTAATTAAAATTGTTTTTTCGTACATTATCTTGATCCTGTTTCTCCTCCTTCAACTTCTTCCAGATCCTTCACACCTCCTCCCACCTAAACTATCTGTCTTTTCTCTCTCTCTCTCTCTCTCTGTCTCTCTGTGTGTCTCTGTCTCTGTCTCTGTCTGTCTCTCTCTCTCTGTCTGTCTCTCTGTCTATCTATCTATCTATCTATCTATCTATCTATCTATCTCTCTTTCATCCCTCCATCTCCAAAACAAAACAAAAGTCATAAAGAAATAAAAAACTCAGTAAGATAAAATGATACCAAAACAAAAGAAAATGAAAAAGCAGACCCATCAAACAAATAAATAAACAATCAGACTGTGGGGTTCATTTTGTGTTGGCCAGTTCCTCCTGGCCATGAAGCCTGCCTTGATCCCCTAAGGATGCTCCACTGGAGAACACTGAGCTTGCCTTTCCCAGCAGGCTCCTTCACTGCTCTGGGACTTTGCCTGGTTTGAACCTATACAAGTCTTATGCATGTTGTTGCAGTTTCTGTGAGTTCACACGTTTATCATTCTTGTTGTGTCGGGAAGACATCAATTCATTGGAGTCATCCACAACCTCTGCCTATTATAATCTTTTTAAGTCTTCTTCCTCAGACATCCCTGAGCCTTGATGAGAGACATTTGATACAAACAAACAAACAAACAAACAAACAAAAACAAACAAACAAACAAACAAAAAACCCCATCCCATTTAGAACTGTGTGCTCCAAAATCTTTCCCTAAACATTGTCCAGTTATGGGTCTTCAAGTTAATTATCATCTACTCAAGAAGAAAATTAAATGACAAAACTTCAATACATTGAAAAGGAAATTGTGGAAAACACGAGAAGATAGAAAGACTTCCCATGTCATTGATTGCTAATACTACAAAAATGTCCATCCTACAAAAGGCAATCAACAAACTAAATGCCCATTGAAATTCCCATAAAAATTCCAATACAATTATTTACAGGAAATGAAAGAACAATTTTCACTTTATTAAATTAAAACTAAAGACCAAACAAACAAAGAAAAACAAAAACCCAACAGGTTAGCTAAAACAATACTGAATAAGAAAAGAACTGCTGGAGGTATCACCATCACAGATTTTAAGTTATATTACAGAGATATACTAATAAATATGGTACAGTGTTAGCATAAAAACAGACACATTAATCAATGGAATAGAAGTGAAAATAATCCAGACAACTAAAGACACATAACTTTTGACAAACAGTGAAAAATACATATCAAAGAAGAGACACCTTCTTCAACAAATGGTGCTGCACAAACCGGATAGCTGCACAGAGAAGAATGAAAACATTCATATCTATCGTCCTGGGAAAAGCTCAACTCCAAATGGATTAAAGACTTCAACATAATATCTGATACTCTGAACTGGAAAGAAAAGAAAGTTGGGAAAATGCTTGAACTCTGTGGCACAGGAAAAGACGTTCTGAACAGGATACTAATAATAAGACGAACAATAAATTGGACTATACAAAGCATAAATAAAAGCTTCTCTAAGGCAAAAAGACACCATCACTCAAGTAAAGGGGCATCCCACAAAGTAGGGAAAAGTATCTTTAGTAATTATGCATTGGATAGAGGATTAGTACTTAGAATATAAAAGAACTAAAAAAAAATGAATACCAAGAAAATAACACAATTAAAAATGGGGGTATAGAACAAAACAAGGAGTTTTCAACAACACAAACATCTGAGAAACATTTAAAACATGTTCAACATCTTTAGCCATCAAGGAAAAACACAGCAATGTCACTTTGAGATATCATCTAACCCCAGTCAGAATAAGGTAATGTTGTGTAGAAAATTAAACTTAAAGAGATTATAAATAAAGAAAATACTTAAGAGAAGCCACATGCACCATTTGATTTTATATAACATAGCAAAAAGGTAAAATTTACCATATCATATAAGTCTAAATTAACTTTTAAATTTTATTATTATTTGTTTGTACATATGTTTATGTGCATATGCCCCAGGAAATCAGGTGCATATGTGTGTGTGTGTGTGTGTGTGTGTGTGTGTGTGTGTGTTTCTATGTGAAGTTGAAGGTTGTCTTTTTAATTTCTGTGAATAATTGTGCTGAATCTTCTTTTAATATTTTATTAACTTATTCATCTTAAATCTCAATTGTTATCCCCTCCCTTGTATGCTCCCATTCCTCCCTCCCTTCCATTTTCCCTCTACTCCCCTCCCCTATGTCTGTGACTGAGGGGGACCTCCTCCCTCTGTATATGCTCATAGGGTATCAAGTCTCTTCTTGGTGACCTGTTATCCTTCCTCTGAGTGCCACCAGGCCTCCTCATCCAGTGGACATGGTAAAATATGGGGCACCAGAGTTCGTGTGAAAGTCAGTCCCTATTCTCCACTCAATGGTGGAGAATGTCCTGCCTATCGGCTAGGTCTGGGTAGGGGTTTGAAGTTTGCGGCCTGTATTGTCCTTGGCTGGTGCTGTAGTTTGAGCCGGACCCCAGGACTTAGATCCGCCTGTCATAATGCTCTTCTTGTGGGTTTCCATGTGCTGAATCTTTTATGAGGATTGTGTAAATTCTGTATTTATTTTGGTGGAGTAGCTACTTTTATAATTTGATCCTACTGGGAAACTTTTCCTCCTTCTGATGTCTTTTTCAATATCTTAAAGTTGTTATTGTAAAAGTATTTCACTTGCTTATTAGAATTATTCCAAGATATTTCAAGACTATTATGAAATCATAATTACTTCCATGGTGTCTTCCTTAGTAAGTTTGTCATTTATATAGAGGATGGCTATGCATATGAAATCACAGAGACTGTCACATTCACAGGATCTGACTAGTTCAACTCAGAAAATTCCCAGCAATGGGAAGTGGGTGAGGACACAAAATCCCACTCCTAAACAAGAAGACATTTGCAACTGATGCCTGCCTGATACAGAAAAGTCAGTTTTCACCAACAAAGTGTCACTGCATTTATCAACCACTTTCTGGAGGGAGCTTCATGCACAGGAATAGTTGCCAAAACAAAACAGGCTCTATATTTCTAAATGTGCTTTTTTTTGTGTAGTGTTTTGTTTCACTTTGCTATATTTTGGAATTATTTTATCACTAGTTTTTGTTTGTGTTCTGTTGTGTTTTTTTTATGACAGGATTTCTCTGTGTAGCCTTGGCTGTCTTGGACTTGCTTCATAGACCAGGCTGGCCTCGAACTCACAGCAATCTGCCTGCCTCTGTATCCCAGAGTGCTAGAATTATAGACGTGCACCACTGCTCCTGGCTCTCATTAGTTTTTTGATTGCTTTGTTTTGATTGTCATTTTAGGTTTTCTTCTCTTTTTTGGCATGAATTTGGGTGTATGTATGGAGTTGTAGAGGGTCTGGAAGGAGTTGGGGGAAGAGAGAGAATATAATAAAAATATATCATATGAAAGATCTTTAGTGAACAAAAATATTAAAAATTAATTTTGGCTTTATATGTGTCACCAAATCAAGCAGCAGGCAGAGTTGGTCTATAGGTTGCAAGTGAGAGCTCTGCTCTGGCCTTTGGAAGTGGTGGCTGCCGTCAAGAAAGGAATATAGCCAAAGTGGGTAGATGAGGACACCAAGGGGAAAAGTCCTTCTGAACACAACAGGACTTTCGCATGTACGAACCCCCAGAGATGCTAGAAGGATGCCCAGGACCCACACCCATCTATTACAGACGGAGTCACAGAGCTGAAAGAGCTGGACACGTTACTCTACCCCTGACTCAGAGGCTACCCTCAATTGATAATCCTTTGAAATGAAAGTTTAGTTTACTTCAAGGGGCTCTCACTGGGGAAACAAACCACTCTTAAGGGTAAGCCTCATGTCCAGCAGTAGATGAGCAACAAAAATCAAGCTCAGATGTGTGACTGGAGGAGCCTTGTTTCATAATGGCATGCCAGGGCTTTTTCTTATGTTGTCTTTTTTTTTTTTTAATCATTTTTCAATGTTTTGCTTTATTATTTTTATTTTTTATTTTTCTCTGTTTTTGACCCCATATGTCCTTTGACTATAAATTTTTGTTTCTGGTGTGTTTTAATGGAATTCCTAAATGTGTGAATGAGTTCTTAGTCTATATCTATTGCCTACGCCTTTTCTTGGGCTTTTCCTTGTCTGTTTTGTCCCTTTCAAATGTGTTTCTTTTTGTTTTATCTTATTACATTGCATATTATTTTATTATCATCTAAACAGACAGGAGTAGATCCACATGAGAGGACAGGTAAGTAGGAACTGGGAGGTGTAGAGGGTGCGGGGAACAACAATAAGCGTATATTATAGAATAAAACAATCCATTTTCAATGAAAGAATAACTTTAATAAATAGAATTGGCTCAGCAGAGGTTGCTTTCTCTCTAGCCCGGGCTTCTCAGCTGGATAGAAGACTATCTGCAGAGAGAATGTCCCAGAGACTAGGAAACTGTGAGGTCTCTTCTCTTCTAGCTCTAGCAGTCAGAAAGCATCTTCCCGACCACTGTCAACTCAAAGTGAAAGAGCCCCAAAGGCCACAAGAAATTCAAAGCAGGAAAAATCTTCTTCTTGTTGTTGATGTTGGTTGGTTGGTTGGTTGGTTTTTCCTTTAATTTTTTTTATTAATTTATTCATATTACGTCTCAATGGTTATCCCATCCCTTGTATCCTCCCATTCCTCCCTCCCTCCCATTTCCCCTTACTCCCCTCCCCTATGACTGTTCCTGAGGGGGATTTCCTCCCCCTGTATATGCTCATAGGGTATCAAGTCTCTTCTTGGTAGCCTGCTATCCTTCCTCTGAGTGCCACCAGGTCTCCTGATTCAGGGGATATAGTCAAATATGGGGCACCAGAGATTGTGTGAAAGTCAGTCCCCACTCTCCACTCAACTGTGGAGAATGTCCTGTCCATTGGCTAGATCTGGGTAGGGGTTTGAAGTTTATGGCCTGCTTTTCCTTTCTTTTTCTGTATTTTTGTTTCTCTTTTTCTCCCTTTTATTAAAAACTTATTCTTTTCCTTAATATTATAGTTTTCCTGTATGCTTCCCAGTCCTTCCCTCTCTCCCTTTCATCCAGATCCCTTTTCACCTCTCATTGGAAAAGAACAGGCTTCTAAGAGATGAGAACTAAACTGGACAAAATTAAAACATAATAAGATAAAGAAAAATCCATTATATCAAAGTTGAGGAAGGCAACTCAACAGGTCCTGAAAGCCAGCAATGAAGTCGCTCTCACACTCAGGACTCCCATAGGAATACTAAGTTAAATTCTGTACTATTTATGCAGAAGCTCAGGTGCAGACTTGTGTGGGCCCAGTGCTTGCTGCTTCAGTCTCTGTGAGGTCATAAGAGCCTTGCTTAGCTGACTCAGAGAGCCTGTTCTCCTGTTCTCTATGCACTCTGGCTCTTACAGGCTCTCCACTTCTTTTCCACAAGGTTCCCTAGGCTCTGAGGAGACTTCATGGAGACATCCCCTCCCAGGGATATCCATGTGCCCCCTCCCAACAGACCCTTCCTCAGTATCTAATCTCTCTGGGTCTACCCACTGTAGCTTGGTTATCATTTACTAAACAAAGAGAACAATGCAAAGATTTAGTGAAACAAACGCTCTTTGAGAAAATCAACAAGATAAACAAACCCTTACCCAAACTAACTAAAAGATGGAGAGAGAATATGCAAACTAACAAAATAATAAAGGAAAACAGTGACATAACAACAGACACTGAGGAAATCCAGGGATTCGTAAGGACATACTTTAAAAACCTGTACTCCACCAAATTGGAAAACCTAAAAGAAACAGAATGATTTCATGATAGGTACCACTTACCAAAGTTAAATCAAGACCAGATAAGCAATTTAAATAGACTTATAATACCTAAAGAAATAAAAGCTGTCATTAAAAGTCTCCCAACAAAAAAAAAAAACAACAACAAAAGCAACAAAAAAGGGCCAGATAGTTTTAGCCCAGAATTTTACCAGATTTTCAAAAAAGAGTTAACTCTAATACTTCTCAAATTATTCTACAAAATAGAAACAGAATGGTCATTACCAAATTCATTTTATAAGGCCACAGTGCCTCTGATACCAAAACCACAGAAAGACCCAACGAAGAAAGAGAATTATAGACTAATTTCCCTAAGGAACATAGATGCAGAAACAGTCACTAAAATACTTGCAAACCAAATCCAACAACACACCAAAACGATCATGCACCATGATCAAGTAGGCTTCATTACAGAAATACAATATCATTCAATATACAGAAAATTAATAAATGTAATCCACCACATGAACAACCTGAAAGAAAAAAAACCTACATGATCATCTCTTTATATTGACATAATCTAATACCCCTTCATGATAAAAGTCCCAGAAAGATTATACTCCTGGATACAAGGGACACACCTAATCATAATAAAGGCACTTTATAGCAAGCCTATAGACAATGTCAAATTAAATGGAAACTCCACCTAATTTCTCTAAAATGAGAAAACTCTTTTTTTTTTTTTTTTTTTTTTTAGTGATAGCAGAGCCGAGATCAAATTGCTAAAGGTATGTGAGATGCCAGGTATTGATGTGGTCTTCCTTGGAAAATATGATCTCCTGGAGCCCTCATAGGACTTACAGGCTTACATGTACACTGTACACATACATTAACATGCCTGAACACGAAGACAATCCACGGCCTTTGCTGTCTTAGAATAAGATTTTGGCTTAGTTTTACAACTCATTGTGTGGATCTTTCTGTGTAAGGCAGTCTATTTGTATGTCCACAGTTTTCTACTTAACTACTTTTATAAGAGCATCTTAGATTTTTGAAGTGTTGAGTACTAATCAGAAACAGGCTCACAAAAAGAAACATTTTGATTAAAACGATGATGCTGCAAAGTTGTGTCTTCCAGCACTAATGGAAAGCTCTTCTTACAGTTTGTTTTCACTGCCATCTCATCTGCAAGGATGGATGAACTGGTTAACATCTTCATCTCAAACCAAGACATACTTTATGTTGTGTGTAACCATATATGAACCTCACTTTTATAGAGGGAAGATAGGTTCGACTCAGCCAGTTAGTTCTTACAGAGACATCTTTTAAATTTGGAACATAAATTAAATGAAATATTTATGTCAGAGATGCCAAGATGAAGATAAATAGCTACAGCTAACAATTCATTTAATAAAATTCAATCATGGTAATGCAAACTGTTGTCAAAGGGGTACATGCAAGTTAACTTTCAAAAAGTTTTGCTTCGTGATCCATGGAATTAATAACTCGTGTCATGAGCACTGAAAATTGAGTGCATCTTAATATACTCTGTTATTCCTTTGTGTTCTTGCAAGTTTCTTTATTTATGTAATAATGTCCAGCTATCTTGTAAGGATATTTTCAGAGTTAAAAATGTAATTATATTTTCTCATCTAATTAAAATGTCAATCAGTTACTTTGGCATATTAAATATAATGGCTGTTACCCACGTTTTCTTTTCATTTAGATTCTGATTATTTTACTATGTCACTCAAAAAAAATATTCTACGCTTTGCAACTTGTCCAAGACTTTTCCCCTCATTAGCATAAAGCATCTTAGAGTCCTGCTGCTAGCACTTCATCTAGTGCAGGAAATGATTGGGATAATAAACAGCTGGAAACCAGAATGTTAGGTACTGGCAGAGAGAAAAAAATAGATTAACAGTTACACAAAACAAGTCGAAACTTCTTTCTCCACCACCTTTGTCGTTTTTAATACTGAACTACAGCGGAAAAGAAGTTTCAGGAAAAGCTTACTTGGAGATAATATTTAAGCTTCTGGTGTTTCTCTTCCTCTGTCCCCTCTTTGCATTGATTTTATTTGCATTTTTGTGTATGCGTGCGGCATGTTTACATGTTTGCGGTACAAGCGCACATGTGTCTGGAGATCAGAGCTTAACAATGAATGTCTTCCCTATTGCTTCCCATTCGTTGATAATACTATAGCTTTTTTATTAATTACATTTGTTCACGAAACACTTCGCTTTGATGTATTGAGAAAGTGTCTGTTCCTGAAAGCAGAGCTTGTTGGTCAAGCCAGCCTGCTGGCAGAATACCGTCTCCACTCCTGAGCTATTAGTGGCTCTGCCTGTGCCACTCCGCCTGGCTTTTAGGTATATGCTGAGATTTAAACTCTACCCACATGTGCACGCCCGGGAAGTGCTTCACCCCTGAACGTCCTCCCCGCTCCTCCCCGCACCCCTTTTATTAAACCACCCTCTCCATGTTTTTTGTTTTTGTTTTTGTTTTTGTTTTTTTTTTTACTTTATTTACCTTCTCCTTATTGCCTGTCCTTTTCACAGCGTGTGATGAGCAGAACTACAGCCCCATCCAGCTTTCATTGTTCTTGTTTGTCTTAACATCTTCAATATATTTTTAAAGCTTCAAGGGAGGGAGTTTGTGTTTCCATTTTCTCCCGCCTCCTCCAGCCTTTTCCCGTTGGCCATCCTTCACATCCCCTTAACTTTTTCTTCATCTTTTGTCTCTTAAATGTCTAAGTTACAAACACAGACTTTCTGTTTCACATTTATTTTTTGCCATTGTTCTGTAGGTTTTATTTTTATATATTTTATGAATTTATTCATATTACATCTCAGTGGTTATCCCCTCCCTTGTATCCTCCTATTCCTCCCTCCCTCCCATTTTCCCCTTACACCCCTCTCCTATGACTGTGACTCAGGGGGACCTCCTCCCCCTGTATATGCCCATAGGGTATCAAGTCTCTTCTTGGTAGCCTGCTATCCTTCCTCTGAGTGCTCTGTTCCACATTTATCAGCTTGCTTTAAAGGAAGGTATGGTATTCCTCCCCCGCCCCCCATCCCCCACCCCTGTCCCCACAGCCCTCCCCCCCACCCCCGCCCACTACCCCTCAGCATCACTGATATCGCTGTTTTTCTTCAGGCAATCCTCCATTGAAAAGACCATTTTTATTAAGACATAAAGATGATATTTGTATATTTAAGGTTGTGTGCACCAAATAGCCTATGTTTAGCTGTTCTGAAATGACATGTTTTCATTTATGAAGACGACATCTGAAGGGAAAGCATGAATGACCTGCTGTGTAATTTCTGGCCTAGCCCAGGGGAGGGAAATGAGCAGGAGAGGTGACATGTCCTCAGCTGCTGGCCAGAGCTAAAACCTTGACATTTAGATGGAGAAGCATAAAGCAAACCCTGGGAAGAGATAAATCCAGGGTTCTCAGATCCCCAGGATGCTCGTAGCTGCTCATGGCAATGAACCCTCCAAGTTATGACCCCTAATTCATGGAAAATATGGTTGGATGAGGTTTTAGCAAAGACCATGTGTATTAGTTTCATATTAGAAAATTTACTCATTTCAAGAGTAGTATAAAATAGCCAACAGACTCAATACACTTACTCATCTATTCTATTTATAGTAGAACATGGTAGCTTCACACTAGGTGGATTGTGGTCTTGAAAAAGGATGAGGTTTATCTGTCGTTCTGAGAAAAACTCAAGTGATCCGCTTCCCGTCTGAAGTCTGTTCCTAGGAGCAGTGCCTGTTTGGGAGAATAGCTGTTATTGAAGATTAATGTCAGTACACTGCAACTTTGTATCTCAAAATATTTCAGGAGTAGCAGCTCCTCTTTTGAACTCCTCCTCAGCATTGGCACACACAATTTGAGGAGGAACAGTGAGCCTTTGCCTTTGCTATGATCTGTTTCATAAACGTTTTGTGTAATCTCACAAGCCTCAAGATGAGTCTTCTTGCATTCCAGTGAAAATGTTTAAGGATTGGGGCATCCAATGATTAGATCAGTTTTGGCCAGGAGATTTAATCCACTCAATCGCAATTTCCAAAATGGAAACCATTCAGTGTTAAAGAAGTCAGATACAGTGTCAGAAGAGCTGTAAGATTGAGGGTCAATTCTAAGAGAATCTAAGAGAAGTTCTTAGTCTGAGTATTTTCCAAGATAAATTCTGCAGTCTGTGTGAGCTACAGCTGTCTGTCTTTTTTAATAAGAAACTTTCCGCATGTCACATGGATCCAGTAACTGACAAGTATAAAATTAATTATCCTATTAGACTGCTTTTTTATAATAAAAGTGAGTGCTTCTCAGTTTCCTGCCTCCAATCCTTTATTCAATTAATTGCTTCCTGAAAGCTTAGTGTTCAACAAATCTTCTCATCTACTTGATCCTCTTCCTCAAAAAGAATAGATAACTAGATTAAATATTTATTACAACATGTTTGAAAGATAAATGGAGCAGTAAACATAAATATAGCCAAGGTTTTGGACTCAAATAAGTATTTTATGTTGTTTCATATTCAACTCTCACAATCATCTTAAAGTTTTGACATCATTGGGTACAGAAACAGATTACTATAAGAACTGTCATAAAATGGGTACTTAAAATGTGTGCTGGATTTTTTAAATTCAAAAATTGTATTTTTTACCTGATGCCTCTAATTGAAGCCTTCTTGAAAAATCTAAAGGAAGAACTTAAGATAAATTTAATTGGAAGTTATCCTTTTTGCATTAACTTGAAATACTCCAAATTCCTACTATGAAGCTTCAGGCATCACAATGTACTGTCAGCTCTTTGTACGATAGTGTCCTTTGGGTTGAGTCTGTGTTCAAGACAAATGTGACACTTTCTTGTCAATAATAACTGATTAATGAGTTGCTTGAATAAATTAGTCCTTTGATTATTCTGTATTGACCCTTTGATTTAATGAAGTAATCAAAAATGACATATCTCCAAAACTTAGCAAAACAGCTTAAGAACCATCCGTCAATGCCAAGTAGGAAAAACACATTTAAGAAACGCATTTCTTATTTACAGAAACACATAATGCACTTGTATTATTTGTTTGCTCTGTACCATGAAGCATTTTTAGAACTGGAAATCACCTCAATTCAGTGAAAACTCACTAGTTAGTGAACCCTGAGTAAATGTATGGAAGGATAAATAAACAAATGTAGAATTGTGGGTTTTGGGGTTTTGGGATTTTGTGGGGTTTTGTGGGGGCATTGTTTCATTTTGTTTTGTTGTAAATGTATTCAGAGTTCCAGAGTGCTATGGTAGATGGTAGCTGTAGTGTCTCTTAGGTCTCCAATATTGTAGCTATTTGTGAAAAAAAATAAAAGTATATTTCTAAAGTTTTCCATAATAGCTTTGAAATGAGAAATTCCATTGATGGGAGGTGGGCCCTGGAGAGATGACCCAGTGTGTAACACCACCGGCCATGCAAGCATGAAGAGTTGAATTTAACCCATTAAAAAGCCAGGTATTAACCTATAGCCAAACTGGCTGCTACCTAGCTCTAAATTTTGGGTTCAGTGGGAGATCTTTTCACCATGAAGTAAAGAAAACAATGGATCCTGTTCGTAGTTTTCATTTTTTATTTCAAGTGGGTTGTCCAGTACCCAGGCTGCCGTTGAACTCATCAGGGATGATAATCCTACACTTCTGATCCCATTACATGCCTGGAAACATGGTACAAAGATTAAACCCAGGATTTTGTGGATGCTAGGAAAGCAATCTACCAACTGAGCTACAACTCCAGCAAGGGTGAAATATCAGGACATCCCTACCTTCCTCTGGCCTCTGTAATTATATGTGGACACAAGTACCTCTACACATACACAGAAACCAGCAGTAACAAAAGAAGAAGGAGAAGAAAGAAGAAAAAGAAAAAGGGGCTTTCTGAGAAAACTGGCCTTTTTTGTTTTTGCTTAATTTGATGGACTTAGCTCCATTTGCTAGCTCTGTTAAGTATTTAATGTGTAAATTTAAGGATGTTCCTTAATTTTTTTACAGTATTCCATTATTTGACAAAGGAGGAAACATCAATTTTATAAGCTTACTTTGACCATTAACCTAAAAGAGTAAAGAAGAAATGAATATATTCCCCGAAAAAAAAATCCTACTCTACAAATAATTTTATTAATGAAAAGACAAAACATCACAATAAAGAAAACACAAAGCAATAGGGCACATAGACCTGGGGTCCTCATTAAATGTACAGAAATGACTTGAAGATAAATATCTTCCTCATAGTTGAAAATTTCTATTCCCTGAAATATCAAACCTTGGACTTTTCACTGAGAGGAATAAATTTGCATGTGAAGTTAGTGAATTTCTCCAGATAAACTAAGCAACATTCTGAAAAATCAGAATTGCATGCTATGTTTCTACAAATGAGTCAAAATAAAAAGACTCTGCATTTCAGCTTTATTACACATGTGTATTTGTAATATCACTTAAGTAGAGGCGCCTTTCTCTGCGCAGGCTTCTTGTAATAAAAGTATAGAAAATGACCCAAAGTTTGGTAACCAAGTTGGTAATGCTGGGCTATGTCCACAGGCATAGCAATTGCTCTTTTCAGACAATGATGCAAAGGAATTCCTAACTTCAAGCCCAAGCTTTAGTGCTCACTATATTCTGCTATTTATTCTCCCTTTCAATAATTTTTTCACTTATCTATCTCCAAGCTCAAATTACAAAATAAAGAAATAAAAAAATGAATAGCCCTCAAATTCTTGTCTCCTCTTCACTAGCTCTACCAGGGCTTCCATTGCCTTGATTTTTTAATGCTATTAGACTTGCTATTTTCCTAGATTCCCTACATAGACCATCTGCGGAGTTAGTTTTGCTCCACTGTGGGTTTTTGTTGTTGGTTGTTGTTGTTGATGATGTTAATTTTTGTTAGTTCTATAGAAGGTCATTTTACTTCCACTCAATACACTCACCTAGATTTCAGGATTTAAACACACACAAATGATCAGAGGTGATGGCTGCCCATCAAATGGAGAAAAGCAAGAACAGGATACTGGACAGTGGGAAGGCTTGGGGAATCCATAAGAATGGCTGCCTGTGGAAAGGTTAGCATTTCCCTCCAAATCTTCGTCACATCACGTGACTTAAGTCTGATGAGAAGAGTGAAGCAGCCACAGCACACCAGGCCAGGCTCCTGCCACCTTGAGGAGAGGTAACTTGAGATCTTTGAGAAGAACTGAGGTTGATGGTAGAGACAGGTTCATGCTCATAGGATGTCTGGTGTGGACCTGCTGGTCACACAACTCTGTTTGCCAGATGAACCCCATTTCACATTGCTGTGATGCCAAAACAGGTACCCTTTAAAAGCTGGGAAACAACAAATGAATTCTAGTGGGAGGAAAGAATCAGTTCAACATTTTATTGAACTTCATTTAACCCTCACTCAAAAGAGTTATTCCCACATCCTTTAGCTGGCACGGATAATTCCCAAAGAAATACAGACTTTTTTGGAGCAACAACAACAATAAAACTGCTTCAAAGAGGAATACGACAGCCATGTAGTGAATGTGTGATTTTTAAAATAAAATAAAGGAAGATATTTGTCCACCATCCTTCTGGCAAGGAAAACATGATGATTCAGTAAATTCCAAGGTGCATCTCATTTGCTGCCAAGGCTCAATACTGGAGCTATAACTCAACTCTACTGTCAAAGGGCTCCCCTCCAGTGCCCACAAGGCATGACGAAGTAGAAGAGAAAAATCATTACAGGACTCAGTATAAAAATAAAATATGTGTTTTTCTAGAATATTGATTTCTTCATTAGATTATCAAATAAGAATTCTCACTGAAGAAATAGCAATGTCTGTTCATCACTGATTGCTGTGACCAATTTTGAACTTAAATTCTATCTTAATAGAACGTATATAATTTGGTCATATTTATTGATTAAGATCTATAGATGTAAATTAATCGAGTTGCCATAAATCTGATTTTTGAACTTAACATTGCCCCAAATTTTTAATCATCAAAATTTCTTATTTGTTGTCTACTCAGAAAACAAAACCTTTTAAATAAATAATAATACTTAAAGAAAATATTAGTTTTCCTACTCAGACCCAAATTAAAGTACCTTTTCAGTTCGTTTTATTTCCCATGATTTCAAACTTTACTTAATATAAAAGAAAAATAGAATTGGCTTCATTTTTTTCGATTAAAGGTTACCATCAGGGACAAGCTTCACTGTTTGCTGGAGATAAAAGGCCAGTTGTTTAGAAACATCAACATGAGAAACACTAACTTTCATGTATTAGTTAGTACCTGACTTAATGAACAAGGCTAGAAAGGAGCAGAGCAGTCAAGTGACAAATTGAGAGTCCAGGAAACTAAAGATGTGTAAGCCTGTGTGAGCAAGGCACAGCAGATCCCTCTATCTCTATATATTAAACTGAGAAGGTACCAAGGCAACGGTGAAGGGTGTGTGAAAGATCACTAGGTGCAAGCCAAAGAGCTGAGGGGAAAAATGCTGACAGACGGGAAATGGCAAGAAAAGATGGATGAGACAGGCTGACAAGACGCACTTGCATGGTGAGCTTTTTTAGCATGCAACTTATTTATTTTATGACCATATTAGTAATACAATTGAAATGCTATGATCTGATTACATCCTTGAGTATTCAAACTACATTTCTTTTATTAGAAGCAATAAAGCAAGTCCTTTTTTTTTTATTCCTTTTTTTTTATTCAATAAAGAATAAAGTTAAGTGCACACAGGGAGAAAATGAGAGCATTTCACTCAAGGGAACTCAAGGCTGCTATTTGGAGTATTTCCAGAAGATTAAGTTATAACATTGGGAATTTATGGCTTCCAGGACTTGAGAAGCTTACTTTGTGACTGCATTTCATCCTTGGGGTTGATGTGCATTTAAAGGAAAAAGTGCTCTGCTAACTATATTAGCTTTCTACGTAATGAAGAATCCATGCATAGAACTAACTGGCAGTGCTCTGCAATTCGCTGAGCTTGTAAAGTTATTCCTTTTCTGCCTCGTTGAAGAAAAACTACCCCCTCTCTTTCCAGCAGCCTATGTATTCATCCCATGACACAAAAATGTAAATTCTGTTCCCACTTTTAAGCTTCTGCAGTGTTATTGTTATAATATATATGAATGTGAACGCTATTAAAATGGAGAGATACATTAGGCCCAGGAAATAACCAGTTCAGCTTCTAAATAACATTACTTCTAGTGGGCCAGGCATCAGAGTGTGAGATCACAGCACAGCATCATTGCATGTGTAGAACTCCAGTTTGCGAAGTGTGGAGAGCAAGCACTCTTTTACTGCAGCTACTCATGAAAGGTAAGCGCCTATTTCAGCCATCCCTTCTAGGCTCCCTCTGGATATGTGTGGAGGGCAGTGGAGGGGTATCCATCATATTAAAATGACATCCAAGTGCTTTGTTTTTCAATCTGGTAGCATATAGGTACATAGTGGTATCTTGGGAGCATAGAAAACACAGGATAACGTTAGCACTACTCCAGAGTGACAACAGTTTCACTTGTTGGCATGAAAATTGGACATTCTCTTTGATATTAAAACGGATGTGAATATATTCTGGGGTAAAGTGAAAAACGTGTGTGAATTTTATAGGGATGGCATATCTTCAAAACAGTGGTTGAGATTATGTTTCATCTGTCAAACCACCAAGGCATGCTGTCACTGTCCCTTACGTTCAAAAAAGCCTTGAGAGAAGAGAAGCAAGGGCACTGGCCTGTAGTGTGCCATTTGCCTTATTAGCTGTATGAGCTTATGCTGTGACTCTTCCTGTTTGTCAGCAGAAAAACAAGATGACCCAAGGAATCCTTCTAAGGCAGTGCTCAGCTCCATCTATGGCCTCCATGGCCTTATGGGTAAAAGCACAGGCAGCAAGTGACTGGGGAAAGGGAAGCATGGACAAGCTCTATGCTGTCTGAGCCGAGAAGGAAGATGTCTGGTCCGAGATTTCCGGTATCAGAGTGGAGCGGTGTTGCTGGTGAAAGCTACCCCTGTGGCTGTTTATGCTTCATTTTAGCTAATTTTTACTATCACATTATTTTCATTGTTCGGAGAACACTGAGAATCGGCTGTAGCCAGACCCCTCTCACAGTTCAATCTTGAACACTGTATATCACTGGATAATTGAAACACCTACAGGCGGAGAAACGAATTGACACTGCCTCAGCAAGGAGGGCTCGGAGGCTTACAGGTTTGTTGTAGACAGGCTCAGATGGAACTGGAAGGTGCTTAGAGCCATAAGTTCAGAGGCCAAACAACTTCCCATGAATGCTCTCAGTCAAAAGGATAAGCAAAGAACAAAGGGTTAGAGGAAGTAAAGAAAGGCGGAGTCAACTTCCCAGATTCCTACATTTTTCTCAGAGTGCTGCTTTTCAAATCAAAGTTTGAATCCCTTAAAAATGAAAGCTCTTGAGTAAGAAGTAGGTCGCCAGAGTCAAGTCTGTGAGGGCTCTCCCGGATCTCCATGCAAAGACCTGCTGCCTCTCACTTGCAGCATCACAAGCATAGCTCTTTTCATTCATCACGCTTTCCTTACCACAATGAACTAAAATCTCTCTAAAGCTGTGAGCCGAAACAAATCTCCCCCCACCCGCCCCCGTGTCGCCCAAGGAGTTTCTGTCAGGTTTTTCCCTCAGTGATATAAAAGTAATGATTACAACCCTTGAGCCTAAGGTATGGATTCTATATAACATTTCAACCAAAGTATCACCAATGTAATGCCTGGCTGGCATAGGCAGAGGAACTTAGTTCTCACCAGCAGAAACCCTGAAATACTTTCCCCCAAACCTTCAAGACACCTAAGGGCTTTGCTACTTTCGGGTACATATTAGTGGATGCAGAGTGCGTGTACTCATAGCATTGTACTCATCACTCTGTGTGTATCGCAGAATCCTTAGACTCAACAAACACTCACATTCCATCAGCCACAGCCTTTTCTTTTATATTTTAAGACTGCTGCGTCTAAAGTGGTTTCCCAATTAGATTCTGAGTCACTAAATCATCAAGTTTCTCTCTCACGAACCTCAACAACCTTTAATTCCACTCAAAGAGCCTCCTTACAGCGTCACAAAATACTGTGACCCCAGAAACTTTGTGCCTCCAAAACCCAGTTTAACTCATACCGTGACTCCTGAATTCTTTTGAGTCTACCCTCTTCTGTTCTCAGGCCCAAGTCTATTTTATACATTGCATTCAATAGCTTTACATATTAAATAAATGATTAACTCCATTTTACCTATTTATTATCAAAGATAATTCAGCCATTTCTTAATAGCATTCTGCCAAAAGAGCCCTTTAATCTTCATAATTAATATGAGTATCATTTCAACATTGGGTTGATATTCTCCTAGTTAAAAAGGAAGAGACTTGACATCTTCCAATTTATCATAAGGAACAGAAAAATATTGTTGAAACTTTTCAAATACAAATTATCACTCAGACTCCTATTGCTTACTCAGTGATGTACAGGTGGGCAATTGGGACACAAAAATACCCCATCCCTCTTAAAGAACAATAACCCTTTTCTAACACATTTCTTGCAATGACACATAGAATAACATAAATCCAGAGAGATTTTGGATAAAACTATTTCAATATAGTCATCTTCTATCTGATGATGAAAAGCATAAATTCCTTTTCTCTAGACTCATTTCCAAACAAAAACATTATCCATGCCTTACACAGTTTATTCTGCTCTGGCAGTATCTTCAATATGCACTTTTCAGTTAATCTTAAACTTAAACTTGCCTTTGCATAGTTGGTGTGTGGGATATTTTTCTAGCCCTAGATTCCAACTTCCTTCAAATTTACCTAATTTTCAATTTTGTCTTTATCACCTGTTTTCTAAGAACCTAGGCAGAAAAATACAGAGTTCCGGAAATATCTTGTTCCTAAGATTTAAAGCACCACTACCATCAAAAAGCATTTACCCAGTGGGAAAGCAGATGAGGACAATAGGGGACTCTCAAAGGCATAGTCAACCATTTACCTCATCAGGGAAAGTAAACCCAACAAGAAAATCAATGTTTAAAATGAACTTTGAGCTGAATGTAGCTCTTGATTTAAAAAAAAAAAAAATCAAATTATTACCAAGAAAAATAGTACGTTGAACTCTGAAAGTATTAGCAATCATATAGGGATGCATATATCTTAACTTTGTCATTTTTAAGTGTCAACTCATGGTGGCATTATTTACATAGGTATTGTGCACATTAATTTTCAAGCAAGAATTTCAAGTGCGTTCTTCCATGCACTCTGCTCCAGAAAATATTGATGAGAATGCTAATGAGCTAGCACTAGGAACAGTTAGTTAAGTAAAAATTTAACAAAGGGAAAATAAAATGAGACTTTTCCCAGGCAGAATGAGAGTTCTGCTTTCCCTCTGGGTAAATCAGAAGAGCAAAATTAAGGACAGAGATTAAGTGCCTGTGAGATGAGTCAAAGGGGAAAATGTAGACATTCCAAGAGCAACAGACACTTGCCTTGAACATATTTATGGACAAGTTATGACCCTTCAGCATTTTCAAGTGACAAGGGATAAAACTTATCTGACAAGAATCTTAAAAATTATTTGCAAAAAAAATCTGGTGCTTATCCTATGGAACTATAGTTGTTCCGAGGACAGTATCTACCATCACTAGTGTCAGGAGTCCCTTGAACAAAATATCAGAGTAAAGTCTGTGGCAAACATTTTCTTTTGAAACATAAATGTTATTAGAGTGTATGTGGTTTGTGGTTAGTTTTATTTGGTTGTGCATGAATACGCTCATTATATACTAATCATCAACACTAAAAGATTAAGAAAATATGTGGCTTATTGTTACTGAAAGGCAAGAAACATAGACATTATACCTCCCCATGTAATCCAGTAGGATTTTTACCCCCAGCATTTGATGGGAACAAACTAACATTTCAGTGAGAGAGGTGGGATTTGTCAGTCCTCCTGTTTTACAAGTGGAAACTGAAAGCTAATGGTAGTTAAATAAACAACCAGAGACCTCAGCTACACAGTGGAATGAAAACTGGATTCATTTCTAAAGATGTGGCTTTTCCACTCCATCACATTGCCTTCAAGTTTCTTCAATTTTTTTCTAAGAGGAATTATAGAAATGTTTAAAAACCACATAATGACCTTAATGACTACAGAGTCTATAAATCTATATAAAAATCCTTAAAATTTGAATGATACAAAGATCAAATTATAAATATTCTTTACAAATTGTATTTAAAATACAATAATACAAAGGAATCTTGATTTCCAATGCTTATTTATATAGTATGGTTTTAAATGGCTCCATCATACAACAAAAACATCTGCTTAACTATGTTCATAGAGCCTTATTCGTAACAGCCAGAATCTGGAAACAACCTAAATATCCCTCAACCAAAAAATGGATAAAGAAGCTATGGAACATTTACACAACGGACTACTACTCAGCTATTAAAAACAAGGAAATCTTGAAATTGGCAGGCAAATGGATGGAACTTAGAAATGATCATCTTGAGTGAGGTAACCCAGACCCAAAAAGGCATGCATGGTATTTACTCATTTATAAGTGGATTTTAGGCCAACATGGAAGTCCTATGAGAGATTTCACCCAGCAGGGCATCAGGACACATGCTGGGACTCACTGTTGGATACCAGGTGAGAGTGGTATGAATGAATGGGAGGATGGAAGAACCCAGAGGGTTCAGGAGCACCACAAGGAGGCCATTAAGGCCAGTGGATTGGGACAGGGTGGGGGGTGGGGTGGAGGGGCTCGAACTAACAAACTGTTGTACCAACCAAGGGCAATGCATACAGTAAACCTAGACCCCCCGCCCCCGTTCAGATCTAGCCAATGGACAGCTCATTCTCCATGTCTGTGGGGAGAGTGGGGACTGCCTCTGACATGAACTCTGGTGCCCCCAATTTTGTCACTTCCTCTTGGCACACAGAGTGAGGGAATGCAGGCTATCTAGATGATCATATTGTGGTCATATAGTGTGGGAGGAGAACCCTGTCTGTCAGAAGTCTAGGGCAGGGAAATAGGAACAGGAAGTTATAGGATAACAATTGGGATGCAATCTAAATAACTTATAATAAAGTAAAAAAATAATAGCAACATATATTCACAGATAAGTCTCCTTCCATTACAGTACTTGATATGTCTGACAGTGTGTATAGCAGAGTCTTTAAAAACATATTTGAACTTTATTTACTGAAAAGACTAGCTACTGTGCCTTATTGGGTGGTGGAGTCACAAAGGTAGTTAACATGTTACTTCCTTAGTTACATGAACAAAATTGCAAGGATTGTAGTGGCTTACAACAGGAACAAATCAACTATCCGTGTAGCAAAATGTACAATCCAAGTTCTCTTCTCCCAAAATCATGACTCATTAAATAATAACAAAGAGCAGATTCCATAGCATAACAAGACATAATTATCCTCCTCCTACTACTAATCATTAACCCAAACAGGGCAGAGTTCTGTATGTAATGATTGAGTAGGCTGGATTGGGTCTACTCAATTCTTTAGAACGTGGAAGTCATTTATTATTTAAATTATGGTAGATGTTTATAGAAACCTGTCATTTTCCCATAGTCTCAGACTATCAATGAAAAAGAGTGAAACCTTAACTTCCAGAAGGGATGATAAACCATGGATAAGACCAATTTGAAACAGATAACAATAAGCAGCAGCTTTCTTGACCAATACCAATGATACCTTTATTCCAGAAAAGCAAAGAGTACTAAAGCTACACACAGCGCTTATATGTATTTTGTTTGCCAATGAGATTTCAGGGAGAATAAATTTTAGCTAGAAGTTTTAAGTCGTTATCAGTATGATTAAGATTGTGTGGTAAATGCAGAAATTAAAGGTGTTTTAAAGAGGTTAATATTTTATCATGGTATTAATGCATGGAACATATATAATATATGCATATATATGGAAATGCATGAAATGCATAGAAGTAGCCATGATAATTTATAGCCATTTTTCTCCACTCAGACTTTATCATTTTAGATTTAGATATTGCCCTTTGACAAAAGCAGGAAAATTTGTACAAGCTTAAATTAACACATCCCATTCATAAACCTAAGAAGAAAAACCAAAATTTCAAACTACTAACATACCGATCAATGGATTTAAACCCTTCCTTTACTGGGCTTGATAACCATCTCCTGTGTGTTGGAAAAGATATGGTATATGAACTGAGTTTGACTGACTTAAAGTGAATTTCCCATAATAAAAAAAAAGTGTTTCTCATTAGAATATTTAAGATTAGGCAGATAGGACTCTACATTCACCTCCTCTGTAAAGCAAAATCCTATTAACCTGGCCTCAATAGTAAACGCATTGAAATTTGGAAGTTCATTTTTAATATATGGGGTTTGTTTAACTCAGTAAGTTTAGTACTATTAGAACATATTTCCTTTCCTTATATTAATACCTTTAGTAAGGATTTCTTCTATTCATGCAGGTCTATAATCTGATGTCTTTATAGCTAGACCCATCTTTAATTTCCTGTTCCACCAGCATCTACTAAATTCTTTCCTCAACACAGAGGAGCCACATGGTTTTAAAAGAGAGAGGAGTATCTCCATTTCATTTCAAATTCGATGCTAAGGTGTCTGATTTCATCAGCATAATCTCATTTCCTCTGCCATATTGATCTGTGCAAATAACCTAAACCAATGGGTTGAATAAAACTCACAGCAGTGAGTTGTGAAAAAAGAAAGAAAGAAAGAAAGAAAGAAAGAAAGAAAGAAAGAAAGAAAAAGAAGAAGAAGAAGAAGAAGAAGAAGAAGAAGAAGAAGAAGAAGAA
>OU015743.1:153579189-153625066 GCA_907169655.1 Acomys percivali
GGAAAATGCTGTTCAATGGCAAGTTCTGAATACCTCTTAAGAGACTCACCTCTTACATTCTTTTTTTTTTTAATTAATGTATTCATATTACATCTCAGTTGTTAGCCCATCCCTTGTATCCTCTCATTCCTCCCTCCCCCCCCGCTTCCCCCCCCTACTCCCTTCCCCTATGTCTTGAAGGACAGTGTAAGAGTAGGGGGCAACCAAGGAGGGCAGAGAGAGGAGAGAAGGAATTGATCTTTACTTGAAATCCAAATAATACACAGAATATGAAATCAGTGTAAGAAAATACCTCTTGCAATCCTAGACAAATACCTCAAGGAAACACAAACAAACTATAATGCTCATTTCATTAATTTTGTTAACTAGCCTATGCCTAATGCAATAAGATGGTCTGGGAAAGTAGGCCCTCTGGCTTTATCCATTTTGGAGACAAATTGAGGCTGCTATGAAAATGTATGCCACCCACAAGAGACCAGCTTTAATGTGAATGTTCAGTAATTGGAAAACAAGGAAACTCACAGCTTTGAATTGAATGTAACCTTCCCAGTGACTTCTACACAAAGTTTAATCATCCACTTCCTACAAGTTGAAGCACTGAATATGAAGACCATTCTGCAAGGACATAGCACAGTCTGAAACAAAAGACATGGATTTTCCTTTCAATAGAGAGTCAGTCTTCTCGTTTCTTAGCATGGTGTATACCAGCATCTCAAGCTGATGGATTTGAATTAAATGAAATGGTCTCCTTAATAGGCATGCATCTGCAAGATAAGGAATTAATGGATCCAAAGAAAAATAGCATTGCTCCCATTGAAATTTGGAGACATGCCTATTGCTCTGTATGTCACAGACACCCTGTTATTTACACTCTCATTGAGGACACACTTGATATGCGTCTATCCATTAAGTGTCAAGAAGGAAACAGAACCTGTCCAAAACACAGTGAAAGGAAGCCATTTGAAAGTAAGATGTGACTTTGCTGCTAAGTGTTATAAACAGGAGGGTCTTTCATTGTGTTTGCGGCTCCATATTTAATCTACTGTCCCTTTCTAACAGGTCTTCTCTTTCTCTTCCTTGGATTCCATGATACTTCATTTGGAAAAACTTGTTCATCATTGAAAATGTTTGCTAAAATAGAGAATGAGCTATCTTAGTAACGAGGCCTGTCATGATTATTCGGTCTGAAATCGCTATAAGCGTGTCAATTGAAAGGGCCTATTGATGGCCAAGAAATGCTCAACTTCCTTAGTCATCAGAGAAATGCAAATAAAGATGACTCTAAGATGCCATCTTACACCCATCAGAATGGCTAAGGTCAAAAACTCAAGGGACAGCACATGCTTGCGAGGATGTGGAGAAAGGGGAACACGCCTACATTGCTGGGGGAAGTGCAAACTTGTACAAACACTTTGGAAATCAATCTGGCACTTTCTCAGAAAACTGGGAATAGGGCTACCTCAAGTCCCAGCTATTTCACTCCTTGACATATATACAGAAGATGCTCCACCACACAACAAGGACATATGTTCAGCCATATTCATAACAGCCTTATTTGTAATAGACAAAACCTGGGAACCACCTAGATGTACCTCAGTCGAAAAATGGATAAAGAAGCTGTTGTACATTTATACTACGGAATACTACTCAGCTATTAAAACAAGGAAATCTTGAAATTTGCAGGCTAATGGATGGAACTAGAAATGATCATCCTGAGTGAGTTAACTCAGACCCAGAAAGATACAAATGGTATATCCTCACTTATAACTGGTAACTAGCCCAAAAGGGATGTCCCATGAAAGTCTTCATTTACTAGGGAAATTGGGATAGATACAGGGTCTTCCTATTGGGACTTTAGGTGAGAGAAGTATGGGAGAATGGGGAAATAGAAGGATCCAGAGAGTCCTAGAAACCTACAAGAAGAGCATCATGATGGGTGGATCTAGACCCCGGGGTGTCTGCTCAAACTTCTCCACCAACCAAGGACAATACACGCAGTAAATATTGAACCCCTATCAGATCTAGCCAGAGGACAGCACATTCTGCACAGTTGTGTGGAGAGCAGGGACTGACTCAGACATGACATCTGGTGCCCCCTATTTGACCCTTCCCCTTGGTGGGGAGGCCTGGTGGCACTCAGAGAAAGGATAAACAGGCTACCAATATGAGACTTGATAGGCTGTGACCATATGGTGCAAGAGGAGGTTCCTTTCTGTCACAGACCTAGGGAAGAGGAATAGGGTGAAAGAGGAAGGGAAGAAGGAAACGGAAGATACAAGTAAGGGGATAACAATTGAGATGTAATTGGAATAAATTAATTAAATAAAAATTAAAAAGTGAAAATAAAAATAAAAGAAAAAGAGAAGGCCTATTAATATATAGGTGTGGTGGTTGATACCTGTAATTCCAGCACTCAGAGGGGCAGAGGCAGGTGGATTACTGTGAGTTCAGGCTATCCTGGCCTTCAGAGCATGTGCAGGGACAGCCAAGGCTACACAGGGAAACCCTGTCTTAAAAATAAATAAATAAATAAATAAATAAATAAATAAATAAATAAATAGAAAGAAAGAAAAGAAAAGAAAGACAAAGGCCTGTTTGGCCACTTCTCTCTTGAGAGTCCCACCTGAAAACTAATCAAAAATTACCAAATTAACTATTAGTTGGAATTAACTAGTAATTAACTAGTTATAAATGGCTCAATATTTCATCATCTTAAACTTATATACACTAATACAAAATATTTTCTGGAAGATAACTTTCAGCAGTAATTTGCTTATTTTGATTTCTAGGAAAGAAAAAAGAATTTCCTGGAGGAAAATTGCCTCAGAGCAAGGGAGAGTTCAAACCAGCTTAGAGGAGAGTGGTCCACATCAAAGAGGAGGTGACTGATGAAAACACTGTGCTCTCAGCATTCTGTGGCCTGAACTTACTCTCTAAAAACTCTTATCAAAAAGCTGAGAAAGAAAGCAGCAAGAATAAAGAACTGGTCCAGTAAACAAAGAACCAGAAATGTGGCCTGCACAACAGATGGACCCACACGAGTTACAAGTTCTTATCCATGGACACAAAACCAGAACATAGACAGAAGCCTACAAGAGGAAGGGATGATGACTCACTTGGCAATGATCTATGAGTGTCTGTATCTGGAGGAGAACTGAGGCTGCAGAGAGGTCTCCCATTAGGCCAGAGGCATAAAAGCCTGGCTTGCTGCACAAGTAAGAGATTAACAAAGCCCAGATACCCGGAACACACATCTCTGACTTTTAAAGTCAAATTATAATCCCCATGACAAATTGCCCTAATTTTCACACTAGCCATTTTTCCTGAAAATTACTTCCACGATTAAAGGTTTTATGATCTAACTAAACCCTTTTCTGCAATATTTAAAGAGAAGCTACATCATCACCTGAGTGTAGCTACCCTAGCCTACCATAAAAGTCTTAACTATATGAAAATTTTGACCCAGACCTTAGCTTTAGTCCAGCTCTATCTCATGCTTCAAGACTCCACAAAGATTCCCTGAAACTGGAAATAAATAACCGCATACTACCCTTGCTACATTTCTTCACTGGCTAAATAATGCTAGAAAGTAAATCACTTCTAAGATTTTCTAGAACTTCAAAATAATTGCAATAACATAGTCACTACACAAATTTAAAGTGGACAAATGTCTGCAGTTATGAATGGCCATCAGTTGAACTTTTGACTTATCATAATATATCCACTTTTATAAAAATGGCTTATGTCATTATTTATTAGCACAGATGAGACTCTGTTTCATTATTCCCAATTCTAAGCATCTTCTTCTCTTACAATGTCTAATGTTAGACACAAAAATAAGGACTTGTGTTTACAGAACCATGGCACACCCACGCCTGTACATAGTTGCATTTGATTGTAATTGAAGTACAGAGATGTCAAATACCCTGCCAAGCTTCAGGTAGCGTCTAAAATCTTAGACCTCTATTCAAATTACTAATTGACTCACTCAAATACTTTCTTTTTCTTGCTCTGTTAGAACAGTTTCATTTGTCCTTCTGCCAGTGTTTATGCTTTGTACAAAACTGTATTTGCCTTTGATTTCCTTTTATCCCACACCTTGTTTTCTCTCTTTGTCTAGGTCCACTCCCTCCATTACATTTCATTAATTCAGTAACCATTATCAAAATGTTTGCTATCCAGTTGGTTGTGGCAAAGTTTCCAAACTATAAAACTAAGATGTCTTTTTTTTCTATTTTTTTAAATTAATTTATTCTTGTTACATCTCTATGGTTATCCCATCCCTTGTATCCTCCCATTCTCCCCTCCCTCCCATTTTCCCCTTATTCCCCTCCCCCTGTTGTTCCCCCTGACTGTTCCTCAGAGGGATTACCTCCCCCTGTATATGCTCATAGGGTATCAAGTCTCTTCTCGGTGACCTGCTGTCTTTCCTCTGAGTGCCACTAGGTCTCCCCCGCCAGGGGACATAGTCAAATGTGAGGCACCAGAGTACATGAGAAAGTCAAATCCCTCTCTCCACTCAAGTGTGGAGACTGTCCTGTCCATGGGCTAGATCAGGGTAGGGGTTTAAATTTTACCGCCTGTATTGTCCTTGGCTAGGGCCTTAGTTTGAGCGGGACCCCTTGGCCCAAATCTGCCTATCATAATGTTCTACTTATTCCTCTTTACAGTCTTATTTGTAATGAAAGACTTGGTTGAAGTCACCAGGACAGTTGTTAAGAGGAGGATAGTTTTCCTGACCTATTTAGGAAAGGTGGATATGGTTCTCACATATGTAAAATGAAAGAAATCTTCAGTACAACTTTCAGTATGGGAAATCTGAAAAGCAAGAAACAGGATGTTTCCACTGATTCCGACATACTGGATTTGAAATCCCTTCAGTCAGCCATTTCATCATCTCATTGTTAAATGGTTATGCGAGTTAAAGTGCTCATCTAGCAAGAAGCAAGCTAAGAAGTTTTCTCAAAATTGCACATACATATGTGTTAAAAAGCTAATTAGAATTCAAAATCATTTTCTTCCAGTGGAGTAGATATTCAATGGTTCAACTGCAAGAATTCAAGCATCAACATTAAAAAAAATTCTGTTCAAATTTTACTCATAAATATTTATCCAAATACTATACAGTAAATTATCTGGAAAATCAAATCTTTATTTTCTTTTGGCCTAAGAAGGAAACAAATGTCCTGTGAGCTACAAAGACCACATGTCTCGCTCACAAATCTCTCCATTCTCAGTGTCAAATACCTAGAAGTTTCACAGCCAATGAGCATTATCTTTTTTATTACAAATTTTATTAAATATTTTTATATATACACTTACATTATTACACACATATATAATAAATTGCTTACAACAAGAAAAACCACAAAGCAATCAGGAATTGTGTATATGTTACATTCTTAGTGTTTTGGCTATTTGTATTTGGCAGCCTTGAAAAAAAAAACATCTTTCCTATCTTGGTGATTCTGAAAATCTGAATGTAAATCAGTATCTATGATATCTCATCATTATCAATTTAAAACATCTATCTAGACCTAAAAATGTCTTAACCCCTAAACAACTAATTGTACTTTAGTGTAATTGTAAAACTAAATTATCTGGTCTTCAACCCCATCAAAGACTTAGAAGGGATAAATTAATTACCTGAGTATACAGGGAGTGCAAGTTATCAGCTTCCCAAAGGATTATCTCTTAATATGTAAAAAATACTCTTTGGATCTGATGTTGACCTACATTTTTACTACCTACAATATGCAAATATTATTCAGAGTTTTGGAGCAATGAAGGCAAATATAGCTTAAACCCTGGTGGGAAAGCTCACAATAACTAAGTTTCTTGCTCTGATATAGGATTTCAGGAGACATGCCTAGCTTTTCTTTATTCTGTCCCATCATGCGTGCTGATCTCATTTCCTGAAATGTCATGGTATCTTCTTTACTAGCTTGAAATGCCTTCTTCCTTCTCCAGAACTCACTGCATGGTGATGATCCATGCTGTATTTCAAATCTACACACAGAGAAAATAGCACGGGCTTTACAATTGTCATCCATAACCATGGTCTGTTACAATAACAAAAAATTCATGCTGAAAATATCAGCAGCCAGCTTCTCTGAAATAGTGTTTCAGTGAATTTCAGATGCAAACAGAAGAAGCATTGAGGATGTTAGGCAAGACAAATCTAGATGGGGATGCTGGCAAAGTGAGCAGTGGTTATGGGCGGAAGATTAGAAACTCTTTAAAATGTCTGCTCTGCTTAACTTAGAACAGTTTCTCGGTTCAGAAGCACAGAATATCCAAAACATAATGATTTCCGCCCTTAAGGGTACACAGAATTTTAGATCCTACACACTTTCTATCCCCTTAGTAAGAAAGATACTGAAAATGCTACTGTAGGAGCTCAGACACTTCTCATACCTGAAACCCTGATACTTGGGAAGCTAACATTGTCAGATTGTTGTCCATTTGATGCCTAACCATACTATGACACATTGTCTCAAATAAACAAAAAGCAAAACAAACAAACAAACATGAAACAAGATCTATATGATTTCTCTACTTTGGGTTTAACATATCTCTAATTTATATTTAAAAAGATATACAAGAAAAATAACTGATTTTAACTACTTACTAAAACACATTGCCTAGCAAGTGTCAAAATTTATATATTATTAATTTAGTAGAAAATATAACAGAGACAGAAATAACATTATATTTATCAAAACCCATAAAAAGCTTTGTGTTTTGGCAAAATAGTATCCAAGAGGAAAATATCATAAGTACAATTTACCTTATTTCAGAGAGCCATGTGATATATCATCTACAATTTGAAATAGCTTTTATGGGCGACTGTAATGTACTTTAGAAATAAAACAACAGCCCAGGAATCTGTTCTCCTGTCAGCTACTAATTCACTGAAGATAAACTTCCAGGAGTTCATTCTTGGCTCTGGGAGAAGCAATTTTCTCTCTTCAGTGTGGGTTATTTTGAACATTGCAATTTTGTGAGTGCTTTAAAAATGTATAAATGGATTATGTATTTCTATGCTACCCTACACTGTCACCTTCAAATACCTAAAAAATACGACTATTTCTGACAGCGGATCATCTGATCTCTTCCTCCCCTAAAAAGTAAATATTAGAGATGATAAAGTTGCTAGATATATCTTTGGAGTACATTTTAATATAACTCTCAAGAATGTAGAAACATGTAGCATTATTACATAGTAATCAGTTTCCATATCCTTGACTTCCTGATTTATCATCATAACTCAGGACTCAAAGGATGGCAGATATCCACATGAATTCTATGTTTCTCTAGCCTAGGTCCCCAGTGTGTTCTATGAGCAGAATGTATTCTCCAAATTTTCAATGTGATTATGTAACCATTACAAATAGGACTCCACCATATCAGCTCCCTACCTCAACATCAAGATCCATCACCCAGAAGCTGTAATATTTAATTCTCCTCGATTTCTTCCAGGCAATATATGTAGGGTCATTAAAGGCCCACCTACAATCAGTGTTCCACTCTAAGAGCCAATAGCATGTCACTGTTCCTTCTACAAAGTCTTTTTATGATTCACCAATAGCAAAACCATCACTCTGCTCAAGTGAAACAAGGCTCCCTTCAAAGTTCTCTCTGCCAATCTGTGATATAATACTTGTTAAAAAGCTTTATTCCTGTTGTTCTATGACTTTCTTAAGAGCAGATATATGACACTTTCTTTATTCATTTCTATAACATTTTTCACAGTGTTTTTAGTTTTTTCTTTTGCTATGTTTTATCAAAAATAATTTTTGTACAATATACTCTGATCACAGCTTCCTCTTCCTCAGCTCCTTCTCACATCATCACTTACTCAAATCTACATTTTTTTATTCCTCTCTCTCTTTAGAAAACAAATAGACATTGGAAGTGGATGAAATGAGGGAACTGGGTGGGAGAGGGTGTGGGGAGAGAATGAAGGTTGGGATCATATGTTAGGAGAGTGGGGATGCCAGTAGCAAAAAGACAAACTGGGGAGGGAGGAAATCTCTGAGGCAGGGTAGGCTCCTGGGAGGGTACAGGAGTGACTTCTTTAGCTGAGACTCCTAGCAGAGGGGACATGGAGACTGAAGTGGCCACCTCCTAGCCAGATGAGACTTCCAGTGGAGGGAGGGGGACACCAACCCACTCACAAAACCTTAGATCCAAAACTTACGCTGCCTACAATATGTGCAGGGATAAAGAATGGAGCAGATATTGTGGGAATGGCCAATAAATGGCTGGCCTAACTTGAGACCCATCCCATGGGACAGAACCAGCCCCTTGCACTATTAATGATATTCTGCTATGCTCACAGACAGGATCCTAGCAAAACTGTCCTTTGAGAAGCTCCACCATGCAGCAGAGAGAAACAGATGCGAGATAGCCAAACATTAAGTGGAGCTCAGGTAGTATTGGGGAAGAGTTGGGGAAAGAATAGAAGGACCTGATGGGACAACAGTCCCACAAGATGACAGAGTCAACTAACTTAGGACCATGGGGGCTTACAGAGACTGAAGCACCAACCAACGGGCATGTATGGACTAGACCTACTCACCCAATGCATATGTAATTGATGGGCAGCTTGGTTTTGATGTGGGTCCCCTAGCAAGTGGAGAGGGGGCTGAGGGCTCTCTCTGACACAGATTCTGTTGCTTGTGTTTGGATCACTTTCCCCTAGCTGGGCTGCCTTATCTGGCTTTAGTGGAAGAGGATGTACTTAGTCCTGATGCCACTTGAGGTGCTGCAGTGCTTTGGCCAGGGAAGGGGGAGCCTCCCTCTTCTAAGAAGGATGAGAGTAGAAAAGGTGCAAGAAGGTGGGGCCAGGAGAAAAGGAGGAAGGAGCCTGTGACCGAGATGTAAAGTGAATAAATAAATTTAATGTAAAGATAAAATTTTAAAAAATCAAGCCAGAGTAAAACAAAACAAAAAAGCATGAAAAATACATATACAACGAGAGACACATAAATGAAAAAAACAAAAATTAAAAAACAAAACCGTAATCAAAAAACATAATATATAAGCAAAAGACTGTAAGGCTTTAAACATGCCCAAACAAATATTATGAGACAAACACCTCCACAAATGTGCTGGGCATATGTCTGGTCCTTAAGTGTGGTTTGTCTACCTAGTGAGACTCCATTGGAAAAAAACTTAATTATTCCTTTTGGGGTGGCTGACACTTGGAGATAGTTTCTGGGTTACAATGAGAGCTAGTGTGCTGTTCTTCTCTCAGTACCTCCCTTTCCACTGAAAAGCATCTTCTAAACAAATAAGTACCTGAATAAGATCTAAGGTCCACAAACAAGAGAAAAATATATGCGAATTTTTTCCCCTGAAACTGGCTTAATTCTCTTAATATGATTGGCTACAGTGGCACCTATTTTCCAACTTCATCCTTATGGCTGAAAAAAATCAACATTCTCTTTAGCTATTCTTCTGTTACTGAACACCTAGGTTGGGTGCATAATAAAGCAAGCTATTGAGCAGAGCAACACGACATTGATGTGCACAATGGTACACACTGATGATGTGCAACACGGTACACACTGATGTGCAACACAGTACACACTGATGTGCAACACGGCACACGCTGATGTGCCACACGGTACACACTGATGTGCAAGCATCTTGGTGATGTGCTTAGTTGGAATCACTGAGTGGAAACCTGGAGTAATAAGCCTGGTTCATATCATAAATCTAGTTTTAATTTTATTGGAAATCTCCGCACTGATCTTTAGAGTGGCTTGCAGAGTTTATGTTTACACAAGCAGTGTATAAGAAGAGTTCCTTTTTGTTCACTTTCCCAATCCTCATCGACAGGTGTTGGTTTTCTCTTCTCAATGACTGTCACACTAACTGGTGTGTGACGGAGCCTCAGTGTCATTCTGATTTGCATTTATCCTCTGGCCACTGAGAGTTTAAGTTTAAAAGAGATCCAACTTGACGGTTTTCTCTTTCCAGTTTATTGATCTTTTTTTCTCAATTGTATTCCATTTCATTAGTCATTTTCATTATTGTCTTATTTGAATTCTTATTCAGATTTTTTAAATTTTTATTTTCTAACCCTTTGTCAAATACATAGCTGGCAAAGGTTTTCTCTTGCTCTGTACGCCATCTTTGCACTCAGCTCTCTCTTTGGCCACAAAGATGCTTTTCAATTTGATGATGTTCTGCAAAGCTCTATGCTCCACTCCAAAAGCCAACACTGTTTCACTTGTAATAATACTTAATGGACAAGGGAATCTGACTCAGAAAGGCCTTGAGTATTCCTGTATCTTGAAGTAGTTTTCCTACTTTGTCATCCAATACTTTCCAAGTTTCAAGTTTTACATTTTGGTCACTTATAAATTTAAATTTTTAAATGAAAGATGGGAATATATATGTCATTTTCCTACAAATGGAAATTCAGTTTTTCCAGCAGTATTTGTTGAAGATACTATCTTTTGACTTTCCTCCAATGTGCATTCTGTGCATTTTTGTCAAGAACCAGGTAACTGTAACTGCCTGAGTTTAAATCTGTGATTCCCCTCTCCACTGAGTAGAGTCTTTTAAACAAATAAATATCTGAATTTCTTTCCCTTTTACAGAGCCTGGACACTCAGGACGAACGTAGTTAACAACATGCCTACCTTGTCTAGACATGGATTTTTTATTGCTGTCTGACTTAATGCCTATGGTAATTGCTTCTGGCCTGTGCCACCCCTCAAGTTCCTCTTCCATATAGCAGCCAAACTGATATTATTAGAGCACAAATTAGAGCATGACCTTTCTCTGATTAAATTCCTCCAATGGTTCTGGACCAGCACTTAGAATTATATTCAAACTCCCTTTCTGGCCTTGCTGATCTACTCAGGGACATCTCCAGCCCTACCCCTCCTGTTCCTGCCTCAGACACAGTGGTCTTCTTTATGGTCCTGGAATATGTTCGTTTTCAAGTCGTCTATTAAACTGCACATCCTCTTGGCGTAACATTCTGTGCTTCTCAGTCACAGCCAGCTAAACCCGACTAGTACTTCTGAGGGATTCTCCAAGCCTAGGCTTCAAAGCAAATGTCAAGTACACTATCTGCTACAACACTCATTTTTCTTTTCCTAAAAGCACTTATCACTTTCTGATATATGTCCAATTATGAAATTAATAACTTCTACTATGATAATTTTATAAAATAAAGGGCTTCATTTATTTTATTTCCTAAAGCATCCTTGGGCCTTAAAACAGTGCCTGAAATGTAGTCAGAATTCAAAACCTGGTTATTCAATAAATAAAGATGGTTTTGTCTCTATATTTTAACTAATTATTTATTTTATAGACAGGCTCTTACTGTGTAGTCTTGGATAAACTGAACTTTATTATGTACACCAGGTTCGCCTTGAACTGAGAGAGCCATCTGCCTCTGCATCCCAAGTACTAGGTTTGAAAACATGTGTCACTTTACCCAGAATTTTAGCCAATTACTTAACTTAAAAAGTGTATTTGCAATTAACCAGTCTGAAATATCATCAACCCATCATCAATCAATAACAGCATATATTCAAAAGCTATGGCATTCAACATTTATAAAAATGAAGGATGTAGTCATTTATTCTCATATGATCAGAAGATAGACAGACATAGATGTTTCCAATGCAAACTACAATTTCTCAATATGTTTCCTACTGATCTGTCTGGCCTCAAGTTAATGACAATCCCTGCTTCAGCTCTCAAGTGTTAGGATTACAGGTCTGAGCCACCCGAACCACACACCCAGTTTCAGTCTTCTTTAGAGTTAGTTGCCGGTGTATTCGGTTCTAATTTAAGTTCCAGGTTAACTGATAATAACATTTTCACTTAACTTGTTATGAATTATGAGGAGTTTGAGAGATAGCTCATCAGTTAAGAGCAACTACGACTCTTACAGAGGATCCCGAACTAAGTTTTAAGCAGTCTTTCACTTTTAGTTCTAGGGGATTGGACTTCCTGTGTTTACGTGGTACACATAAACAAGCAAGGACAACATCCACACAAAAATCAGGAGCTATACCTCAACTGATAAACGCCCATAAAATTCTTAGAAACTTTGACCACAGCATTGTTTTTTTTTTTTTATAAAGAAATGATACAATATTGATTTATTTAAATACTCTGCCCTCACTCTTGGGATTGTTAGTCTAACAGAAATTGATTCTTAAATACCTACTGCTCTCACGTCTGTACTCAGCTGTGCTCACGAACATAAGCATCAAAGACATAGACAAAGGCTTACAGCAACTAACCCGGTAGCCAGCTGTGGCATGTGAGGAGTCCAAGCCCAAAGCATAAGGAAGTTCTCACTCTCAAGGTCACGGAAGTGCTGACTTTAAATTCTGCACAATTTTGTAGATTGCCTTTACACAAACATTCTTATATGTAACCCTACATCTATGTTTGGGGCAGCTTGGAGCCAAAACTGAGGACTGCAGAGTTTCAAAGCCCCCACTCCCCTGCCTCCAGACCAGACAAAGTTTGAGGTGTTATTTATGCTCTGCTTGACCTGTTAGTTGTTGTTTGTTTGTTTGTTTGTTTGTTTTTGTCTTTTTGTTTTTTTCTGAACTCACGTTCTTCACTAGCTGGTTTTTGGTCCTGGAACTTCCCCATCTGGATTCCCTTCCCTTTTATCACTTTTTGTTAAAATGCCACTTAGTGAGTCCAGCCTTAGTGATAAGCTCATCGGGTACTTGAGTGCAGCCTCAGCAGGTGCTGCCTATAGGTTTTCAAAAACCATTCCAACAGGCAACAATGGAAATCTGTTGTTATAGATAACAACAATTAAGGGGAAGAGGCCATGAATTTTAAAGATAATGGTGCAGGAAGCCAGTGGCATGTGGGAGGGCTTGGAAGGAGGAAAGGTAAGGAGGAGAAAATAATATAATTGTGTTATAACCTCAATACATTTAAAAATAAAAATTTCATCAATTTATAAAAAAATACCTACCCATCTCTTTCAAGTGAATGTATCCCTGGAGTTATTGAGTGAAGTCCCTTTGCGGCCGTTGTTCTTGATTGGTTTCTAGTTCTGCTTTGATATTTGCTGACTATATCAACAACTACTATTGATATACTCAGTATTTACTTTGCCTCACTGTTTTGAAATTAGTTTAGATGACTTTGATCCAACATTCTATCACTTTTACATTACTAATTAATTATCTCTTAGGATCAGAATTAAGTTCATACTTTATGCTCCAAAATTTATTTTCTGTTTTATGAATTACAAATAAGATGCAGTATAAAAGTTTTTTAAATCTTCCTTTAGAATTTTGAAACTTGTTAATAAGTGTCTAACTAGGTAAGGTCCTTTAATTAAAACATTCCCTTGCTTTCACCTCTTAAAATCTAGGAAAGCCATGAACGTAGTCTAGTCTGCTTAAAGCAACTGTGGATACATATCAATTCTAGAATAACCTCTTTATTTTATGGAGCAAAGACTCTCCATATGTAGTCAAAGAATGGAACTCTGAAGGTAGTCAATGGGCTATAAGGGAACATTCCAACATGTCAGGCAACTGTGGTTACCTGAAGAAGCTCAAAAGTCAAGCACCTGGAGTCAAACTCAATCTCTATTGATTTATAAAAATAACAAGATTAGGTAATGTTCCTAGTAAATAATTCCTGGCATTATATAAAAACATATTTTCTTTATAGATAACAATTAATACCAAATTTATACCTTATGAAACTTAAAGTACATAAAAATCATGCATGAAAATCACCATTTTGGTGTTATAAAATGTAAAAGAACTAATGAAACTTTATAAACCTATTATAGACCATTAGAGAATCTTGGCATCCCTCCATAGAACCCTGATTCCTACTTTCAGAATGATTCCTTTAAAGGGAAACAAACATGAGATTCTAAGAGTGTGAACTATAGAGTCTTATAAACTTCCTTTAAACCCGTACTCTAGCAAAAATGCTCTGCATGCTTTAAGACAATGTATTTGACTCTCTCCACATATAATGTGATAATTATAGAATCTACTTGCTAGCTTTATCATGAATAATACATGATATTTCTGCTTAGTTCATCTACTATTCTGACATAGTATCTGTTACTTCCATTGTACAGACCCAAGAGTCAACAGAACTTCCAACCTAAAAATTATCTGTGCTCTCTACCTTGATGCATTTTTTATTGAAAATTGATACTACCTCTTGAGTTAAAATATTCAAAGTAGATATCTCTGAAAAATTACCTTCATTATCAAAACCACTTGATACAATCGTTTGGATATTGCTATCATAGTGGAGGTAACTATAACAGCACCCATTCTACAATTAGCATTATGTGTTTTTAATCTAATATCTTTGAAGTCCATAAAATTGAAGATGGTTCATCTTATAGTGCTATAAAGATCATGTTTCATAATTGTTGCTTTTGGCACACTTTATGGCTAATTTTATTTGCCAAGTTGACACATCTGAAAAGAATCTCAGTTGAAAAACTGCCTCCAGCAGATGGGCCTATTAGCATGTCTATGAGGAATTTTCTCAATTACTGACTGATGTAGTAGAACATCCCACTGTGAATGGTGCCATCACTCTATAGAGGTGGAGCTGGCCTATATAAGAAAAGTAGCTGAGAAGACCAGGTAGAGCAAGCCAGGTGAAACAAGTCATGTGGAGTAACTGGTAAGCACTATTCCTTCATGGTTTCTGCTTCAAGCTGCTGCCTTGCCTAGCTTGCCTTCTTTTGATGATAGGCAAATTAGCCCTTTCTTCTCCAAGTTGCTCAATGTTTGAGTGTTCATTGAAACCAAACTAGAACACTGGGCCAGAAAGACACAGGCAAAAACTGACAACAACTTATCCAATAATAAAATGATTTACTTGTGATTTTGTAATTTTTTTCACAAAGCAAATGCATCTTCCTGTATAATCATGATGCTCTGTGATCAAATTTAGGCATGCATTTTTTTAAGTCCCATGAATCTTTAGTATTAAAGTTCCACCTTTCCAAATTCCAGACACAAGACAAATGTTGAGAAAAGCATACCTGTATATAATACTCCATGTCTAGGATTCCTAAGACCAATAACCTCACACTAAGCCTAAGCACACAAATTGGGAGGATATTGCTTAAGCTTCGAAAGAAGATGAACAGACACCCTAATGGATTGGGAGTTTTAAGAGTTCCACAGGTATGAATCATAAAGAAGCTTAGCCTTGATTCGACTTTCCCATCCTCAGAGAAGATTAAGCAAGATCGCAGACATGGACACCATGCTAGGCCTTTTCAAGTCCCCTTAGGAAGGGGAAACAGGTTGAGCATGATGAGTTGGTTGAGTGGCTACAGAGAGAAAACATTCAGGGGAACTCACGGACTGGAGTTGATAAGGAACAAGACCCCAGGCAATCAATTAAGTCAGTTTTCTCCACAGGAAATCTTACAAGACTCTGCCACCAAAGCAATAAACACATTTTTTAGACTAGTTTAGGATTAGAGATGATATGTAAAGATTTCAGAATTTAAGACAACAAAATTTAAAAATGGACAGGTATGAAAAACATAATCAGCACACGTGGCTCCAGATTAAAATATCTTCTTTTCGTTTTCCATCAGTGATCACTGTGCTCCTGTTCCTGGGTGCTGAGGGGTACAATAAGGACTGTACCAGAATTTCTTCTATAATCACTGAAAAGCAAGCTGGTTGAGTTCACTTTTTCAGTTCATTTTTCTATGTGAACTAAAATATTAAAATAATACTAGCAATGACATAGCAAGCGAATAGATTGCACAAAAAACAAGGAAGAATGACAAATGCTGAAACAGTTCATAGTTTCTTTTTTTTTAAATTTTTTAATTTTTTTTAAATTTCATTAATTTATTCTTGTTACATCTCAATGGTTATCCCATCCCTTGTATCCTCCCATTCTTCCCTCCCTCCCATTTTCCCCTTATTCCTCTCCCCTATGACTGTACCTGAGAGGGAGAACCATGTGAGAATAGCAAAGTAGAAGGATCCAGTGGGTCCTAGAAACCTACAAGTAGAACATTATGATAGACAGATTTGAGCCAAGGGGTCCCGCTCAAACTAAGGCACCAGCCAAGGACAATACAGGCGGTAAACTTTAAACCCCTACCCAGATCTAGCCAATGGTCACAACAGTCTCCACACTTGAGTGGAGAGTGGGATATGACTTTCTCAGTTCATAGTTTCATAATGTACCTTTCATCAAGGTCAAGTGTCATTATTTATCTTACTATTGTAAGCATACTCGTGTACACATGAACTAAAAGTTACTTTCCAATTACAAGTCTACGAACTGTGAATGATCTATTTCACCTCTGAAAAACACATATTCCACAATTATAAATAAAGACTACTGGCTTGGAATGATAATAAAAATAATCCTAACCAAAACAATGTGAAGGCATAGTTATTTGGGGGAGCTTAAGAAGCAAAGACCCCCACAGATTTCTTTTTTGCTTCTTCTATTAAGGTAGGGAATGCAAGAATGTGTCAAAGCACACAGAAATATCCTATTTAGAAAGTCAAAGTCTCTAGATCCAGGTTTTTAAAACATGACTGCCATTTCCCATAGTCTGGACACAGAAAGCAGTGTAGGAAGCACATGGTACTGCCATACTGAACTCTAGGGCCTCCATTAGCATCAGCTTCAGCAAGAACACCACCTTCTACAGGTGTTCATCAAAAAGACAACTAAGCTCTACCTAATGGCTCCCATCAAAAAGCAATGGATCAACTACAGATTCCCTGGTAAATTCAACAAAGAATACGACTCCATTTTTGAGGTTTGATCATTGATGGCTTCCATGCTCCACTCCATTTCTCCACGTTGACACTAGTGAGAAAGTCAATGCTCATGCCATCCGCATTATGTCACCACTGTGAAAACCCAAAGCCAGACTCTACTTGTTTATCCAAGATACCCTTGGACTTGCGTGAGAAATGTGCTCTGATCCACTCAGAATCCCTCACAATGCGATAGATCCTTAATACTCTCTTGGTAAAGGTATAGGGATATGTCTTAAGCCAAACTTTGAATTTGCTTCTGAAGGAACTGATATTAGTATCTCAAATCATAGTGGTCTTTTTCACTCGCACTTTTGAAAACTTCCTCTATGGCTACACTAGCTACTTTTCTGTTGCTATGATAAAACACACGACAAAGGCAACTCATAGGGTAAAAAGTTTATTTGGGCTTATGGTTCCAAAGGATTAGAGTCCATAATACTTGGGACATAATGGCAACAGGTGGCAGTCATGACAGCGGGAATGGGAAGCTGTGAACTAACCATCTCTTGAAACTCAAGCACGAATCTGAGAGAGAAAATTGCGAGTGGCACAGGAATGTTTATGTCAATGCTCACCTCTTTTGATGTACTTATTCCAGCAAGGCAACAGCTCCTCCTAAACTTCCCTAAACATCGCCACCACCTGAGACCAGGAGTTCAAATGCCATGACTGTGGTGGACATTTCTCATCCAAACCACCGCAGTGACTTAAAGTAACTCAAAGACACTTTTAGTAGAACTTTTCCCTTTAGAATTAAAGGTCTTTTTAGCCATGAATTCTCTTTCATTCCATCGAGTTCTCTATCACTTGTTTTTTATGTTTCTGTGACCTTTATTATGAAACATGCTACCTTTGTGATAGGAACTTTGAAGGCTGGTGTCTCAGAAGAACAGCCACTAAGAACAAACAGGAATTTCTTTCAACACAGAAAAACACAGAATGGAGGAATATTGCAACAGATGTAAATATATTTTAATTTCTCAGGAAAACTCAAGATTGTATTAATATCATATCATCATCTATTGTAACCGCTTTTGAAGCTAAAATATGCCTGTAAGAATGACAGACCGAGGATCCAAGATGACGGCGAGCAGTGTGGACCATGTTTGGCAGCTCCAGCGAACAATTCAGGGAATTGCACAGATTTCTGAGCCAGGAACACCAAGGTCCTGACACCACGGCAGCAGGAGTGCTCCACAGTTCAGAGGGACCAGGGTGCGGAGGACCTGCGTGCCACTACACACGGGAGGAGCGCGGATTTTCTCGGATGAGAGCAGCAGCGGCAGAGGCAACAGCAGCAGCGGCAGCACCAGCAGCACCAGCAGCAGTAGCTGAGGTTTGCAGCTCAGAGCCTTCCGGTGGAGGTGATTGGGGTGGTGGCTGGTGGGAGTAGCTGCGGAAGAGGGGACTCTGGACAGGATTTGGGTTGGGTGGTGCCTTGTGACCCAAACTGGACTTGGTGGACAGTTCAGCCCCAGAGTCCCGGGTACAGCTCAGTGTGCAGTGCCGTGGAGACACTGGCTCAGCGCAGCAAGCAATTCTGCCTGAGGCACCAGCTCAGCGCAGACACAGCTCCCCTGCTGTGACACAGGCTGGGTGGAGAGCTCAGTTCCACCCTAGGCACCAGCTCAGCACAGCCACAGTTCTCCTGCTGTGACGCAGGCTGGGTGGAGCGCTCAGGTCCACCCTAGGCACCAGCTCAGCGCAGCCGCAGCTCTCCGGCTATGACACATGCTAGGTGGAGTGCTCAGTTCCATCGGAGGTACTGTCTCACATCAACGAGCAATTCTGCCCAAGACACTAGCTTCGCTCAGCGGGCAGATCTGGGGCACTGACGCAGGCTGAGGTCAGCACGCAGATTCAGCCCAGAGGCCCTAGTTGGACTTGCCGGGTAGATTAGGCCCAGAGATTCTAGCTGAGCTGTGCGCACAGGCTCTGCAGCCCCAAGACTCTGGCTGGACTATCCACTCAGTATAGGTCCGGAATCCTGGGCTGAATTCAGTGTGAAGTGTGGGTCCATAGTCCCTGGCTGAGCTTGGTGCACAATTCTGCCCCGGAGACTCGGGTGGAGCTCGGCGTGCAGTTTAGGGCCAGAGTCCCTAACTGTGCTTGGCAGACAGACTGGGCCCAGAAACTATAGTGGAGCTTTTGGCACAGTCTCGGCTCTAAGATTCTGATTGGACACAGTGTGCAGTTTGAATCCAGAATTCCTGGCTGAGCTGGGCTGACAGTTGGGGCCTGAGTCAATAACTGACAACAGCACACACTTTGGGAAAAAAGCCCCTAGCTGAGCTTGGTGCGCAATCCCAGCCCAAAAATTCTGGCTGGACCCTGTGTGCATTTTGGGCCCAGATTCCCTAGCTGAGCTCAGCAGACAGTTCAGGTGCTGAGAATCTAGCTGAGCTCGGTGCGTGGTTTGGGCCCGGTGTCCCTGGCTGGACTTGGCAGGGAACACAGAAGGCTGTGGATACCTTGGCCTGACCCAACGCTCATTCAGAGACCCAGAACAATTGCAGGACCCACAGCACAGCGAATCTTAAGATCACTGGCTGTGAGAGTTCAAAACGACAGGACTAACCTCCTGCCATCCACACCAGTGAAGTATCAGAGCTTCCAGCCTATGGAAGTCATGAGAAAACAAGTGAATCTATCATCAGACTCCCTCCATCCAAATCAGGAAGCTACCCAACAAAAACAAAGCCAGCAAGATGTCTAAAGGACAGCGTAAGCATATGCAACCCCCCCCCCCAAAATAACATGGCATCTCCAGTTTCCAGCTATCCCAAAGAAAACAACTCAGAGAACTCAAAAACAACGGAAATACAAGAAAATGACCTCAAATCCTTAGTAATGAGGATGATAATGGAGGAAACAAATAAAATTCATAATCAAATGCAAGAAGACACAGCCAAACAGGTGAGAGACATAAAAGAAGCACATAGAGTGGAACTGGAAAAATATCAGGAAAATGCAAACAACCAGATGAAAGAAATAAATAAAACGGTTCAATCTCTGAAGACCTACAAAGAGGCAATGGAAGAAACTCAGGAATATACAAACAATCAGATGAAAGAAATAAAAAAAATCAGTTCAAGATGGGAAGATGAAAATGGATTCAATGAAAAACACGCAGAAAGAAGAAAAATGAGAACGTGAGACCTCAGAGAAGAAGGCAAGCAACACAGAGGTGAGCTTTTCTAACAGAATCCAAGAGACGGAAGAACGAATCTCAGGTCTAGAAGATACAATCACAGATCTTGAAGCAACCATTAAAGAAAATGCCAAATCTGGAAAACTCCTGACAAAAAACATCCAAGAAATCAAGGACACCATGAAAAGAAGAAATCAGAGGATAATAGGCATTGAAGAAAGAGAAGATATCAGACTCCAAGGCCCAGAAACTATTCTCAACAAAATCATAGAAGAAAATTTCCCCAATCTAAAGAAAGAGATGCCTATAAACATACAAGAGGCCTACAGAACACCAAATAGAATTGACCACAAAAAAAAAAAAACCTGCTCGTCACATAATAATCAAAACACAAAACATAAAGAATAAAGAAAAAATATTAAAAGCTGCAAGGGAAAAGGGCCAAATAACATTTAATGGCAAACATATCAGAATTACACACGACTTCTAAGCAGAGACCATAAAAACCAGAAGGGCCTGAACAGAGATCCTGCAAACCCTAAGAGACCACAGATGCCAGGGCAGATTACTTTACCCAGCAAAACTATCAATAACCATTGATGGAGAAAACAAAACAAATTCAAACAGTACCTATCCACAAATCCAGCTTTATAGAAGGTACTAGAGGGAAAACTCCATCCCAAAGGGTCAAGCTACAACCAAAACTACTCAGGAAATAGATAACTATACCATGGCAAAAACACAACTACACAAAGGCTCAATTGGAAACAACATCAAAATTAAGACTCTTAACAGTCACTGGTCATTAATATCTCTCAACATCAATGATCTCAATTCTCCAATAAAAAGACATAGACTAATTGAATGGGTGCATAAACAATATCCAACATTCTTCTGCATTCAAGAAACACATCTCACCCATAACGATAGGCATTACCCCAAGGTAAAAGGTTGGAAAAAAAAATATTCCAAGCAAATGGTCACAAGAAGCAAGCAGGCGTAGCCATTTTAATATCGAACAAAATAGACTTTCAACCAAAATTAATCAAAAGGGATGCAGAAGGACACTTCATACTCATCAAAGGTAAAGTCAGCCAAGATGACATCACAATTCTGAACATCTATGCTCCCAATACAAGGGCACCCACATTGTAAAAGATCTGCTAAAAAAGCTTAAACCAAACATCGATCCCCACACAATAATAGTGGGCGACTTCAACACCTCACTCACACTGAAGGCCCTGTGTCCCTGGCTGGAATTGATAGGGAACCCAGAAGGCTGTGGAAACCGTGGCCTTTGTCATTGAAACAGAAACTAAGCCGAGAAATAACATCATTAACCAATGCCATGGGTCAAATGGATCTAACAGATAACTATAGAACCTTTCACCCAAACAAGAAAGAATATACCTTCTTCTCTGCACCCCATGGAACCTTCTACAAAATTGATCACATCGTAGGTCACAAAGCAAGCCTCAACAGATACAAGAAGATTGAAATAATACCTTGTATCCTATCAGATCACCATGCTCTTAGGCTGTAATTCGACAACAACAGAAATAACAAAAAGCCTACACGCACGTGGAAACTAAACAACTCTCTGCTAAATGACACATGGGTCAGGGAAGAAATAAAGAAATCAAGGAGTTTCTGAAATTCAATGAAAATGAAGGAACAACATACCCAAATTCGTGGGATACATTGAAGCAGTGCTAAGAGGAAAATTCATAGCACTAAGTGCCTTTAAAAAGAAATTGGAAACATCGCACATAAGCATCTTAACGACACAACTGGAAGCCCTAGAAAAAAAAGAAGCAGAAACACCCAAAAGGAGTAGACATCTGGAAATAATCAAACTCAGGGCTGAAATTAACAAATAAGAAACTAGAAAACAGTACAAAGAATCAACAAAATCAAGATCTGGTTCTTTGAGAAAATCAACAAGATAGATAGACCATTAGCCAAATTAACTAAAAGGCAGAGAGACAGTATTGAAATCAACAAAATCAGAAATGAAAAGGGAGACATAACAACAGACACTGAAGAAATACAAAGAATCATAAGATCCTACTTTGAAGGCATATATGCCACAAAATTTGAAAATCTAAGGGAAATGGACAATTTTCTTTATCAATTTCACTTGCCAAAGTTGAGTGAAGACCAGATAAACAAGCTAAATAGTCCCATTTCCCGTACAGAAATAGAAGCAATCATTGATAGTCTCCCAACCAAAAAAAAAAAAAAGCTCAGGGCCAGATGGTTTCAGTGCAGAATTCTACCAGACCTTCAAGTCGAGCTAATACCGATACTCTTCAAGCTACTCCAAAAGATAGAAATGGATGGAACATTACCAAATTCATTCTATGAGGCCATAGTCACATTGATACCTAAACCTCACAAAGACTCAACAAAGAAAGAGAATTTCAGACCAATTTCTCTTATGAACATCGATGTAAAAATACTAAATAAAATACTTGCAAAATGTATACAAGAACACATCAAAGATATCATTCATCATGACCAGGTAGGCTTCATTCCAGGCATGCAGGGATGATTTAATATTCGGAAATCCATCAATGTAATCCACCATATAAACAAACTGCAAATAAAAAAGCACATGATCATCTCTTTAGATGCAGAGAAAGCATTTGATAAAATCCAACACCCATTCATGTTTAAAGTTTTAGAGAGATCGGGGATACAAGGCACTTTCCTCAATATAATAAAGGCTACATACAGCAAGCCAATAGCCAAAATCAAAGTAAATGGTAAGGTACTCAAGGAAATTCCTCTAAAATCGGGAACAAGGCAAGGCTGCCCACTCTCTCCATATCTCTTCAATATAGTACTCGAAGTTCTAGCCAGAGCAATAAGACAACAAAAGGAGATCAAGGGTATCCAAATGGGAAAGGGGGAAGTCAAACTATCCCTATTTGCAGATGATATGATAGTGTACATAAGTGACCCTCAAAATTCCACCAGAGAACTCCTACAGCTGATAAACACTTTCAGCAATTTGGCTGGATACAAAATTAACTCAAAAAAGTCTGTAGCCTTCCTATACACAAATGACAAGCTTGCAGAGGAAGACATTAAGAAAGCCATACCCTTCACATTAGCCACAAGCAATATAAAATATCTAGGAGTTACTCTAACTAAGCAAGTGAAGGAATTGTTTGAAAAAATTTCAAAACTCTGAAGAAGGAGATTGAAGATGACATGAGAAGATGGAAGGATCTTCCTTGCTCATGGATAGGGAGAATTAACATAGTAAAAATGGCCATCCTACCAAAAGCGATCTACAGATTCAATGCAATCCCTATCAAAATACCTACACAATTTTTTAAAGACATTGAAAGTTCAATTCTGAACTTCATATGGAAAAACAAAAAACCCAGAATAGCAAAAACGATCTTGTACAATAAAAAGTGCTCCAGAGGAATCTCCATACCTGATCTCAAATTGTACTATAAAGCAATAGTAATTAAAACAGCATGGTACTGGCACAGCAACAGGCTGGTTGATCAGTGGAATCGAATTGAAGACCCAGATATGAATCCACACACATATGGTCACTTGATTTTTGACAAAGAAGCCAAATCCATTCAATGGAAAAAGGATAGCCTCTTCAACAAATGGTGCTGGTCTAACTGAAGATCTATGTGTAAAAAAATGCAACTGGACCCATATTTGTCACCTTACAGAAAACTCAAATCCAAGTGGATTAAAGACCTCAACATAAAACCAGAGACACTAAGTCACTCAGAAAAAAAAGTGGGGAAGAGCCTGGAACATATTGGCACAGGAGACAACTTCCTGAACAGAACACCAACAGCCCAGGCCTTAATGTCAATAATTAATAAATGGGACCTCATGAGGCTGAGAAGCTTCTGTAAGGCTGGAGACACTGTCAAGAGAACAAAGCGACAGCCTACAGACTGCGAAAAGATCTTCACCAACCCTACATCTGACAAAGGTCTAATATCCAAAATATATAAAGAACTCAAGAAATTAAACACCACCAAACCAAATAACCCAATTGAGAAATGGGGCTTGGAACTAAACAGAGAATTCTCAACAGAAGAATATCAAATGGCTGAGAAACACTTAAAGAAATGCTCAACCTCCTCAGTCATCAGGGAAATGCCAATCAAAACAACTCTGAGATTCCATCTTACACCCATCAGAATGGCTAAGATCAAAAACTCAAGCGACACCAAATGCTGGAGAGTATGTGGGGAGAGAAGAACACTCCTTCATTGCTGGTGGGAATGCAAACTAGTACAGCCACTTTGGAAATCTATCTGGTGCTATCTCAGAAAACTGGGAATAGGGCTTCCTCAAGACCCAGCTATTCCACTCCTTGGAATATACCCAGTAGATGCACCAGCACATAACAAGAAAATTTTCTCATGAACCATGTTCATAGCAGCTTTATTCATAATAGCCAGATCATGGAAACAGCCTAAATGTCCCTCAGTAGAAGAATGGATAAAGAAACTGTGGTACATATACACTATGGAATACTTCTCAGCTATTAAAAACAAGGAATTCCCAAAATTTGTGGATAAATGGATTGAGCTAGAAATGATCATAATGAGTGAGTTGACCCAGAAGCAGAAAGACTCAAATGGTATATACTCACTTGTATCTGCATACTAGCCCAAGGGGCATGTCCCATGAAAGCCTCCACTTACCAGGAAACTGGGACAGAGGGGAGGACATCCTATTGGGACTCTAGATGAGAGGAACATGTGAGAATAGCAATGTAGAAGGATCCAGTGGGTCCTAGAAACCTACAAGTAGAACATTATGATAGGCAGATTTGGGCCAACGGGTCTCACTCAAACTAAGGCACCAGCCAAGGACAAGACAGGCGGTAAACTTTAAACCCCTACCCAGATCTAGCCAATGGTCAGAACAGTCTCCACACTTGAGTGGAGAGTGGGATATGACTTTCTCACATACTCTGGTGCCTCACATTTGACCATGTCCCCTGGAGGGGGAGACCTGGTGGCACTCAGAGGAAGGACAGCAGGTTACTAAGAAGAGACTTGATACCCTATGAGCATATACAGGGGGAGGTAATCCCCCTAAGGAACAGTCATAGGAGAGGGTAATAAGGGAAAAATGGGAGGGAGGGAAGAATGGGAGGATACAAGGGATGGGATAACCATTGAGATGTAACAAGAATAAATTAATAAAAAATAAATTAAAAGAAAAAAAGAATGACAGACCAAACCAAACACTACAGAGCGTTGTAGTTAAAATTATCCTTGGGACACAGATTGGGGCCATAGTGTATTGTAGAATAGAGTGAGTGGATTGTTCATAAGAGACCCTTTAGGGAGAACACAGTTAAGAAAGTTCTATTGATAATATCTGCTTCTAATAGTCAATAAACTTAGGAAAGAAGAAGTGATAGGTGCGCTCATTATTCATGCTACTCTGACAATTTCTATAACTAATAGTAAAATAGCAAGACAAATGCACACAATTCCAATGGGCATATTATTTTCATAAGATAGTTAGTTAGTTAGTTAGTTAGTTAGTTAGTTAGTTAGTTAGTTAATGGCTATCTGGTGTTAACAAACATTCACATTTAGATCTCGTAGCTCTGATCTTCACTGTGTAACTGAGATAGTAACTCTTTTTCACTATGATGATTAATTTTCATTATCAACTGGACATGATTTAAAATCAGCTTAGAAGCAAACTTCTGAGTGTATCTATGAAAGTATTTCCAGGGATATTTAACTTAGGAAGGAAGACTCACACTGATTGTGGGTGTCACCATCCAATAGGATGGGGCACGAGCATCACAGATCTCAACAATCTGCATGGAACACAATGTCACCCGGCTCCTCCCCTCCTGCCACCATGTCTGCTTTGCCAGGATAGTCTAGTACTCTTCATACTGTAAACCAAAATAAGTCCTCCCTCCCACAGGCACTTCTTGTCTGCTTCCTTCATAGCAAACAAACAAAAAAATAACTTAATACACAAATTAAGATAAGTAAAGTTCATTATAGAAATGGTACATAAAAGCAATATGTAAATTATATTAATAATACCATTTATTATAATGCTACTAACACTGCCAACACTCTTTAACTGATGCTGAGGCAACAACATTCAATTTTTTTCTATTTTCTTTTAGTTAGTTTATTTAGTGTGTGCATGTATGTGTGTGTGTGTGTGTGTGTGAGAGAGAGAGAGAGAGAAAGAGAGAGAGAGAGAGAGAGAGAGAGAGAGAGAGAGAGAGAGAGAGAGGATGTGTGTGCTACAACACACATATAGAAGTCAGAGGACAATCTGCAGGAGTTGGTTCTTTCCTGTTACCAGGGTGACTGGGATGGAACTCAAGTCACCAGACTTGGCAGCGAATGCCTCACCTGCTCAGCCATCTCACTGTCACAAAATTCTTAAAAGAAAATTTCCATGCTGTGTTTAAAAAGGCAATGAAAATAATTTTATGAAACAATCTATCAAGACATTTTTGTTTGAAAGTACAAATAGGTACCATACATTGATGTTGAGCTTTTGAAAGGTAAATTGTTACATCATATAAAACATGTATATAGTAGAGGGTTTTGTTGTTGTTGTTGTGTTGTTGTTTTGTTGTTTTTGAGACAGAGTTTCTTTGTATAGCCTTAGTTGTCCTGGAATCTTTGAAAACGAGGCTGGCCTTGAACTCACAGAGATCTACCTGCCTCTGCCTCTCTGAGTGTAGGGATTACAGGCATGCACCACCGTGCCCAGCTAAAACAGAATATATATATATTCCAATATCCTTATATATGGTCATTACTGTGTGTGAAGAGTCATTAAGGTATACTATGGGCCATGCACTACAAGATCAGATACCACAATGGTTAAATTCCTTACTTGTTAACTATGCTGTCATTATCAAGCTGTAAATTGTCTGCAAGATTCAGTTATTTCTTTGTTAAAATGAGAACAATTATATTACTGACTTTGTAGAACTATCAAGAAGAGTAATGAAATTACTGCAATCAAGAAAACTGCATGGGATTTATCCATTCTCAATTAAGTGCCAGATTTATTAGTTATGAAAATTTATCTTTATTACTTATAATTGTGAATTAAAACTTACTCTAACTACATCAAAACAAAAATAATTATTAAATAAAAATATACTATATGTATTATGGACTATTTTAATGCATAAATAATTTCATATAGCAATATAACATTTCAAAATAAAATATAAAATAAATAAAAATTATTTTTTAACTTTAAACAAAATATATTGAGAACAAATATGTAAGAGTGATCATTTATCTTTGATATAATAACAAAACACTATTATTTATTCTTTACTTATATTTTAAAATTTTTTAAACAGAGATTTTTCTTTTTTTTTTTTTTTTTTTTTTTTTTGGAGGTTAGCAATATCTACAAATTTATTTTTATCCCTAAGAAATATATATTCAAACAACTGTTGTTCTAGTGCAGATAGGCCTTTGTCTAGCATACATTCTTAATTATATCACAAGCATTACCATATGAATATCTGTATCTATTCTTTAGCACAGCTAAGCTATAACAGTGCTGAGCATTTCTCTGTTATACATAGTCTGCAGTTAAAAGTTATAGAGTTGGACAATCACTTGGCTTCTCACCTTTGGAAGATCAGTACAACCTCTCTGGTCAATACTTTAAAACATGAAACATGTGAAAGGGTAGAAGCTACGAAAGCTCGGTTTGGACACATATGCATATCGTTAGAATGAAAAACGGCCCCTGCTTGTAAGTGGCAATATGTTCCTCAGGGAAGTGGAACAAAGATGACAACTGAGTGAAAATGCAGAGACAGGGATCAGCATTGCTACACACGAGCTCAGTGGGGAAAATAAGAATGATGCCCTAGGCACCAGTTCCTCCAACTAAATCACCACCCCTTGTGTGGCCTTGACCTATCTGAGTGGACACGGGTCTAAGGAGGTGACGCCAGTAGTAGTTAAAAATAAGGTCATGTGGTTGCATTCCTACGCCTTAGAAAACTAAGTGCAATGTTGGACGGATGGTTCCACGAGAAAAACCACTAGTCACACATGTATGAGGACCTAAGTTTGAATCTCCTGAGCCTACTCCAAAGACCTATGTGTAGTGCAAGCATTAGTCATCCCAGCCCTGTCACACAGAGACAGGAGGCAGAGACGGAGGGACCCGTGGAATGGGATGGAGGGACCAGTTATCCTGGAATATGCAGAGAAAACCAACAGGAACCCTATGACAAAACAAGGGAAAAGACAATGATTGGCACCTTCAGTGATCCTGTGGCCTCCATGTGCTCACTGGATTGACACATAGAAGTATGCACACCCACTTATTTTGTGGACACAAAATAAAACTTAAGTGCAAGTTCAACTTCTTTGATTCAAGAGCTTGAGTCATTCAAAGCTCTGGTATGTGTTGGTGGCTGCATTGGTGAAAACCAAGGCTTAGGGAGATTCTTTGCTCCAGTGTTTGCCTAAAGTGCAAATTCCTGGTTGACAAAGCTTAACAATCATGTTAATAAAGAGATATCACAAGCAAAACCTTAGCCAATGGTTTAGTTCCTCAGGCAGCAGTTCTAAAAGCACCAATTAAAGCCACAATGCTCACAATACACTGTAATTGCTAAGACTGTTCTGAAAACAAATGCCCACAGGCACATGGCTTCTTTCCACAGAAGGAAGTTCAATAAAACATTAGTCAGTGTTCTTAAAATGTGACATAAGCTGGCTGGCAACAGAGAAGCCACTCACAACAACAGTAGACATTACGAAGAGCACCTCATGCCTTTGCATCCACCCCTGTGCCTCCCAGAAAACGAAAGATGCCTCGGTATTTGGAGCAGTCCCTTAGTTTTCAGGCCATCGTGTTATTTATTCTTCATCCTCATCTTCATCTTCCTTCCAATCTACTTCAAAGACACAATCAAGAAGCCGAGGCAAACTTTCTGCTACTGATCCCAAATATATGTACATCTTCTTCTTTCAGTTCACAGGATGTCTGTGGCTGATTATGCTTGCTGCATGAGAGACTCTCATTGCCTGCTTTGGACATACTGTGCCATCAGCAGAGGCGACATTCTGTACAGTCTGACACTGAATGACTGCATGGTGCTCTAAACAGGAGGGAGGGCTGATGGAACGCATGCAAGCTGTCAGCATAAGCTCAAAACGGAAGTGCTGGCCCCACGGATGTCTATGATTGTATGTGACTGGTGGGTGGCGAGCCAGGTAGCCACACTGAAATGGTGCATAGCTACTTTGCGTTTGTTGTTTTGTTTTGTTTTAATTTCAAAACCAATGTGATCCAGGTCTAATCGTCCATGGTTATAATCACAGCATGTAGGATGGCTAGTGCAGGAAGATCACAAGTTTGAGGCCATCCTCGGCTGCGTATTTAAAAATAAGCCAATCAATAAATACAAAACCAGTAGGGGAAAGTTACCTATATCATCTTACCAAACTCCTTCTGTTCCCCAAAATAACTAAGTCCCTGGATGCTGTATGCACCAAGGCAACCTAAGTGACTATAAGAATTCTTTAGCCAGTTAAAGGATGATAGACAGAATGTGGAGATCTGTAATGCCATTTGCAAACTCTGTGCTGGAAAACAGAAAGCATAGACTAGAAATCATACAGCAGAATCCAAATGGGGTTGAAACTGCTTGTCTGTTACGTTGGAAATAAAAAGAAAGAGGGCAGCGAGGTGCTAGGTGGCATCAGATTTTCACCCTTGATTGCTGCCTCCTCCACATCTATTTCTTTCCTATTTTTTCCCTCTTACTTCGGAGTATTCGGGGATCCTGGTATTTCTCCAGGTGTTTGTTTTTATAGAGCTTTATTTTTTATTTTCTGTGTATGGGTGTTCTGCCTGCCTGCATGTCCATGTACTGTGTGCAGAAGAGGGCGTCGGATCCCCTGGTACTGGAATAAGAGGTGTTTACAAGCTGTCATTCTACTGTTAGGGGTTAGACTACTGGCGTCTTCTGGAACAGAATGTGATGCTCTTAAGCACTGAGCCACTTCTCCGGCCTCTGCTTGGTCTTCTGAGTAGAGAGTGGGGACTGACTTTCACACAAACTCTGGTGTCCCATATTTGACCATGTCCCCTTGATAGAGAGGCCTGGTGGTACTTAGAGGAAGGATAAAAAGCTATCAAGAAGAGACTTGATACTCTATGATTATACAGAGGGGGAGGAGGTCCCCCTCAGTCACAGACTTAGAGGAGGGGAGCAGGGGGAAAGTGGGAGGGAGGGAGGAATGGGAGGAAACATGGGATGGGATAACAATTGAGATGTAAAACTGAATAAATTAATAAAATATATTTTTTTAAAAGTTGAACTGCTTTAAGCAAAAAAAAAAGATGTAATATGAATAAGTTAATAAAAAAAAGATGGGGTCTTATTGTGTAGCCCAGGCTGACCTAGACTTAGATCCTCCTTCTTGAGCTTGCTAGGGTCTGGGATGACCAGCATATGTCAACATTCCTAGCTCTTTATTTATGTTTTTAAAATACTTTTTTTTTTAACTGGAGTGATAGATAGCATCCTTGCAAGTGGTTTCCAACTCTGTGAGTCAGGAGGTGAAAACAATGTGACAAAACTTGGGGTTCAAAGGTAATGTGCTCATCTTAATTGTATTACAAACAAGACATAGTAGAATCCCTCTCCTTCCTGACCTCAAAAGTATCTCCAGGCCCCACAAGCAAGAGATCTAAGAATCCCACACTGATTTACTTTTATAATAAAGAAAACATTAATTTAAAATGAAAATAATTTCTTGTCTACAATCTTGTGGTTGCTTTTTAATTGTTTTATGTGGCATTTCAGTGTGAAGAATGCATATTGAACTCCCCTTATGTCCAGACTGTTAAAATAGCTAATAGTTCTCAGTTAAATCAGCCCAAATTCGTGGCATTCATAAGGAATCTTTCTCTGAATCCTATTTGGCTCCGTCTCAGTTGTTCTACACATAAGAACAATACTGATGTGAGCAAGGTGGGAAAGCTCCCAAGCAGAAGTGCAAGTGTTTTGACAACACAAAGTGGATGGGCTATGCAAAATCGCATCACTATGGTGATTACAACTCTATTCCAGGCACAGCAATGCTGTCTTGTCTACTAACTGTAATAGAACTTGTGAGAATAAAGCAACACACTTTTGGTATTTCTTAGACAGAGCCTAGGAAATAACAGAGAAAAAAAATCCAAAATCTTAGGCAGATTTATTTTAACTATACTCAGTGCACATTATGATAAGGTAAAGGAGTGCAAAACACAAATACAGAACTAAAAAATAAATGGTACTCACACATCAGAATCTATATTATTCTCACTGTCCTGGCAAGGCAGAGCACAGGGCTGTAGCTAAAACTACAATTCTCCAAAGGAGTGGATCATAGACAGACACAGAAAAGAACTAATTTGGGTGACACACAATTTGGCTCCAAGTTAAAGGTTATGAGATTTGTGTCTGTTATTTTAAGTCTTCTAATGTTTCTATTGCAAAATCTAGATAATAGTAATAATAAATAATAAATAGTAACAATAAATAAATAATAAATAGTAATAATAAAACAAGCTGAAAAACTGCAACAGGCCCCCCCGCAACAACAACAACAAAATGTTAACTTGTAAATTTAGATTCCTTTGTCTATTCTTATTCCCTCCTACTCCTGTTTCAGCTCTTCTTCCTGCATGTGTCACTTATAGATATTTTAACAACCAATTTTACCTGAAATCCCATTTTTGTACTCTAAACATAAAGCTCATATTCTATCCTTGTTCCTCCTAAAACCTTTACGTTTTGTGTGGTAGGGCTGAGACACATTCCTAATTTTGACAAGGAAGCGAATCAAGGATCACAACAGAACATCCCCCCCCCCATACACACTTAGCCTAACATGACGCTACAGATAGCAAACTATTCTCATTACTTCTCTCAGTGCAGGGGGTAGGGGGGGTGAAATCCCTGGACCCAGAAGACTGCTTCTTGTGTAGAACGCTAAAGATTACAGAAGAACACATGGAATTTTTGTAAGTTATTGCAACTAAATAGGTCTAGCAACAATAATCTCTTTCTTTTTCCTAAAATTATATGCATGCCTTGTGCTCATGACAGTCATAGGACCAAGGAATAGTGGGTGTTAAGGTAGTGAGGAATCCGAATTCACAAAGCTGAAAATTACTTAGTTCAGATAACCCCTTCCTATTGAAAAAGATATCACTGAGGGAGTAAGTAACTTTTCCTTGTATATAAGACTGATAGAAGAAAACCAAATACAAGATTTTCTATGTTGCTTAACATTTAACACTATGTCTTATTAAAAAGGTAAAGTGAAATATATTTAAGGTTAGACTGTAAAAGAAACAGTATTCATAAAACTTAAACAAGTAAGAATATTATTTAATTCTGCCTGCAAGATACGCTGGGGAAATGGTGGCTCGGAACGTACGGAAGTGGCCAACCAATATCTGGTGTGGCTTGAGGCCCACTCCATGAGAGGGATCCCCTGCCATGCCCAGTACTTCCTGGATGGCCGGGCACGAGAGACTGGATAGCCCAGTGACCTAGGATAGAACCAAACATGACTGGGGAACAAAAAATATCAGTGAAATGATCCCTAACGGTATCCTGCTATAGTTCAGTGCCTCTTCCGGTAATCACCAGAGAGGCTGCCCCCAGCAGCAAATGAGCAGATACAAAGATCCACAGACAGACATTATGAGGAGAAAGTGTATAAAAGAAAGCTCCCTTTGGAGCTCAGGGAATCCCGCAGAAGAGCAGACAGAAAGTTTAGGAGTCAGAAGGTATGGAAGACACCAGGAGAAAGAACACTCTCGGCTGCATTTACTAAGCAAGGTACATATGCGTTCACAAAGATTGAAATGGCACGAACATGTGCCTGTATGGATCTGCATCAGCTCCCCAGAGTGCATGTTAAGTCTGTTAGCTTGGTGCTTCTGTAGGACTCCCGACTCTGGGAACTTGTGTGGTTTTCGCTCTTTTGCCTGCTCCTGGGATTCTTTTCCCCAAGCTGGGTGGCATTGTCCAGCCTAAGTGCGAGGGTTTCACTGTCTTACTCGATTTTGTTTTGTTGTGTTTGGTTGTCATCTCTTGGGAGCTTGCTCTTTTCTGAAAGAACAATGAGTGGATCTGGGAAAGAGGGGATCTGGGAGTTGGGGAAGCTGAAAGGAGTGGAGGAAGGGGAAGTTACGGTTGGGATGAATTTTATGATAAAAACACCTATTTTTGATTTAAAAAAGAAAAAAAGTATTATTTAAAAACCAGTTATACAATAAATAAGTTTGCTGAAAATTTAACGTAAAAGTAAATGTATATCTGTACTATAACTAAATAATGCCTTATTTATGCATTGCATAACATATTTTTAAAGATTTATTTATTAAGTATACAGTGCTCTGCCTGCATGTACATCTGCAGGCCAGAAGAGGGCACTTGATCACGTTACAGATGGTTGTGAGCCACTATGTAGTGCTGGGAATTGGACTCAGGACCTCCGGAAGAGCAGTCAGTGCTCTTGGCCTCTGAGCCCTCTCTCCAAGCCTGTATAACGTATCTTAAACTAACAAAAGCAATACACATAAAGCTAGAGCTTCCCACGGGAAGAAAGCAGTCATCAAACACCAAATATTTCTGTTTGATCAGAATATCAGAAAATGGTTTCTACTTGTCATCTTTTTATTATTTTAAATTTGTATGTGTATAGGTCTATTCCCTGTATGTACGTACTGTCACTGTGCATGCCTGGTGAGGCATAAGGTCCTCAGAACTAGAGTAGCAGAAGGTTGTGGGCTGCCATGTGGTTCTAAGAATCAAACTCAGGTCCCCTGGATGAGCAGCCAGTGCTCTTAGGTGGTGAGCCATATCTCCAATCTTCTACTTATTCTTAATTCCCAGTAGCCCTTCTTCCTTTCTGTCAAACATAGATGTAGTTATCTATAAAAATAAAATCAAACACACACACACACATCATTGTCACATAGCTAAAACTCTTCAGATACAACCTAATGAAGCTAAGCAGTTTCCATCTGCAAGGAAAACCAGCCAGTATACTACCACATAATTAAAAGCTGAAATTTCATCATGGGTTCCCTCTTTACAAACCCTATAACCTCTATGAAAGCGATTTGAGAGCAACCTTAAGTGTCCTTATGGAGTTAGCACATGCATAAGTCAGTTCCATATTTCACTTTTGATTAGTTCATTGGCTTCTAATTAGGCATCAATACTCTTCAAATAAAGTCAGAAATTAAATGAAATAAATAAAATATTTCTGTAAAGTGAAACTAATCAGTGGTTCTACATAAAATTAATTCTTGAGGAAAAAGTGTATTGTCAGAATTCTCTAGTTGGAATCAGAACAATCCCAGAAAGCTAAAACTGTTCTACCCCAGAGCAGAAATGAAAATTTACCTCTGTTACTCTTGTGGAGGTATTCAACAAGACCTGTAAATAACCATGTCCTCCAAGGAGATCCATATTCAAGATTTTATCATTAAATTTCAAACCCGTGTTTAGTCTAGCTATTCCCAGGAAAAAAAAAACAAACAAATAAAGAGTGAAAACAAATGGTAGTGATAATTTACAAACAACCAAATTAAGTTCTTTCTTTATATTACAAAAGAATATTTGAAAATATGCCACAGAAACAAACATAAGCCTTTACAAGGCCAAAAGTATTTGCCAAGTCTCTGTAGTTGGTCCTTAACAAAAATCATTACCGTCTACCCTTATGCCTCACTGTCCCCATCTCAGGCAAGGAATGCAGATTTCTGGGAGTTATGATAGATATGACGTCTTCTTTCACACCTTCTATCACTCTGTCCAATTATCAATGTTTGCCAGCTCTAGCATCATGTGAGCTGTTTCCCAATCAGAGCTCTGCTCTATAGCATCTCCTCTGCTGCCCTAATCAGGGCCCCACTTTCTCCTGTCGAAATTAATTGAAGTATTTTTAAAATAAATTCTTCTCTCATACAATATATCCGTCCCAACTATAGTTGTCCCCCTTCTTCCCAGCTATCTCCCACCTCCCCTTTCTCCCAGACCCACTATTCCTCCATTTATTCTTCAAAAAGGAACAGGCTTCAAGAGACAACAGACAGACAGAACAAACTGAGTTCTAATAAAATAATGTAAACCCTAATATCAAGGTGGAACAACAAAATCCAATAGACAGAGAAGAGTCCCAAGAGAAAGCATTCCCATTGTTAGGAGTCCCACAAAAACACCAAAATAACAGCCATGACATATACACAGAAGGCCTGTTGCAGACTTACACAGGGCCCATGCTTGCCACTTCAATGTCTCTGAGCCCAGATGTACCCTGCCTAGTTGATTCTGTAGGCCGTGTTCACCTGGTGTCCTCCATCCCCTCTGACTCCTACAATCTTTGCTCCCTATCTTCTTCTTTGAACTATCCCAATCTCCTAGGGGAGGGACCCAATGGAAATGTCCAATTGATACTCTTTCTGTGCATGATGTCTGTCTGTGGATATCTGCATTTGCTGCCAGAGCAAGCCTCTTTAATGACAATAGGACAAGACACTTCTCTCTACTTCTTCTTCTTCTTCTTCTTCTTCTTCTTCTTCTTCTTCTTCTTCTTCGTCTTCTTCTTCCTCCTCTTCCTCCTCCTCCTCCTCCTCCTGCTCCTCCTTCTCCTATTCCTCCTCCTCCTCCTCCTCCTTCTTTACCAGTCATGTCTGGTTCTACCCTAGTTCTCTGAGATATCCAGTCTTCAGTTCCTGGGCATCCAGGCACTGTAGGGCATGGACATCCTCTCCTGGAGTGGGCTTCAAGTTAAACCAGTGATGGGTTGACCTGGAATTGCAAACCAAAATGAATCCTTTCCTCTCTCAAGTTGATTTTGGTCATGCTATTTATTACAACAGCAGAAAGTGAACTAGAAAAGCTCTAAGGATGTTTCTTCCATTTTGTTCTATATGTTTGTGCAGTAAGATATTCTCAGCAATGTTGATTGGAAAATCAAAATATTGATCAACTTTGAAAACACTGAAGAGCCCTGCTATAGAAAATACTCAACCAAGATTTAGTTCTTTATGCAAAACTAAATAAACATATCCTTCTTACTAATATTTGTTCAATTTTATAAATGGTAAGTTATACAAATACCAAAGCATTTAAAAGTAATTGTATGATTTCTTATCAGTAACTGTTTGATCAGTAAATGTGTTTTATATACTTTATACTAAGGACAAAAACTTTTCTCAGATGCAGAAGGGGGCTGAGTAGAAAAGTTTAAAAAGGCTGACTTGAAAGGAGGAGAAAATGAGTTGTATTTGTATTGTGCAAGTATTTAAGCCAATATTTAGAGATTCTTAGACTCACTATTGAGAAGGCATTGTTGAGCTGCATCCTTGTGACATCTGCTCCTGGGAATGGAAGAGGGAAGAGTGCCAACCTTCTACAAGATAGAAATATTTGAGGGTGAGAGGTGTGTCCTGTTTTCATTCTCAGTCACTAGTATAGTTCTTGCCTTAAAGGCCTATTTAAAGCAGAAACATCAAAAGTCACTCATCACGAGTAACTGCACACAGTAATCCACACGCATTCTTTTCTTATACTTGAAGGGTAAACACACAGTGCTTGAATATAATACATATGACTGGAGTTTTTACAAAGGATATACTAATGTTGCCATCATGGACAGAGTGGCAAGGGACCTTAGATTACAGCTAAGGCATTCCAGACACAACACTTATCCCTTGTGGTGTGTGAGATTTTCCTGGAACAATTATTTGACCCTTCTCAAGCTCAATTTCCTCATCAGGAGCATGGGGATAATGAAATCTTCCTGGCAAGGTTGCCATAGGGACTGGAAATAAAAAGCATCATTACATGTAGGCCCTCTGTAAATGATAACTATTAGTATGCGCTATTTTGGTTCACAGAAAATTTCCATGGGGAGAAACACACTTTCGAGAATCTAAGGAGATAATTTTGGTCCCTTTTAAAAGGCATTTTTATGCTCATTAAAGCAGGTTATTTTGTTAGTAACATAGAATCAGTGAGTATCAATTATATTCATCATGTTTTTATTTTACCATTGCCCTCGCCCTGAGCCCATATTGCAAAGCACCCTGAAGGATCTTTACGATTATAACGTTCAAGACCTGATGAATAATTGATAACAATGACACATTCTGCTTTATGCAATATTTTCTTCTATGGATTTTGAAGGGTTAACACACTTAGCTCTTTTCTCTTTATATTTCTCAATATAGCTTTATAGTCCCTAAATATATATCCAAAACTTTTCCAGAAGTATCCATAGAGTTTCTTAATCCTAGGTTGTCAAGAACATCCTTACCATGATGTTTCCATGTATTAGGCCTGAATGGCATGTGGCATTTTCATATTTGCTTCAAGAGATTTGGAGATAATCACTGATGTCTACTGGCTATGGGGAAGCCTGACAGCAAAGAACCACTGTGGCGATCCTAGTAAATTCCATCCATCACTATTGCCTACAAAATTTGGAATCTAAATTCTCATTTAAGGTAAGCTGATTGAGTGGGTACGATAATACTCCTGTAAGGAAGTAGTAACATTCTGTGGATGAGGAGGTGGTGCCAGGATATAAACACTAAAATCAAAATTAATAATAAAGGCAACAGTTATATCATCTAACCATGCTTAACCTGTGGTATGTTCTACAGTGCCATAGGCTTTGGGGTGGCAGGCTCTTCTGAGCTACAAGCTATTCCCCCTTAGTTCTCACTTTCCCCCTAATAGTGGATCATCTCGGGTTTCTTTGCCAAGCTCTCATATGGAAAACCCTTCCAGCTTTCCCCAGAAAGGACTTCAGTCACTCCAGGTTGCCAGGACAGTGCCTTGCCATCTGGATTCTTCTGGTCCACAGAGACAGCCAATGACCTTTAGGCCACAGAGAAAATGCGAACAACCTTTTCAGGTTATGCTTTCATTTTATGCAAATAAGTATAGTGTCAGACAACCTGACCTGGACATAGGCCACACGCTGAGAAATTCATATCACAATGGACACGACTCAAAATTGTGCTATCAAGTTATCATGTCTGAAAAAGGAGATGAGTCATGGTTTCACAAGAACATTGGCCAGACAAGTTAAAGAGAACTGCAGTACTGCTATTTTTTTCTATTACTTTTATCTGAAGATTCTTAATTGAATTTTGTGAGGCATTTCCTATACCAGCCTGACATCACCATCACAACCAATCTGTGACAGATCTGCTTCTGTTTGTCTTCACTTAAATATTAGGAAAATGCATGCCCAAAGATGACTTAAGTCAAATCCCTTTCCCTTCTTGTGAAAAATGTGCTCTTATAAGTGACCTGGAAATGATGAACAGGGGCTGATGACATCAGAGCACTGCCATCTGGGTGGGCAAGTCATAGGAAGCACTGTTCTGCCCTGTTAGACGTGACCTCAAGGGCAAGAACTGTGGGTTGGAGACTGTGACTGAGAAATTATGTACTTATGAGGTAATGAGTAGTGAGCAAAATAACTGTGCTTCTAATGGAAGCAGCTGCTTTGTGATTCAGCAATCTGAGAATCAATGAGCCTTGTGTAGAAATGTTCCATAAACAAGACCCAAAGTCTCAGTTATAAATATAAACAGTGTAGTGCAATCTCCCTAAAATATTGACCACCTTTGCCAGCTTCAATTTCCTCCCACTGCTCTGTGTAAGGAACCATGCTTATTTAAACAGATATACAGAGAGAGAGAGAAAGAGAGAAATTCATATTTTTTAACCAAAATACAATGGAGCTTTTCTTCTTTTTCATTTTGAATTTCTCATATCAAAAAGAAATTTTTACTAAAGGGTTTTACAAAACAGCAATATATTCAATATTTTCCTAGACATAGGGAGAAAACAGGGGAAAAAAGTTCTTCTGCTTCCTAGGTCCTTGTGGTCAAGTAGAAGACGAAAACTCATTACGTATCTAAGAATCTACATTTGCTCACAGTCATATGATTTTCACTAAACTAATGTTTCCACTGTTTTCATATAGTAAGATTGTCTTTCTAGGTAAAAACACCATATGTGCCATTTAAGGCAAGCATGTCAAGGAACACCCAGAGAAGTGACTACTATCTTATTTGCTTCCTATTTCTAAAGCCACATTATGTTTTTCCATAAAAAAAAAGATATAATTGTGTGCGTGTGTGTGTGTGTGTGTGTGTGTGTGTGTGTGTGTATACATATGTATGTATGTATGTATGTAGTGAAGAATTGGCATAATCAAGTCATGGAATAAATATTAGCATTATTTTTCATTTATAAATTTCTTGGAATATACACTGTGCCTAAGATCAGAATAAACAATGATTAATTTTCTATGTCTGTGATGGCTATTCTTGATTGCCAACTTGACTATATCTGGAATTATTTACAATTCAGAAATGAAGACCACAACTGTAAAAAATATTTTGCTCAGTATGAAGTGGATGAATCCACTTGTAGTCTGGACCTCTGACACAGGAAGACACATATCTGTGATTTGGATCTTGAGGTGGGAAGACACATGCCTTTGATCCCACTCTTAAGGCAAGACGACACATTCCTTTAATCTTAGCCATACTTTCTGCTGGAAGTTGTGTAAGGACAAGGAAGAAGGAAACTTTTGCCCTTTGCTAGCTTGCCCTCATTTTGCTAGCACATCCATGCCTTCACTGGTATTGGAGACTACAGATAGATAGCTATAGATAGATAGATAGATAGATAGATAGATAGATAGATAGATAGATAATTGATAGATAGATAATAGATAGATAGATAGATAAATAGATAGATAGATAGTAGATAGATGATTATTAGATTGATAGAGATTTATTCTATAAGATTTGTGACTCTGGAGAACCCAAACAAATACACTATCATAGTCCTGTATGGTGCTACTAGAAATGTCATCCTCCTAAATGACTATGACTGTTTGGCATGGCGATTATCAATGTACATTTCATGATGGTTCACCCATATCACCAGCAATGTATTTTAAGCTAGATGTTGAAACAATATTGTCTGCCAAATGATTACCCAATGCTTCTATACTCCAGCATGGATTTGGTTCATACATAAACAAAGAATTCACACGAATCAGTGAAGGAAAGAACCACAAAGCTTGATATTTATGGCAAAGATGTCCCCTGAAGAAGGGACAAAGAAGCTCATTTATCTCAAGATCCACCCTAAGCTTCGAAGAAAAGTAAAAGCAGAGCCCAATATAGCACACTTAATTATGTATTTAAAAGTTATTAATTACAGTTAAAGATATGATGACAAGTATTTATAATTCTAGTATCCAATGTCTCTATATTGCAAAAGTAAAGAAGTGACAAAGAATTGAAAGACGGTATTTCATAGAGACAGATATGTCCCAACAGAACTTACTGTACTCATGGGAATGTTCTGTGTCTGCATCTGCATCATCCTGTACAGCAGCCACTAACCATGTGCAGTGACTGAGCACTTGCAATGTGATTCCTACAACCACGGAAGCCAGATTTCATGAGTAGGATTGTAATTACTATTATTGTCCTCATGTACAATGCTGCTTTGCCTCCATACACAACACCATCAACATTGCACTAACTCACAAGAGCCTTTAGAATCTCTCATTGGAACAAGAAACTAAACAAACAAAAAAGAATCTTTGTTATTTCTGAAAAATATTTTTTATTATGCAAGGTTTTTCAAATCTGCGCTAACAGAAAGTATTGGGGCACATTGACTGATCAGGTTGATAGCTATGAACTGCGCTTGCTGCTTAAATTCTTCTCTATTTTAAGTGGGATCCACTTGTAATATTGGCTATAGGCCATCTCACAATCATTCAGTACTTCAGAATCAGTCACCATTTATTTCAAGGATGTAAGACATAAGAAGTCTTGTCCTAGGTTCTGAATGGTCCACAACATGGTGCTGACTGCCTGGAATAAATGCTAGGCCCAAAGTGATGGAGGCAGGTGACTGTGCCAGCTCAGTAGTGTCATGTGTATGAGACAGGCAGACAGAAAGAGACAATGTCATAAATGCTCCCTCTAAAACATGGAGCCTGCCTATGTTTCTTTTAGGCAAAATACATCTGAAATGATCCTATATGGAAACAAAATGAAAATTTTTGTTTTAAGAACTACATGTTGTATAAAATTAGCTAAAATATTTTCATTCAGAGCAAAATAGGAGAAAAATATATTTTATGGACAAGAAACAATGCTACCAATCTAAAACGCAGAAGGTAAATGGTAGTTTTCACTGCTTTCTACCCCATAAATAGTAACACATCCATTATTGTGACAGATGCACTCAATACCAATCGTTTCCTGTATGTATTTGTGTGTGAACATGATTTGAAAAGTAAATAGCATAAAGTATAAAAGAAATATCAATAAAAAAGAGACATAAGGAAAGAAGGCGGAGCAAGCCAGTAATCAGAAAGCTCAGAGGTCAAATCCCATAATGGAAGCCTGCCTCTCAATGTCAGTTGGTTCCTGACGCCATCTAATCCTGGGCAGCTACATGAACCCTGGTGTATTTACACTTGGAGATAGTGTCTTCTGTCATTTACTGTAGATAACAGAGAAACCAACTGTCTCCTTCCTGTTCCTTCACTGCTCTCATGCTCAGAACAACACATTGTGCGTCAAGCTAGAAGTTGTCTGTGGTGTTGTTGGCTGCCCCTGTGATTTCCACTCTGGTCCAGAATAATCTGCTCCTGTTCGGTATTCAGAGAGAAAGTTCAAAGAGAGAGGAACCACTGTCGTCGTTTAATAAAGGAAGCTGGGGTGTGTTCTTCAGGGGGGCACACACAGGAAGGAAACAAAGAGCTTGCCTAGGATTGAGAAGCTGGTGACTGGTGAATTGTGGTTTAAAGCCAGGTCTCCCAATTCAGTGTCTATGACCTTCATCATCCCACTCTGCCATTTTCCAGCACAACAGATGGTTTGTAAATACATGTAGGGAAACATGAAAGTCAAAATGGAGGCAAGGAGAGAGGGACAGAGGCAAGTCCTGGAATGAATGTTTTCCTTATTTTCTATCATACATCACTTAATATTCAAGATATAAACTTTACTCCATTGCTGAAATTGTTTCCCAGGAGCACAAAGGAAAACTACTGATGTAGTACACTGGCAGTGTGTTTGGTAGCTAGGACGCCTGAAACTTGCTTAGCAACATCACAAATAATAAAGCAAGAACGGTGAATAAAAAAGGTTGTTTGATTGTGGTCTTTCAGTGAGATCATCTGAATCCTTGGGAGTGGGGGTGGAACAAAGGAATAGTCTTAGGAATGTTATTTTTAGTAACGCTTGCTTGTAAATGTAGCCTTTGAATGTCATCTGAAAACCAGACTAAGAGTTTGCCACTGACCTAAAAAATCCCCTTAAATAATAAGAGGACTTTCATATAGAAACTTTTAGTACAAACAATGTGTTTGATGCTGAGTATCTGTGTCCATCCTGGAATTCTAAAGTACTAATACAAACTGGTCAGAGTATACACTACGAATAGCAATGCTAAGTCTTTTTTATTATTTATCTATTTATTCATTTTACCTTCTGATGGAGCCTTATCCCCCTTCTCTTCCCAGTCTCACCCTCCCTCCCTCTTCCTCCTTTCCTCCATTGCTCCCTCACCAACCCACCCCAGCACATCATCACATCACAACTGAGTGCACCCTCCTTCCCTGTGGAAAGAGCCTCCCTAGGGGGAAATGATCAAAAAGCAGGCAACAAAGTCCACATCAGAGACAGCCCCAACTCCACTTACTATGGGACCCACATGAAGTTTGAGCTGCCCATCTGCTACATCTGTAGAGGGGGCCTAGGTCCCATCTGAACATGGTCCTTGGTTGGTGCTTCAGTGTCAACGAGACTATTTGGGCCCTGGTTAGTTTGCTCTGTTGGTCTTCTTGTAAATCTCCTGCCCCCTCCTGGTCCTTCTAGCCTACAAACCCCCCCCCACACACACACACAAAGCTCCCTTTCTTTCATCCAATATTTAGCTGTAAGTCTCAGCATCTGTTTCAATTTGCTATGGGTGGAGCCTCTGAAGGACAGTTCACTCGGGTTCTCTCTACAAACATGGCAGAGCGTCCGTAATAGTGTCAGGGGCTGGCCCTCACCCATGGAGTGGGTCTTAGGTTGGGCCAGGCATTGGCTAGACATTGCCTCGATCTCTGCTCTAACTTTATCCCTATACATCTGATAGGGAGGGTAAATTTTGGGTCTAAGTTTTTGTGGGAACACCAAATAGATTAAACCAGAAAAGAAGTTCCTACTACCACATAATATCAAAACAATAAATGTATAGAACAACGAAAAGCTGAAAGGGGAAAGGCCAAGTAACATATAAAAGGAGACCTATCAGAGTCACACCTGACTTGTCAACGGAGACTCTAACAGCTGGAAGGGCCTGGGAAGATGTCATGCAGACCCTCATAGACCACAGATGTCCGACCAGACTGCTGTACCCGGCAAAACTTTCGATCACCATAGGTAAAGAAAACAAGACATTCCAAGACAAAACCAAATTTAAACAATATCTATGCACGAACCCAGGCTTACAGAAGATACTAGAAGGAAAACTCCAACCCAAGGAGGTTAGCTACACCCAGCAAAACACAGGATACAAATAACTTCACTACAGCAAAACCAAAAGAGAAGCACGCAAACCTACCACCAACATCATAATACAAGGAACTAACAATCATTGGCCATTAATATCCCTCAACTCTCCAGCAAAAAGGCACAGGCTAACATAAACAATGCTAAGTCTTACTGAGTCCCAGGACATGCTTCTTGTACCGCACAGAATGCTGCTGGAGGAACTAACTAAGAGTGTCTACCAGGAAGATACCTGTGGTATTGTTCACCTAGTTCCTACCACCTAACCAGGAACTGTTGGCTTCACTCATTTTGTATCTCTTACTGTAATATGACTTAGTCATATCTGTAACACTTGGTGTGTTCTGAGAGTCTCCTTGTAAATCAACAATGCAGAAATGACCTTGAGAGTCCCCATCACAAGTGTCTTTGAGGTTGGGGGAGTGCATAAATCAGGAGAAAAAGTTAAAAAATATTCAAGGTTTCAAGTATAACTTCTAGGAAAACAATTCCATGTCCGTCAGGGAATAATTCTTTCTAAAAAATAAAAATAAAAAGATAGAATTCTTGGACTTGCATGTGAAATGCAGTACCCAAAGCTCATTTCTAAATATTAACACAAGTAACTTTTCATAAAGAAAAAAAAAGGCGGGGGGGGGGAACCTGGGCTTCCTCATCTACAGTATGGGAAGACCAATGTCTACTCAGAATTATTGTGGTTTACTGGAGGTGGCATATGAAATGATCTTAGGTAAGCTCTCAACATGAATAATAACTCAATAAATATTCAATTAATGATCCTATGACTCAACAAATTAGACGTGCTGAAGAATCTGATAATTTACTAATCAGTTGCAATATGAAATATTTGTCTGCTTAACCACCTACATCATCTCTAAACATACACAGACTGCTTTGCCTTAAAAGTAAATATATAAAAAGAACAAAAAAGGCACAGTTATTTTCCTAACAGTCAGGATATTTACAAGTGAAATAACATTCAACAAACCTGGTAGCTTTTGTTCAGGTGCCAAGTACACAGCTCTACAAAAAGAGACTTTAGCATTTTATTAATCATAAGACAGCACTAAATTTATTTCCCACCTGACAGTTTTAAGCACACAGTCAAATGGTGAGTTAATTAAGTGACAGTGTCCACGTTACTCAGAAAGATGAAGCAATAAACAGCTTCTGTGGCAGATTAAATGCCGGAATAAAATGGAAGCGTCTTTGATAAGCCACTGGAGGGACTGCTGGTTAATTTCTGCTCCCTCAGAATCTGGACTACTGCCCCAGAGACCAAAACACCCGAAGAGCCAGTAAGTGCTACTGTACTTTTCAAGGCATTGAATATTTGAGATAAATGTATTAATGGGTGAGAACACCATAAGGAAGCCATTATTTTGTACAAATGATACATGCTTTTAAAACGTAGAAGGTGATGGTTTGCAATACAATTGAACATATCATGTTTTAGTGACACTATGACTCTGAAATGTACACTCTGATATAAATTATCAATCTGATAATAAGGATTTGAAAGGAATGATTTCAGCCTGTTATGGGGGTTGGGGTCATCTCAGATTCCTCATAAAATAAGGGTCCTAAGCAAATAGATATCTATTCTGTCTGCCGCCTCTACGCCTGACGGTATCTCCACACACATCTCATGCACCCCAAGGCTTCTGGTTCTGCATGCCATTATGGGATGTGCTGGGCAAAGTACAGATGCTGTTTCCTGGAGACCAAGGCTACAGTGAAGTCACACATTTCTGCTTGGGAGAGAGGTTCCAGTAGCAACTTGGATTTGTTACATCTTTGTCTTTTAATTGATTATAGTTGTTTATCCATTCAGAAACCTTTCACCATTGCCAAATCTTTCATGGCCTCCACATTCATTTATGCCATCACACAGGAGGTGATGATAATGCACTGCTTTGAAAATAGTTATAAGGAGCTCATGGGGTCTAATCATTTACTGATGAACTACTGATTCTGGGGAAAGGGAGAAAATCAATATTTTCAGTTCTGTACCACAGTTAAGTCTACCAGATTTGATTTTGGACAGGTGCAAACCCGTGGTCACACAGATTGCCCTGGTGAAACACAGTAGGTTACAATACCAAATGAACAGGCATGAATCTGAGAAAGATATTGCAGGAAAGAAGGGAGAGTGGAGAGATGAGAGGAGAGAGCATGGAGGATGGAGGAGTCAGGAGGCATTATGCACCTGTGTGAAACTGTCAACAGGCGTTATGCACCTGTGTGA
>OU015743.1:153626565-153656592 GCA_907169655.1 Acomys percivali
CACACACACACACACACACACACACACACACACACACACACACACACACCAAACAAAACAGAGCAAAACAAAAGACAATGGCTTGGATTTAGGATGCTCTGACATGACAACTTGAGTTTCTTCTATTTTATTAAAGCATAACTTAAAGTAACTTCCCCGTACTTACCCATGCCAATGTCCTTAAAGGTAAGACATGAAGACATTGGTGCATGCATCCTTGGAAAAGTAGATCAGAGTATGAAAAAAAATCTTCAGTGGGTTTATCTAGGAAGGAGCATGGGGACAAAAAAGAATGTTCTCATTTTATTCTGCATGCCTTAATATTATTTAAATGTTTTATTTTGATAATATGTTAAATGCTGCTTTTATAACAGAAAATTGAATTTTCACTTTATAAGAATACATGCTTATGCATTAGCCTCGGAAAGATTTGCTGAGATTTTTAAACAAATTTCTTTAATAATAAATTACAAGGCTATTATTGCCAAATTCAACTTCAATGTTAATCTGCTTAGCTAAATCCTGCCCTAAAGTGTTACCCGTGAATGTGGATTACAGATGGGTGGAACTCCCCATTATCATTCAAAAATATTAAGCATCTAAGAGTTTGCTCTGTCCCTTAACTCACTGTACCAGGAGGTGTGATGAATTGGGAGGGGCAGGACTCAGCTTATTAAAATAAGCAGTAAGAACATCTCCATTGTACATTAAGAAATCACATCAAGGAAACTCTTCTCTGTCACGGTTCCCTATAAAAACAAATGGAATCATGGGTTTCATTATCACAACTAGAACAAAAATACAACATTTCTCAGAATTTAAACATTTTAAGTTACGTTATTACCAGTCTGATAATTCCTAGTACACATAAATGTGTTTGTATGTTTAAGCATATTAATTTAACTTGTTATAGTTTAGTTTAGATGTACCTTCTTTTTTAATAGGCTTATATCATTTTAGCCGTTAGGTGAAAAACACTAATATAATTAAGCAATTTAATCAAGCTTGTTGAGTTAGTACAATAGGACTGAACCACCTTACAACTGGAATCTCAGGTTTGGGATTTAATACTGTTTCTACAACTCAGGCAATTTAATACTGTTCTCCAGCTCAGACAATTTCAGACACAGGCAAGAAAAAGGAAAAAAAAATTATGTTCTCAAAGTTGCCTCCAGTAAAACTATAAGGCTTTCGAACAAGTAGCAGACCTGATAAAAACATGTAATAAGAGATTCTGGTTATCCTAGTCAGTTAGCGCATCTAGCATTTGGTATGCAACTTTGACACTGAGAGAGGAATCTGTAAGTATGATCTCTTAGCAAGAAATTCTTCTTCTCTGTCATCATCATCATAATGGCAAAAAGTCATTTCTCATAACTCTAGTGTGTTATTCGATTATTACAATTAGAATTAGATGCATAATTAAACAAAATATAGTTTTATTTTCATTTTCCAAATGCTCAGTATGTATGCAACCACTGCCTTAGGCATTAGAGGTACAAAATTAATTGGATACAGCCCATAGCCTCAAAGAACTAACAGTCAAATAGAGAAGACTGTCATAAACTTCCTAGTTCCCAACCAGACAGTAGCTAAGTATGAGGGTCCATAATGACTTGTGAGTGTGCTAGCTGTGCTGATGACAGTATGTATTACATGATAATAAAGAATAGATCATTTAGGGCACTGTTTCCCAGGTAGGTCCTGAGGCAACCTATGTTATGGGTATGGTTCATTCAGAGAGTTTTCCTCACCTACGTTCTTAACCTGTCTCCTTGAACCTATTCTCTGGTCTCTGTTTGCTGCTAACTGCTAAGAATCACACAGATAATTGCTTGTCTTATAAGCTACAATGTGCTTTAAATAAGGACGTTGAAACTGGGGGGTAGAGGTGGAGCATGGGGGCTTTCTGCTTTTACTGCCCAAAGTGTCTATTTCACTGCATGCTTTGGCATAGAGAGGCAACAGAATCTATATTCTTATTTCTAATAAGATAGCAAAAATCTCCCACCTGGAGTGAGCCAAGTGAGAAATGCTTTGCAGCTTCTATATCTGAAGAAGCCAATTTTGAAAATCACATTTATATTGCATTCTAGAGGCAAGCAAGTTATCGCACAAACCTGTGCTAAAGGATTATTGACTCACTTTCAGAGTTCATACAAATCTACAAGGAAGCACACCCTTTCCCGCCATATATATATTCTCTTGACAGCTCCAGTCAAAGTACCCAGAACTCGTGTGTATAATTCTTCTCTCTTCCATTCAAAATCTTCCTGAAATGAAAACACAAGTTATAGACGAGTGAACAAACAAGACATAGCAAAGAAAACTATAATAGCCAAGGTACTATTTTAACAAATTACTTATGTCTGTATACCTGAGAAGATGGAGTTGTGACTCAGTATGTATGAAAGACAAATAGTCTCTTTGTAATAGGGCAAAGAGAGGTTGCTAAAAGTGCGTTCATCAACTCTGCCAATCATGAAATGGGCTTATACAGAGCCTGGATCCCTCACTGGAAGAGAATGCGATTTCTTCTCTGGAGGAATTAAATGGTTTAGACAAAAGGTTCATATGGAATGACACTGACATGGTTGGCAGGAGTCCGGGAAGGACTCCCCTTCTTAGAAAAACAACTGTTGAAAAGCAAAGTTTTGCCTAAAAAAAAGCATTTGATGGTTATATATTATTTTAATTTTTAGAGTTTTTATCCTGTTAAAGACTTATTTATTTTTAGTTGTATGTATGTGTAGATATTTGCAAATGAGTGTGTGTGCACTTCAGCTGCTCAATTCACCCTAAGATGTACACCATTACGGCTGTCGGCATACATGGACCACCATTTTGAGAATCACATTTTTCATAAAACAAAGCAGTTGCAATTGCAAAAACTGAGATGATCCTCATACCTGCCAATATTATTCTGAAAGAGTATTCCTGGATGTATGTTTGAACATACATTGCACTTGTGAAGGACTCCTTTCAAAATTAGGGACACAAGCATGGCAAAACTTATCTATAAACTTCAAGTCTCTGTAGTGCATGTGAAAATCTCATCAGACTACTAACCACCTCACAATCCTGTTGCTAGGTCTTCTGCCAGAAAGCAAATGCTCAGTTTAGATAGTATTGCTTTAGACAGAACAAGGACAGACCCATGTTCTGCCTGGACAGCTTCATGGATTGCAGGTCTAAAGATGTTACTTTCTGTTGTTCAGAAGTCTCCCCTTTCCTTTCAGAAAAAGATGAAAAATTAAAGAAAAGGATGGGGTTGTTTTACCAAAATAAGAATCTATAATTCATACTACATATAATATTAGAGTCATGTGTACCATAACATACACATACCTTAATTAAGAGTATGTGAAAAATATAATCACCTACAAATGAATTATTCACTAGGTCAAACCGACACTCCAAAAAGTTAGAGACGGTTAAATTTTTCATCTCATTTATTCCTGATACACAGTGCAGCATATTCAAAAACATATGTATTCAGTCACAGAAATGGCCAAGAGACTCAATTTAATGCTAGAGGACTCAGCTTCTCTGTTTTCCATGAAAGAACAGTTATAAAAATTGTGCTGGAGAGAAAGGCAAGAGAAAGAGACCTGGAGTCCAAACTTGACTCTTCTAGTCAAAGCACAGTGAGGACACTGTGACATGGGAGGGCACTTCCAGCCCTGCACAGTGTCTTCTCTTTTCTGGACAAGGGACTAGTAACATGTCCAGGAGTCATAATTGTCTGGTAGTAACATAGCTATGTGCCAGACTCACAGACAATGGGGTATGAAATGGACCAGTGAGAAATACCACTGGACAAGCAGCAAAGAACTGGAGGACGGTCAACCATGGAGGAATCCTCACACTGCCGTGAAAACAAGGGCATGCCAGATAAAATACTGACATCCTGGGTATTCCAGGAGTAGGCTCTCCAGGTAACTAACTGCCAAGCAGGGAGCTAAGCAATCTCACTGATTACTTGGCCAATCTGAAGCAGACACGCCAATCTGAAACATGTGACAGAGTCAAACAAATGGCAAAAAGGAAACATCAAATCGATACAAATGGCAGAAGGGATCCTCCAAGGAAACAAATAGAGCAACAAAAACCAAAGCAAATAAAGATTCAGATATAAAATAAGTAAATCTAACAAACACTGAAAAGTCAATCCTCTTTGGCTAGTGTGGTATACATGCGCAGATGGAAACGAACAGAGGAATACCTTCTTATTCTACGGCTGCACCTGAAGGATGAAAAGGAGGAGAGTGAGTGTAAAGATTAGGAAAGAGCTTGAAGTCATGGAATATGTGAAAAAGATAGTCCACACATCTAACATATTTTTGAACTTTTAGAAAAACACAGAGAACACAACAATGACTTTTATCTTGCTGTCTGGTGTTGAGGAATGCCAAGGTTTTCTTCTATTGTTTTCATGGTCATGTGACCAGATTTCGGGCCCCAACCTATGCTCCAGCAAGCCAGGTTCAACCATTCATCTTCCATGAGCCAATTAGAAAAGGCAATTTAGTCGTTAAAAAGCAAGGGGGGCGGGAAGAGAATTATTTAACGTGGCCACACTGAGAAGAGGGACAAAGTGGGGGGAGCAGAGAGAAGAGGGACAAAGAGATTCAAAGTCCCCCCTCCACTTAAGTCCTTTCTCTGGTTCTAAAGTGAGGTTAAAATGTAAGTAGTGGACCTGAGTTAAATAAACAAGCCCAGTAGTGTCCCCATCTATTCTTGTCTGGCCTTCAGCCTCTCCAGCAAGGTTGTCTGGCATGTTGTCAGCACTGTAGAAAGTCTCTTTTCAGGAGAAAAGTTTCAGTTCTGGCTGACCCAAACTTTGTCTTCTCCCAGCATGAAAATATTGAAGAAATTCCAATTTCTCACCATACTTTAAAAAAAAAAACCTGACAGACAGATTGAGGAACATAGTATCTCTGTAAAATATATTCATCTTGCTAAGCCAATTATAGTAATAGCAAATGATTTTCTGAGCATCATATAGAGCCTACAGCATGAACAGATGAGAAGGGCTGGACAAAATATATACAACATCCTTATGATTTGTATATGAAAATCGATCTCATAGGTCTGAGTTTTGAAGCCTAGGTCTGCACTAAGTACTGTAATTTAGAGGTGATGTGGACTTGAGCTGCAAGTGTCTAGCTGGAGGAGGCAATCACTCTGAGTGTGTCTTTGGAAGTCATATCTTGCCCTGTTCGCTTGTGTTTTCTCTCTACTTACTGTAACCATGAAGTAAACAGTTGTCCTCCACCATAGTCTTCTTCTGTGATGCTGCTCATGCACAGGCCTAGAAGCAATGGCATTAAGTAACTATGGATTGAGACCTTTGAAGCTACGACTGTGAACAACATGTTCCTCCCTAATCAGTTTCTTATGAGTTTCTGGCATACTAACCAAGGGTCTGGCTAATTCAGTCTTCAACAGAGGACAATTGTCAATTTGTAAATTTTTCTTCAGAAAAAAAATTTGAGAAGTTGATTTTATGCATAGCTTCTTGACCAGAAAAACCTTGATAATTTTCAGTAAAAATATAACGTAAGGGATAAAGACTGCAAATTGAAAAGCAGTCAGCTTTACTTCACCTTCAACTAACCAAATATGCGGAGCTTGCAAAGAACCCCACATCGCCCTTTAAAAGGCAGCACCTATATGGGGGAGGAGGTCTCCCTCAATCACAGACATAGGGGAGGGGAGAAGGGGGGAAGTGGGAGGGAAGGAGGAATAGGAGGATACAAGGGAAGGGCTAACAATTAAGATGTAATATGAATAAATTAATAAAAAATGAAAAAAAAAAAAGACAGCGCCATACAACATCCAATTGAATACAACACAAAAAGGCCACCAAATATAATTAGATACACACAACCCTCGGAGGTCCCATTTTTATCCTTAATAGCCAAATAAAATGAATTGATTTCCCATCCTTTGTACTATGTGGTGCTCCACACTGTCTTGGATAATCTGTGGCTTTCGGGTGAGGAAAGGATTGATTATTCTTATCAGTTCCCTTCATAACTTTCTGCACTTACTGGCTTCTTACCACTCTCTCATTATTCCTGCTTCTGTGCCTGGTTTTCTCTTTATTCACTGGCACTTAAACTTGGTTACTGCATACTATATTTAGGAATCCAAAATTATTGCCACTACATGGCCAGCTCATTCGTGTGTGTGTGTGTGTGTGTGTGTGTGTGTGTGTGTGTGTGTGTGTGTGTGTGTGAGCTTGAAGACCTGAGAGGATCAAAGGGCAACTGGCCTAAAGACTGAGGAGTAACCAGGACAAGGGTCCCTACCAGATGACAGCTCCCAGATGCTCCTTCACCAGAGTCACCGCGATCACCCCGACAGTAGAATTTTTAACTCAGTCCCAGTCTATAAAGATGTCTCAGACCTATTCTTTGAAAACATACCCTTTGTTACAGCTCAGGGCCTAATAAACTCACAAGAGTGATTTTAAAATCGTGTTATTTTATAACACGTTTTAGCCTTCAAACTTTTTTTCCCCACAGTAGCATCTAGATTGTCTTTTAAGTACACCGTAGGTGCTTTGCTAAATAAAATGCCTGCCTATATCATATCTCCTCTAAAATGGCTGCCTGCATTGTAGCCCCTTCATTGGTCAACTGAAATCAGACAGAGCCTTAAAATTCGCTTTCTTTCATTTCAACCTTGTTAACTTGTTATTCAGAGATTCTCCCCCTCCGGATGAGGATCGTACTTTAAACAGCAGTACATATCCGGCCTGAGAAGACTCATCCCCAGGGTTAGACTAGAAAGTCCACACAATCTCTGAAAGCGAGGATTAGAGTCAGTTTTAAGTCTTCCCGACTTCCCACGTTTCAGGAAAGTGACAGACATAGAAAACAGGGAGACAAATGCTCTAAGAGAATACCTAAAGTCTGACATCGGCGTTATAAGATCTAAGCACTTCATAACTGAGAACAAATGCACGGTGTATGATAACCGAAGAGACAGTGCTCGCGTTCAGATGCGGCATTGCTGAAAGGCCATTTGGGTGGATCGTCTCTGCGGCAGTAGAGGAGCAGCCAGGGTCATTTGCAAGGACTTTTGCCTCATTGACTTCTGTTTCCTCCAGGGTCCTTTCTGGCTGATCTGTCATCTGTGGTTTGGGAGGAGAGGAGTTATTTTCACTTTCTCCCTTTTTGCCTCCTGGCTTTTGGCTCTTTAGGAAAGTGTTTAGCTCAGAAAACAGCTGGCTACTGTCAGCTTTGTGTAGGGTTATGAGATACAGCGCCCCAGTGTTGGTTTCAGAGATGGCTTTGAAAAACCACTTGTGTTTGCCTTCACCTTCGGCTGCCTGGACCTCTGTGTTTACTCATTATGAAAAAAAAAATGGAAAAAGAAAAGACCAAGAGTCTTTCTGTGCTACTAAAAATATCACTCTTCACGAAGCAGTCCGCCCTGTTCATAGAGAACAGACTGAGGCACTGGAGAGGCTATTGCAGTCAGCCTGGTGTGTGATGAAGGGTCTGAGTGAGATCATGTCTGTTTCCTCTGGAAGCCCAGGACCCCTAGCCTGGCCTCTGCTACTCACTCGGACTTTCACAAGAACTGCCAGTCTTCTAGGGGCGCCCTCCTGACCTTTGCTTGGTTACTTCTTTTGGGTGGTCTGCACGACGTTCCTTCAGAAGTTGCCCTTCAGGTCACCTTCCCCTTCTCCAGGCTTTTTGCTTCTTCTCTATGTACCAAGAAAATCTAAATGAAAAACTGGCATTTTTTGGGCTTTGAACAAGACATGGGCTAAAGTTATTTATAATTCTACCAACCCAACAGAATCAACTATCCGAACAGGATCTTCAGTCCGTGTTCATTTATACAGCTATAATTTCGTCATGTTAAAATGTCTTTTTTCTTTGGGGGGGGGGTTATATTTAGCCTTTTCAGGTAGAGGTGAAATGATATTCTAAAATGTGCTGTTCTTAAAGACAGCAAGAAATGTAAACATTAGGTAAAGAAGGAGCCAGGACAACAGCTCAGTTAAACACAGGCCTTGCTTTAAAACCATGAAGACTTGGGTTTGATCCCTGGAACCCACATGAAAAAAACAGATTTAGTGACTTGTGCTGTCACTCCAGTGCTGGGAGAAGAGAGGCAGGTGGGCCCCTGGGCTTCACTCATCCCTGCCAGCCTATTTGATGAGTTTCAGGCTAGTGAGAGAGCAGTTGGCTGGCTGGTTGGTTGGTTGGTTGGTTTTTCTTTCTCTTTTCTTTCTTTTTTTTTTGTTGTTGATTTACATGTGGCTGATGATGGCATACTCAGTGTTATCCTCTTACCTCCACACCTTTGTGCTTACACATGCACAACTCTCCAAAATAAACGTGCATGCACATGTGCACACACACACACACACAAATTAGGTAAGGAGGAAACCTACCTATGCCTGTTCCACCATGCTGAAGCACCCATGTCTATCATTTGAACTGCACTAACTAAACTATTCAGAAGTTACCAGGGTCAGTGTGTTAGGCAGAAGTCAGGGAACCTTGAGAGGCGAGTGAGTGAAAGGAAGAGCCGAGCTCCTTGCTTGTGTCTGCCGCCGGCTGGGTGGTTGAATGGGGCTTAACTTCTCTTCCACTCCTTTTCCTTCTATAAGAAAGTGTGAACTCTGTCACCTTCTTAACCGTGTCATCAAAATTGTATAGGATTGGCTACATACGGTTGTAATTCCAGAAACAGTAAACAATTAACAAATGTATGTGTTTCCTAGCATTAACCAAATATAATTCCATGATTTCTACCTACAAAGATAATATTGGGACTCAATTCTGAAATTTAAGTGTCTTTTAATACTTAAAGCCAAGTATGTCAAATTGTATATCCCAATTTAAAAACTAAACCAAGCCCCTTTTCCACCAAGCATGTTCAGAAAATGCTCAGAAGGAATCCCACCTTGCTACAACCTGTGGTACAGAGGCACGGTTGCTTCCTTATCTCAAAGCCAAATGTCTCCATAAGAGGCTGAAGATGCGGCGGATGCAGCGAGGGACAGGGTTTTGTAATACTCCAGTCAGCGTAACTGGAACCTTGTCTATGCGCGTTGCCTTTATTTTCTCAATTTCTTCCTTAGAGGTCAGGGACACTTAGGAGAATTTTTTATATATAGTTTTCATTTTTTTTTTAAATGGCAACTGTGGTCAAAGCAACAAAACCAGGAATGAAAGAAAGAAATTGTTTCCCTGTGTCCTTTCAGCTCCTGGCAGAGGACATTTCCAAATTGAGACTTGGTGAGTGCTTGTTGTTTTAGCTAACACTGCCCTCTGTTGGAAAAGTGGCTCACTTCCCTGTTCAAAGAGCAGGGACATTGAAGGCTTTAGGGCAGCAGCACTGAAACTGATGGGTACTGTCAGAGTATCCCAGCTAAACATTCCGGGGCCCATCCCAGTCAAAAAAGAAAAAGGGAACTGAGTAACACGAGACCGCCACACACAATGTCTAGTAATACAAAGACAACACAAATACAGTTTTTCTAGTTTTTGTTTTTGTTTTTTAAGAAAAATATGCACTTTGTATGAAAAGGAGTTTTAGCTTAAACCTTTCAATTTTGACCCTCATTCTCACTGTCCAGAGTGGTCAAGGAAGCTCAGACTGCAAGAGTTGGAAGGCTTTTGGAAGTCACATTTGCCTGCAAAGACACTGGGAAATGGCTCTGTTTTTTGGCTTTGCACAACTGGACGGTTTTTCACTATGTAACTGCTACGGCAGTACTGAAGGTAATCTAAAGAGTGACACTTTGCTACTCCCTTTGTCTCTCAAACTATTGATTAAGTGGGCTCCCAATAAATTGAGTGTCCTCAGTAGTCTTATGCAGGGAGAAGGAAAAGGATGGAGACTGGTGCTGGCCACAGAAGAAGCACATCTCTAGGAAAGAGATTCCACACACAGTCCAGGCAACGCATCAGACCACTGCATCAGAGAACACGAAGTCCAGACAACGAGGGACAGACAAGACTGCTTAAATGTGCATGTTGTTTGCCCTCCTGTCGGGATGGTGGAGGTGGAAGGGAGAGGCGTCACTACACCTCTGTGTTTCTCTTTGTTTGTAGTAGCCTATTGAAGACAGTGGGTGAGACTAGCTTGTTAGGGATCCCAGGGTCCAGTGGATGACACAGCAACAACCAGAATGAAAAAAGCCCAAAACGTGAGATTTAAATGTGCTGTAATATCACCTAATGTTGTCACCCTGGTATCTTATATGCTACAAGTTTTAAAGTACAAAAACAAAAACAAAAAACAAAAAAAACAAAAACAAAAACAAAAACAAACAAACAAACAAACAAAAAACCCCACTTAATTACCAAAAGCGTGTCTAAGAAAAACCAAATAAACCCCTTTATTCAGTTGCAAACTCAAGCTCTTTGCCATCTTTAAAGAAAAGGTATAAATGCATATTTTCAAATACAAATAAGGCTTCAACCACGTAGCAATATAGTGGCATTAGTGCATAGATTGATGGCTGATGGCATTTGGTAAGCTAAGACAGCATAAAAATGGAAGCAACTGAGTAAGAGGAGGGACTGAGATCACCAAAGGACCCTGTGGGATCGTCAGGAGAAACGGAAAGAACAAACATCTCTGGAGGACACACTTTCAGCTATGTTAAAATCCGCAGTGAGCAATCTAACTGCAGCCATACACTCAATTTTAAAATAAACCTCACAGCATGCTTTTTATTATCCTGTGTATGTAATGGTACTATGGATTGTCTCCTCGGTTTGTTCAATTGCTTTGACTCCAGCAAGAGCATGCCAGACTCCCAAATTAGAGAACAGCCCTCAATAATGTATTGCATCTGTAGCCACTGAGTTATAATGCCTTTTAGTAATTCCAAACAAAATAAATCCACTGGAAAGTCTTAACTAACAACTAGAATTGAGGCTGCATTTACATAAAAAGAGTGTAATCTGATAATCCATCTTTTAAGCAGATCTGTAATAGCACCACTTACTCTATAGATAACCAGGGCATTCTAATAAATAGTCTTCTGCTCCCAGGAAGGTTTCGAAACCAATCAACCAGCCATGCCTCCTCCTGGAAAGCCTGCTCCAGAAGAGCCGAGGGAAATGGCTGCCGGTGGCCAATGCATTCCCAAGAGGAGAAGGACCTAGGCTCCACTAAACCAGCTTACTTTAGCCTTCCCAAATTAACTAATCAAATTACTATCACCACCTCCCCAAATGTGAAAGCTGATGTCAAGTTCACGGACATGAAAACCAAGGGTCTGGAGAAGAGACTCGGCTAGTCTGGGGACGCACTGGCTTTGCTGAGGCCTCAGATTCAGTTCCTGATCCCACATGGCAGCTCACAAAATGCCCTCTCCTCACTTCTGCTGCAGGCACCGGACGTACGCAGGATATAGATACATGGATGCAGGCAAAACCCTTATATACATACTTTTTACTCACTTTACATCCTGGTGAAAGCCTCATCCCTTCTCCCCCCCCCCCCCCGTCCCCCCCCCCCCCCCCCCCCCCCCCCCCATCCCCCTCCTCTATTCCTCAGAAAAGGTGAGCCCCCTCCTTCCCATCCACCCCAGCTCATCAAGTCACATCAAGACTGAACTTGCCCTCTTCCCCTGTGTCCTGGCAAGGCAGCTGTGACAAAGGAAATGATTAAAACAAAACAAAACAAAAAACCTGGCCCCAAAGTCCATTCCTCCACTCCCCTTGCTGGAGGACCCACAGGAAGCCTGAGCTGCCCATCAGCTACCTCTGTGTAGGGGGTCTAGGTACAGCCCACACATGGTCCTTGGTTGGCTCTTCAGTCTCAGCAAGCCCCTTTGGGCCCTGGTTAGTCGGCTCTGTTGGTCTTCTTGTGGAGCTCCTGTCACCTCCAAGTTCTTTTCTCCTCCCCTTGCCCCTACCTTTCCACAAGACTCCTTACACCGTGCCCAATGTTTGGTTGTGAGTCTCAGTATCTGTTTCCAGGAGCTGCTGTGTGGAGCCACTCAGAGGACAATCCTGCTTGACTCCTCCAGTCTGCAAGCATAGCAGAGTATCCTTAATATTGTCAAGGGTTGGCTCTCTCCCATGGGATGGGTCTTGGGGTGGGCCAGGCATTGGCTGGACATTCCCTCAATCTCTGTTCTATCTGTTCTCTCTTTATCCCTGCACATCTAATAGGCAGGGTAAATCCTGGGTCTAAATTATGTCTGACCTACTGTGCATGCAGGTTTGAAAGCTCAGACCATGCTGGATTGTCCATTTCTAGTTTTTCTAGCTCTAAGATCTTACGTGCACATCAAATAACCGGCAAACAGTTTTTGTGGGTGGGTCGGTGTTCCACTCCCTCTGCTAGGAGTCTTGTCTGGTTATAGGTCAGATATGATTTAGTTAAGTATATTAGCCAGATTCTTCTATTTTAAAAGTATCTGAACAGTTCACCAGAGTCTGTGGGGGAATATGGTCACTATGGCCCGTTCTACTAGGAGTCTCTGCTAGAGTCCCCTTCACACACTCCCAGGAGCTTACCATGACTTAGGTCTTCAGTTTGTCACAGAGATGACCCCGCCACAGTTTCTCTTTTCTCTGCAAGCCTTCTGTCCTCCTGCCCCTCACTTTCCCCAGGTCACATCTCCACCCTCACATCTCTCTCTGCCCCATCTCCTACCTGGTTGCCTCCGTCCAACCACTACCTCTGTTTTTCCTATTTCCACTTCCGGGTGAAGAGGATCCTCCTTGCTGCTTATCTTCTTTGGGTCTGTAAAACGCACAGACTCATATACATACTTTTTAAAAAGAGCCTATAGGAAACACAGAAATAGAAAATATTTGCCCACACCCCTGCCCCTCTGTCCTCTTGTCTTATTTTTTTACTTACCTTTTAAGCCTGCATGCAGCAAAACTGGGTGTGAATTTATCTCCGAAGGGAAAACAGTTATGATTCTATCACTTTCACAAGGCTGTTCTTAGCAAGAGCCGTTGTCAGATTTTGGAGTATTCTCCCACAGACTCTAGTGAGCTGTTCAGATGCTTTTTAAAGAAGATTCTGGCTCATATGATTAACTAAATCATATCTGGCCTACTGTATATGTAGGTTTGAAAGCTCAGACCATACTGGGTTATCTATTTCTAGTTTCTCTACCTATAATATCTTACAAGCACATCAAATAACTGGCAAACAGTTCATGTAGCAATATTAGGATATCGTGCAGGGGAATATAAAGATGACTCAGCGGTTAAGAGTGCACACTGCGTTTGCAGAGGGCATAATTTCACTTCCTAGCACTCATGTGGAACAGATCACCGCCACCTGTGACGCCAGATGCCTCTGGTTTCCTTGGGCACTTGAACTCCTGTGCACACAACCACACAGAGTCATACATACATATACATAATTTAAAATTTTTTAAATGTTAAAGCTATCATATCTACTAAAATACAAACAATGTATTATATACTATCAAACTCTGAGGGAGAAATCAAAGGCTACAGTAGAAATTTAATAATGCCTAACAACAAGATGGAGGCATTCTGCCTGGCTCTATCTGTGCCTGCTTGCTTGACAGTCAATAACAACTTTGTTTACTTTTTGTGGTTAATTCTGTTTGTTTATCACACTGAACCCATGAACCTGACTTCAGATACTATTCGTTTAAATATTATCTTTGGTATCCAGGCTATTCAATTTATAATCTCTACAGAGAAGCCCTATATTGGAGCATTTATAAATGTTTAGTTTGGTACACCTGTCTTTGGGTGGGGTCATTTAAAATTCTTACTTTTTAATCCCCACCCCTTATTTCTGAGCTGAATATGAGACCTTTCCTTTCTGGTGAAGCAACACAAGGGATCCACATGACTATGTGCCCTCTTAGCACTATGAATTTCTTCCCTTCCAAATGGGCCTTCTGAGGAGGATTCCTTTAATGTAGATGATTAGACAACCAGACCCAACTTGAGGCCCCTAACAGGAGATGCCTGCTGAGAAGTGAAAGGCACCCACATCTAAGAATCGTCCCTCCATTTTTTTCTTATTCCTAAGTACAGAATGGAACTTGGGGCAGCTCCTCAAAACCCCTGCAATCCTGAGGTCCTAGGTTGGTGGTTTAAGTCTTGGAATTGCTTGGTCTTGAGGTGGCAGTACAGAAGCAGGGAGTGCACTTTATAGTTTAAAAACAGTAAGTGTTACCCTGTCAGTTAAACTTCAAGTACTTGAAGAAACACTTTTCTCAGTTGCGTCTTCACATCCGCCTGAGCTATAATTCTACTATGTATGTGACCCTGTCTAGATGATGACACCTAGTCCCCACTGTTGCTTTCTTTCTTGCACAGGGAAACAGTGCAAGAGACAAGGTCACATATTTTAGCATTTTATTTCCTGCAGCCAATGTACCCATGCAAGGAGGCCAAACAAATCTGTCTTGGATTGACCTAACCCATTTACAGAGCACTCGTGTGGGCCCCTTGGACACCTGCATAGCCGAGTGCTTTTATGAGCTTCTTACCTACAGTCAATTGCCAAGGTCAAATGAGCATGAGGGTGCTTTAAAACATAGCAGTCAAAAGTGAACAACACAACTATAAAAGATGTCCGCATGACCTGACACAAGACTCTCCGGACTGCCAAGGTCAGAGTGACCTTCGTAATCCAAATGCTTTTCTAGATAATACTCCAGTCCCTCACTTTGAAGACTTTCATTTTTAGTGTTCATTACTGTTGTCAGAACACCAAGTGTGGAGTCTCTAAGCAGTCCCCAGTAAATGGCATATATCTTCTCTGTTCCTGGTTCTGAACAAATGGAGAAATAAAACTGATGAGGAAAAACGGGTATCAAAACAACTACTGCTTTACGATTGACAGTATCCAAGCTGGAAACTGTATGAGTGTCTAGCATGAGGGTCTAGCATCACGGTTCCTGCAGCAGGTTCCCAGAAAAAAAAAAAAGCTTACTCATGTGCTCAGAAAAGTGATGGTTTTCCCTGACACCAAGTAAAACCAAGTGTTTCTTTCCAAGTCAGTCCCCTAAAGCCATTCTCTTTTTCCAGAGGCAGAATAACTAAGGAAAAGAAAGAAGAGACTCTATATAGGGAAATCCTATTCTCATGAAAATCAGAATTGGGAAAAATAAGTATTCTTCTAATATTCAACACACCATGGAAATCCGTTGGTTGAAAGTATGTCTCTAGACCATGAGATTCCTCTGCCCAGGACACTTGTCTAAGCAAACTTGGATCTTCATCATTCAGCACTGTGTTTGCCATGTGAATCTATTTATGTGTCACGTTTGAAAAAATTTGTGACAATGTTAAGGTCTGGAAAACTAACCCTTAGAGATACCCAGAACTGGTGAAAAGTGAGAATGAGAAAACAGGGTATCTCTACCGAAAAGATTTCTATTCAAAGATAAGACTTGCACGATGACATGATTTTGAGGTTTTGACACTTAGTTGCTACTCAGTGTGAGCAACTGTCATCACCTAGGAGCCTTGAGCACAATTTTATCATGTCTCAAAAAGGAGATTAGTGGAGATCTTTGGGAAGTAGAACTGAATGCTGTTTCAGTTTGTATGTGCCAATATATGGAAAGACAGAAGAAACAGAAGTGGACAGGAGCAAGGAGTACACAAGCCCACTGTAAAAGAGAAATAAGGAGTAAGAGAAATCAAAAGAGGAGAGGAGAGTCTGAAATGAAAGCAGGGCACATATCCCTTTAGACTTGAGCTGACGCACAAAAGAAATCCATTAAAAGTATTTGTTGTTGTAAAGCTTGTAAAGAATAGCCCGGAAGTGCTAGTTTGATTTCTGACCAAAGGCAATTTGAGGATGAAAAGGTTTGTTTGGCTTACAGATTATGGTCCATGACTGAAGGCAGCCAAGGCAGGAACTCGAGCAGAACCAAGGATGAGCATTGCTCACTAGTTTGCTTCCTCCAGCTTGCTCAGCTAATTCTATTATTCGGCAGTCTTGCCCAGGGATGTCACTCACAGTGGGCTAGGTCTTCTTATACCAAAAAGCAATGAAGAGAATGTCCCATAGGTATGACTACAGGCCAGTCAGATGTCGGAAATTCCTCCACTGTGTTTTCCTCTTCCTAAGTGTACCAAGATGACAACCTAGATTAACTGTCACATCAGCTGATCGCCTCAGAATGTCCTGCTCTAGCCCATGCTAACATTGGTGATGTCTGTATAGAACCATGTATCGCCAATAAGGGCCTTCCTGAGAGAAAGGATGTTGTTAGAATTATTGCATAACAAGAGGCAACCACCTGGACTGTCCTTGACAAACCAGGACTTGATCCCCACAACTGGCCAAATCCTATAACCTTCTGTCCTTTTTCTCTCTAACTAGCACTTTCATTTGTACAAGAGGCCATAATCTGTTTGGCCACAGTGTAGACATAACAGCCAGTCCAAAATAGCTCAACTCAAACAATTTCCTTTCACTTCCTAATGCCTTAGATGCATAAGTCTGTAAAAATGCAATAGCACATAAAAATAGATTGCTCAATTTTATAAAACTCCCCTCTTACCACAATATTAACCTACTAGTTTCATGTTACTAGAATGTTTAAGTGGTTTTAAAGCATCTTTAATATGTTGGCTTGTTTTAAATTTTTAAGAAATGTGAAATTGCCTTGGAATCACTTTTTACAACTATTCCCTGTATCTAATATTTAGAGAACAATGTTATTCCTATGGATTCATCCTCTGTTTGGGGTATTTTTTGGCTAATGCTAGGACCAGAAACAAATGAGACTTTTTAAAATGTAATTTAACATTGGCAATTTTAAGTGGACTTATGTGCATTACCTGTGTGTAAGGAGCACACCTACCAATAGTTGTCTGTTCCACAATGGATGCATGTTCCCAATACATTGGTTATTGAATTTAAAAGCCAAGAGCTGACCGCACAAAGAATATCATTTGAACAATACATTTAGAATAAAGCCTGAGTGTGTACTCTAAATAATATAGAATACAGAGAATTTTAGTCTCCAATTTTACTGTCAGGATTTTAAGAAAATAATATCATAAATGATGATTTTTTAAATATTGAAACAAGAGACTGGTCCTTGTCATAGCCTAATGTACATACAAATCAACCTATTGTCTTTGATGTACAAAATCTAGTTTACTAAGGTTAGGACCTGATGCTAGGTACTTCCATAGAATTCCCAAGTGCCTTGAGGGACCTTTCTTTGAAGCCCAAGGCCACAGAATACTGACTGACTAACATGGCTACTCTCAACATCATTTGAAAAGTTTTAACCAACACTATCTGTGTTTACTACTCCACAGATTCCAGTTAAGATTGTCTGTATGTCAGAAATTTAAAAACTTTTCAGAGAATACTAATATGTATCTAATTTTTAGAGATACTACAGCACAGTTAGAGTCCAAGTCTTGATTTCATTTTATATATTTTATTGCAGATGGTTCTTACAATTGTTAGATTGTGGGTAATGCGTGAGTAGAGCATTAGTCTTTGTAGTGTGAGATAGCCTTGAGAAGGTGACTGTTTTTACAACAGTGAATTCTCCAAAAGTAAAAAACAATGTCACTTACAGATTTCCTGACAAAATAGCTTCTTTTGAATAAAATTTCCATAGTCCAACAAAGTTTATTTGTTCACCAGGAGCTGAGGCCAGGACTACCTGTGAGAGGTACGCATTACCTGTTGTGTACCACCAATGTGAAAAGATTGTTTATAGTTCTCAGCTGCTAGAATCAGTTATTCAGAATCTCAGAAGTCAAAGCATATTTCTTTTTCTTGTTGTGATTCAGTGCTGGGCTTAATTCTTCTGGGGCCGGTATCAAACAATGATATCGCATGAGCTGGTCCAAACATTCTCTTCTTGTTGTAAAATTCTAATTCTCCTTCCTTCCATCTTCCTCCTTCCATGTCTTCCCATCACTATAAATATCAATATCATTGTCACACAAACAATTTAGACTCTTCCAAATTTGTTTATAAAGCTTTACAATGCACTCTTGAGCAATTTAAGTCTGTTCTTAGCCATCTATATTATGTGGACTCCATCTTTGACAAAACTCCCAAAGTTACTTGCTTTTTGGGTCTTTCTTTGCTCCAACTGAGTCTTCTTCATATCTCCTTCACTTCTGCTTGTGGCTGAATCCCCCACTTCCTCCTTTTACTCCTCCTCCCTTGGCTGGCAGGAAGTCCTGCCCTATTATTTCCCCTGCTCAGGAACTGGCTATAAGCTTTTTTATTGGTATATAAGGGGACAATTGGGGAGCAGAGTTTATACAAAATTGAGACAGGAGATTCTCAGAACAAGAGTTACAACATGGGGGATTCCAGAAATCAGCATTTGAATAACTCAATAAGCTATACCTACATCAACTTGTCAAAAGTTGGAGTCAATTGGAAAGAGGAAACCTCAATTCAGAAAACGTCCTGAAAAGACTGGCCTGTGGGCAAGCCTGAGCTTGATTACTGATGCATGCAGGTACAGCCCATTGTGGGTGATGCCACCCCTGGGCAGATGGTATTGAATGATATAAGAAAGCAGCTTGAACAAGCCAGGAGGAACAATCCAGTAAAGAACATTCCTTTCTGGTCTCTGCTTCAGTTCTTACCTCTAGGTTACTGTTTTGAGTTCCTGTCCTGATTTCCTTTGATGATGTACCATAATTTGGACTGGTAAGCCAAATAAACTTTTCCTTGTCCAGTTGCTTCTGGTCACAGTGTTTTATCACAGGAATAGAAGCCCTAACTAAGAAAATCTTTGTGTCCAGTGTTTTCTTGTGGATCAGTGGTTGTCACTGCCTAGGGTATACCAAAATAATAAGACTTAATAAAAGATCAGAGCCTTGTCCTCAGAGTTGGTGGTGCAGTAAAATTGGAGAAGAGTTAGAAAATTTAGATTTCTAACAAATTCTAAATTATGGTGATGATGATAATGTTCAGTTTTTGTTGGAAACCATTACTTAATGGTTTTTACACAAGCAGAGAATATTTTGTAACTCAAACTAATTAGGATGGTGGGAGGAAGAAGAGGTACTTAACTCCTGAAACAATAGATATTTGCATAGAAAGGATGTCACCTAACAGATACCAAGGGGCTTGATAAGCATGTTTCCAGAAAATTTCACCTGACTTACCTCACAGATGAATCTATTATGAAAATAATTTCCTTGTTTGCCGTCATGTGCATTCTGTTTTGTAGCAATGACAGGAGACAATAGGATTGCTACTCGCTCTACAACCCAAAAACAGGCCATAGGAACCAACATTTTTCTCACTTTGATGAACTACTCATTGCAAAGCAGGCTTGAGCAGTGGAAAGTATAAGCAAATGAACAAATGACCATAGAGGCAAGATCAATCCAACAGCTCTATATGCTAACTTAATTTAAAAAAAAAAAGCCTAGTCAAATGATGCAGTTATATGTTACGTTCAGAAAGCATGGGATCCAAAACAAGGCCAACGCCTCCTTGATGTGTATTGTGAACACCACTTAGACACATGTTATCTGGTCCTAAAATCTTCACATTAAGAACATTGTGTGTTCAAATTTTTCACTTTAAAATTTTGCCTTTAAGTGTAGATAAAAACAGTAAGAGAAATGATACCTTATTAGCTATTGGCAACCCTGTATTCCTAACTTCCTTCACAGCACACACCGTTACGAGGAAATTTTAAGTACTAATAAGATCATTGTCACAGAAAATCATTACCTTGTGTTAGCTTGTAAAATAGAAGATATTCACACACACACATAGTACACTTAGATATGCATGAGAAAACCACAGGTACAACATTCATAGGCATGCACTTACTTTTATTCTGAGAAAGTAAAGAAAGGTAAACAGTGGGATATTCAAGGGCCTTGCTTCTGTTTTCTCCAACAGAATGTGTTTGTGCGTATTTCCAGGCTTCCCAGGAACAGCCACGGCACTGAGTCAGCACCCATCTGACACTACAACTGTGTTTGCACAGGAACTCTTTCCACACCATGTGTGGGAACTTCCACCCTATTTTAAGATCAGTGTTGTTAACATTACTCATTAGACCACTGCAATCAGCACTGTTCCTCTTTGAAAAAAGAAAGATTTCAAAAATAGCATGAAAATCTTCAAAATGGTTTAGATGAAAGAAAAAAAGTGAGAAGTGATTTGGAGACGGCTTGAGTCATTTCTTCTCTGTAAAGGAGGATATTAAAAGGTTCACCCTAAAGCTTAATCAATACCTTGGAGAGTTCTCTCTGTACTCCTGTTCCATAGTTATAAATTTGAGTATTCCATGTTGCTTCCACCATGGGCATTTTTTTCCAGCAACTTTATATGAGCAAGAGGATTTTTTTAAATTTTTGTTGTCATGGTAACCCCATATTCAGGTTGGAAAGCTTTATTGAATGTTTTTGGATATTTCTCCATCACAGCTTTCATTTAATAGATTTTGATGTTCAAATGTGTAAATATACCACTTTGTCTCTAATATGGCTGTTTGGGACAACATAGGCACACACAAATACACATGCACACAAATGCTATTTAAAGGTTTAGGTACCTACATGAAAGAAAATTCTTAACTGTGGTATTTTGTTATTCTCCTCTGTCCTTCTTGGGACTTAAGATATTTCTCTTATAGAAAAGAAAAGAAGCCATACAGAGGCAGTGTCAGATATGGGAAAAATACATGACCTTTTATTTGACCTCAAATCAGTACCACAATGTGTTTCTGGAGAGGTCATAATTTTTTCCATATTGTCCTTTGAATTCTAAAGTACAGAGATGATGATCCTATAAGGCCAAGGTGCACTGAGAATCTGAGAGGACTGGCAGAGGCTGTGAGAAAACAGCAAGCAGGCTAACAGAGAGAGAGTTCTCACTGCTAGCGTTCCGCGCCCTTGTTGTTGCCAGCCTCTCTGGAAGCATTTTCCTAAGGGGTGTTTGCATCCTGTCAAGGGTGAATTAGAGCTTCAAGATAAAAAAAGAATTTCATGGTGAAATATGCTCAGATGACACTGGATCAGATAAAGACTTTAAAATGGTACATTGTGATGCCTTTGATGGATCAAATATTGGTACTCTAGTACTTTCTAGAGAGCCTAAGGAAGGCCTCATCACAGCATACTTTGAGATACGATGCTTTCTAACATACCCCTAGCGGTTTTCTTCTCTGTTCTAAATGCGGGCAAGGCCAGACAAAGATTCCCGAGTGATTCAGCTGAACCAAGCCTCAGTCGTACCTCGTCCTTCATACGCTTTAGGAAACAGATAGGTCTCTTAAGATAAGACCAGCGCTTACACAATGAAAGTTACAGGCTCCTTAGCCAGACACCCAACATGTGCTTGAAAATCTCCTGCACGCAGCTGCGAAAGGCACCACGGGAACAAAAAGGGAAGTCTGGGATAGATGAGGAGGGGCACGCACTGAAACTGAGCCTCGAGGCTGTGGGTAGCCGTGCCAGTCTATCCATGATAGAGCAAGTCGTGTATGAGAGGAAGTGTGAAGCCTTCCACCCTGTGTCAATGTCCCTCCCCCCACTTACCCCCCATACACTGTAAACTGTGATATAAGCGCTTTTCTTCCAACACACCAACTACAACAATGGAAGCCTAGAGAATAATTTCTCCCACACTCAGGGTGAGTCTTTCTTTGTCAGCTAAATGTCTCAGAAGCACCCTCATCGGCCAGAGTTGTGTCTCCTTGGTGATTCTAAATCCAGCCAAGTTGACAACAGAGATTATCTGTCACAGTATCACAGTAGGTAAGTCAAGATCTACAAGAAAATAGAGGCCCGCACAAAAGACTAGATTCTCAAGAGTACTCAGTATTGTTTTATTTGTGGGGCTGTTTATTGTCTCTATGACGTGTGAATTACATATACAATTCTTAATTTTTATACTGCTAGAACACTCAGTATTCACCAGAACACTGACAGTCAAGACTACAGAATGAAAAAATGAGTGGAAAAGAGAACAAAATAAGGAAATTAAAATACAACATGGCTTTCTAGGAATTTCCCTTTGGGGATCACACAAGATAAACCATATTTCAATTAACACAACTTGTAGATGAGCAATTCATACTATCTTTTTTATTATCAAGTTCTTGGAATCCAGTAAACCATACATCTTGAGAATTAATTCAGAGTCTTTTAACAAAATGATGTCATATTTCTGACCCTTGCTCATGATCTACATGCAAGAGATCTCCCTTAAAAGCCACAAAAGCTTTCACTCTATAAAATGGTTTCCTGTCCATCAACAATCTTACTGAGGAGAGAGACTACTTGGCATTTTAGTAGGTTTTATAGCTGCTACACATATATAATTAATTCAAATACTAATTTTATCTAAAAACGTATGAACTTAAACTCTTCAAATAATGAAAAAAAAAAAGAAATATTTCACTGAAATGTAGAGTCCTTAGAGTAGTTTTTTAAACATAAAACCTAACTTTTTAATCTATAATTGACTGGTGAGCATCCGACTTTAATTGTGATTATGATTATGAAAAGACCCTGGCGTTAGACTAGCTCTGACAGCCTGTGACATCGTGTGGGTTTAAAAGATAGGTATTTATAAAGCCAGTGTCAATCACCCAGCATAAGCCATTTCAACTGCCTGAGCCAATCAGGGCCAGCATCTAAAAGTACAGCAATTACAATGAAGAGTTGAAAAGTACTAGGGATTTTATAGCAAAATCAACGACCAGGAAAAGCCATAGAGATAGCACAAAATGTCACCTTCACACAGATGGCTATTTTAACACTGATATGACAAACTGAACTCAGAACTATAATGTTCGAAAGTGGAAAAGGGTTAATTTAACAAAAACAAGAGAGTTTACATATTTTCTATGGAATTAGGGGATTTAATATTGGATTTTGTTATCATAGATGAAAAGGCTCTTATCTCAGAACCCAAATGTTTAATAGTGCATACTAGTCATGATTTGATATAATAACCTCTGGATGCTTAGAACAGAAAATTGTGATCCATTATTATGTGCAGCAATGCTAAGTAGCTTCATTGCCATCCTCTTAATGCTACATTTAGTGACGGGTAACAGAGCCACAGTGGAGAAGAAATTGTATTTACAGTCAGAAGAAATAAATTTGGATCTTAACACAATTTATTAGGTCTTTAAGATCTAGAAGAAGAAGAAGAGGAGAAGGAGGAGGAGGAAGAGGAGGATGATGAGGATGAGGACGAGGAGGAAGAAACTTCCTGATCTCAATTCTTTTCCTGTAAAACCTAACATTGAATCATTGTACAAAAATACCTAATGCTAGGAACATATGAGCTATAATACTATAAAACAGAAAAACACTATTCTTAAAAATTATATTGAATGTGCATTGCAATATAATAAATCATCCTGAAATTTAATAGGCAGAAACAAACAAACATTTTTTATCTTATCTTCTCTAAAAGTCATGATTCTGGAGATAGCCCAGGTGGCTGACCCTGCATCAGCATCGACAGGGGCTACAGTCAAGCTCGCAGCCTCAATCAGATCACATCTGTGCTCTAGTCTTCAAGCTGGGACTAAAAAGCCCACTTCTAATCTCCCTTCCATGGCCACTGGCAGGCATCACATGATCTGTTTCTTAGTCCACTCTCAGGGTCTTCATATATGCTTGCCTCACCATGGAAAACTGACTTTTTTCGGTAGCCAAGAAAAGTCCCATCTTTTTATCACCTAATGCCAGCTCTGACATCCCATCACTTTGGGGTTTCTACTTGTTATAAATAAGTAATTAAATTAAGATTCAATTCAAAAGTAGGAGTTTATCCAAGGGTGTATGCCAGGAGAAAGCACTCACTGGGGACAACCCCAGAGGTCTCTAATACAAACTCAATTTATCAATCGAAGATACTGAAGGGACTTACATTCTTCAGCACAGGAGTAGATGACAATAAAAAATATATATACCCATGGATTCTGGCCATGACCTTTATCAGATTTGGGATTATACGGTTAATTTATTCACTTGTTGTATCTATACATATTTGTTGTGTGTATTTATTATGTGTTAAGCAGTAGAAATTGTGAAAACTCATATATCACCAGTCTTTGTAATGCAGGTATATTTAGAGGCTACTTTCTAAGGCTCACTTATCCATTTCAGAGTACCCACAATGAAACGCGTCAACTTGATGCCATGCTTTAACTTTGCCATGGCTTCTACTTGTCCTTAGCTAACTAATTCTGCCTCAATTTGCATTGTAAACACAACCTGAAAAGTAAGTGGTTTAAATTCAGAGCCTGTTCCAGCTGTCAGCTTGCTCACTGAAGCGTCTGCAGCTATCCATATTGTAATTAGCAACCAGCAGAGTTTGATGTGGCATGTTTCAGGGAGGAGGTAGTTAGCCAGGCTGCTGCTCACTGTCTTCTCACACAGAGGTCTTGGATGAAGAGTTGACTCTAAATGATAATGTGATCTGAGAGTTAAAAATGTTAAATAACAACAATAATACTAACAACAACAACAGATTTCAATCTCATTTTACAGATGGGAAAACTGAGAGCCGAAGATCAAAATGAAATGGAAATTCCAAAAAACAAAAAGTAGTGCACACATACACATACACATACACATCACACTTACACAAAAAACACACACATCCAACACATATACACATACACTACACACATACACATGAACACACATACACACAAACACACATACAAACACACACATATACCCACAAACATATATATATATATATATACACAAACATACACATCCAACACATACATACAAAAACACACACATACAAATAAATGAATAAGTAAATACAAATTTGATGCAACAAATACATTTAAAAAGTAAGTGACAGCTACTGCAACGTGGTATTACGCGTTCTTAATAATTTCCAAGTCAAATAATATGAATATTTTTTCTGTCAAATATTTTTTAACTTATTTTATATTATTAAACCTACTTTAAAGTTTAATAATTCTTCTAAAACATTATAACATATAAACTTCAGTCTGTGTTTGCTGTCTTTTATTATTATTATTTTTAATTAACTTATTCAGATTACAACTCAATTGTTATTCCATCACTTGTATCCTCTCGTTCCTCCCTGCCTCCCACTTTCACCCTATTCCCCTCCCCTAGGTCTATAACCAAGGGGGACCTCCTACCCCATTGTATGGTCATAGGCTATCAAGTCTCATCTTGGTAGCCTGCTTATTCTTTCTTTGAGTGTTGGTGTCTTTCTTATGAAAGTATTATGCACATGTTATTACTTTTGTGATACCTAAAGCATTCACAAATCTTAACACTTTTAAATGTACATACTAAAGTATTTTCTGTTCCTTTTAGCTTTTTTAAATCAAAAGTAAGAGCCCGAGTCTCCAGAGACTGATTCTTTATCAGTTAATAAATAGAATTTTGAAAGTATACAAGTTGAAAAACAAACTGATAAAGGTGATAAGAAAAACTCTCTCATATGGGAAAAGAAAAGCAACATCTAATGATATGAAGATACATATAAACTTGGTCTCTAAAGAAGAGGAGAAAGACCTCATGTTGTGGAAAGTAACAATACAATTACTCCTAACGGTATTCAGCTACACTTACTGATCAGTGCCCTACTCAGGCATCAACAGAGGCACATCTTCCTGCAACAGGGAAGGAAATACGGAGACGTTCAGCCAGACATGCAGTAAAAGAACACACAGCTTTAAGTGAGATAACTCCATCAAATCCCTTCTTTCAGAGCTCAGCGAGCTTCATGGTAGAAGGGTAGAAAGAGTAGGGGAAACCGAGGGTATGGAGAACACCAGGCAAACAGGACCCTATCAAACAACTGAGCAAAGCTCCCGTGAACTCACAAAGACTGGAGCAGCAACCACAGAGCCGACACACATCCCCTGCGTATATACTACACTCCATGGTTTAGCATTTTTATGGGACCACTGAAGGCAGAATAACTGAGTCTCTGATCCTTGTGCCCGCTCTTTTAGTTTTTGATTGGCTTGGCTTGTCCAACTTCCATGTGATGGTTTTGTTTTGTCTTCTTTTCCTTTTTTTTTTTGAAAAAGAGGAGAAAATGTTCTTGTGTGCTGGTGCATCTTCTGGGTATATTCCAAGGAGTGGAATAGCTGGGTCTTGAGGAAGCCTTGCTCAACCATGTTCATAGCAGCCTTATTCAAAATAACCAGAACATGGAAACAGCCTTAATGTCCCTCAGTAGAAGAATGGATAAAGAAACTGTGGTACATTACACTGTGGAATACTACTCAGCTATTAAAAGCAAGGAATTCCCAAAATTTGTGGACAAATGGATTGAACTAGAAATGATCATAATGAGTGAGTTAACCTAGAAGAAGAAAGACTCAAATGGTATATACTCACTTATATCTGGACACTATCCCAAGGGGCATGTCCCATGAAAGTCTTCACTTACCAGGAAAGTGGGATAGAGGGGAGGACATCCTATTGGGACTCTAGGTGAGAAAAGCATGGGATAATGGGGAAATAGAAGGATCCAGAGGGTCCTAGAAACCTATAAGAAGAACATTGTGATGGGCAGATCTGGGCTCAGGGGTCCTGTGCAAACTATGGCACCAGCCAAGGCCAATAAATGCAGTAAACTTCGAACCCCTACCCAGATCTAGCCAATGAGCAGGACATTCTTCACAGTTGAGTGGAGAGTGGGGTCTGACTTTCACACGAACTCTGGTGCCCCATATTTGACCACGTCCCCTGGATGGGGAGGCCTGGTGGCACTCAGAGGAAGATAGCGGGCTACCAAGAAGAGTCTCGACACTCTAAGAGCATTTACAGGGGAAGGAGGTCCCCCTCAGTCCTAGTCATGGAGGAGGGGAGTAAGGGGAAAATGGGAGGGGGGGAGGGAGGGAGGAATGGGAGGATACAAGGGATGGGATAAGCATTGAGATGTAATGTGAATAAATTAATAAAATATAAAAAAAAGAAAAGAAAAAGAGGAGAAAGAGGTTGGAGCTGAGAAAATGAAATTACAATGAAGACTTCTCCAAAATAATAAAGGAAAAAAATCTCTTTAGAGAATCAGTCTTGCTACCTATTCCAGGCTGGACCTTTTTCGAGACAGGGTTTCTCTGTGTAGCCTTGGCTGTCCTAGACTCACTTTGCACACCAGGCTGGCCTCAAACTCAGACCAACCCACCTACCTCTGCCTCTGCCTCTGCCTCATCTGGGTTTAAAAGTGTATGCCACCACATCCAACCTATTATTATAAATAATGTGATACACCTTGGTCAAAAATGCTACTGAAAATCATAAGTAATAACTTAAAGAGAATGACACACAATTCCCAGGTAGAAAAAAAAGGAATGATAACTGGCTTTTCATATCAGAGTATTAAAGTCAAAAGACAATGAAACATCAAATTCACAGAGCGGAAACAAACCAATGTACTTATGCACTGGCAAAAATGTCTATCTCAGAGAAGGCTACATACAGAATGTTTCCAAATAAACCAACATATAATACATCTTTAATGGCTTATCTATCTATCTACCACATATCACGTATTTATTATGCATCATTTATCAATCTATTATACCCTTCCAGGCAGTATCAGGCATGGACTCCCTCTCTTGGTGGAGGTTTTAATTTGGACTAATAATCTGTCCTGTCTGCAATATGTGTTGGGGTAAAGGTGATGCCGAACTTGTGAGAGTGACCACCCAGTGACTGGTCCAGCTTGAGATCCAAATCAAAAGAGGGAGGCCACACCTAACACTGCCTTGATGGCAAGGAGACAGAGGGTGGATAGCTCAGAGACCTAGGAGAGAACCAAGCACAACTAGGAAAAGAAGTCAATGAAAGGATTCCTAATGATATTTTGCTATGTTTGTAAACTGGAGATGCTTCATACAGCAACTGATAGGAGCAGCATCAGGGACCCACAACCGAACATTAGGTGGAGCTCAGGGAATGCTTCAGAGCAGGGCGGGAAAGGATTGGAGGAACCAGAGCGGTCAAGAACTCTACCAGAACACAGCCCACAGAATCAATGAGTGGGCCTCACAGAGCTGCACAGAAACTAAAGCAGCAATTGGGGAGTTTATATGGTTCTGAACTACGTCTCCAAGCATGTTACATACAGTTGTGTAGCATGTTGTTCCTGTGGGAGTTCTCACAGTGGGAGAGGGTGCTGTGTCTGACTCTTTTTCCTGCTTTTGGGACACTTTTCCTTCTACTGTCCTTGTAATGCCTTGATTTGAGGTGTGTGCCTAGTCTTTTTTTTTTATTAATTTATTCATATTACATCTCAGTTGTTAGCCCATCCCTTGTATCCTCCCATTCCTTCCTCCCTTCTGCTTCCCCCCTACTCCCCTGCCCTATGTCTGTGACTGAGGGGGACCTCCTCCCCCTGTGTATGCTCATAGGGTATCAAGTCTCTTCTTGGTGACTTATTATCCTTCCTCTGAGTGCCACCAGGCGTCCCCATCCAAGGGACATGGTCCAATATGGGGCACCAGAGTTTGTGTGAAAGTCAGATCTCCTTCTCCACTTAATGGTGGAGAATGTCCTGTCCATCAGCTAGTCTGGGTAGGAGTTCGTAGTTTACTGCTTATATTTTCCTTGGCTGGTGCCTAGTCTTATTGTAGCTAGTTATGCCCTTTGGTTGATTTCCCTGGGAGGCCTGCTCTTTTCTGAAGAGAAATAGCGAAGAAGTGGATTAGTGGATCGGGGTAGGGAGGAGGTAGGGAGCAGGACTGGGAGGAGAGGAGGGGGAAGACTGTGGTAGGAAAGTAATATATTAGAGGGGAAGAAGGAAGGAAGGAAGGAAAGAAGGAAGGAAGGAAGGAGGGAAGGAAGGAAGGAAGGAAGGAAGGAAGGAAGGAAGGAGGGAAGGAAGGGAGGAAGGAATTTAAAAGTAAATAAATAAATAGATTGCCACATGGAGTGCCAAGGATCTACCTTTCGCTACTGTGCTCTGAGCATTTATTGTTGTTTGTGTTATTATTGACAGTCACCATAGCTAGGGTGATATGGAATCACTAACCAGTTTTAATTTGCATTTTCTTGATGATGAAGGCTGTTGATATTTTCAAATATTTATTGGCCATTTTTTTGTTTCTTCTTTTGATACTTTTATTAATTCATTTACTGACTGAATTATTTGTCTGATGTTGTCAGCATTTTTATATAGTCTATATAGTAATCCGCTGTAGGATTGGCAAATCTTTTTCTCTTGTTCTGTAAACTACCTCTTTGTTCTGCTGATTGCTTCTTTTACTGTTCAGAGGCATTTTAATTTCATGTACTCCTATTTGTCAATTCTTGAGTCGTTTCTTGTGCTACTTGGCATCCCTTTCAGAAATGTTCCGTTGTGTTCTATCACTTCCAGAGCTTCAGATCTTACATTAAAAGCTGCCGTGAGAAACGTACTTCCTGGTACAATAGACTAGCTCCTCTCTAGACTGGATTTGAGGAATACTCCACAAAAGGAAATTCATGTCTGACACATAAACATGGTTAAAAACAAAACAAAACAAACAAACAAAAACAATGCCTAGGGAAATAATATGCCCTAGGAGAGAACTACTCTTGTTCTTCTAAATGCCTTCTAAATATTTACGTGTATTTTCTTTTCATTTAAATTTATTTTGTTTTAATTTATTCACTTTACATCCCAGTTATGGCAACCTCCCTCATCTCCTCCCAGTCCCACCCTTCCTCCCTCTCCCCCACTATGCCTCTCCCCTAGTCCTTGGAAAAGGGGAGCCTTTCTCCCTACCAACTGACCCCAGCCTATCAAGTCTCATCAGGACTGACTACATCCTCTTCCTTTGTGGCCTGGTAAGGCACCCTGCCACGGGGAAGTGATCAAAGATCAGGCAACAGGGTCCATGACAAGGACAGCCCCTGCTCCCCTTATTAGGAGACCCACATGGAGACTGAGCTGCCTATCAGATACATCTGAGGAGGCAGCCTAGGTCTTCTCCTTGTATGGGCCTTGTTTGGTGCATCAGCCTCTGCTGGCCCCACATTTGTTGGCTCTGTTGGTTTTCTTCTTCTTCTTCTTCTTCTTCTTCTTCTTCTTCTTCTTCTTCTT
>OU015743.1:153656602-153709068 GCA_907169655.1 Acomys percivali
CTTCTTCTTCTTCTTCTTCTTCTTCTTCTTCTTCTTCTTCTTCTTCTCCTCCTCCTCCTCCTCCTCCTCCTCTTCCTCCTCCTCCTCCTCTTCCTCCTTCTTATTCTTCATCTTCTTTTCACCATAGCTTTTCCAACCTTGTCTCTTTCATATATTTTTTATTTAGTATAATTTATTCACATTACATCCCCTCCCTCTTATCTTCCCACTCCCACCCTACCTCCCTCTTCTGCCCTATTCCCCTCCTCTAGACCACTGAAAAGGCGGGACATCCCGCCACAGTCTATGAGGTCTCATTAGGATAGCCTGCATACCCTTCCTCTGTGAGCCAGCAAGGCCATCCTGCCACAGTGTAGTACTCAAATTGTGGGCTCCAGAGTTCATGTCAGAGGTTCAGCAGCAGCACCCCTCTCCTCCCACTTTCAGAATGAGTTGTTCATTGGCTACATCTGAACAGGATGCCTAAATTCTCTGCATTCATTGTCCTTGGTTGATGCATCAGTCTGTGCACTGCCCTTGATGGTCTCCCTTGGAGCTCCCAACACCTCTTGGTTATTCCATCCACCTACTCTTCCACACAACTCTCAAGGTTCTGCCCACCATACAGCTTTAAGTACCAGTATCTGTCCTGATGTGCTGCTGGGTGGAGACTTTCAGAAGACATCTATGTTGGGCTAATATCCACTTGTGAGTATATACCATGTGTGTCTTTCTGGGTGCTGATTACCTCACTCAGGATGATTGTTTATACTTCCATCCATTTGGCTGAAAATCTCATGATGTCTTTGGTTTTAATCTCTGAGTAGTGTTCCATTGTGTAAATATATCACAGCTTCTTTATTCATTCTTCAGTTGAGAGACATCTCAATTGTTTCCAGATTATGGCTATTACAAAAAAAAGCTGCTATGAACATAGTTGAGCAAATGTCATGGCTATATGGAGGAGGATTTTTTGGATGTAAGCCCTAGAGTGCTATAGCAGGCTCTTGAAGTAGAGCTGTTCCCAGTTTTCTGAAAGAAAGTGCCAGGTTGATTTCCAAAATGGTTGTACAAGTTTTCACTCCCATCAGCAATGGAGGAATATTCCCCTTTCTCCACATCCTCGCCAACATGTACTGTCACTCGAGTGTTTTTTTCATGTTTTATCACTCGAGTTTTTTATCTTAGCCATTCTGACAGGTGTAAGATGGGATCTCAGAGTCCTTTTGATTTGCCTTTCCCTGATGACTAAGGACTTTGAGCATTTCTTTATGTGTTTCTCAGCCATTTGATAATCCTCTGCTGAGAATTCTATGTTTAGCTCTGTGGCCCATTTTTAATTGGGTTATTGTGTTTGTTGGAGTTTAATTTCTTGAGTTCTTTATATATTTTGGGTATTAGCCCTTTGTCAAATGTACAGTTGGTGAAAATTTTTTTCTCAGTCTGTAGATTGCTGTTTCATTCTATTGACACTCCTTTTTCCCTCATAGAAGCTTTTCAGTTTCAAGAGGTTTTTACTTTGAGAAACCTCAGCAAGTTGTGAGAATAAACACCCAAAAATATCTAAATAACATGTAACAGAAGTAGAACATCAATGAAAGAATTGAAACCAATGTTTTAAAGATTCATATATTATCTAGCAAAATGTACAGATTAAAATAATCCCTTCAAACAGTAAAAGGAAATTTTAGCAGTAACAGAAAAGGCAAACCAAAAGATTGGAAGGACCCCTAAAATGCTCATCAATCTTGAGAAAGAAAACAGAAGAAAACACACTTCCTGGTTTCAAATCACATTACAAAACTAGGGCATTAGAAATAATATAGAGACACAATCTCACAGAAAACTCTCTGCTTTTTCTGTCTCTTACAGTATTTTTACCTATTTTTTCACTGTGATCTCTCAGTCTTGGGTGCAGGAGTAGAGGTGGCCTCCCTAGAGGTGGCCTGAGTTAGGACATCAACAGACTTGTTAGGATGGAAGGAGGAAGACCCATGGGGTCTCAACACTGACAAAAATTACAAGAAACTAAGAAATACTGGGAACATGAGAGCAGTCTTCCACAGGGAAAAGCCCCCCCAATTGCTTATCCAATATCAAATGGTCGGCCCTGAAATCATATACGTGCAAGTAAAAGTATATGAATTGAATAGTGTGTGTGTGTGTGTGTGTGTGTGTGTGTGTGTGTGTGTGTGTGTGTAACAACAAATAAAGGGAAAGAATCCATGAAATTGCAAGAGAGCAAGAGGAGGTATATGTGATGGGTTGGAAGGAAGAAAAGTTAGGGAGTTAGTGAATAAAATTTACAACCCTGATAAAATCTCATAAGCTCAAGAAAAAACAAAATTGCTTTTTAAAACCAGTACAGAGGCCAGAATAGACATTTTTGCAAAGAATATATACAAATGACCACTCTGCATGTGTTCTTTTGTTATATGAACATGATATACTTGTCTTTATACCCACATCTTTTAAATTCACATCTTTACATCTATAGATAGCATAAAGCTCTCACTCTCTTTCAGAGATAAGTTTCTTCTTGCGATAGATGGAGGTTAATTAAGAGACTCACAAGTGCAACTCATAAAGTGCAGAGAGTAAGTGCCTTGGTTGGGAATTCTAAGTGTGGTCCCTAAATGGAACATTTATATCATACACAAAGCTCAGGGAACCGTGAAGGACAGAGCTGAGCGAATAACAGAGCCAGGGTTTGGGGTGCAGTGTTGTAAACTGGTGTTTTATGCGTGTTGCATGGTCATTGCATGCATGGACTCACTGGCGCTGTGGCTACTTGAGTCAGATTGCACAAGATTGAGTCCATCATAATGTTGTTGTAGAAAGGACAAAGGATCATGAGTCCCCACTCCTGTCCCAGGAAGTGCTGAGAGATAGTAATGGCAGAGGGAAAAGGGTCACTTTTTTCCATAGTGTAGTCACCAGTAAGTTGCCCATGCTCCAGTAAATAACCTCCACCCATACTTCTGCAGAAAACCTTAAATAAACTCAGTTATGTCAGACATCACAATGGCATGAAAGTAGGAGGGGAGGCTTTCTGGAGGGAAGAATGATTTTGAATGAAAGAGAGTAAATAAGACAGTATACTAAGGATTGAAAAAGACCTAAATTCATTTTATATTTGTCCAAATTTGTCAAAAAACAAACAAAAATAGAATCATGACCAAATAAACATTTTCCTGAAGAAAACATGCAAATGACCACTAGGCATTTGGGAAAGGCATCAATATCAGAAATAATTATCTTAACAGAGATTTTATCTAACACTTACTATAAAATTACTGTTGATGAGTCAACACATATCAAGTCTCAGCAACACTATAGTGAAATGGGAGCACTTAACCAGAAGGGCAAGAAATTAGTACTTATTACTGAAGGCAGTATCTCAAAAATTAATATAGAATTATAAAATAATTTAACAGGTCTGTAGAGAATGGATCCGTGTGTCTAACAGACATCTGCACTATCATGATCACTGCTGTTTCAGTCACAATGTCCGAAATGTAAGCACAGCCTCAGTGATTCTGTACATAGGAGTGTGTTCCACCATTCCACCATGCTGCCACTAAAAGAAAATTTTAATGAGAAGAATTTAAATATATATATATATATATATATATATATATACAGAAATGGAAAATATATATTTTACAATTTTATTTATATGTGAAACAGGAAAAAGGCATAGAAGAAACTAGACTGGGGTTGTCTGGAGTTCAGAGGTGAAATTAATGTAGGGATGTTGATTTTTAAAAAAAAGTACTGACATTCTCTTATCAAACAAAACTTCTGGGGTTCTAGAGATTTTTTTTATATTTTATTTTTAAATTATAAATTTGTGTGCATGTGTGTGTGTTTGTGTTTATGTTTGTGTGTGTGTGTTTGTGTCTGTGTGTCTGTGTGTGTGTCTGTATGTGTTTCATATCAGTGCACAACCTATGGAGAAGAAGATATTGTGCCCTGGAGCTTGAGTTACAAGCTCTAGGCAGTTATTGAAAGTATTGGCTGAGGACCCCCAAGACCAAGTTCTCAGTGCAAAGGAGAATTGTTTGCCACATATACGCAGAGGGTAGGGACTAAGAGGCAAAGACAAGAGATGGAAGAGGGAAGGAAACAGGGAAGAGGAGAGGTATGTGTCTCGGGGTGGCACAAAGGACTGCCTCTGGATAGAGAGGAGACAGTTGTAACACATAAGAAAATGGCAATTTGTAAAGATAAAGGGGAAGCCCGTGTTGGGATGAGGTGTTTAATTTTAAATGTGCATGTCAGTTCTGTGAGCCAAGGAGGCTTTTAATTGCTGGACTTCAATATTTTGATAGGAGAACCCTGGTAGTCAGGAGGAAGAAGTGACCACATAAGGGAATAGGCCTTTGGGGCTAGCTTCAGCAATGGATTGCAATGTTTTTTTAAAAGGCAAAGAGAATGGGACAGAAGGGCACGGCGTGCCAAAGCCATGCTTGACCTTCCCCAGCTGGCTAGACGCCAATGTGAGTGCTGAGAACTCAACTGAGACACTTGGAAGAGCAAGAAGTGCTCGAAACCAATCCTCCAGCCCCTAAATTCTGGAGTTCGAAAGCACAATATAGTGAATACAGTAAATTATTATGTGTTACACACTTAAAGCTTTCTAAGAGAGTGTATTTGTTTCACATGTCCATACTAAAACCTAACCGAACAACAACAAAATAGCCATGCAACTAAGTGAGCTAACAAAAGTTTGGCAAATATTTCAACACATAGTTTATGCTATAACCTAAATATATAAAATTAGTATCGATTAGTTCTCAATGAAGCTGTGCAAGTAAATTAATTACGGTAATTAACATTGCAAGTCCACATTACGAGATATGTCGCATATGAACCTGTGGGAGACTGTCAAGAAATCCCATTGTCCAAGCTAAGCTCCTGTGGGACCCTTTACCATGTGAGTAGCTCTGAGTTTAGAGTTTAGAATGTACTTCTTAACTTCATTTTCAAGTTTTGCCATGCAAGTTTGTCAGTTAGATTTGGCCAGGCATGATTCATGCCATTACAAATGAAAAGGTTTTTTTTTTCTTTTAATGAAGGGGTATAATTTTTGGTTGTGTTTCTTTTCCTGGACTGAGAGAATGATATATCTAGTATAGAGGAGAAATAGACTGATCTGCCACCCGGGATTCTAGAATAACAAGATATAAGGAGAAGAAACGATGCATATGACCCACAGAACCATGGATCACACATTTACATATTTACATTTAAGACTTAGAAATTATGGGGCTACTTTTTATCACAACAAAGCTAAAAATTAATAGTTTGGACATCCTTGCTTAGGACAAGGCCATTCATATTACCTGCAGAGAAAGAGTACCCTTGCTATGTGAAAATAATTCACATTTAGATAACAGGTAGCAAATCCTGAGGAATAGTTTGCATAATTTAAACATAATTTAGTCTATTCTTAACAACAAATAGGTTATGAGAGTCGCTGGTCCTTTAGTAAACTTTGCAAAATTCTAGTCTTTTACTCAGGAAACTTTCTACTTCCATGTTTCTCTAATGTTCAAGTTTTTGTTTTGAATGTGAGAAGAGGTTAAAGACCAGTGTAATTTTTGTATGTGGAGATTATTTTCTGGAATGAATCTGGTTTTTAAATGGAGAAAGCGTCTCCAAAATTTTTATAAATCATTTCAGAAAATTACATTTTATAATACTATTTATAAAATTCCTCTATTGGCACACAAATACACACACACACACACACACACGAGCGCACACACACACACTGTTACTGTTTGCTGCTGCTGCTGTTGATGATATTACTAAACATAGGAAATGCTAAATTAATTCACTCAGTTATAATCTATGTATATAAAGTGACTGCTTTGTTTTAGAATTCTATCAACATTCTTTCATTGTAGCAGCCATTTTTCCATGACTTTAAATATCAAAAGTCTAAATAATTTCACAGCCCACAAAATAATGGCTATTAGTGTTGGAGCCTTACACTTGCTCACCAAGCCAAATGACTCCACATTTGGTTATTATCAAATTTAAGTGATATCATTCCTCAAAATATGCAGTTGACTCAGAGTGACTTCTTTCATTTGCCAACCTGTCATATTTAATGAGGATGTTACACTTAGAATATAAGACCAGTACACACTCATTAAATACCTGCATCACTGCAAGAAGAAATTTGGTTCAAATATGCCATGTAAAGATATTTTTGTCATCTCTGCTCAGACAGTAACTTCAAAATACATAAATGCAAACACATGGATGCATGCCCCACATTAGTATGCTCTTAAAGTTATAAAGTTTTGAACCATGCCTCTAGGAACCATACTGTGCCCTGAAGTGCCACCTGAGGCTGTGGTGATGTCTGGGCCCATGCTGCCTCTAAAGGCTTTGTCTGGATCTGTGGTCCTACTAAAACCTGGGGCCATGTTCGTGGTCTGTGGAAACTCCAGAACCCACATGGAAGCCCATGGTCTTTGCTCCTGCTTGCTGAAAGAGCAATGGAGGGAGCTACTTTTGCAGTGATAACAATGATTGCAGATACATAGTTGAGAAAGAGGGACACGGAAGACTGCTATGACAGCCCCTAACCCAACCTCAATATCCACTCCACTCCAAAAAAGTATCAGGAATGGATCAAAGATAACTTTTTTCCTTTCCTTTTATCCCATTTGCTTATTTTTTGTTTGTTTGTTTAATCACTTTATGGCCTGATCACAGCCCCTTTCCTCCTCTCTCTCAAGTCCTAACCTCAGGGGCCCCCTTCCTTCTGCTCCTTCTTCTCAGAGAAGTGGAGGTCTGCTAGGAGTTCCAACCCACCCTGGCATCTCAAGTTACAGCAATATCCTCTCCCACTGAGGCCTGACAAGGCAGGCCCAGCTAGGGGAAAGGGATTCAGAGGCAGGCAACAGAGTCAAAGACAGCCACTACTCCCATTTTGGGGGGACACATATGTTGTTCAAGGTGCTCATCTGCTATGTATGTATAGGGGGCCTAGGTCCAGCTCATGCATGCTCTTTGGTTGTTGGTTCAGTCTCTGTGAGCCCCCATAGGCCCAGACTAGTTGACTCTTTAGGTCTTTTTGTGGCATCCTTTTCCTCTCTGGCTCCCTCTATGCTTCCTCCTGTTCTTCCACACTACTCTCTAATTTAGGCCTATTGTTTGCCTGTGGGTCTCTGCATCTGTTTCTATTAGCTGCTGGATGAAGGCTCTTTGAAGAAAGTTATGCTACGCACCTGTCTCTAAGCATAGCAGAGTTTCATTAACACTGACAGAGGTGTCTCTCTCCCACTAGGTGGGTCTCAAGTTGAGCCATTCATTGATTTGTCTTTCCCTCATTTTCTGTCCTATCTTCAGCCCTACACTTCTTGTAGGCAAGACAAATTTTGGGTTGAAGGTTTTATGGGTGGCTTGGTGACTCCCTTCCTCCACTGGAAGTGCCACCTGACTACAGGAGGTGGTGACTTCAGACTCCTTAACCCCCACTGCTAGAAGTCTCAGCTAGGGTCAACTTCATAGACTCATGGGTACCTCCTCTGTTCCAGAGATGCCCTCTCCAGTGATTTCCATTCTCTCCCTGCCCCTCCACTTTCCCCACAGCTGACTCCCACCCTTATTATCCTCCTGTCCCCCTCTCCTATCCAATTTCCTCTTAGTAAAACCTCATAAAACTGAAAGGCTTCTACAAGGCAAAGGACACTGTCAATAGGACAAAACAGCAGCCTACAGAATGGAAAAAGCTCTTCACCAATCCTACATCCAACCAAAAGCTAGTATACAAAATATGTAAAGAATTCAAAAAATTAAACATCAATAAACACAATAACCCAATTAAAAATGGGGTACAGAGCATTCTCAATGGAGGAATCTCTAATGGCTGAGAACCACTTAAAGAAATGCTCAACATTATTAGTCATCAGGGAACTGCAAATCAAAATAACTCTAAGATTCCATCTTACACCTGTCAGAATGGTTAAGATCAAAAACTCAAGTTACAGTACATGCTGGCGAGGATGTGGAGAAAGGGGAACACTCAACCATTGCTGGTGGGAGTGCAAACTTGTACAACTACTTTGGAAATCAATCTGCCACTTTCTCGGAAAATTTGGAATAGCTCTGCTTCAAGACCCAGCTGTATCATTACTGGGTATATACCCAAAGGACACTCCACCATACCATAAGGATACATGCTCAAATATGTTCATAGCAGCTTTTTTTGGTAATAGCCAGAATCTGGAAACAACCTAGTTGTTCCTCAACGAAAGAATGGATGAAGAAAATGTAGTATATTTACACAACGGAATACTACTCAGGTATTAAAAAGAAAGACATCATGCAATTTGCAGGCAAATCCAGAACTGGAAAAGATCATCCTGAGTGAAGTTATCCAAACTCAGAAAGACACAAATAGTAGGTACTCACTTATAAGTGGATAATAGCCATAAAGTGCAGGGTAACCAGGCTACAATCCATGGACCCAAAGAAGCCAAGGAGATCCCAATGGAGGATGCTTGAATCTCACTAAGAAGATTAAATAAAATAGACATCTGAAATAGAAGAAAACTCCTTAGAAGTGTGATAAAGATGCTGAAATTATCACACAGTTGATGGCTTCTGGTGGGAATATAAGAAGGGAACAACTCAGTTCTACTTAAGGGACAAACTACTGAGAGTTTATAGATACTGTGACTATACAGATAATACACATTTAGCTTTAAAATTGTAAACTTACTTGTTTTTATATTTTTGGTGGGGGATGTCACAAGAGTGTGGGGATGTATATGGAAGACTGGGAAATGAGTGTGATAAGGGTGCATTAAGTGAAATTCCAAAAGATCAATAAAAATACTACATTAATATTTTTCTATTAAGTATTTTTGAGAACAATCAATGACATCAATATACTTTTCTCATTTGGTATATTATAGTAATACATATGATTTTGTTATTTCTAAATATTCATGAACAAGATCAATATGTGTTTGTCTTGTAACACGGCTTCATAAAACATCTCCTAGCTAGAAAAAAAAAAATCCTGAGGTAACCCAAACGCAAAGAGAAATATCATATAGATTCTCTTAAGAGTTAAACACTGACTCTTAAGCCATCAACAGCCATGTTACAATTAATAAAACCATAGAGATTATTAATAAACTAATGGAGTAGGTGGGAGTAGAGTATCTCTCAAGGATGATAGTACATATTTCACTGACTATGGAGAATTTGAGCTGTGCCTGACTAGATTCTACACCACTATTAACTAGTGTTGATATGCCACACACTTCTAGACCAGGAAGGTCACCAACCCAACTACAAACCCTACAATCTACATCAGTTACCTGCCTGCATAAAATCTCATTTGTAATAATGGCACAAACATTGTGGGAGTAACTGACTGCTCTCTGATTGGATTTCAGGCCCACTTCACTAGACTGAACCCATGTTTGGCACTGCTCAGATAGCCCAGAGCCTGAGAATACACAGGCCAAAAGCCTAGAGGAAAACCAGATATTACTGTTCTGCTGAAGGAACAGAGCAGGGGCAGCATGTCAGAGAAGCGTCCCCTTACAGGAGATGGGAACTAATGTGGAGACCCACAATTGGAAAATGTACAGAGAGTGAGAGATGTTGGAGCACTCAGCCCGAAATGGGATGATATCATCATCACACTCATTCTCTCAGGGCTTATATAGCTATGCGGAAGAGGAGTCAGAAATATTGTACAAGTCAGAGTGGATGGTTGACAACAAGGAAACAGTCTCTTTAGAAACACAGGACTAACTCACATATGAACTCACAGAGATGACGGTACATGTATAGAACTTACCCAGGTTCAAGCACACAGTGTCCTAGTGCTGGGAGGAAGAAGAAGCAATCCCTAACCAAACAGCTATCCCCAATTGACATCCACTTACAAAGGAAAAGAACTAGTTTTTCCTATGGAAAATATTAACCATACCTAAATTAGGCCCCATGCTTATCAGTAGATGACCAACAGAAAATGAATGCAAAGGTTTTCTTGCAGACTTTTTATCTCATATGACTTTGGGCAATTTCTTTTGTCTTACTGGCCTTTTGCTTATAGATTATAGTTTCTGTTAGGTTGTTTTTATGGACTTTGCTTTAGGATGTGTATATGTTTTTTGTGATTTTCCTTTATTCTTTTCTCATTTTGGTTTGTTTGATTTATTTGTCTGTTTTCTTCCTAAAGACAGAGAAGAAAGGTCGTGGAGTTAGGTTTATGGACCACTTCACTAGACTGAACTGATAGGAGTGGAGGAGGATCTAGGATGAGTTAGGGGAGGAGAAATGGTGATCAGAATATATTGTATGAAAAAAATGTTTTAATTATGTACAGCAACAATTGAGAGAATGGCCAATCAATAACTAGGCCAACCAATAACTAAGAGAAACCCAATCCCTGACAATATTAGTGATACTCTGCCATGCTTGCAAACAGGGGCCTAGCATAGTTGTCCTATGAGAGACTCCATCCAGCAGTGGATAGAAACAGATGCTGAAACTCACAGTCAAGTGCCGGGCTGAGCACAGGGAGACGTGGAAGAGTGGGAGGAAAGAATAGAAGAAAGAGGTCAGGAGCTCCACAAGAAGACCAACAGAGCCAACTAATCAGGGCCCAGGGGAGGGCTTACAGAGACTGAAGCATCAGGCAAGGACTATGCATGGACTGGACCTAGCCCCCCCACACAGATAAAGCCAATAAGCATCTCAACTTTCATGTGGGTCCTCAAGTAAGGGAAGCTGGGACTATCACTGACATGGACTCCTTTGCCTGCTTTTGGATCATTTGCCCCTATCTGGGCTGTCTTGATAGCCCCAGTGGAAGAGAATGGGCTAGTCCTGATGCAACTTGATATCCTGGCATGGGTTGAGGGGCTTCCTTTCTCTGAGGAGAAGAGGAGCAAGGAAAGGAGGAAAAGATGGGAGGGTGGGAATGGGAGTAGAGGAGGGAGGAGGCTGGATTCATGACGTAAAGTGAACAAAAAACAAATTTAATAAAAAGTTACATGTAATGACATTAAATATAGGATCAAATTTTTTCTAAGCTCTGTATTAATACTGATACCTCTCATTTTGGAAGTGAATTATTTTACTTCTCCCTATTTAATATTAATTTACTTTCATTACATCATTGTCCCTAAAAACCATGTCACTTAGTGTTCAGAGATCCATAATTTTGCATTAGGCAACTTTATATTTCAAGTCTAAGAATGGGTAGTGGGGAGATATTAAATATGTAAAATAGAGATCTTGCTTTCATTTCTTGCCTTCAATAATTGTTATGCCTCTGATTTAAATGACCAGTTCTTCTGTGCTTCACTCAGTGAACTGTGATGCTCAGTGAATTGTGATGCTTTGAGAAGAGGCTCTTACACTCAGGATCAATAATTAGTCTGGCTGAATTGATCAGCCTTCCCACCAAACCCCAGATCCATATTAGCACAAGTCTTTAAGTACACATGAAGTAAGCAAGTCTTCGATAATGGCTAGCTTTCATCTTGTCTTTCATTCTAAGCCCTGCTTTAAGGCATATTTAGGAGACTTTTCAGGAAAATTTTAGACTTTGAATTAAAAGAATTCCATTTAATATTGTCTCTCAATATTTGTAAGACGAAAGAAATGTTTCAGCAGTGAAATATTTGCTTGCCGAGAGGAAAATTTTACAATCATGTAGCCAATCAGACTACTTCTGAAGCACCAAATGTATGCACAGGAGCCTCAAGTATCTGGCAAAGTGGTTTCCTTTCTAAAATTCATGAAATCATACTCTGGTGCGCTGCCTGGCTCAAGATGAGAAGTTGTTTTCTTTGGATGAATTAATTGGAATATTGGTTCTATGGGAGAAAAGAATCCCTGTAACTCTCTTTATGAGGAAATTAGTATGTTGGACATGATTTCCCATTCCCTAAATGAAATTACTTCTAAATGGACTGTTTCCCCAAACTTATGGTAACCAATGCAATGTTCTGCTTCCATAGTCGTGTCAAGTGCTAGCATGGGAAGAATTTTCATTGGCATGAATAATCTATGAACAAATGATCATAGCATAATGAGCATTGAGTCTGTAAACAGTGAATTTTGTTTTTCAAACATACATTTTATTTGAAAGAAAAAGAATTATTTTATTTATTTATTTTATTATACATTATGATTATATTTTAAATGTAGATAAAAAGGCATAACAGAAACTTACAGCCTTATTGAAATGCAATAAGATGTGTATAGCTTTGCAGAGTTGGAAAAATCCATGTGTGTGTATCTTTTTGCTACCAAGAATCAGGACACCACCAAGCTACATGGCTCTATTCATGAAGTCATGAGTAGTGTAATCTACGAAAGTCCGGTAAACTTACATTCTCTTTTTTCTTTTTTTAAAATTTTTTATTAATTTATTCTTGTTACATCTCAATGGTTATCCCATCCCTGTATCCTCCAATTCTTCCCTCACTCCCATTTTCCCCTTATTCCCTCCCCTATGACTGTTCCTGAAAGGGATTTCCTCCAACTGTATATGCTCATAAGGTATCAAGTCTCTTCTTGGTAACCTGGTATCCTTCCTCTGAGTGCCACCAGAACTCCCTCTCCAGGGGACATGATCAAATATGAGGCACTAGAGTACATGTGAAAGTCATACCCCACTCTCCACTCAACTGTGAAGAATGTCCTGTCCATTGGGTAGATCTGGGTAGTGCTTTAAAGTTTACCGCCTGTATTGTCCTTGGATGGTGCCTTAGTTTGAGCGGGAGCCCTTGGCCCAAATCTGCCTATAATAATGTTCTACTTGTAGGTTTCTAGGACCCACTGGATCCTTCTACATTGCTATTCTCCCATATTTCTCTCATCTAGAGCCCAAATAGGATGTCCTCCCCTCTGTCCCAGAGGTAAGTGAAGGCTTTCATGGGACATGCCCCTTGGGCTAGTATGCAAATATAAGTGAGTATATACCATTTGAGCCTTTCTGCTTCTGGGTCAACTCACTCATTATGATCATTTCTAGCTCAATCCATTTGTCCACAAATTTCGGGAATTCCTAGTTTTTAATAGCTGAGTAGTATTCCATAGTGTATATGTACCACTTTTTTAAATCCATTCTTCTACTAAGGGACACTTAGGCTATTTCCATGTTTTGGCTATTATGAATAAGGCTGCTATGATCATGGTTGAGCAAATTTTCTTGTTATGTGCTGGAGCATCTTCTGGGTATATTCCAAGGAGTGGAATAGCTAGGTCTTGAGGATGCCCTATTCCCAGTTTTCTGAGATAGCACCAGATAGATTTACAAAGTGGCTATACTACTTTGCATTCCCACCAGCAATGAAGGAGTGTTCTTCTCTCCCCACATCCTCTCCAGCATGTGGTGTCACTTGAATTTTTGATCTTAGCCATTCTGATGGGTGTAAGATGGAATCTCAGAGTTGTTTTGATTTGCATTTCCCTGATGACTAAGGAGGTTGAGCATTTCTTTAAGTGTTTCTAGGGCATTTGATATTCCTCTGTTGAGAATTCTCTGCTTAGTTCCAAGCCACATTTCTCAATTGGGTTATTTGGTTTGGTGGTGTTCAATTTCTTGAGTTCTTTATATATTTTGGATATTAGACCTTCGTCAGATGTAGGGTTGGTGAAGATCTTTTCCCAGTCTGTAGGCTGTCGCTTGTTCTCTTGACAGTGTCTCCTGCCTTACAGAAGCTTCTCAGCCTCATGAGGTCCCATTTATTAATTGTTGACATTAAGGCCTGGGCTGTTGGTGTTCTGTTCAGGAAGTTGTCTCCTGTGCCAATATATTCCAGGCCCGTCCCCAATTTTTCTTCTATGTGACTTAGTGTCTCTGGTTTTATGTTGAGGTCTTTGATCCACTTGGCTTTGAGTTTGTGCAAGGTGACAATTATGGATCCAGTTGCATTTTTTTACACATAGACCTCCAGTTAGACCAGCACCATTTGTTGAAGATGCTATCCTTTTTCCATTGAATGGATTTGGCTTCTTTGTCAAAAATCAAGTGACCATATGGATGTGGATTCATATCTGGGTCTTCGATTCCATTCCACTGATCAACCAGCCTGTTGCTGTGCACGTACTATGCTGTTTCAATTACTATTGCTTTATAGTACAGTTTGAGATCAGGTATGGAGATTCCTCCAGAGGATCTTTTATTGTACAAGATTGTTTTAGCTATTCTGTGATTTTTGTTTTTCCATATGAAGTTCACAATTGAACTTTCAATGTCTTTAAAAAATTGTGTAGGTATTTTGATAGGCATTGAATCTGTAGATTGCTTTTGGTAGGATGGCCATTTTTACTATTTTAATTCTCCTGATCCATGAGCAAGGAAGATCCTTCCATCTTCTCATGTCATCTTCAATTTCTTTCTTCAGAGTTTTGAAATTTTTTTCAAAAGAGTCCTTCACTTGCTTCGTTAGAATAACTCCTAAATATTTTATATTGCTTGTGGCTAATGTGAAGGGTGTGGTTTTCCTAATTTCTTCCTCTGCAAGCTTGTCATTTGTGTATAGGAAGGCTACAGACTTTGTTGAGTTAATTTTGTATCCAGCCAATTTAGTGAAGGTGTTTATCAGCTGTAGGAGTTCTCTGGTAGAATTTTGAGGATCACTTATGTACAATATCATATCATCTGCACATAGGGATAATTTGAGTTCCTTTGGATACCCTTGATCTCCTTTTGTTGTCTTATTAGTCTGGCTAGAATTTCAAGAACTATATTGAAGAAATATGGAGAGAGTGGGCAGCCTTGCCTTGTTCCCGATTTTAGAGGAATTTCCTTGAGTATCTCACCATTTACTTTAATTTTGGCTATTGGCTTGCTGTATATAGCCTTTATTATGTTGAGGAAAGTGCCTTGTGTCCCTGATCTCTCTAAAATTTTAAATATGAATGGGTGTTGGATTTTATCAAATGCTTTCTCTGCATCTAAGGAGATGATCATGTGGTTTTTTATTTTCAGTTTGTTTATATGGTGGATTACATTGATGGATTTCCGTATATTAAACCATCCCTGCATGCCTGGAATGAAGCCTACTTGGTCATGATGAATGATATCCTTTATGTGTTCTTCTATTCGTTTTGCAAGTATTTTATTTAGTATTTTTGCATCGATGTTCATAAGAGAAATTGGTCTGAAATTCTCTTTCTTTGTTAAGGTTTAGTTATCAATGTGACTATGGCCTCATAGAATGAATTTGGTAATGTTCCATCCATTTCTATCTTTTGGAGTAGCTTGAAGAGTATCGGTATTAGCTCGCCCTTGAAGGTCTGGTAGAATTCTGCACTGAAACCATCTGGCCCTGAGCTTTTTTTGGTTGGGAGACTATCAATGATTGCTTCTATTTCTGTAGGGGAAATGGGACTATTTAGCTTGTTTATCTGTTCTTCACTCAACTTTGGCAAGTGAAATTAATCAAGAAAATCGTCCATTTCCCTTGGATTTTCAAATTTTGTGGCATATATGCCTTCAACGTAGGATCTTATGATTCTTTGTATTTCTTCAATGTCTGTTGTTATGTCTCCCTTTTCATTTCTGATTTTGTTGATTTCAATACTGTCTCTCTGCCTTTTAGTTAATTTGGCTAATGATCTGTCTATCCTGTTGATTTTCTCAAAGAACTAGCTCTTGGTTTTGTTGATTCTTTGGACTGTTTTCTTAGTTTCTAATTTGTTAATTTCAGCCCTGAGTTTGATTATTTCCAGACGTTACTCCTTTTGGGTGTTTTGCTTCTTTTTTTTCTAGGACTTCCAGTTGTGTCGTTAAGATGCTTATCTGCAATGCTTCCAATTTCTTTTTAAAGGCACTTAGTGCTATGAGTTTTCTCCTTAGCACTGCTTTCAATGTGTCCCACAAATTTGGGTATGTTGTTCCTTCATTTTCATTGAATTACAGAAACTCCTTGATTTCTTTCTTTATTTCTTCCCTGACCCATGTGTCATTTAGCAGAGAGTTGTTTAGTTTCCATGTGCGTGTAGGCTTTTTGTTGTTTCTGTTGTTGTTGAATTGCAGCCTAAGAGCATGGTGATCTGATAGGATACAAGGTATTATTTCAATCCTCTTGTATCTGTTGAGGCTTGCTTTGCAACCTACTATGTGATCAATTTTGGAGAAGGTCCCATGGGGTGCAGAGAAGAAGGTATGTTCTTTCTTGTTTGGGTGAAAGGTTCTATAGATATCTATTAGATCCATTTGACCCATGGCATTGGTTAATGATGTTATTTCTCAGCTTAGTTTCTGTTTCAATGACTTATCCTTCAGTGAGAGGGGGGTGTTGAAGTCTCCCACTATTATTGTTTGGGGATCGATGTGTGATTTAAGCTTTTTAAGCAGATCTTTTACAAATGTGGGTGCCCTTGTATTGGGAGCATAGATGTTCAGAATTGTGATGTCATCTTGGTTGACTTTACCTTTGATGAGTATGAAGTATCCTTCTGCATCCCATTTGATTAATTTTGGTTGAAAGTCTATTTTGTTCGATATTAAAATGGCTATGCCTGCTTGCTTCTTGTGACCATTTGCTTGGATAATTTTTTTTCCAACCTTTTACCCTGAGGTAATGCCTATCATTATGGGTGAGATGTGTTTCTTGAATGCAGAAGAATGTTGGATCTTGTTTATGCACCCATTCACTTAGTCTATGTCTTTTTATTGGAGAATTGAGACCATTGATGTTGAGAGATATTAACGACCAGTGACTGTTAAGAGTCTTAATTTTGATGTTGTTTCCAATCGAGTGTTTGTGTAGTTGTGTTTTTGCCATGGTATAGTTACCTATTTCCTGAGTAGGTTTGGTTGTAGCTTGACCCTTTGGGGTGGAGTTTTCCTTCTAGTACCTTCTGTAAAGCTGGATTTGTGGATAGGTACTGTTTGAATTTGTTTTTGTCTTGGAATACTTTTTTTTCTCCATCAATGTTTATTGATAGTTTTCCTGGGTAAAGTAGTCTGGCCTGGCATCTGTGGTCTCTTAGGGTTTGCAGGATCTCTGTCCAGGCCTTTCTGGCTTTTATGGTCTCTGCTGAGAAGTCTGGTGTAATTCTGATAGGTTTGCCATTAAATGTTATTTGGCCCTTTTCCCTTGCAGCTTTTAATATTTTTTCTTTATTCTTTATGTTTTGTGTTTTGATTATTATGTGATGGGCAGTTTTTCTTTTCTGGTCAATTCTATTTGGTGTTCTGTAGGCCTCTTGTATGTTTATAGGCATCTCTTTCTTTAGATTGGGGAAATTTTCTTCTATGATTTTGTTGAGAATAGTTTCTAGGCCTTGGAGTCTGATATCTTCTCTTTCTTCAATGCCTACTATCCTCAGATTTCTTCTTTTCATGGTGTCCTTGATTTCTTGGATGTTTTGTGTCAGGAGTTTTCCAGATTTGGCATTTTCTTTAATGGTTGCTTCAAGATCTGTGATTGTATCTTCTAGACCTGAGATTCGTTCTTCTGTCTCTTGGATTCTGTTAGAAAAGCTCACCTCTGTGTTGCTTGACTTCTTCTCTGAGGTCTCACATTCTCGTTTTTCTTCTGTCTGTGTGTTTATCATTAAATCCATTTTCATCTTCACATCCTGAACTGGTGTTTTGATTTCTTTCATCTGATTGTTTGTATATTCCTGAGTTTCTTCCATTGCCTCTTTATAGGTCTTCGGAGCTTGAACCGTTTTATTTATTTCTTTCATCTGGTTGTTTGCATTTCCCTTAAATTTTTCCAGTTCCACTCTATGTGCTTCTTTTATGTCTCTCAGCTGTTTGGCTGCATTTTCCTACATTTGATTATGAATTTTATTTGTTTCCTCCATTATCATCCTCATTACTAAGGATTTGAGGTCATTTTCTTGTATTTCCATTGTGTTTGAGTTCTCTGAGTTGTTTTCTTTGGGATAGCTGGAAACTGGAGACGCCATGTTGTTTTGGGTTTTTTTTTTGTGTGTGTGTGTGTATGCTTTTATGCTGTCCTTTAGACATCTTGCAGGCTTTGTTTTTGTTGGGTAGCTTCCAGAGTTGGGTGGATGGAGTCTGATGATAGATTCACTTGTTTTCTCATGATTTCCCTAAGCTGGAATCTCTGATACTTCACTCGTGTGGATGGCAGGAGGTTAGCCCTTTTATTTTGGACTCTCACAGCCAGTGATTCTCAGCTCCCCTGTGCTCATGGTCCTGCAATCGTTCTGGGTCTCTGAATGAGCATTGGTTCAGGCCAAGGTATCCTCAGCCTTCTGGGTTCCCTGCCAAGTCCAGCCAGGGACACTGGGCCCGAACCACGCGCTGAGCTCAGCTATATTCTCAGGGCCTGAACCATCTGCTGAGCTTTACATTCTCTTTTTATCAGACTTGCCACAAATCTGTCCCAAGGTATGGAGGGACAGCTTCAATTTGTGCTCACTGTTTATGAAATCCATAATAAACCCCATATCCATTTTTTAAGAAGACATTTTTCTTATAGGCTCCAGAGTTAAGTACACCATTTAAAAAAAGGAAAATCAAATACATCAGAATGTTGGATAAGGATGTACTCAAAGAATTCCAGCTGGTTAAATTTAGACTGCTAAACAAAGTCCAATCTAAGAATATTCTTTGACTTTAGGCCTATGGCATTTTTATCTGATTGTAAATTGGACCTATTTTCATTCACTTTGGAATTTTGCCTCTCCATGCATCGTTCCCTTAAGCGATGCCACAGGTTCCAATTACCACGTGAGGACTGGTGTCCACTCCATTCCTTCTGATGGCAACTGTACTGCATCCAATCTGTGAGGTACCAGTGTCTCTGCAATTTAACTTGACATTTTCTACAAGTAACTCTTACTACAAAGGTTCACACCTCTTTTTTGAATACATCAATCTTACTGAACCATCATTTACTCATAGACAAATGAACCCATTTTAAATTTAGAGAGTTGCTATAGATTTAATTATCATCAGAGTACCAAGCACTCCTATTACCTGACAAAGTTTTCTTCCTTCATGCATCATCAATCCTCTTCATAGTCCTCATCACTGTGACTGGTCTGTCCCTTGTACTTATTGGTCCAGGCAGTACTGTCTTTATAGTGCATGACTACTTTGATATAAAAAACTATCTGTGTTGCATTCAGAGATCACTTTTCTAACTGGCTGATAGCTTTATATTGTTTGCATAAGCCATGATTTGCTTACCTATCCACTTGCCAGTAAATGTCTTAGTTGTCTCTAGTTTAAGGTTATTGTGGATAAAATTATTATGTGTCTACATGCTAGTCTTTGTGTTGACAAACATTTTAATTTCTTTTAAATAAATACATATTTTGCTGAATTTATTTAATTTGATTTCATGTCTTGGTAATATTGTAAATATTGTAAATAGTGTTAGGCTTTTATTTCATAGCATATTAAATGCAATTTATTTTATATTTGAGTTTGTATCTCCTGATCCTGGTAAATTTGCAAGTTACCTATAGCAGTGTTTTAGTTAATTCTTTAGAACTTTCTCCATAAATGAGTTTATTATCCATAAAAGAACAACATTTATTTCTTTCTTCATAATCTGTGTGCTTTATTTTTTCTTCCATCATTGCATTAACTAAGATTTCTATTTTAGTATTCATAGATTATGCCAAATACAACACTTCTTTCATTCTTAATGTTAGACGGATACTCAACATTTTACTATAAAATGATATGATGAAGAGACAGATCCAATATGGCAGCACTGAACACACACCTTGTTTGATCAACAAGACAGCAGTGACTGTATAGCAACCTAAGGACCAATCTGAGACACAAAACACCAGAACTTGTAACCCACAGGTGAGAGGAATCCAAACTGTATGGAACATGGTTGAGTCCTGCCTCGAGCCACCTGACTAGCCCACAGAAAAGTCCCAGGTCATTGCAGGCATGGCCACATAAACTCCAAAGGCTAGCTCCACACACATGACTGGCAGGCAACATCTGAACTTCCAGAGCTCATAAGGAACTGTGGTCTACAAAAACACCAGTGTCTCTGGGTTCTAGTACTGATAAGATACCACAGTCTAGAACACAAGTGGATCTGACCTCAGGCCACTCAGAAAAGCCACATAAAATTTCGGGTTCCAAGCAAACACTAGGCACACATACTAAAACCAGAGACATCACAATGGAAAGAGGTCAGCATAAGAACACAAGCAGCAATTGCCAGGACCATTTGATACCACCAGAAACTAGAAGTTCCACCATACAACAAGTCCTGGAGATACTATCACATCTGAAAAAAAAAAAAAAAGAAAGATTTCAAATCTGAGGTTATGAAAATGATAGAGGCCTTAAAGAAGGAAAATAAATCCCTCAAACTAGAACAGGAATACACAAAGAAAGAGAGGAAAGATGTGAAAAAATGTCTTAAAGAAATTTGCAAAAGATAGGAAATTACTATCAAACAGGAGAAGGAAATGAATAAAAGGTTTCAAGACATAAAAATGGAGAAAGAAGTAATGAAGAAAACACAATCTGAGACAATCCTGGAAATGGAAAACATAGGGAAAAGGACAGCAACTACAGATACAAGCATCATTAACAGAATACAAGAGATGGAAGACAGAATCACAGGGGTAGAAGATATGATTGAAGAAATCAATTCAACCATCAAAGAAAATGTTAAATCTAAAAATCTCCTAACAAATAACATCCAAGAAATCTGGGGCTCTAGAAAAAGACCAAATATAAGAATAATAAGAATAGAAAAAAAGATGACTTCCAGCTCCAAAATACAGAAAATATTTTCAACAAAATCATAGAAGAAAACTTCCCTAACCTAAAGAAAGAAATGCCCACGACTATACAAGAAGCCTACAGAACTCCAAATACATTGGTTTTGAGCACCATATCTTCAAAACCAAAAGAAAAGAAACTCTCACACACACTCTACCACTACAAACATTTTTACAAAAAGGAACCAATAGCCACTGGTCATTAATAGCTCTCAACATCAATGGTCTCAATTCCTCAATGAAGAGACAAAAGCTAACAGAATATATGTGAAATCAGGACCTATCAGTCTACTGCATACAAGAAACACATCTCAGAAATAAAGAGAGACATTACCTTAGAGTAAAGGGCAGGAAAAAGGAATTCCAAGCAGACACAAGAAACAAGCTGGAGTAGCCATCCTAGTATCTAATAAAATAGACTTTCACCCACAACTAATCAAAAGAGAAGGAGAAGGACACGTCATACTCACCAAAGGAAAAATAAACCAAGATGATATCTCAGTTATGAAAATCTGTGCCCCAAATGCAGAAGCACCCACATTCATAAAAGAAACATAACTAAAGCTTAAATCACACATTGAACCCCACACATTAATAGTGGGAGACTTCGACACCCCACTTTCACCAATAGATAGATCATAGCGGTGGAAACAAAATAGAGAAATAATGAAACTAATAGACTTCATGAATCAAATGGAGCTGATAAATACAGAACATTTCACCCAAACACAAAAGAATTCACCTTCTTCTCAGTACCTCATGGAACCTTCTCCAAAATCAACCATATACTTGGTCAAAAATCAAACCTCAACAGGTACAAAAAGATTGAAATAATCCCTTGTATCTTATCAGACCACCAGGGATTAAAGATAGAACTCAACAACAACAGAAACAGACTGCCTACAAACTCATGGAAACTGAACAACTCCAGATTCTATGACCTCTGGGTAAGAAAGAAATAAAAAAAGAAGTTAAAAACTTCCTAGAATTTAATGAAATTGAAGGCACAACATACCCAAACTTATGATACCCAATGAAAGCAGTACTAAGAGGAAAGTTCATAGCACTAAGTGCCTTTATAAAGAAAGTGGAGAGATACCATACTAGCAACTTAGCAACACACCTGAAATCTCTAGAACAAAAAGAAGCAGACTCACCAAAGAGGAATAGACCTGGAAATCATCAAACTCAGGCCTAAAATCAATAAATTAGAAACAAAGAGAACATTTCAGAGAAACAATGAAACCAAGCGCTGGTTCTTTGAGGAAATCACAAGATAGACAAACCCTTAGCCAAACTAACTAAAAGGCAAAGGGAGAGTTTTCAAATAAACAAATTCAGAAATGAAAAGGGAGACATAACAACAGACATTGAGGAGATCCAAAGAATCACTAGGTTATACTTCAAAAGCCTATGTACCAGAAAATTTGAAAATCTAAATAAAATGGAATATTTTCTTGATAGATAATGACTACTAAAACTGAATAAAGTTGAAGTAAACAAATTAAATAATCATGTATCTCCTAAGGAAATAAAGCCAGCCAGCCAAAGTCTCCCAATGAAAAAAGTTCAGGGCAAGATGGATTCAGTACCTAATTGTACCAGACATTCAAAGAAGAGCTAATTCCAATTCTCTTTAAACTATTTCACAAAATAGAAACAGAAGGAACATTACCAAACTCATTAGATGAAGCCACAGTTACTTGATACTTAAATCACAGAAAGACTCAACAAAGAAAGAGAATTTCAGAACAATTTCTCTTATGAACACTGATGTAAAAACGAACTGAAAGAAAAAACCTACACAATCATTCCTCAGGTTCCAAAAAAGCATTTGTCAAACTCTAACATCCATTCATGTTTAAAGTCTTGGAGATAGCAAGAATACAAGGCACATACCTCAACATAATAAAGGCAATATACAGCAAGCCTATAGCCAACATCAAACTAAATGGAGAGAAAGTTAAATCAATTCCACTAAAATCAGGGACAAGACAAGGCTGTTCAGTCTCTTTGTGTCTCTTCAATATAGTACTTGAAGTCCTATCTAGAGTACTAAGACAACTAGAGGAGATCAATGGGATACAAATTGGAAAGGAAGAAATCAAACTATCACTATTCCTGCAGGGCATGATAGTATATATAAATGACAATAAAAATTCTACCAAGGAACTCCTGCAGCTAATAAACACCTTCAGCAAAGTGGCTGGGTACAAAATCAACTCAAAAAAATCAGTAGCCCTCCTGTATACAAATGACAAATGGGCTGAGAAAGAAATTAGGGAACCTACACCCTTCACAATAGCCACAAATAATATAAAGTATCTTAGTGTAACTCTAACAAAGCAAGCAAAAGACGTGTATGAAAAAACTTCAAGTTTCTAAAGAAAGAAATTGAAGATGACATCAGAAGATGGAAAGATCGCCCATGCTTGTGGATTGGGCTAATCAACATACTAAAAAGGGCCATCTTTCCAAAGCAATTATAAATTCAATGCATTTCCCATCAAAATACCAACACAATTCTTTACTGATCTTGAAATATCAATTTTCAACTTCATATGGAAAAACAAAAAAACCTAGAATACCTACAATGATCTTGTACAATAAAAGATCTTCTAGAGGAATCTCCATCCCAGATGTCAAGCTGTACTATAGAGGAACAGTAATAAAAAACGGCATGTTGCTGGCATAGAAATAGGCTGGTTGACTAACGGAATAGAATAGAGGACCCTGAAATAAACCCACATACCTATGGACACTTGATTTTTAACAAAGAAGTCAAATCCATATAATAGAAAGAAGATAGCATGTTCAACAAATGGTGCAGGTCTAACTGGATGTCTACTTGTAGAAAAATGTAAATAGCCCCATATTTATCACCCTGCACAAAAGGCAAGTCCAAGTGTATTAAGGACATCAACTTAAAACCAGACACACTAAATCTGTTAGAAGAAAAAGTGGGCAAGAGCCTTGAACTCATTGACACAGGAGACAACTTCCTGAACAGAACATGAGGCTCTAAGATCAACAATTAATAAATGGTACATAATGAAACTGAAGAGCTTCTATGAAACAAACGACACTGTCAACAGAACAAAATGACAGCCTACAGTCTGCGGGAAGATCTTCACCTATCCAATATTCAATAAAGGACTAATATCCAAAATATATAAAGAACTCAAGAAATTAAACACCACCAAGCCAAATATCCCAATTTAAAAATGGATAGAGAGCTAAACAGAGAATTGTCAACAAGGAATATCAAATAGCTGAGAACCACTTAAAGAAGTGCTCAGTGTCCTTAGCCATCATGGAAAGGCATTTCTAAATGACTCTGCGATTCCATCTTACACCTGTCAGAATGGCTAAGATCAAAAACTCAAGTGACAGCACATGCTAGTCAGGATGTGGAGAAATAAACACTTCTCCATTGCTGGAGGGATTGCAAACTTGTATAACCACTTTGGAAACCAATCTGGCTCTTTCCCAGAAAATTGAAAATAGTGCTACCTCAAGATCCAGCTATATCACTCCTGGGCATATACCTGAAAGATGCTCCACCATATAACAAGGACATTTTCTCAAATATGTTCATAGCAGCCTTATTTGTAATAGCCAGAATCTGGAAACAACCTAATTTGTCCGTCAACCAAAGAATGGATAAACAAACTGGTAAATCTACACAAGGGAATACTATTCATCTATCAAAAACAAGGAAATCTTGAAATTTGCAGGCAAATGGATGGAACTAGAGAAAATCATCTTTAGTGAAGTAACTCAGACCTACAAAAATAGGCATAGTATAGACTCACTTATAAATGGATATTAGCCCAACACAGATGTCCTCTCAGAGAGTACACCCAGTGGCAGTCCAGATGAGATAATGGGACTCAAAGCTGGACTCTTGGTCAAGAGCTGTGAGTTATATGGAAGAGGAGGGGAATGGAAGGATAGCAGGGGAAGGGCTGTCAGAAGCTCCACAAGGAGACAATCAAGGCAGGTACATCTGAACCCAAAGGGGCCTGCACAAACTGATGCACCAACCAAGGGCATTGCAAGCAGAGATCCTAGACCCCTGTTCAGATGTACCTGATGCACAGTTCATTCTCCACTTGGAGATGGGGAAGGGAGAGGGATTTTCAATTAATTAACAAATATTCAGAATGAACATGCTTGAAAACTGGTCTACAAAAACTCTAAGGAGAAAAGAAGAGATGGAGCAAGGCTGGTCAATGGTGAATGTGGCACAGCTAGACAGGAAACATAAGTACTATTGTGTGTATGTGTGTGTGTGAGTGTGTGTGTGTATGTGTGTGTGTGTGTGTGCGTGCGTGCATGTATGTGCATATATAGTGATAATGTATTAAACATTTCAAAAATGATAGAAGAAAAATTAAATATTTTAGTTATAAAGAAATGCTAAATGCATAGATTTGATTTGAATAGTACATTGTTTATGTGTATCAATATAACACTATATCTTTCAAGAATATATACATTTACTATGTAAAAATTAAGACATTTAGCTGGGTGGTGGTGGCGCACACCTTTAATCCCAGCACTTGGGAGGCAGAGGCAGGCAGATTGCTGTGAGTTCGAGGCCAGCCTGGTCTACAAAGTGAATCCAGGACAGCCAAGGCTACACAGAGAGACCTTGTCTCGAAAAACTTAAAAAAAAAAAAAAGACATTTTAAAGGTCTATGTTGTTATAGTATCTTAAGGCTCCTACAAGGACACTTCTAAGAAATACTACTCAAAATCATTTTAAAGACCAGTTTCTAAGAGCTTTCTCTCTTGGAAATGAGTACAAATATAACATTTGTGGATTTACGCTGCCCAATGTTTTTGAAAGCCTTAAAGGACACTAAATTATGCTATTAGACTTGGAGAGGGAAACAAATGTCTTGAAACCAACTATGGATGACTTTTTCTTTTATGGGCACCATTTTGTCAGATTGGAATCCTCAGTCTGGTATGATTTCACAACTATCATTACCAGAAAGAAGAATGAGTTTGAAGAGGGTGTAAACTAAGCCTGACTGAGATATGAGAGATACACAGAATGGTGCATGCCCCACTCAGGAAGAAGAGAAAAGTGGCCTTGGAGAGTTTTTGTTCTGGTTTTTTTTGTTTGTTTGTTTTTGTTTTTGTTTTGTTTTTTGTTTTTTTTTTTTTTTTAGTCAAAATGCACTTACTGGCATTTTTGTAGGTGCAGCAATGTGGCAAACCTGTTTAAACTGATAAAACATGGCTTAATATTTTGTATACCAGCAAAATGAGAGAGAGAGAGAGAGACAGACAGACAGAGAGACAGAGAGACAGAGAGAGACAGAGACAGAGACAGAGACAGAGAGAGAGAGAGACAGAGAGACAGAGACAGAGAGAGACAGAGAGAGAGACAGAGAGACAGAGACAGAGAGACAGAGAGAGAGAGAGACAGAGAGAGACAGAGAGAGAGAGACAGAGAGAGAGAGAACACTACTGTGATTAATATAACTGGTAGAGTCTGTCTCCAGGCTGATTAGGTCTCTCAAAAGAAGGAAGCAAAAAAAATCCTGTTTACATTATATTATGAAATGAAAATACAAGGAAGAAAGACATAGTTTTGTCACTTATAGAACTTCAGTTTCACTGTATTTTGAAGGAGAATTTTGTCTCTAGCCAGTACTCTGTGCCTGGAAAAATGAAAGAAAAATCAATTTAGTACTTACTTTATTTTGTACAGTGGCACTTCACATTTTGTGATGTGTTTTCAGAGGCATTATCTTAGTTGACCTCCATAACCAACACTGAGAGAATGAGCACAATTGGCATGATGAACAAAGAAACTGAAATCAATGATGATGATAAAATCATGTAATTGTTTGTTCTTTTGTTATGAAAACAACAAAAAATAAGGCCACCATTTACTTATAGGCCGTCTGTTAGATGTGGGAGAATTATGTTAAGTGCTTTACCATGCTATTCAATTCTAATTAGGATTTTTGCAAGATATATACTGTTGGACCTCTGTTACCAGAGAAGGATATTGAGGACTGAACTGGTTTAATAATTTTTCCAAAATCACAAGCCGAAAAGTTATACACACAGCTCAAAATTCAAATTCATGCCTATTTTTATTCAGTGACTTCCTCGATTCTTCATCTTAAAATTATATATGCATTCAATTTATAAATGTTTGTTTGTATGCATTACTTACACAACTATATAATTCAAGTAATATCGGCATGATTTTTACCTATATTTAATCTTAAAATTTTCTATTTATCACCTAGATAGGTTGAAAACAAGTAAACAGATTTATTATTTTTCACTTTTATAATTAAGGCCAGTTGTCATTTGTTAACATAAATTTATGCGAATAGGTTTATATTTGCTAACAAATCTAAAATTTTATAAACTCTGAATGTCATAGCAGGGATCCAAAAAAACAAGTTATATTATGTCCTTAAAATATAATGAATAGCAAATGCTTGCTGGACAAGAACACCCTGGCTGGCCCACATCTACAATTCAAAAAGGATCATGAGTTTAAGTCAAATTTCAGCTATATAATGCTTTCAGAAAATAAATTATTTTAGTGTTTATGTACACCTTCTTAAATTCACAGATTGAAGCCCTAATTCCAGTAGTGTTTGGAAGTGGGGCTCCTGGGAGGTAATTTGGACATGAGGTTGAATCCCTTGTGATGATAATATTACCCTAGGGCTGGGGAGCGTATGCCTTCTCGCTCTTTATCATGCGGGGACCTTGCAGATTTGGGCTCAGGGGTCCCATTCAAACTAAGGCACCAGCCAAGGACAATACAGGCAGTAAACTTTAAACCCCTACCCAGATCTAGCCAATGGACAGGACATTCTCCACAGTTGAGTGGAGAGTGGGGTATGACTTTCACACAAACTCTGGTGCCTCATATTTGACCATGTCCCCTGGAGGGGGAGACCTGGTGGCACTCAGAGGAAGGATAGCAGGTTACCAAGAAGAGACTTGATACCCTATGAGCATATACAGGGGGAGGTAATCCCCCTCAGGAGCAGTCATAGGGGAGGGGAGTAAGGGGGGAAAGGGAGGGAGGGAAGAATTGGAGGATACATGGGAGGGGATAACCATTGAGATGTAACAAGAACAAATTAATAAAAAATTTTTTTAAAAAGATGATGACTGTCTGAAAACCAGCAAAAACACCCTAACCAGTACCCAACAAGTACACAACCTTCCCTTACACTTTCCAGCTCTCAAAATCGTGTGATTAATAAATAGCACGATTACCAAACTTTAAATAGAATCATGAAAGCCTTTCAAGAGCGTTTACCCAAAGAAAACATATGAAAGGTAAGTAGAAGTTATCTGAAAAGAAGGTAAAACTACTTCAGACAGACATGCAGCCCAGAAAACTTTCACAGGATCTTCCCACGATCTCTACGTGGAGCCAGTTCAGTTTGGGGAATAAATTTCACTTCTAACGAGCTTTACTCATTCACGTGCACTCTGCTTAAACTAAGCTGCTCTAGCTCTCTGTTTACTCAGCCTCCAATGTTCACGGTAGCAATCTGAATTCTCACAACAGTACAAAAGATTGGGTTGGTCTGTCCCCCTGTACACGGTTGCAGCGGAGTACACCTTGTACACCAGTCTTTGTTATGTAAACCTTGCTCTACCTATTTTAAGGTTAATTGGTTAATAAAGTTGCTTGAAGCCTACAACTGAGCAGGAAAGATATATGCGGGGTTTAGGGACCTGGGTTTGGCATCTCAGAGGGACCATGAGGATACAGGAAGAGGAGAATAAAGAAACCAAAGAGGTAGCAGTAAAAAGAGGGGCAGGAAGAGGAAGGGAGGAAACCAGAGAGGAGGAAGCCACCATGGGGGAGTAAGGACCATGAGCATGTGGCCAAGAAAAGTTTGCCCCGAGGACAGACTGATGGAACAGAAGTGAATCAGTCAGGAACTGTTATGTCAAATAAATAAGGATGTGTAGCTGGGAAACAGCAAAACAGTTCAGAGGGATGAAACCTGCCCAGTTACTGTGCCTTAAAGGGTTATCATTCTAACAGGTCTCTGCGTCAATTATTTGGGAATTAGCTGGCGTGGAGAAGCCCTAGAGGGTCCGGGAACCGTCCCAGAACATATCCTGTATCATTTCTACGTCTTTCCAACCCCATTTTCTTCTCAGCCCATTTTGCCTTACTTAAGAGAGAAAAGAAGAGGAGAGAGAGAGATCCCTGAGTCCAAACTCCTACATCTAGTGTCCTCCCTAATCAGTACCACAACAATTTGCACGCAACACCCTTTTAATGAGGACAAACATTATGAGCATTCATCACCCAATAGGATGACCAAAACCTACCCACCCCATCTTGAAATATTCTTTTCAAGTCCCTGAAGATTTCACTCTGATGCCTTGATAATAATAAAAACTAAATTTTTGCTGTGATAATTGACGTATCAAATTTATATTAAATTTAAATGTGAAGGTATGTAATTGTGAATTATTTCTGACCTGTGTTTAGGAAATTAACTGTCACAAGTATTAGAAGAAAGGGCAGAAGTTCTTTGAACTATTTAGTCGCCTACTGAAAGAAACGCAGACATCTGGTGTATCTGTCTCACACTGTCACAGTACTCTGGTCTTGCCTGTCTTTCAAATTTTCATAAGACTCTTTCATGAGAGATAAATAACTGCAGCCTTGGAGAAAACATCTTTCCTATCTTGGTGAGTCTAAAATTCTGAATGTAAATCAATGTCTATCATATCTCATCTCTATCAACTTAAACTATCTATCTAGACCTAGAGACATCTTAACCCCAAAACAACTAAACTCAACCCCATCAGAGATTTGAGAAAGAATAACATTAATTACCTGAGTAAACAGGAAAGGAAGGTTAACAGCTTCCAAAGTGAAAAAAAAAAAATAACTGAGACAGTTTGCTGCCTGAAGAGTTACTTAAAACTATAACATTGGAGTATCTTCTTCAGCCTTCTGCCCCAATATATCTGACAGACATACTTATGAGGCAGGAACTATTGAGGACTTTTCTTACCCTGTCTGGCAGAGTTTGGTCTTCGACTGCCTGCATCCAAGTCCATTTTTAGGCAGAATTCTGTCAGCAGCCAAAATGAGGACATTTTTCCCAGTGGCTGACTTTCCACTATTGAAGCCATCTCCATAAGGAGGTTCTTTGATGCTCATCATCATCTTTGAGGTAGGCTGGGTGTTCCCAGAAGTTAACCTGTCATATGGCCAATGAATCTTTAAAACACTAAAAACATCTTTAAATGCCATATTCTGTAGGTCTCTAAGGTTTTTAAAAACCTTATATCTATTTTACCTTATATATCTATAGAATCATTTCTATCTCTTATACTAGGATGTATATTCTTGTGATAAAAATAGACTAGTAACTGACATGACCATGATTTGATGAACTAACAATTAACTTATATATAGCTAAAACACTATGAATGTGACATTTATGTAATTCCTGATTGTTTCATGGTTCTTCTTGCTGTATGTAGTTTATTATATATATATATATATATATATATATATATATATATATATGTATGTGTGATAATATAAATATATATGTTAAAAAAGAATTAATTTAAATTTTTTTAAAGATGGAAAAAAGAACTGTACTTTTCAAAAATAAGTAGTAAGAAAGGTTGGAAAACTGAGGCAACTTTGTAAACCCAGGATATGTCTTCCTCTGCCTCAGGTCCTTTCTGTCTGCTGGATTGGGAAATAGACAGCATGGCCAGGCTTGAGATTAAGCTTTGGCTTTGAAATTTGTACCTGGTCCCAGTGGTGAGAATAAACAACTGCTAAGTTCTCAGTCCTAAGTGAGTCAAGCATATCAAGCACTCTGAGGGTTAGGGAATGTTGTGGAAGAAGCGGTAGGAAGACTGTAGAAGGCTGAGGATGGGGAGGTGTACTAGAAAATACTGTCTCTGGATAATGACACGGCTGTAATTATGAACACACAGCAACCGTGATCATTGTCATGGAGCATGTATGCACACACATGCGCACATACAAACACACACATGCACACGCACAAATGTAGGAGGAGGACTGGGAAGCCAGTTAGGAAGAATGAGGACATCAGGAGTCGGGGAATAAGGAAAGGAAATGGGGGAGGAGCATAATGATGACACTGTATACAAGTATAACGTTGTGAAAAAAATTAAAAACTAATTAAAAACCGAAGAGTTGCCTTGAGGGAAGAAGAAGCCCCCTAGTTACAGTAACTTCACAGACTTAATTTTATGCAAGTATGTTTCTTTGCATTTATAAGGAGTGAATGCATGCCGGCTCCTGAGTCTTGGTTTGGGATTCTGAGATGTCTCTTTTCTATTATGAAGAGAAGCACACACTTCAAGCAGGCCTGCCCGGTTTCCTACCTCAGCCCAGCCGCTCATTGCCAAGAAGGCAGTGTGAGAGGTCTCTGTAAAATACCAAGCGAGTGGTAAGAGGGCTCTATGTAATGAGGTGTCTAGGAAACATAAGTAAATAAACACAGGCGATTGAATCATGTAGAGGCAGTGTGAGGATGATGACGATGATGATGATGGTGATGATTTTACAGATATTGGCAATAAGGTGAAAATAGTGAAATAGTGTAACAGTAACAGTTCCAAAGCTAGCAGCAGTTACTATGACTTTTGTCTAGTCTTTGAAAGAATTTTCGTTTTTCCATTTAATGGAAAAAAAAATTTGCTTCTATTAAAATATTAATGTTCTTGAAGTTGCAAAAATAAATTATAATTTTAAAGCAGAAATGTAAATATGTAGAATGAGTGGAAATAGATATTTCTGGCTTCTTTTGATTATCTATGTGCCTCCAATTTCCTGTAGGAAAAGATGTCACCCTTAAAAATATGAAAATTATAATATTTATGTTTATAAAATAATGATGGTCTAACATAATATTTCAGTGGAGGCTCTGGTTTTCAGAGAAATGACCTCCTGAGACATGGCGGTGGTCTGCAATGGATGTTTTAAAAATATGATTCAGAGCACCCCCATAATCTGAAGGTGAAAACCTGTTCAGAAGCCTTCAGTACCTTGTCAGAGACTAAGAAATCACCACCCTTCATTATTTTGTGATTCTGGATGCAATAAGTGGGATAGAATCATGCTACCATAATATTTGCAATATGTACCATCAATATGAACTGTATTTTTATTCAATCAACAACTGTAAATTATCTGTTTAAGAAAGACTTCAAAATGGTCCGAAGGAAATGAAATTGAAAGCTGGTCTTGAGTTCAGAACCAGAATTTCTTACAGTCTGATACACCCTCTTACAAGCTGTCTTCACCCATACTCCTTTCGGTTGCTCTTCCTGGGCGTGTGCTGTCACATACCATAAAGGATTCTCAAAGGATAAAGGAACCCCAGACAAAGCAAGCAAATAGTGACTCCTGCCACCATGCTCTTCCTGTCGCATCCTCACCTCAGCAAATGAACCAATACGCTTTTCCAGGAAACTCAGGCACCTCCTATACAGACACAATTAGTTTTAGTGACTATATCCTTCCGAACCTTATTGTCCTCTTTAGTTGTTCCTTTTAAATACACTTTGTCTGTGGCTTGGTAACTTTCTCCATCCCTTCCAAGACCTGTAAGTCCTTAAGAATCTGGACACTTGTGAGAGTAGTATGGAAAAATGGGGAGATGGGAGGACCCGGCAGGTTCAGGAGCCCACAAGGAGACCATCGAGGCCAGCAGATCTGAACCCAGGTGGGGCCTGCACAAACTGCTGTGCCAGCCAAGGACACAGCATGCAGTAATCCTAGATACCCTGCCCCTAGGTAACCAACGGGCAGCTCATTCTCCACGGTTGTGGGGAGAGGAAGAACTGCCTCTGACAAAAACTCTGGTGCTGTTGGTGTTCTGGATATGACTTTCTTAAGTACTCTGGTGCCTCACATTTGACTATGTCTCCTGGAGGGGGAGACCTAGTGACACTCAGAGGAAGGACAGCAGGTCACCGAGAAGAGACTTGATACCCTATGAGCATATACAAGGGGAGGTAATCCCTCTCAGGAACAGTCATAGGGGAGGGGAATAAGGGGAAAATGGGAGGGAGGGGAGAATGGGAGGATACAAGGGATGGGATAACCATAGAGATGTAACAAGAATAAATTAATAAATAATAAAAATTTTTAAAAAATAAATAAAATAAAATGCTAAGTTTAAAAAAAAAAACAAAAATAAAACTCTGGTGCTCCCAATTTGATCACTTCCCCTTGGTGGGGAGGCCGGCGGCTCACAGAGGAAGCTACCGTGATAGGCTATGGTCATATGGTTGGGGAAGATGTCCCCTTCTGCCAGAAGTGTAGGGGAGGGGAAGAGGGCAGAAGAGAATGGGAAGATACAGGCAAGGGTATAGCAATCAGGATGTAATCTGAATAAATTATAATAAACTAAAATTAAAAAAAAAAAAAGAATCCAGACATGCGACCGCCATCTTCCTATGCTAGTCTTTCCTTCTGCTGCTAATGTTTGCTTGAGCCACATCTGTACGTTCTAGACAACCCAGCACACCCTGGCTTCTAGCTCTCACACTGCAGTGAGTTCAGTCTTCAGCTCATATATAATCTCTTAAGATTTCGCACAAAGTGAGTGTTCAAGAGCTACTTCAGTAATGGAGTAGCAGCATATTCACAGAGGATTCCGTTTCAATGACAAACTGAAAGGGACTTCGGTTTCAAAAGCACACTTTTAGAAAATAAGCTTCCCTCAAATAGAAAGAAGCTCCTCTTAGAAAAAGCAGTTCAATTGTCTTCAAATATAAAAGATCTTCAAAGTCAGCGTCAAGAGCAAAAGCAATCTTAGTCGGCTCTTCTGAAATACTGTGACCTAAAGCTTAAGTTAAGTGAAGGAAACCTAGTATACAATTTGATTACCTAGCACTATTTTGAATAAAAACACTGAAATCAAATACCAGAACTGAGGCTGCCAAATCGAGTTACTCAAAGGTGTATGAATCTGGTCACTGCCGTCTCACCTGTATGGCGTGTGTGACTCGGATGCTGTTTTCTTTTTTCTTTTTTTCTTTTTTTAAGATTTATTTATTTGTTATTTATACAATGTTCTGCCTGCATGTATACCTGCATGCCAGAAAGGGCACCAGATCTCACTGTAGATGGTTGTGAGCCACTATGTGGTCACTGGGAATTGAACTCAGGACCTTTGGAAGCTGTTTTCTGTTTTCAATCGGATGTTTTTTCTGTTTGTTGTTTACTCATCATTAAAGTCAGAAAACAAGGCAAAGGTGGGAGACCTTACAGGGTTCAAAGTAGGAGAAGTGAACTTTAATTCCTATGTCCCACTCATGGCTCACCCTCTACAAGGTTTTTTTGACATATATTCTGAAAACTATCGACTCTTAGCAGTAAACTGAACACAGAATGTGTATAACTATTAGGTAGCATTATATCATAGCAACACCTTCAACGAAAATACAGCTTCAGGTTAAATCTCTGATTCTCATTTGCTTTTCTGGGTTTTTTCCCCCTCTTTAATTATCAGTTTCAGAGAGATTTCTTTTTGACTCTGTCTTCCTCGTGTTCTCTAAGGCTACATAATTAGAGCTTTCAGTACTTCCTCACCACACTGGAAACTAAGAAAACCTTGCTCAGTTTCAGCGTAAAAGTTTGAAACTTGGAATAGGGTTCATATAAGTTTTCTTGAGGTAGACAAACCTTTCAGCATGTTTTGTGAAAATCTGGGATGAATTCAAAGTCAGCCTGAGCCAATTAATTTTTTGGCAGGGAACATTGCAGCATATGACAGTCATGTCTCAGTGAGATGGCTTTATATAAAAATGGGTGACTTTGGATGGATTTGGCTTTTAATATGTTGGCTTCTTTTACCTAGAGGCAAAAAAAAATGAAATTCAAGCTCAGAGAATCCTATCCTCTCAGGTTCCTTCCAAACAGATTTGTCAGCTGCCATTTTCTTTCCAAGACAGACTATTTCTTCATTCAATATACTCAATGTTTTTCCCAGTTTGTGTTAACACTGGCATTTATTTCCATTTCAGGAATGTGTATCAACTAATGATATTAAACAAAAGGGAGTAAGTTCCAAACTATAAGTGCCACAAGAGTAGGCTTTTCCCCCTCTGTTCTCAGCATCTAACACAGTAGTTTTTAACCCATGGGATGCATCCCCTTTGGCGTTGCACATCAGATATCCTCCACATCAGATATGTATATTACAATTCATAACAATAGCAAAATTACAGTTATGAAGTAGCAATGCAATAATTTTATGGCTGGGGTCACCACAACATGAAGATCTGTATTAAAATGTCTAAGCATTAGGAAGGTTGGGAACCACTGGTCTAACAAAATTATATACATGTATTTTTGCATGAATAAATAAGGCCTTGTAGCTCCATAGAAAAAGTGCAGCAGTGAAGTTTCTGTGGGGAGGGACCCCGTCCCCCCAGAATCAACTCAATTTACTTTGGCTTCTAGATGCTATATTGTTTGCACTTCTGCCTGCACATATCCAATTTGTCAGAAAACCACAAGATTGTGCAAAGGAAGTCTGTGCTATCACTGTGTTTACTTTTGCTTAAATAAAGCAGGAGGAGGGGGAATGTACAACAACTGAAAAATTCATAGAATGATTGCATGATTCTACTCACTTTGGAAAATAATTGCAAAGGGTGACAATGCTTTATCTTGTTCCATAAGATAAAAAACTAAAGAAAACCTTATGATATGTGTAAATAATTTAAGCTCAAGAAGATATGACATTATACAGCACTGCACAAGTACTCAGCAGAACATAGTTATATGATACAGGTCATGTGACTCTAAGCCAAGTATTATTTTCAGTCCTACACAGACAAAGTTTTTCTTCCTTTAGAAGAAAATTTTTCTTCTCTTAAGAAAATGTAGTCCACCATAGCAGGGAAAGGAAGGCAGCAGGAATGTGAGTGGGTCACATTGCTTCTGCAAGTACACAAGAGGGACAGACTGTCAGTGTCAAGGAAGGCCCATCTACAGTAAGTCACTTCCTCCAAGAGGTTCAAATATAAATATAAAATAAGCTCAAATATATATACTCTTTACTCTCCTACAGACAACATGACATAATTTCTAATTGTATTTGTTACATATGTAAGCTACAGTGGTCCAACATTTTGACATCACTATGTGGCACTATCTGCAAATGTGCTCAGCCACATTTATAGCTATCCTGGGACACACGTGAGGCTTGCAGACTGCAGGGCAGAAATGCCAGAGTGTAGATAGGCCATTGGGGCTTCTATTTCTCTGCTGAAGTATTTCATCATTTAGTTCATTATATATGTAATGTCCAAGAATGCTTATAACTTCTTCATAGTTCTGCTTATATCCCAATTTTTATACAAATCAATTTATGCCAATTTATTATTGAATAGAGATCAGGTGGTTTCTTTAACTTTACCTTTAAATACTAAAAGCCATGAAGAACAAGCTGTAGACACTAGATTTTGCTGTGCTGCCGTGATGAGTCATCTTTTTCCTTCTAGAACTAGATCATTTGGCTGAATTCTAATTCCAAACCCTGCTTCCTCACAGCAGTCAGCATCTTGCACAGACCTTTCAAGTTCCAGGTGTTGAGCTTTTCCCTCCTGTGCTTGTGTTCCCACCAGCTCTGTCGGCCTTTTAACATAACATTAAGGTTGGGGCTGGAGAGATGGCTCAGTGGTTAAGAGCGCCGCCTGCTCTTCCAGAGGTCCTGAGTTCAATTCCCAGCAACCACATGGTGGCTCACAACCATCTATAATGTAATCTGATACCATCTTCTGCAGATAAAGCACTCATATGCAATAAATAAAATAAATAAATCTTAAAAAAAAACATAGCATTAAGGATTTCCGCGGTGCTAATCTGAAGACCTCAGAGTCAGTGTGTTTATAGTATCATTTTTCTAATCTTATGGCTACTTTTTCCAGCCCAAACTATTCTCTAATATCTCAAACAAGCAAGACTGGGGCTTTCTGATTTCAAAGTCTCAGAAATATTTGGGCATGACCTCAAATAAAAAGCATCAAAATAGAAAATCTCCTTTGTCTTTCCACAGTAACAATTTTTGTCTACCTTTGTCATTATCTTCTGCCTGTTAAGTGTTTAACAAACGTAGATTACATAAATGCACATAGACATACAGCTCCATGGTTTCCATTTATGATTCCTATCTGAAGGTGATTATTTCAACCAAAATACTTTATGGTTAATTAAATATCAACATTTTTTAAAATTAAGAAATAACTCTTTTTCTTTTTGGAGCATGCAGAGCATTGTATAGAACCCTGAGTATATCAGTATGGGTTCTACTGACACATTCTACTGATAGAATCAGCAGAGAGCAAGAACTTCTTTGATAACAGCTCAGTTCCTCTGGGTTTGATGATATATGTAAGAGTTTCCTTAAGTAAAAGAGTCTTACCATAAGGTTGTAGAAAACTAAGCAGTACCCTTGACAATAGTGTGTGATTAAGGGTAGCTTCATGAAGTCCCTTTGGCCAATGACACAATGAGGTATAACACATTCCTGGCACTGGAGGTTTGACTTAGGGGCATAAGCTGTCTTTCAACTTGACATTCCTAGGGCAGATATTTCCTGCCATATATCCACATGTTAACAAATACCCTAGTAGTTTCTGGGCTAAATGTTTTATTTTGACATTTAGGTTCATGATTAAAAGCATGGACAACAATTTGTTCACAAACGACAGCATTTGCATTATGTGCCATGAATGAAGTTCCCAAGAAAACAGAGAAGACAAACTGCAATCTATTTCCATCTTGGAAAACCTCAAGGATGTAGAGCAAATTGTCTCAGAAAGGAACTAATGAGTTGAAAGGTACATATTTTGCATAAGAAAATTTCCTGAGGTGTACATTCCCATGCAAGGGCACAGGGAGCAGGTGTTCTTCCTTATTAAGATTCTGTTGTCTGTAAAAGATAGGCATGTGCTGAAATCAGATGAGCCTTGACCTTCAAAACAGCCTCCTAAGTCTCCACATTCCGTCTATTACCTGACACAATAAGCCTGGGGCTGAACAAGCATTTGATGAAAATTCCAGCCATATCCTCAGGGTACTAATCAATAGATTATCCATCAAGGCCAGATCCATCTATGCTAAGAATATAATGCCAGTGTTAATCCAAGTCACAATCACTTGGAGTTGAAAAAAAGGTCCACACCAGCTCAGCCTTCCATTATCTTTGTGTCCTGGAAGGATTTGATGTCTGTGAGCAATGCACAACTCCTTGGCCTAATATATAAGAACAACTCAACAGTATTATTGGGGTAAAAATGGGTTTTTATGAATAACTACATGAATATGATTCATGGAAAAATAAAATGTTAGATATTAAACCTCATAAATAAATTTTCTAATCTGGACAGGCTATTAATAACACAATCATTTTCATCATTGGGAAAGGCTTTATTCTATTTCTGTAGAGAAAAATAACCTCCCACCTGCTGCTAAACACACTTAATTGAGATCCGGATTGCATGGCCTATTCTGTGGCATATCACTTGAACTTTTGACTAAGTGTCATTCTCTCAACATCATCACAGAATCCTTGTTTATCATAAGAACAGGGTGCTAATCAAGAGGAATTATTTAGTAATTATATTTTATTTCTACCTCTTATGTTTGCATTTCTATTTTGGATTTCACCCCAGTTGTATTTTCTCCTTGTGTATTTTTGTCTAAAGACAATCAGTTAGCTATCTTTTATCTAAGCAAATCTAGATATGGTACCCATTGCACGACATCACTTAGTGGATGGATGTAAGTTGAAATGTTTTGGAACATAATACTGAAAGATGTACTTATCAGGTGTATTCATCAGAATTGTACAGAGAGCTAAAAGCTATAGCCCATGGGACAGATGGTAGTGGAGGTGTGGAAAACAACTGGCATTAAGGAACATTGGTGGAATCTTCCAGAGATTTCCTTCAACAAACTGTTTAATGTTTCATAAATGTCACCCAATTTAGACAGACATATGTGTGTATGTATGCATGTATATATGAATATTAAGGAATTAGCTGAATGGATTTCAGAGCCAGAAAAACATCAGAATATTAAGTCAGGAAGCTGGAAGTCCAGAGGAGCCAATGATCTAGTTCTATCCCAAGTACAAAGACTTAATAACAGAGAATTGATCTTGCAGTTCTATTTTAAAGTCGGGAAGAAAAAGAAAACAGTATCTCAGTTCAAGGCAGTGAAGCAAGGGTCTCCTCTTCCTTATGGGAGGGTCAGAATGTTTGTTTTCTCAATACCTACAACTGATTGTTGAGGGTTCCCCATGTGAAGGTAGAGTCTGTTTACATAATCATTTCAATGCTGGTCTTTTCAAAGGTTTCTGTTTATTAATTAAACTTGTTTATAACTCTTCCATGATTGTATAAGTTCTAGTTTGCATGGTTATGTTAGTATTCATGGGCTTAATACTAATTGTGCTTTATTTTTCTTTCTTTCTTTTCCTTCTTTTTATATTATTTTGTATTTTTGACAACTTTATGCATGTCATGAATTTCAGCCATTTTCATACATCATTTCTCTCTATTTTCCTTTCTCCCACCAAACCCTTATTTTTCCTAATAAACTCCTCATCTTAATTTCATGTCTTTTGTTTTCATGGCCCACTGAGTTAAATCATGGCTACTGGCATGAGTATAGACAGAAGATTTCCTGCTGGACCATAAGAAGTGTATCAGTGACTGACATAAGTGAAGAAAACGACACTCTTTTCCCCTATCAACTATTTACTGCCCACAGGAGAAGAAAGAGGCCATGTGATCCCCCACTCTCTTACCCATGATAAAATTTTGAACCTAATTTTATGCAGATCTTGGGAAGAAAACCACATGCAGTTGGTTCATGAATAAAATGATCATATTGTATCCAAAAACATATTTTTGCAGCAACCATTTCCTGCCCTGAGCTCTTGCGTCCCACTCCCTCTTCCATGATATTTCCTGAGACTTGGAGGGGGAGTCCCATTTAGGACCAAGTGCTCAGCAGTCAAGTATTCTTGGCATTTGATCAGTTTGCAAAAAGAGGCTTCTCAAGTGGTGGCTAATATCAGTGGTAATATATTGGCATAAAAATAAATAAAGGCAGTTTGGCTCTGTGTCCATTTAGCAAAACAGTAGTAGGTTTCTTGTGGCCTATGAGCTCTTAAGCCATAGGCTGTAGACTGAGTTAACAAACAGAATTAGACATAAAATCTCCTGTGGAGTGGACCTTAAACCCAATCAGAAAGATATTAGTTACCACCATAACAGTTGTGTCTGTGGACACCTCTTGACTGCCAGGTTGTTACTATAGCTTACAGGAATAACATCTGAATATGACCACCAGCTGCTCCTCTCCCACAGAGACTTGCATACCATCTTAGCTACTATAACAGTTAGACAGTAGACAGAAATATTTCACCTAAGTCACAGCCTTATTTTTATTAAGACATGGACCCTCTACGTAGTCTCAAATGTCCTGGAACTCACTAGGTAGACCAGGCTGCCCCAAAACTCGGAAATCCACCTGCCTATGCCTCTCAGGTGCTAGGATTAAAGGCATGTGCCACCATGCCCAGCCTTCAGATTGAATTCTCTATTACTTATAACCAAAATATGTGAGGGAGGGTCTTACATTCTAATCCTGGCAAATAACCAAGAACAATAGCAATATATGTATCGTTTGGAGATAGTCTGGGGCCTCCTTGATGTACATCTCTGAAAGATGTGCCCCACATCAGGTGCTGGGATTTTCATTCGACATCCTATGCCTTCTAAGAGAGACATTATCCACTTAGGCTGTGTATCATTGTCTAAACTCTTTTTAAATTATGTTTTTTCCATTTTCAAATGTTTCTTTTTTAGCATACACATTTACACATGAATAAAATAAACTACATACAGCAGGAAGAGCCATGAGACAATCAGGAGTTATATAAATGTTACATTCATATTGATTTGGCTATTTATATTTGACAAACTTAAAGTAAACATCTTTCCTATCTAGTTGGCTCTAAATTTCTGAATGAAAATCAATATCTATCATATCTCATCTCTATTAATTTAAAACATCTATCTTGATCTAAAAACATTTTAACCTCTAACCAACTAAGCTTAATTGTAAGACTAAACTACGTGGTCTTTATGCTTTAGTAGTATTGTAATAAAAATCTTACTGAGAAATATCTTCATAACATACCCTGGGTGAATTTGACAAAATATCTGACCATTCCATGACTTAGTCAAGTTAATGCCTAAATTAACCATTATTTTGGGTGAATGTGAAGAGGTTAAACAATTTGCCTCCATTACACATTAACTTGAAAAGACCATGAAATTATATTGCAATTACCAGATAAGGAAATAATTTTAGTAATTTATTATAATGTTTCTATCAAGCAGAATATTATAAATTAGTTGGGGTCTGATATACACAACTTGTTTTGGTTTTCTTCTAAGACATCACTCTACCATTTGTATTTTGAACGTTTGACTTTCCTATTTGTCAATAATCCAAAGTGAAAAATGATCTTCAAAAATATACCTTCATGACATAAAATCAGCATAATTGAATAGTAACCCAAAAATCCTGTAGAGAACCCCAACAGAGATGTCACCAATAATTTTGTTTGGATTTGAGCATACACTGTCCTCTATTTTATCTCTACTGAATAATAATCTACATGGTGAAAACTGGGGCAAAAATCCAACCCAGCTACAAGCAGAACATATGTGTTCAAGTTCCACTTCAAACAGTTAACCAGCTCTCTGGTTCTATTTCCAGAAGAAGACAACAGGAAGATCATGTGATTAAAATGGAAATGTTTTGACAATTCCAAATTACAGACTTTCTCTACTTTGTATTCAAGCAAGCATTGATTGCTCTAAATAAAGTAGGAAAGCCTTGCTGGCACCTGTAGGTCCTAAAAGAGCAAGAACCCACAATTCTCTAACCTCATGTGGCTCACTACCTAGAAAGAATGAGAAGCAAAGACACAACTTTCCCAGTGCAAGGATTGTGGTGAATATTTGATTCAAGGCTAAAAATAGAAGTCATAAAAAGTGGGAGTGAGAATAATTAATTTCTGCATGGTATGAAGGCATAGCATCCCACGTGAGCAGGAGTCTATATTACACAGTCTTCTAAAATAAATCTTATTTTTGTGTTCCCTTCTCTTATTGGTCATAATCAAGCTTGCATTTCTCAGATTACTTGTTGCACAGGAGTGGCTGCAACCGGAGTTCCAACTGTTGGAATATAGACCAAAGGAAGGAAGACACATCCTTTCCAGGAACATGCACACAATGTTATTCTTTCTTCTTTCTTTTATTACCCAAAGACGTAGAATCTTGTGACAAACCCGAGGTCAAAAGATGTACAGATATTCTGATTGGCTGTGAGGTAAGAATTGTCTTCCTAGTAGCATGGTCCATGTGTGAGCATAAACTAAGCCCCCAATCTCTGTTTTTGTATGGTTAACACTCTTATCCTAGTTGAACTAATAGAAGAAATGACATGTAGCCGTCAAGTGATTTCATGATGAACCTTAGATTATGTGGTGTTGGTTAACAATGGGTAGAGAGAGGGATGAAATTCACTTTAGAGATACAATCTACAACAGCCTATGTTATACATGAACAAAATACCAGCAGAGAAACTATACTAGGAAATGTATGTACCTCTACACAATGGAATCTTATTTAGCTATTTGAAAAAAAACTAAACAACTTCAAAAACTATATGGAAGCCTATACTACCTTTATAACCTACAAATACACATATATACATACTTAAATATATGTGTCTAGATGCTTAGTTGACATTGTTTCACAGGAGATAATGCCTCTTTCAGAAGTCAAGGGTTGCCAAGTAAAAATCCCTGTGCCTGGTGTGTAATACCTCAAATTGTTAGTCAGGGGATATCCCCAAGATTCCCAAAAAATGATACAAGTTATTGTCGTCAATACTCTTGATTTCTCATGAGAACTTAATGGAAAGACCTTATTGCTAAAGACTCTACACATTTTTGTAACAAGACATAGAGGAATCAGGTTGATATTGACTGGGATGCTTTCTTCCTTCCCATTAGTCCTCATAGTCCTGGGAGGTGTTACATGGGATTCTAAGGGGGAAAATTATCAAAAGGCTTATCCATCTGTGAGCCCCTACAAGCTGCAATAATTTTCCACTTGAAAAGATATGCCTATGAGTGCAAAAGTGACACAAAAGTATGTTATAGGGAAGTTACTTCAGGTTGGATTTAAGGCTGACTCCACAAAAGGAAACAGATGAATGGCCCTGTAAATTTGTACAAGAAGCCATATCTGGTGAGTTTTATAACAACTGATGACTTCTAGGGGAGGGTGAATCAGTTTGCTTTATGTGTATGGCCCTGCTGGGCTGACTGAGCTCTAATTGACAGCCCCATATAGTCGTGTGTGTGTGTGTGTATGTATGTGTGTGTGCGTGCGTGCGTGCGTGTGTGTGTGTGCATGCGTGTGTGTGTGTGTGTGTATATAAAATGTCCAGCACAAATGGAAACTAGTGGGTTTTAAGAAGAAAGACATTGAGTGAGGCATGAAAAAAGACAAAATACATTGTATATATGTATTAATTACTCAATAATTAATAAAAATAACATATTAAAGAAAAATAAAACATTAACTAGGAGAAAGAGAGAGAGAGCAGACTGCAGATAGAGGCTTGAATGGATGTACTTCAGAGTCAGACTGGTAGTCTTTTTTTTTTTTTTTCAGTGATGTCATGAGCATTCTTTTTTCCTAGTTAATTAATTTATTTGTTCACTTTACATCTCAGTCATAGTACCCTCCCTCCTCTCCCCCCAGCCCCACTCTTCCTTACATTCACCCCTATTCCTCAGAAAAGGGGAGGCCCCTACCCACCCACCCAGCTCAGCAAGTCACATCAGGACTGAGTTCCTCCTCTTCCCCTGGGGCCTGACAAGACAGTCCAGTCAGGAGTAAGTGACCAAAAATTAAGCAACAGAGTCTGTATCAGAGACAGCCCCTACTCCCCTTACTAATGGACCCACATGAAGCCTGAACTGCCCTTAGGCTACATCTATGTAGAGGACCTAGGTACAATCAATGCATGGTTCTTGGTTGGTGCTCCAAATGCCATAAGCTCCATTGGGCCCTGCTTAGTTTTCTCTGTTGGTCTTCTTGTGGAGCTCTAGGTTCCTTTATCCTTCCCCCCCCACTTTTCCACTAGATTCCCTATGCTTTGCCCTGTTTGGCTGTGAGTCTCACTGGTTGTCATTAGTTGTGCAGATATGGGAGCAGGGAGTTGAGTCTCTTAAGGGTATCTAGGAGATAAATGATGGAGATTGGATTGAAATGGTAAGCATAAAGATTGTATTAACTAGTCAGAGAATCAACATCAAAAATAGAGCCAGTAGGATGTATCATAAAAGAGTAGATCTAGCCAATGGACAGGACATTCTCCACAGTTGAGTGGAGAATGGGGTATTACTTTCACACGAACTCTGGTCCCCCATATTTGACCACATTCCCTGGATGGAGAGGCCTGGTGGCACTCAGAGGAAGGACAGCAGGCTACCAAGAAGAGACTTGATAACCTATGAGCATATACAGGGGGGAAGAGGTCCCCTTCAGTCACAGTCATAGGGGAAGGGAGTAAGGGGGAAATGGGAAGGAGGGAGGAATGGGAGGATACAAGGAATGGGAAAACAATTGAGATGTAATATGAATAAATTAATAAATATTTTTTAAAAAGAGTAGACATTTGTAGGCAGAGCTGTGGTGTTATATTCAGATCTAGCATACAGACAAAATTGATATTAAGTGGCATAAGGAACAAAAAAGTCATCACATTAATAAAAATACACATAAGAATATGGCCTACAAATGCATTTATTAATAAGTATCAAAATTACAATAAAAATTAACAAATGAAAAACTATATAAAGATTTTCATAGAATATTAGTACGTTAGGCAGTCAAAGATAGGAGAATAAAATATTGTAAGAGCAGAATTGTAGATTCAATCTAGTGACAGGCATGAAATGACACACATGACAGTTAAAATAAGTCATTAAACATTAGGGAATTTAAGGATACCACATTTCTCCAAATGCCACTTTCTTCATTTTATCAGGTAGATGTTACAATTTCTGACTTAGACAAGTTTAAGAGGCACAAAACAATTGTTAAATATAAAATAACCTGAAATATTTCAAAGCATTACATAGATATAATAGATTGAACACCTGAACAATGTCCATCATTTTCAAGTTATAACTATAAAGAACAGACACTCTGCTTTACACTTACACTCATAACCATTTCTCACCTGCATTTGACAGATTGTATTCTTCCATGAAGACGATAGCAATGCAGACATGCCCATTCCCCCCCATGTTCTTATTAGGGCCAGCTGGTGCGCCTTCACAGGACATGTGAGGCAATGAATCCCTTAGCTACTGGTATGCTCAGCCTTCAGTGTTCTAGTACAGACCATACACCATGGAGCAATGGCATCTCCGCAGCATGTCTGAACTGCACCCACAGTTACTATGAGATAATAAATATTCATTGGTTTTTTTTTTTCAGATATTTATTTCTTGGATACACACCACAAGTACCGGATCCAACTTGTTTTCACTGAAACTGCTATCCTAAAATTAAAGCAGCCTCTATTACCTGTCCTAGTTGAGAGAGACCTCTCACAGAAGTCGTAAGGCTGAGTCCACAAATTCCAATGCAAAAGTCCCAAAAGAAATACAACTTCTAAGACATGTTTGAAAACTCAAGGTTCTAATGTGGGTGGAAATGGGGGCAAAGAAGAGCAAGCTAATGAAAAATTGTAACTGGTAAACTAGCAAACTGATAACACATCCTCAAGCCAGCCTCCCATGCCTACTTTTTGTTGAAGCGCATGCAATATTTAGTACTGCTAGAACTCTGCTAGGAAGCCTTTTATCCCTGCAAAAGAGTCTATAGCCAGGAGCTGCCTGCTGGCACTGTGCGCAGGAACACGCCACTTTTCAATGCTAGAATTTACTCTTTGACTGACTGACATACTCCAACCCATCTCCAAAGGCGCCTTTGCCTTTATGACTGACACTACCCAGGAAAATGGGGTTGTAATTGCCTCTTATTTAGAAGCAGGAGGCTGGTGAAGAGGGTGTTTTGGAGCGCCTGAGCCCTTCCACTTAAGCAAGCATCACAGACTCCATGGAAGGAGCACTTCAGCTCAGCAGGAGAAAGAAAGGAGCAGAGAGAGTGGGACTGCTGTGTCTCTGCCCAGCCTCCTGGTGGCTGTCATTTCATTTGCCCAGCTATAGAGACTTGTTCAAGATATGTCGAAATGGATTTCATAGCACACTCATGCTTGTTTGTTCCTTCTAAGGAATGTCTGACATGCTCTTGTCTCCCTCACAATCCCTCAAAGACTGACTGTCAGAGATGGGGAATCGGCTCTGCCACATTCTCTCGTCTCGCAGCTAACAAGGAATCATGCAGTCCTCATGTCAAGGGACAAGAAGGAGGGGCAGGCTACCAAGAAGAGACTAGATAGCCTATGAGCATATACAGGGGGAGGAGGTCCCCCTCAGTCACAGTCATAGGGGAGGGGAGTAAGGGGAAAATGGGAGGGAGGGAGGAATGGGAGGATACAAGGGATGAGATAACTATTGAGATGTAATATGAATAATTTAATAAAATATTTTTTTAAAAAAGGAGGGGCATACACGGTATGTGTCACAGTGCAATGCGGCCTGAGGTTTTAAAATGTGGTCCTACAAGAGGAAATCTGAGGACTCTCAGAGAACCTTCATAAAGGAAACCTCATGTACACCATTCTGTGCCACAAGCAGAAAAGCACTTCTAAGATAAAACCTAGGAAGCTGTTTTTTTTTTTTTTACACAGAATGAATACAGTTTATGCACATATTTCTTTTGATGCTAGTCTTCACATATTTAAATATTCTTTACAGTGGAGACTGGGTCCCAGGAACATATATAACTGATTTAAGGTCACAGAACCCCCCATTAAGGATGAAGGAGATATTACAACCCAAGCTACTAAGTTTCTGGTCTTAATCCAGATTTATTTTTAGTTCTCCTGCTGTCCTGTGTCCCCCCAATCCCAAGTTGATGGCCTCTTTTTCTTTACTTATATTTGTTACATATATATATATATATATATATGCATACACCAATACACACATACACACACACACATATATATACATACACACAGAACCTGCAAAGTCCATTTTTGATGTTTGTGTGTATACGGTTTCAAGGCTGACCACCATTGAACAACCAATCCTTGCCTGAGGCTAATTCACCATCTCTAAACAGTCAGTAGTTGCCTGTATTTTTTTTTTTTTGACTAAGAGTAGGACCCTGTACAATTTTCCCTCTTTCACGTTAACATGTCCACTGATATTTCTATTATTCCAAACTTGTGTGTGCAGACATCTCTAGAAGATGCTGCTTCACAGCGAATCCCAGATTATTACCTTCTTTTTGTTCCCTAAGTCATGGGTATGGGAGCTATGATGTAGCTGCATCCACTGGGACTTGGATGCCTATGATCTGCTGATCTCTGCAATGTGTGCAGTGGTGACTTTCTGTGATAGAAACGTCTTATCTGTGGAAATAAAGATAAGATTTAGACTGTAGCAAGAATTATGCTGAGACCTCAAAGCAATGATAATAGTTTAGTATGGTCTATGGCATCACTGGTACCAGGACACTGGCTAGGTTTCCAGTACCTCACAGAGAGAGAAGAGAGATAAATATCAAGATAGTTTGACAAAGACCCAACAAATCATAGTAATTTTCATCCTAAAAGCATACCCTGCATAAGTATTTATCCGTGGTATGTACCTATCTTAAAGGAAGTTAAACTGCTTGGCCTGAGAATGTTCCCCACAAGAACCGTAGACTAACAAAAACTCTAGTACCAGATATAAGAAACCTTCTTTCAAAGGGTTGGTCAGAGTAGCCCAGGTGACTCCCAAAACAATATAGATGATTGAGATAGCTCCTGGTTACTTCTCATGGGTTGAGGGTAGACCCCTGTTACTGAAGACTCTGTACACTTAGCACATGGGACACAGGATTTGAGTTACATCTGGCCTGAAAATTTCTTTCCTGAAGTCTAGCTTTCGTCATTCCATAAAATATTATGTAAGCTGACAAGGAAGGGAGTTAATCTAACAGACCTGCCTAGCTGCAACCCCTATGACCCTTGACTGCTGCCACCATGCTGAGGCATGCCACCATGCCACCAAGATGCAAGAGGCGGAGCCCTTGTGTCAGTGACAACAAGAGCTGCCTAGTTAAACTCGAGGCCCACTCAACAGGAGGGAACTCAAGCTAGATTTATTCTGAACTTCATTCACGTATACTACCTAGCCATCAAGAGTTCTCAGCCATCAAGAATGTCACCTTTTCTAAGGATGGGAGAAAAGCCATTCCTTTTTTTTTTTTTTTTTTTTCTATCAATCTCTTACTTTTTTGTTTTTTTGCACTAAGTGTCTACAGAGAACTGTTACAGTGCTATTTGTGTCCACTTTTTGATGCTGTTAAAAAAATGCCTAAAATAACTTTTAGAAGGGAACTTTTTATGTAAGTTCACAGTTTTGGAGGTTTCAGTCTATGGTCACTTTAATGCCATCAATGTTGAGGCCTGTGGATAAGACAGAACGTGAGGGCAGAGAGTGTGGGCTGAAGCAACCTGGTCACATCATAGTAACCATGAAGCAATAGCAAGGGAGGAAGGGGTCAGGCACTTAATATCCCCTTGAAGGACATATTTTAGTTATTAGTCTCCTTCTACTAGACCCAACCTGAAAGGTTCCACCAATTCCTAATGGCACCATAGGCTCAGGACCAAGTCTTTAGCACATAGGTCTTTGGGTGAGTACAAAATACAAGCCAGAGCATTACTCAAAGTGGGTCACACAGCTCAACTGTTTCAGTAAGACACAGTGCATTGTCTGCTCCACCACAGAATTGCTGGCAAGAATCTGAATTGTAGCTATCTAAACAGATGCACTCTATCTTCCATGCACTGGAAAGAGGTCTCTACACTGTAGTGTAATTGATGTTTTGTGCAAGGTAACTGATTCTAGTGAGCCTGCTATGAGTCTTAAGATGTGAGGCAGCAGGTAAGGCTGTGAAAAAAAATCCCAAATTGTATATGTCAAGGAAATTTTGTCTAATGCGTCCCAAGTCATGATTTAATTGTCCTTTTATATTAAGGCAAAAGATTGGAGGGAAACTAACTTCTGAATTCATTTTCCTTCTAAATTTTCCATGAGTAACAATAGAGCCATTCCCTGGTGTTTCTGGAACTCATCCTGAAATCTATTTTGCTGTGTCTATCTACTATGATCACAAATGGTTCTTCTATGTTTATTAGCAGATTTTTAGCATGGACATTAGCAAAGCCCCCAATATATCAGTTTCAAAGTTCATAAGAGCTAAGTACTATGAGGGGAACCATCCAAGAAAGGAATAGCATTCATAGCATTTGTTGTTTGGCGTTTCTTAATATGCCACAGAGAAAACTTACAGAAATCATTTAATAGCTATAAACCTGTAATTGTACCTTGTTGAGCAACATAATTTAACAAATATTTTCTTACATTTTGTGTATTGTAATTCTAAGCTAACAAGAAATTTCAGTTAAATGATCCCTAGAGGTAAGGAGAATAGCAGTCTCAGAATGATCTTTCTGGTGTTGATTAACACAGCACATCAGAACTGCTGTTCTTATGTTACTCCTAACTTATTTTTGGAGCAGAGGGGTCCTAGGAGAGGGATTTATCACAAGCTAACTTAGTTCTAGCCACTGAAGCAATGTTGATACAAGATGGTGAGGCCTCTGACAAACATTGATTCTCTTTTAAAGAATGGTTGCAGCTATTTCCCCTCTGCATTTTATCCTCAGAAGCATTCTGTCACAGCTGTCAAAGTTCCCCTACCTTAGTAAGTAACCCATCACAGTGATTTGTAAAAACTGACTTTAAACCCTGGCTCAGAGGGGCTGTATCTCAAGAACAGTTCTTGGAAGACGTAAGGTTAAACTGATGGATCACTTGAACTGAAGTGTGATGATGGTGTTCAATATCATTATTAACATCCCAAGGACAGAGAAGAAGCCTGGAAAGGGAGAAGCCAAACTGAGCCAAGAGTTGATGATTGGGTCTCGACCTAAAGGACGTGTGTAGCTTCAGAGAACAATCCAAACAGCATATTACGGTTTGGATAGGAAACACTTCTGGCAAAGGCTCTTGTGATAAAGGCTTGGTCCCTAGATGGTGGCTGGATTGAGGGGTCATTGGATTGTGAGGATGCTAATTTCATCAATGGATCAGATGAACCAATCAGTGAGTTTGAGGCTGAGCAGACTATTAAGAAGCTGTGATTAGAGAGACTATAGCTGAGGATAGACCTCTACAGGCTGTATGCTATCCCAGGACTGCACAGAGGTATGAAGAGGGGATAATGGAGGCTGTACCCTTAAATGTTGTACATTGTCCCTTTTCCTCTGTATAATAAGGTGGGTAAGGTGAACGGCTTTCCTCATATACAGTAAGAAAGAAAAAAGAGAGAGGAGACACAAATATGCCTGAAGAAGAAGTGTGCCTTACAATGACAAATTCTAATGTTTGTTCATAATCTCACTGTGACATAATAAAGATATTTCAGCAGCTCCCAGCTAAAACTTTAAAATAATGATGATATTAACACCCAGGTACAGAGGTGTTTCATAAAGATGTACTTTTTTCTGTGTAAAGAACTGCCCTTTAAGTGATGTGGTTATATATTTTTCTTGTTTTTCTGGTCTGTTATATTAGAGAAAGTAATGCTCCCATATTCTCCCTTCTCTCCCATAAAGAACTCAAACTATTTGTGTTAGATGATAAAAGCTTATTCTGTATGCTTCATAGTCTCCTGAAGTCATTAAGGAAAAGACTTGATGAGTATTTATCAGTTCCTAAATTTCCTCTTTCATTTTTTTGTTTTCTTTTTTAAAAGATTTATTTATTATTTCTACAGTATTCTGTTTATACATGTGCCTGCATGTCAGAAGAGGGCACCGGATCTCAGTATAGATGGTTGTGAGCCACCATGTGGTTGCAGGGAATTGAACGCAGGACCTTTGGAAGAACACCCAATGCTCTTAACCTCTAAGCCATCTCTCCGGTCCCATTTTTTTTTTTTGCTTTCTTATATTAATTTATTTATTTATTCACTTTACATCCTGGTTGAAGCCCCTCCCATCTCTCCTCTCAGTCCTGCCCTCCCTCTACTCTCCTTACTAGTGGACCCACATGAAGCCTGAGCTATCCTTCGACTACATCTATGCAGAGGACCTAAGGCTAGTCCATGCATGGTTCTTGGTTGGTGCTCCAGACTCCACAGGCCCCTCTGGTTCCTGGTTAGTTGTCTCTATTGGTCTTCTTGTGGAGCTCTTGTCACTTTTAAATGCTTTTATCCTTCCCCTCACATTTCCACTAGACTACCTATGCTTCACCCAATATTTGGCTGAGTCTTAGCATCTGTTTCGAACAAGTGCTAGGTGGAACCCCTCAGAAGACAACTCTAATAGGCTCCTGTCTGCATACATAGCAAAGTACCATTAATAGTGTCAGGGGCTGGCTCTCTTCCATGGGGTGGGTCTTGGGTTGTACCAGGCAATGGTTGAACATTCCCTCAGTCTCTGCTCTATTTATTCTATCTTTATCCATGCATGTCTTGTAGGCAGAGTGAGTTTTGGATCAAAGTTTTTGTGGAAGGGTTGGTGTTCTCCTCCCTCCACAAAGAGTCTTGTCTAATTAGAGGGTGTCCTCTTCAGTCTCCATGGCCCAAAGCTGCTAGGAGTCTCAGCTACAGTCCCCTTCATATCCTCCCAAAGGTCTATTCTGACTTAGGTGCCCAGCTTGTCACAGAGATGCCTCCACCCACAGCTTCCCTTTTCTCTGCAGGCCTTTTGTCCTCTGCCCTGTTCTCCATAAGTCTGATCTCAATTCTTATTTCCCCCTGTCCTCCTTCTGTTACCTTATTTCCTCTCTTCAACCTCTACTTCAGTCTATTCTATGTCCCCCTTCTAAATGAGATTTAAGAAAAAATACACAAAGAGAACATCTCAATCCTGAACATCTGTGCCCCAAATATAAGGTTACCCACATTTGTAAATGAAACATTATTAAATCTTGAATCACACACTGATCTACACATATTTATAGTGGGAGAGTTCAACCACCCCATTCTTACCAATGGACAGATCATCAAGAAAGAAACTAAATTGAGAAATAATGAAACTGACAGATGTCATGAATCAAATGGACCTAATAGCTATCTACAGAACTTTTCACTCAACCACAAAAGAATATACTTTCTTGTCAGCACTGCATGGAACCTTCTCCAAAATCAACCATATAGTTGGTCACAAAGGAAACATCAACTGATACAAGAAAATTGAATTAACACATTGTTCTTTATCAGATCAACCTGGATTAAAGCTAGACCTCACCAACAATGGAAGCAACAAAAAGCCTACACACTCATGAAAACTGAACAACTCCCTGGTCTATGATCACTGGGTCATGGAAGAAAGGAAGAAAGAAAGAAAGAAAGAAAGAAAGAAAGAAAGAAAGAAAGAAAGAAAGAAA
>OU015743.1:153709078-153746057 GCA_907169655.1 Acomys percivali
AAAGAAAGAAAGAAAGAAAGAAAGAAAGAAAGAAAGAAAGAAAGAAACTAAAGACTTCCTAAAATTCAGTGAAAATGAAGGCACAACATACCCAAACTTATGGGCCACCATGAAAGTAGTACTAAGGAGAAACTTCATAGCACTAAATGCCTTCATAAAGAAATTGGAGAGATCCCACACTAGCGACTTAACAGCTCATCTGAAAGCTTTAGAGAAAAAAGAAGAAGAATCTAACACACCAAAGAGGAGTAAATGACAGGAAATAATCAAACTTAGGGCTGAAATCAATATATTAGAAACAAAGAGAACAATACAAAGAATCAACAAAACAAAAAGCTTGTCTTTTGAGAAAATAAACAAGATAGACAAATCCTTAGCCAAACTAGCTAAAAGGCAGAGAGACAGTACCCAAACTAACAAAATCAGAAATGAAAAGGGGGACGTAAAAACAGACAATGAGAAGTCCAAAGAATTGTTAGGTCTCACTTCAAAAGCCTGTATTCCTCAATTCTTTTTCTGTTTTCTTTTTAATTGTCTGAGGAGTTCATGCATGTATACAGTGTGTTTTAATCAGATCCACACGCTATCCCCCTCACACCCTATCTCTTCCCTATCTGTCACTTTCCATCTCAATTCCACGTGCTCTTTCTTGAAGCTCATGGAGTGCACTTAAGTACTGCCGGCGTGTTAATGGGAATAGGAACATCTACTGGAGCATGAGTTGCCTTTCTAGAGCCACATCTCTGAAGAAAACTGACTCCCACAGCAACCGCCAACTGCCAATTGCTCCCAGCTAAGTATGAGACTCCATGAGTCTCAAAGAGTTGAAAGGGTACTTTAAAACAGAACTCTATACACTTGGCATTGTTCATGCTACAACGTGGATTCTGTTCTCAAATTCAAAAGGACCCACACTTGCATAATATCCCCCAGCTCTTTCTTGCTTTTCTCTTTGCAGACTACTTCCTAAACTTCTTAATGCCACACCTTCATAGGCTTCTTAATTAGTTTTTTCTTTTATGCACATAGTTTCACCTTAAATAACATTTCTAAGATTTTACTTCCCTATCTTTGAAACAGAGATTGAAAACTTCTCTCTAAACTCCCCATGCATTGCCTGGGATCCATCTGGCTCTCTGAAGATGTTATTGTCTTATGAGAAGCACACAAAACTCTAGTCCCACTGTGAACATATAAAAATAGTGGCATTATTCCTCTGACCCTCTGTTTCCTAATAAAAGACTAAATCAGTTTTGGGGTAAAGATGTTAGAGGATTGCATAGAAACCCTTGCTGCTAATGCTCAAATGCATTCACTTTTACAATCTGGTGTTAGAATCTTGAGCCAGGTACCCTGACTACAATAGACTTTCATTTAGGCTGTCACTTCCAAGAATGGGAAATATGCATGCTGTGGAAGAGCCTTCTATTTAACCTTTACCTATTTGGGATATGTGTGCTGGAGCTGAAAAGAGTAAGTACTTAGTCTGAGACCCTAGTGATTCATGTGTGCCATTCTCACATGTTCTTTTTCTTCCTGCTGCTTTCTCACTATTCTTGATTTTTTATTTGCTCTTCAAACCTCGGCTACTAAATGAGTTCACATTTTCATCCAGTTCTCCAAGATGCTGATTTCCTGATACAGGAATATCATTAACATGCACAAATAATAACAACTGGTATGTGTATGTGTGAGAGAGAGAGTCAGAGACAGAGACAGAGACAGAGACAGAGACAGAGAGAGAATGCCCAAACCAACAGGTTGGCTCCTTAACACAAGTTCTTGTCTTTCAGAAAAAGAAAAGATTTGATGAGTTCCCAAATTTCTTCTGTTTTCTTGTTTGTTTTTGTTTTCTTTTCACATCAGTTAAAATAAAATCTTATGAGCTAGACTCAAGCCACAAAGTCACATATATGTCTAAAGAAGGCTGGGAAATTCAGACTTTAATAAGGTAACCAAGTATTAACCTTACGTTCTATTAAACTGGAATACATAATTCTGTTACAACTGACAATCATTTCTCTCAGAAATTCTTAGCAGGTGTGTGAAAGAAATAAGTTCTTCTTTGATTCAGTTGCTGATTTGTAGCACTATACAGAATTGAGAACTAAAATAATCACTTCTTAATAGGTCTTCATTTTGTGGTTGCATAAAACATTATTCTTTTTCAGCAATTTCTGAAAATTTATTTGCTGAATTATCATCTGTTCTATTATGGGGAGTAATATAGAAATGCTTTCTCTTTACATACATATTCATGTTGTATTTTTATTATCAATACACTTAGAATTTCTGTTTCTAGAAATTAGGGGTTGCTGATAGCTTTCAGCATATTGGATCTAACTCATGAAGATTTGCTTTTTCAGAGAAATGACAGGACTTAGTGTATCCTATTGTATCACACTAGTCTCTCTCAATCAGTTTTCAAGCCCTGAACTGTTATTCAACAAAAAGCAGTGTTCACAAGTTGTACTGCATAATATTGAAATCCAGGGGAGGGATTAATTGACTAAATACATTCTTCATACAGAACATTAGGGGCATGAGAGTCAGAAGTCTAATGTAAGTCTACTCTACAGTTTCTGAAACCTGTCACAAAACATTTAACTTCTTCATAAGCCAGAGGAAACATCAGATGGTCTACTTGCTTTGTACAGTTCTTTTTTTTTTAATTTGTTCCCTTCACATCACAATTGTAGCCCCCTCCCTCATTGCTTCCCAGTCCCTCCCTCCTTCACTCATACCCCCTCCCACCCTCCACTAGTCCTAATAAAGGGGGAGCCCTCCTCCTCTAACATCTGACCTCAGCCTATCAAGTCTCACCTGAACTGCCTGTATCCTCTTCCTCTGTGGCCTGAAAAGGCCGCCCACCAAGGGGAAGTGATCAACATGTGGGGACCAGAGTCCATGTCAGAAGTGATCTATACTTTCCATATTATGGGACACACATGGAGACTGTGCTATCTATTTACTGCATCTGAGCAGAGGGTCTATGTCTATACCATGCATGGTCCTTGGTTGGTACACAGAGGAATATTAAATGACCGAGAAGCACTTAAATAAATGCTCAGCATCCCGAGTCATCAGGGAAATGCAAACCAAAATGACTCTGAGATTCCATCTTATACCTATCAAAATGGCTAAGATCAAAATCTCAAGTGACAGCACATGCTGGAAAGGATGTAGAGAAAGGAAAACATTCCTTCATTGTTGGTAGGAGTACAAACTTGTACAACCACTTTGAAATCAATCTGGCGCTTTCTCATAAAATTGGGAATAGTTCTATCTCAATACCCAGCCATACCACTCCTGAGGATATACCAGAAAGACGCTCCACCATATAACAAGGACATTTGCTCAACTATGTTCATAGCAGCTTTATTCATAGTGGCCAGAAGCTGGAAACAATCTACATGTCCCTCAACTGAAGAATGGATAAAGAAACTGTGGTACATTTACACAATGACATACTACTCCACTACTAAAAACACAGAAATCTTGAAATTTTCAGGTAAGTGGATAAAACTAGGAAGCTCATCCTGAGTGACATAGCTCAGACCCAGAAAGACACACATGGTATAAACTCACTTATAAGTGGATATTAGCCACATAATATGGTATAACAATAATACAACATACAACCTAGAGAAACTAAATAATAAGGTGACCCCTAGGGAGAATGCTTAATTCTCATTCAGAAGAACAAATCAGGTAGATACCAGAAGCATTTGAAGATAAGGAACAGGAAGGGAGCCTACCATAGAGGTTCTCTGAAAGACTCCACCAAGCAGGAGATCCAAGCAGATGTTGAGACACCCAGTCAAACTCCGGTATGGAACACACAAAAGTCTTATGAAAGTGTTGGGGAATAGAGGGACCTAGAGGGGTCAGGAGCTCCAGAAGGAAACCAATGGAGCCAACAAATCTGGGTTGCAGAGACTGATGCACCAACCAAGGCCTTGAAGGGTTCTTGTGATAGCTAAATTCATTTGACAAAAACCAGTCATTAAAGGAAGTAGATATTGCCAAGCATAAAATAATTAGCTGATAGTGATGACAAGAACAGCAAAATGGTACAGTGTGGACACTCTAGCCACACTCAGACCCATGTATTAAAAACCAGTTGATTTCAAGAGTCACAGCAGAAACGTGCATTATACATTTCAATGTGCTTTATTTTTAGAGCACTTTTAGATTCACAGTTAAGTCAGCAAGTATGGAGATCACATGTCTTCCCTGACCCTACAGAATCACAGCTTCCTACACGATCAACACCACATACCACAGGGGTGCATATCCAGTAAATAGTCACCTACTTTGGGACAGCTTGTGCATTTATGGCCCACGGTTTTCATCAAGATTCCCTCTTGGTATTATACACCTTGAGGGTTTTGACAAACATATAGCAGTGTATATATCTTCCAATATGGTATACAGAACAGCTTCTGGGTCCTATGTATTCCTCTTTCTCCAGCACCCCCTGGCAACCAGTGACCTTTTTACTGCCTTTATAGTTTTGACTTTTACAGAATGTCATGTAGTTGAAATTATATAGTATGGAAACTTTTCTTCTGCTAAACATGTATTTAAGATTCTGCTAGTCTTCTCACAGCTTAGCACACGTTTCATTACAGCAACAAATAAGACCAATTATCTGGATATTCCACAATTTATCAGTTCATGTAGTGGTGGCTATTTGGTTAATTCCACATTTCAATAATTGTGAATAAAACATTTTCAGACATCCATTGCTAATTTTCATGTGGACATGCAGTTTAACTCCATCAGAAAATTACCAGGGATGGCCATTACTGAATTGTAATTCTGTGTAAAGGATCTCTTTAGTTTTGCTAAGAACTTGTCAAATAGTCTTCTACAGAAGCTATATACTCTGCATTTCCACATGAAATGAATCCATATCTTTTTCCACGTCCTTGCCATCATGCAGTGTTGTCTGTGACCTAGATTACTGCCAGAATTATCTCAGTTTCCATAATTCCATAATGAGCAATAATCTGGATAATCTGGTGGGATCCCGCATCAGCATCCTCCACACATCTACACGGCGGTTGTGTGTCTCACTAAGCATCTGCTCAGATCTCCATACTTTTTTCAAAGGGGGCGGTACATTTCCTTGTTACTGGGTTGTGCGTCTTTTGAACATTTGATAGAATTTCTTCATTATATCTGTCTTGTGAAAATATTTTCTAATATTTTAAGCCATTAATTTTGTCTTCTTGTTCTTTCGGTATGTTTTACAGAGCAGAGGTTTTCAGTTCTCATGAAGTCCTGCTTGTTATTTCTCTCCCGTCAGTGTCTCTAAGGTTTTATATAAAAGGTCATTGTCCGAACTTAGGACATTTTCTCCTAATGTCATTTTCTAGGAGTTTTCATTTAGGTCTATGATCTATTATAAATATTGTCAGTATAGGGTCTTGGTCTATATTCAATTTTCTACATGTGAAAATAACTCAGGATTAGTCAAATTAAAGAAACCACACTATGTATATATATATAAAAAAAAAAACCAGAGTGTGATAAATCTTCCTGACCTTCTCAAGGCACATTGCCTCCTAGTCCTGCAGAATATTGACCAAGCCAGAAGGTCCATTTCTCTCCCACGCCACAACCCCTTTTCAGACTTCACTATATATAGGCTAGCCTGGCCTTGAACATTCATCCCTGCTTCTCAGCCTCTTAGTACAGAGATCACAGATATGCAACATACTTGGCTCTGCTTTCTATTTGTTTTACAAGTATGTATCTTTCCATGTGCCTATGTGTGCTTGTGGGGGGGGGTGTGCACACACAATCCTAATTCAAGATATAATAAATTCTAGAGCTAAAGAAAAAATGAAGTAAGATTTACCTAAAGATAAAGTTAGAAAGAAAGTTCCCTTCAGTATAACTCAGATTATCTGAGTTCAAAAAGAAACAGATGAAGGTAAGAAGAAAATTTTGTGACACTGGCACAGATGAAGAGTAAAGGGATGGACTTAGACAGCTCTTGAGAAACAGAAAAAGAGAGGCAGAGGTAAAAGGGCATTTGTGAATGGAAGAAGAAGCAACTGAGACTTGCAACTTCTTTCTGCATGAGCATCCTTAAAATTAAAATTTGTGACAGTAAGGTAAGTTTACTCATGGAAAAACAAAGCAATTCTGTAGGAGTTAAAGACTCATGTTTTAGAAAACAGAGATGTAGTGAAGATCAATGTATTTCTAGGTGTTCTTAGAAATAACTAGTAAATATGGGAGTGTATAAAATCTTGAGCAGGTCAGCTAGAGCGCTTAAGGAATAAATAATCATGACAAATCAAGTTCAAGCTCCAGTATCTACGTAAAAACGTCATGTGAGTCCACACTCACCTATAAGCCCAGCACTGTGGACAGAAGAAACAGAATGATCATGGGTGCTTGCTAGCCTCCAGCTTAGCTACAAGTTTAGTGTGAGACCCTGCACTAAATGAATAGGGTGGAGTGTGGGGCACAAAGGCTGGATGACTGGGGAAGACAGGCATGGAGACAGACGAAGGTCAGAGACATGTCCAACCCCCCCAAAAAAAATCTCAAACTTGACACCAAACATCTCATCCTGAGACACGTAAGAATAGGACCTCTCCCTCCTTGCTTCCGAGCCTGCACGCCCCACAGCACGTAGCCTGGTGACCCCCAATCCTACAACTCTCAAGTAGTCACCTAGCTTGGCACTGGCATGCAAACAGAGCATCACCAGCATCCCAGATCCCACCAATGATACTCACCCACTCAGGAAACCCCTCCCCACTCCCAAGGTTTATACAGTCCTTCCCCACCTCGAGTCAAGATGCACAAGCAAAGCGTGGCTGGGAGTTGCTGTTTCATTGGGCTGTAAATAACACTTGAAGAGCTGTTTTGGAGAGTGCTTTCTCTCTCCGGACATTCACCACTGGACCTCGGACCTTCCCACCCAGCAGTCTTGCTGGCCCATGGCCCAAACTCCCACCCTTGCCCGGCCTGACACTTGCCAACTGAATTGATCCTGCCCGTGGCGCTGGTCACTTTGGCCACCCGACTGTTCCACTCCTCCTTTTTCTTCTTGTGTATCTTGTTTAAGGGCTTTAAGTCACCTGAAAGAGCTATAACACTAAAAACGGAGAAGAAGGTTTTCCCCACTCCCCACACTCCCAGCTGGACACCCCAAAGGACAGAGTGGAACTCGGAACCACAGTAAAGACTGATAAAGCAGCACAATTGACATCATCTTCTCATTACCTTTACACATACATACACACATACACTCACAAACACAAAAAAAAGTTTTATAATATTAATGATGAGAAGTAGATTTTAATATTAAACAATTCCATGAGAATTCCTATAATACAAAGAGACACAAACAACGGGGCTGGCTCTCCACCACCAAAGCCTTGGGATTGAGTTAAAGGGGCGGTGATGGTCTCTGGCTATATGCAGCGCTTCCGGATTGTGGAAGTTCCGTGGTCTTATTTCTGACTATTACTCAGTGTGGAAACAGGACATTTTCAAGTAAAACAGACGTGTCTTTAATCATGATTAAATGTATTTAATCCTGTAACTTACATGCCTTTAGGAAATTTTGAGGATATCTCAGACTGTGTTTTCTCACCCATAAAACACCCTTCTCGCTGGGTTCTGCCAGAATCAAGTGAGATACGGAATGTCGTGCTTGGTTATGTGCCCAATAAACTTTGGGGCTATGCGCTACATATTAGGACTGCGGAGACTTAATTTTCGCTAAGAACAGACTGCAACTGAGAGGAGATGGAATTCTGTTCAAAGTTCTGTTGACTTGAGAAACCCATGGATTCTGGGTGATACAGACATGGAAATAGTAGCCTCCTCAGGGAGGGGGAGCCCAGGAGTCCTCACCAGGAGGCAGTGAGTACTGGATAGACACACAGGCTTCTTCTTTTTTTTTTTTTAATTTATTTATTCTTGTTGCATCTCAATGGTTATCCCATCCCTTGTATCCTCCCATTCTTCCCTCCCTCCCATTTTCCCCTTATTCCCCTCCCCTATGACTGTTCCTGAGGGGGATTTCCTTCCCCTGTATATGCTCATAGGGTATCAAGTCTCTTCTTGGTAACCTGCTGTCCTTCCTCTGAGTGCTTCTTAAAAAGAGAAAGCGGAAGCTGTATCTGTCTAGGAAACTGATCCCACCCCTCCTATTCTCACACTTTTCACTTGTTCTAGTAATAGCTTCAAAATGCTCATTGAAAGTCAAAATTTCCATTAGAAACCCCGAGCTTCTCCCTGAAGCCCTGCTGAACTACACTTAGAGTTGCAAATATGTATTTTTTTTTTCTAACTAACTCTATAACATAACAGTTCACTGACATTTGCGGTCTGTACTTTCTCATTTCCTTTTGGGTTTTAGGGGAATAATATACAGGAACATGCTGTTTGGTTTAAATTCTTGGCAGCAAGGTGAGATGTACTGATCTCTCTCCCCTTAAATTTCTTTATACTTAGCTTATTCGTAGCCCTTTTGAGCTCAGTGAATAAATTATCTTCTCCTCACTACATATGTTAAAATGTCCCTGGTGCTAAGGTAGGCAGGCAGAATGAAACCTTAACTCTTTCAAGCCAGTAGCGTATTCTCTGGGGACCTAAGATGTCAAATACAAGGAGGAAAAAGAGAGATGTGAAATTTTCTTACTTTGAATATCAAAGTTTTCTTGTAAATGTCTCTTTTAAAAGAGGTCAGCTCTGCACTTTTTGCCACCACCATAACCCTGTTCTTTGTTGTTGATTGACACAGTCTTTAGAACTTTTAACGTCATGAATTCTATCTTCTCAAAGCATAATTTGCAAACTGGTTTTCTTAACATGGAGCTAGTGTTTAGAGTGTTTAGAATCCATTTTTTTTTGTTGTTGTTGTTGTTGTTCATGGAATAATGTGGCTTAGAGTACTTTTGTTTGTTTCTTTTCTTTTGTTAAAGCTTGGTTCTAATTTATTTTGTGACCTTAATTTCCACTAACACTCTACACAAGTCCAAAAACATTGTACCGACAGAGAGTGGTGTGGATATAGGAGGAAGGCGGAGGATGCATTTATTGTTCGACACCACTCTATCATTAAATAGGCTGCTCTTCCCTCTTATGTAAGTTTTCTCACTAGCTTGTAACATGTGGATGACAAGTTCTCTTATTTCTTTTGGTCTCTTTCACAGCTTTGTTTCATCAATGAAGAGCATTTTGCACACTGACCATACTTCATGCATTCCCTTTCTTTAACCAAAATTTTCTATTTTCTTTTTAGGTGAGCTAGCCTCTAAACTCCAAAGACTTCTGTACAGTCAGAGGCACATATAAATGTTCTGTTTCTTCTTTAATGCTCACCTTCCCCTACCAAGCTCTAGCTATGGCTTCTAACTTCTTTGGGTGTTACTGAGCCGGTAAAGGATTGAAGGAATGGGACACAGCTTCATGATGGTACTGTCTAGAACACCTTGAAGGAGGCAGTGAGATATAGAATGGCTCCTTCTTTTACATGCATTCTGCTGGCCTTGTGTGAGATGCCCCCACTGAATGCCCACAGACCAACAGTTCTCCAGGCATCAACAATGGCTGTTCTCTACTTGACTACTTAAGACTGTCTCCACGCATGAACTCTGGTGCCTCATATTTGATCATGTCCCCTGGAGGGGGAGACCTGGTGGCTCTCAGAGAAAGGATAGCAGGTTACCAAGAAAAGACTTGATACCCTATGAGCATATACAGGGGGAAGAAATCCCCCTCAGGAACAGTCATAGGGAAGGGGAATAAGGGGAAAATGGGAGGGAGGGAAGAATGGGAGGATACAAGGGATGGGATAACCATTGAGGCAGAATAAATTAATAAAAAAGTAAAAAAAAAAAAAAAGACTGTCTCCAGCTACTGAGACTCAGGGAAACCACTTGACTGTCTGCCATTATCTTCCACTGCCTTACGCAATGTTCTTAGACAAGATCCTTCTCAAACTAATATTTGGCCAACTCAATGCCTCACTTAGCCCAAAGAACCTCATATATATTACTCACAGCCTGCACCAGCCTAGGAAGCAGCTGTCTTTACTCTTACTCCATTCCTTTACACTAAAACTCTAGGAAATACACATCAAGGCAACTCCACAGCCCCCTTCAAGTTGAAAGTTAAAGTTCCAGGTGTCTAGCCACCTGAGATGAAAAGGGTTCTCATCCTCTTTCCTCCCTGATGAATGGGGTAACAAACGGAAAGCTCAAAGGCAATTACAGTGAAGAAAATTCTCTTTCAAGTTTCTGATCCCTGTCTCTGATGGCTGGTCATTGGCAGGACTGCTTTCATAATTTCTTAGCACATTCTGTTTCATTGCATGTCCACGTAGCTTAGACTGTTGGTAGCTCATCCCCACTGTGATAATACGGGGGCTTCAGCGTCTCAACCAAAAACCAAAATGGCTATGTGAACGTTTTTCTATGGAGGGCGGTTGGCTTAGGACTTCCTGCATTTCTCCTTCCTGTGTTGTTTGTGATTTCTCTTAAACTATTACATCATACCTAAAGGTGTATCTCAGAGGAGTTTCCTTACTCAAAACTTTAAGAGGAAAAAAATCTGAGGCCCTCATATTGTATCTGCACACTTTCTGCCAATCTAGTGATATACAAACGTCTTATAATTAGATTTTTTTGTTTCTTTGTTTTGCCCAGGTTGGAATTTATGATACTCCTCCTGCCTCAGTCTAACAAATACTGAGATTACATGCAAGAGTCACCATGCCCGGTGTCAATTGGGAGCCTCGTAAAATTTTTTTCTTTCTCATTTATCTTTGTAAATACTTCAGCTTGCCATAGAAAATACTCCATTTGTTTTTCTTTATATATATATATAAAAACATCTGGTGTATGAGCCATCCTTAGCTATATTCCCAGGAGAGTGAAGCACGGGTCCCCTCAGATTTATACAGCTTTAATGTGGAAACCACCCAAGTGCCCATTAACTTTTCTGTGGGTATCTATACTGTGGAATGCTATTCAGTGATCAAATCAAAGTGATTGGTGGGAGGGAGGTAGCTCAGCAGTTAAGAGCACTTGCTGCTCTTGCAAAGGACTTGAGTTCACTGACTAGCACCCACATGTTGGCTCACAATTGATATTAAATATACACACATGTATGTATATACATTCAGCTAGACAAAGAAACATGATGCAAAATTTAAAAGCTAGAAACAAAATGTGACACATGACATGAATGTATGTATAACAAATGTCCAGAAAGGCCAAACTTACAAAAAGTAAATTTATGATTGGCTGGCTGTGAGTAGGAGGTGACATTAAGTGTAAATGGTACAAATGTTCTTGTGAAAGTGGCTTACATAAAAAATCATAAAACTTATAAAAATCACTAAAGCATACACCTACTATAAGTGCATTTTATTCTACTTAAATTATACCTCAGTGAAGTGTTGTTTGTTTGTTTGTTTGTTAACTGCTTGCTCAGTGAAATGTGTGGGCACTTTTCATTGATGTCAGCTTCTTATAGATATTAATACTATTGAATCCTCAAAAAGTTCAAAATAGAAGTGAACAGGGCCTCTGGGCCTCTGCCTTGCTCACAGAGTCATAAACAAACATATTGCTTCCATATCAAAAGCCAAGATTCTTGAAATTTCATGCGAGGTCAGATCACAGCTAGATTGAGTACAGCTGCGATGCACCAATGGTTTCCTGGCTGTGAAAAGAGCTCTTGGTCTCCCCAAGTGTCTAGTTTAATAACAAAAACTGACTTGGGCACTGAGCATTGAAATTTCCTCATAACATGAAATCCTTGTCATTGTGGGATTTTAAATCTTAAATTGGATCATGGTAGCAAAGTAATTTAGAAATCAATCAGCTTCATGAGCAGAAAATGAAAAACGAGGGATCAATGTTTCCTCTAGATGTTTAAAATAAAATCATACTTTTAAAATGATCTAAAGTCGGGGCTGGAGAGATGGCTCAGTGGATAAGAGCACTGCCTGCTCTTCCAAAGGACCCGGGTTCAATTCCCAGCACCCACATGGCAGCTCACAACTGTCTGTAACTCCAAGATCTGACACTTTCACACCAATGCACATAGATTAAAAAATTAAATAAAATATTAAAAAATAATAATAAAAATAAAATAAAATGATCTAAAGTCAAGCTATTGGTAAATATATATGCTATGCAAGAGAATAGATATGCCTCATTCATCTTGACAGATGACGTGTGAGAATTTCATGCAAGGTTAAAGCCTGCTGGGTTTTTTCTTTTTCTTTTTTCTTAAAGAATAAAATTAATGTTTATAATTGTTTTAACTTGCTATATCTTAAACTAGTTGTATTATTTGCATTGTTATTCAGACATCTCTTGAAATGCATCTTAAAGAATCTTAGTAATCTGTGATTTGGTCCCAAATGAGTTTCCACTAAATAGCATATGTGGTCTCAGAAAACAAAAGTTGTGCTTCACACTTCAAATTTTCCAGGGTTTAAGTCACTTGTAAAGCACCAGGAAATGCGTATCATAAAGCTAGTAATATTGAGAAGCATCTATGTGAACATGTAACTGACTTTCCTTGTAACAACCCCCAACGCTGCTCACTGAGTTATGATTACATATTCAGCACAGAAGTAAAGCATGTCACCATCCTCCAACATCCACAGCCATTTCATTTCATGGTCAGTTATGCAGAGGTCACAGCAGCTGGTGGGTTATGTGTTTTGTACCTCCAAAAGTCATGAAAATTTATACCTCAGGCCCAACCAATTTCAGAAAAGATTAATGTATAGTATCTAACAGGAAGTCAATCTTCCTACTTAACTATGCTGAGCACAAGGAAAAACAGCAGCCAGCCCACCTAGGCATTAGTGCACTAGCCCAGGAATTAACCATTGAATGCCTACTGTGTGCCAAGCACCACAGGAATCAGAGTGGTACCCAGGCACCATCCTCATGAGGCTTTACCACAGTGGCAAAAACATACCAATAAATAAAGAATGATAATTATGAGATCTTATAATGCTATAAAAATGTAACCATAAGCTGAGGTTTTAAAAAGATGATTATAGTAATGGTAACTGATTGTGCACAGTACAATAGTGGTGCCATTGGAATTACAGCAATTATTGAGTGATAGAAGGAGACCTCCAGGCCAAGAAAATCTGGGTTTCCTAAAAAGCAGCTTGATATGTTCAAATGACTTCAACTAAAACTTTGCTTAAGAAAATAGTGAAGAAATGAATAAGATAGAGGTGAACCTTGAAGAGCCTTATGTAGAATTTGAATTATGTTACGGGTTGGTAATAATACAGTTCATATTTAGAGAATATTTTCTTCTGACTTTAAAATGAGATAAGACTAAGGATGGTACAGAGAAAAATAATTAAGAGATTTTGGGAAAAACTTTGAAGTTGATTATAATACTTAAGTTTATTAAAGAAGATAGATGAAAGAAGACAGGCTATAGAGAGACAGGCAATATGAGCACAAATGACCAGGTATGTGAAGCAGGAATAACAGTGTGCAATCCTAAATAGAATAAATAGTATGCTCTAATCAAATTGCCCTGAGCTGATCATCAACATTGTAGATGTGCTTCTACTTCCAACTCAGTGAGTGTCTGTTCCCAACAGCCCTCCTGCTACTGGAGCCCATTTGGTTAACAGGCATAGAAAACTCAGGCTCCGGGAAAGCCCTTGACATTGGGGAAGATTTTAACTAAGGATTGCTGAGTATGTGGTATGAAAGCTCTAGCACAGAGCCCAGACAATCCTGAATTTTCTTGGGAAATCAAATAAAATGTCCATCATATAAGAAAATTGTCTCACCATGCCCCTTTGTCCTGCTGCCACAAGCTTGGCTCTGACACCATTGGGAATATGAAAAGAATTGTGCTGTGGGGTCTGCTTGCAGTCATTAAGCCAAGTCAAGGACCCAGTTACATATGGAGTGATGACATCAGCAACTTTATCGATGGGTACCAGAAACTGGGAGGAAAAGCTAGTCATTGATGACCAGACCTTGCACTGTAAAGCTGTCTTGTATCAGTTCCTCTTCACTACTCTTATGCTTTCAACTCTCTTGTCACTCCACATTTCTATTACCTGCTTAAAAAAAAATACCAAGAAAGATCCTGTGTTCTGTCTGTTCCACGCCTGCTCAGGGATGATACCTCAGAGCACATCATCTCCAAGATTTGGGGTACCTTTCCTGAACCTGAACCATGCCTACTGTTTAGCTAAAGATCTTGAAAACCTGACTCACACATTTTCACATCTCTAGCATCCTGCACTTCCTGCTCCCTCCATCTCTTCCTTGGGACTTTGCTTCCCAGCTCACTGGGAAACCACAACAGTCTCCGTTTGGCCCTAGCTCAGGACCTTTGCATTTGCTCCTCTGCCCAACACTCTTTTGCTTGGGAATCTGCTGGCAGCACTCCTTATACCATTCATGTCTCTGACGTCATCACCAGCTGACACTGAGGTCCATGGCTCTGATGTCATGACCAGCTGACACTGAGGTCCATGTATCATGATCATCTCTTATTACAATGTTTTATTTTGAATCAAAGTCCTATCTACTTGGGAATGTTATGTATTTGTTTTTACATTTGTTGATTTTCTTTCTTCTGGGTCTCTGAGCTCTGAAATTTTAATTTGATCTTTTCCCCAGCTTTGTCTTCAGCACCTAGAAGTCCTGACTCAATGTGGATTTTTATTTTTTGCTGACTCTATAAATGAGTGAAGGTTAAAGTTACTTCACTGTACCTGAGTCCCCCATCATATGACTGGGTCACTGACCAGGTCCATCTTCTTATTATTTAAGTATATTTGATCGTTATTCAATTTCTTTTAGCATGAGTATTTTATCCTTATCTCTCTGCTACACTTTGAAATATTGTGTTTTAACTTTTAAATTGTAGGTGTATATCAAATTTTATTGAATTAAAGACTATAATGAATGATTTATCACTATAGTACTGTTTCCCAGAATCAGTAGCAGCAAACACCAGGACTTTTTTTTTTTTTCTGAGACAGGGTTTCTCTGTGTAGCCTTGGCAGTACTGGACTGCTTTGCAGACTAGGCTGGCCTCAAGCTCACAGAGATCCTCTTGCCTTGCTTCCCCACTGCTGGGATTACAGGCGTGTGCCACCATGCCTGACTTAAACCCAGACTTTCTATCTGCATTTTTATAACCAAATGCCTCCACATTGAAAAATTGGAGCAAAGGCCAGAAAACAATTAGCATGTTCTACTTACTACCAAATGTGAGTTTTATTACTGCGAAATAACTATTTCTACAGATCTGTACAGCACACTGAAGCTGCTTCCCATTATCACTTTGGATTCGTTGGGATTCCATATTGGAAAAACTTCTGATCTTTTGAAGCATGTAACTTATACACAAACATGGGAAAATATAGAAAGAATCACAAGAGACTCAGTAAATACATGGTTAAGTCTGTTTGGCAAGTTTGCTGAAGGAAAGAAGAGTTTAAATCGTTGCCACAGATAAACACAACATATTGGCACTTGTTGTATAAAGTACGAATATAGGTGCCTCACACTAGCTCTGTGCAGAACACCGTCTTTTGTGAGTTACGGAAAGCATGAGGATGAATTCCCGTACTGGCCTCAGTATGTCTCACAATGCCATCAATCTGAAACACAACATGCAGGAGCCATTCCACTTTAAAAGTGACTGTTGTGCCGCAGACTTATGACATCACTTTTACCAATGAGAAACATGTAGCGGTGTAAGGTGTATCGTGAGTAAACCCGCAAATCATCCTGCTGGCCTGACTTTCCTGTGTAGTGAACTATGCTGTCAAGCCGTGAGCTGAAATAAAGCCCCTTTTCCTTAGGTTTCTCTCCAGAAGGTGTTTTGTAGCAGCGACAAGGAAAGCAATAAAACCCCTAGTTCTGCAAGCTTTTTGGTATGAATATTTGTCTTGAAAGATTGTTATTCACCACACATTACCTGTAATGAAGGAAGCCACTGAGACAGGAAAGTACCTCAGGAACCACGGAAGAGGTGGTTTGCTAGCTAGCTTAGTTAATTACACTCAATCTTAGCTAGCCTTCTTCTACAGCTGGACTACCTGTCTGGGGATGGAACCACCCATAGTTGGCTGTGTCCTCTTGCATAAATTAATAGTAAATACAATCTCCCATAATGCCCATAAGTCAGTGTGACCCACACAGTTTTTCAATAAAGGCTTTCCTCTCAAATGACTCTAGCCATGTCAAGTTAGCAATTAAAGTTAATAAGGAAACTAATTAATGCCCAAAATGTTCAGCACACTTTTTAAAGATCAATAAATTATATAGTACCTGTAATAAAGAATAATAATAATTTATATCAATAAGTTAATTTCAAATCTTCCCAAAGATAACAAAGTACTAGATATTAGCCATCCATTCAGTAATTAGTTTTTTAAGGAATAATAAAAAGAAAGTCTATTTGTATGTCAAATTTAGTTGTATTTATAATTAATTCATTTAATATATTTTAGGTTCCATTTCAGAAGGCAATAAAAAGGAAGAAATAGGGGTGTAACAGAGAGAGTGCTTTCTCAGAGGGCACACTGTATTACCCGTCAAGCCTTGCACACCCTGGAGAATGTCTTTCCCACCACTTCCTGATTTACCAGGGATGCTCTTCAACCAGGGAGCCCAGAGCATCACTGTGTTCTCTCTAAAAGGCTGCATGATTTCATGCCCGATGCGTTTTGCTATCACCCCACAAGCTCATTACTTGCCCTGGAAGCAGCAGAGTACATACACAGAGAGGGAGACAGAGCCAGGCCAGGATGGTGGGGCAATGCTAGCCATAAAATTCATCTTCTCAGCTAAGAGTTGCTTGTGTCTGTTCTCCGTGAAGGCACTCTAGGATCGAAAGAAGGTCAAAATCCTGTTTTTATCCTTGATCTGCTTGACTGAGAATATAACTTTCTAACTTAATAATCATATTCATTTTAAGCGAGTGATCAAAAGGAGTTAATTAGTAAATGGGTTAGGAATTGAAAAAAACAGCACTCAGTGAAAATTCAACCTCATCTTTATTTTCCTACTTTGCTTTTTACATCTGTACAAGACATTCATCACTAAACCTTTGCATTTAATGAATACTATTATATAGATAAAATTAATTTCATACATCAGGGCGGTAATAATGAAGACTACATTTCAAATATGACTTTGAATTTACCTAGGGTAAATCCATTATTTTATCTTCCAATTACTACATAATTGACTTTTTAGCAGTGTTGTAATTGATATCCTTATAAAAGACTTTCCATTAAGCAATTTTGGAAATAAAGCTACTATAATATATCTACAAACGGTCTGACTTTTTCATTTAAATGCCTTTTTCGGTGGCAGAAACCTTTGCTTCCTGTGTACCTCTGTTTCATGAACCGTGACAAAGTGAAAGGGTTTAATGCGAACGGTCTCTTGCCTAACCTTTGCCTGACACTGCCATCAGTGATTGTCCTGCTGAAAAATTACATCAAATGTTTGCATTTGAGAAGTCAGTTTACACACACACACACACACACACACACACACACACACGCGCGCGCGCGCGCGCACACGCACACACACACAAATTGCAGGCTATAATAGAAGGAATGGACAGCTAGGGACTGAAGGGTAGAATCAAATTTGCTGAGAATGCTCTAGGATATTATCAGTAGAAATGAGAAGCCACTTTCTAACATCATTACAGAGAAATCCTGGGGAATCTCAAGGCATCAGGAACAGCATCCATTTGTGGTTACGACTCTGGTGATCATCGCCAGTCAGAAACAGGCACTTTCAGATTTATTTTTATACATTTGAGAGCTGAGTTTATTTTTAGGGTTGGAAAGCTTATCTTCCTATCAACCTACCCAGTCTATCTTGATGAATTCCAATCAAGTCCGCAAGACACTGTAAGCTTTGTAAAGTTTGGGGTCACTACATGGAGATCAATGGCCTGAAGAAAAGCAGCAATGGGGGGTAAAGGGTTTGTATCTCATGATGTTGTCATATGGCTTTAAAATGGAGGTGATTTATTCTCAGTAATTTGATCAGGCAGCAGAGGCTGACAGACTGCTGCAGGACACAAGGCTCCATATATTCTAGCTCTGCTACATCCTGGGTGTCACCAGGAGAGAGATACAAGGTTGTTTTCTAAATTCCCACTGAAAAGATGAGGCCCAGCCTTTCAGTTCTAAGCAAGATCTCAACATGAAAAGGAAAACAACGTCGGTTCTCATATTAAATTTGACTTATGGTGCCATAGAGAAGCTGATATTTCCAGGAAGAGTTATAACAGCCGCAAAAAAGGGCCATTTGCTTCCAACTTTGAAAGAGTGACGGCCCACGGGGGTCCCTGTGTAGCCCACCTACCTGCAACTCAGCTTTTTGCACAAAATACCTGCTCCTTACAATTCTGTGTCGCTTCACACACATACAAAAAAAGTGTATTCTTGAAGAGGTTTCCTGGTAAAACATTAGCAGTTAATCAGATAATTGCTAAACTGCTTGCCAACAGCCTGCAGCCATTCACTGTTCTGAATAATAAGTGGATTATTAATTTCTTCATCATGGCCCTCAGCCCCTGTGCTGGCTCCCTGTGCTGCAGCTGGAGCCTGCGCTGTGTCAGCAGCCCCACTCACACACGTGGGCTTTCCATCTTCCACATAAAGCAAGATGCAAATTGTGGCTTGTAGGCCCCACAGGTACACCTCTTCCCATATTTAGAATGCAAAGATTGTGGATTTTCCTTTTCTCCAGGAAATCTGTTTTCAACTGTTCTCTGGTTACCAGAACCAGACCACGAAGGAAGTGAGAAGCTGCTGGTGTTCATTTCCAGAAAAAAAATTACGGCTGTTTGAAACAAAATTGCCCACTGTTTATAGTATCTCTGTGTTACAGGAAATTTGATGCTTTATTCTACCCGGGAATCTCTTAATTGACCGTGTATTAATTAAAACCATTGCATAAAGGGCATCAGGGAATGCAAAGTATGATAGAGACCCTCAATCCCTCCTTGTTAGAGAGGGAAAGATCCCTGAATAAATACGAAAGTTACAAGCAAGACTAGCAGAAATGGGAGGCAGAGGGAAGCCATTGGAAGGACAAGGCAGGGTCAGGGTAAAAACCCACAGCATCCAAGGTCATAAACTAATGAGGATTGCAAAGTAGCATTAGGAGGGAGTCATAAAACATTTCATTCCAGGAATCAGTAGAGTGGGGATGCGGTAAAACAAAAACATAAAATTCTAAGTAAGCTTCAAAGCGATTCAATATAACTTTCATGAAATTAATCCCTAAACTGTATTCTCTAAAAGTACTGACTTAGATTTTTTTTTTTTTTTTTGCCTCAGTTAGACAGAAAAGGCTAGTTACTGAGGCTTTAGAAATTTCTACACACCTGGGGCTATTAAAGAGCTTTTCAAATTCAAACAATCTTTCTCTTTGTTGTGATTTTGATATGAGATATCTCTTTAAAGATTCATATGTTGAAAAGTTTTGGTCCCCAGATGGCAATTCCAATCACTGAAGAGTGACAGAGCTATGGAAATGCTGGTGGATTCATAATCCAATGGAATTGTTGACAGGCAATCGAGACAGGTAATGGAAGCGGTTGAAAATTCTTGCGGCTATGTCGTGTGAAAATATATGCCTCCATCAAGATTCCATTGCAATGTGGCTCTGTTATGCTCTTTGACCTTAAATGTTGGTCTACTAAAACTTCTGAACCAAAAGCACTTTTCTTGCTCCCTTGACCACCATCCAAACCAGCTGCTATCTAGCCATTTGCCCTCCTAGGCTGCACACATTTTCCCTTCCTTTCTTTTGTACTTCTTTTTCTGCCTTTGTTATGTTTTGTCTTATCTTGTTTTGTTTTGTTGGCTCATGTCTCTCTGTATGTGTACCACCTATGTGAGAGTAGCATGGCAACCAGCAGCAGGTATCAGAGGCTTGGAACTAGAGTTACAGAAACTTGTGAGTCCCCCCAACACGAGAGCTGAGTATCACATTGAAGTCGCACTCTCAGAGCCATCTCCCCAGCTCCAGTTTGTCTGGGTGTTTGAAGCAAAGGCTTACAAAGTCCATGTTGATCTCAAATTCACCATATAGCTGGGGATGACCTTGAACTCCTGGTGCTGCTATACTTGGCTTCCTAGTGCTCAGAATAATTATAGGCTTATAACTCTATGTCTAGCTATAGTGACCTTTCTAAATGTCAATCTGACCATAATCCCCCTTGAGAAAACCCTTGAGCATATTTTTATCCCATACCAAGTCTAGTCCCAATGGCCTGGCCAGTGTCCAAACCTGGAGATCACTACTCTCTCCAACAGTATTACACACTGCATGCATTGTTGCCTTCTCCTGTCACACTGTTCCTTTAAGCTTCTGATGCAGGCAGCCAGTTACAGTAACATTTCTGAACAGCCCGTTCCTGGATACTTTCTCAGAATCTAGGCTGGCTCTTACAAATGGCAAACATACGAATGCAGTCAATGTTAGAGGTAGTAGAACCTCACAGAGTGCATGTGAACATGGATTATAGAGTAACTTCTTTTTAAAAAATATTTTATACATATACATTTATATTATTGCACATATATAAAATAAACTACATACAGCAAGAAGAACCATGAAACAATCAGGAATTATATAAATGTTACATTCATAGTGTTTTGGCTATTTGTATTTGGCAACCTTGTAGAAAACATCTTTCCTATCTTGCTGAGTCTCAAATTCTGAATGTAAATCAATATCTATCATATCTCATCTCTATCAACTTAAAATATCTATCTAGACCTAAAAACATCTTAACCCCTAAACAACTAAGCTTAGTTGTAAAACTAAACTATCTGGTCTTCGACCCCATCAAAGACTTGAGAAGGAATAAAATTAATTACCTGAGTAAACAGAAATTGCAAGTTAGCAGCTTCCAAAGTAAAGGAAAAAAATTAAAGAGACAGTTTGCTGACTGACCAGTCACCCAAAACTCTCTATAACATTGAACCATCGTTTCAGCCTTCTGGCCTGGTATATCTGACTGACATATTTATGACGCAGAAACTATTGAGAACTTGCTTACCCTGTCTTTGCAGAGTTTGACCATCAACTCTGCCTGCATCCAAGCTTGTCCATTTTTAGGCAGAATTTTGTCTGTGGTAGAAATGAGGACATTTTCCCCAGTGGCTTGTTTACCACATTTGAAGCCATCTCCATAAGGAGGTTCTTTGATGTTCATCATCCTTTTTGATGTAGGCTGGGTGCTGCCAGAAGTTATTCTATTTTATTGTCGAAGAATCCTTAAAACAATAAAAACATCTTTAAATGCCATATTGTAAAAGACTCTGAGGTTTTTTTAAGACCCTATCTAACTATTTTACCTTATCTATCTATAGAATGATATCTATATGTTATACAAAGGATATATATTCTTAAGATAAAAATAGACTAGTAATTGATATGACCATGATTTGATCAACTAAAAATTAACTTGTGTAATTTACTGTTCTAAACAGCAATAGCACTTTCAAAGTATTGGAGGTAAATCTTGTATTCTACTTGAGATGTATGGGTGTAATACCTCATATTAGAGAAGAAATATATACAGTGTGCATGAAGAATAATCTTAAATTTTTAATTATACACTAATGTATCAAAAATAAAACTTATTTTGCATCAATGTGCAAAATTCTATACCAATGAATTAAAAATAACAATTAAGGCATTAGGTTGAGGAGTAGATTCATTAATCTTCTTTTTGTCCTATCATCCCTATATATTTCTATGTTCCCTCTTCTTTCTTTCCAACTCCTGTCTCCAAGCCTAAGATAGATAAAGGAAAAGAGAGACATCCTTGTGTCCAACCTCATTTTCTCTCTGAATAAGATCAATAGTAACTGATAACCAACTCCCAATGAAAATAAACATCTATAGCCCAAGAAAGCAACCAAAAATCCTACCCAACCTCCCTTAAGGAAAATGAGGGATGCCGTTCACATAAGGTTTCTTCCTGCTGATTTTGGATGAATAATGCCTTTGTAGGGGCCCAAATAAAATTAGGGAAGGGGTTAAACAAGCTAAGAATAACATTTGTGGTCCAGTTTCTAAATGCTGAGAAATACCAGGCTTAATTAGAGTCCTGTGTGGGACAGTCTGAAATGTTGGACCAATTGGGATAGGAAGCTTTCTTTGAAGCTGTCCTGGGAGCTGTCTTGTTCTGATGAGGAACAGCAACTGAAGCACATGGAGCTGGAGCATGAAGGATGCAGCATGTCAGTGCCCAGTATATTGAGAGGAATGAATCCTCTCAGATCTGATCCAGCTTCAATGTCCTGGATTTTTGTTCTGAGAACATATAATTTCTCACAAGCATTATACAGTGCTAAAATTATAGATATATGAGGTGTTCAGGGTGCACAGAACAATTAAGGCTGGTTCTCTGCCCCTTGTATGACCACAAGAAAGAATGTTTGTTTTTTATCATGTGAGAGATAAAATGTGCTTTCAGATTAATGGTTTGTTTTGTAGCACTGCTCTATGGCTTTTCCTGGGGAGAAATGACTATACATCTATCCATTCCAGATAGGATACTAAGGTCTAGCTTAGTGAACCAGAGGTTTAATTAGACTTCCTTACAAGAGTGTCCCCTGGAGGGGGAGACCTGGTGGCACTCATAGGAAGGACAGCAGGTCACCAAGAAGAGACTTGATACCCTATGAGCATATACAGGGGGAGGTAATCCCTCTCAGAAACAGTCATAGGGGAGGGGAATAAGGGGAAAATGGGAGGGAGCGGAGAATGGGAGGATACAAGGGATGGGATAAACATAGAGATGTAACAAGAATAAATTAATTTAAAAAAAAGAGTACAGGCAAAGGGCTACTTAGAATGGCATGGCTGACTCAAAGGCAGCTGTATCACTGAAAAGCCCACCCATCAGGTGTGGTGACACTTATAAGCAACTTCACTTGAACTCTGCAGAGGTTTCAGGCAGCTCACCTACTAAGAGAGTCTTTCTCTCTAACTTTTCTTTTCCCTTCTTTCTTTCTTTCTTTCTTTCTTACTTACTTTCTTTTTTTTTTCTTTTTTCTTTTTTTTTTTCTGCTCACAAAGAAATTGAGGAAGAACCTTGAGACTCTCCTAGGCTTCTAGAGCTTCTTTCCTGAGCTTTGTAAATTTCCTTTATTTTCTAAAAAATCTTGGCAAGCTTGTTTCCTACATCTGAGAGCAAATGTTACAGTTTGGAAAAATAGCAACACAATATCTATAATGATGGAATAGTTGTGGCAGAGAATACATGGCCCACAAATCCAGAAATATTTGACATCTGCCCTATTACAAAAAAAAGAGTACCAGTACCTTTAGGGTCCTGAGGTCAAAGTCAATTTATTTTTAGCACTTAGCATATAATAGATGCTCAGCAATGTTATTTCAATATCTGAATAAAAAAAATGGAACTTTGTCACATAGTTTCTAGGTAAACAAGAAAGAAGGAAATAAGAAAATGAAAAAAAAAAGTAAAATATTTAAACTGAAATTTTCCATATTTTTATTAGCTGGGTTAGTTCTCTTCATCATCATAGAGGCTCACCTATCTGCAGTGATTGATTTGTTCTACCCCAGCTGAGGTTTGACTCAATGTTCATGAAAGGCCTCAGTGCAATGATTTGCTGAATAAAGTCCACAGAGATGGGGAAATTTTTGCATGTATTTTCATAGCCAACAATGCTAGTATTGAGTAAGAAAAATCAAAATCATTCTAGGACCAAGGATGAACAAAGCAACCACCACATCATGGGCAATGCTCTGCCAACATACCTGGCCATTTATCTCAATGTCCTTAATGCACTAGCTCTCTGAATTCATGGCTGAAAGCATGAATTCATCAAAAGGAAATTGGTTCCATACTGTAGATAGAATTCAATACATCAAAGTTCACCGGGCAGACCAGAGAGAGACACAGAGTAGATCTAATATTGCATTTGGTCATCATAGCCTCACTTTGTCTGCCTTCATTTACTCAAAGGCCTTCAGGGCAGCAGGAGTGACAAGAAAAACTTTATTCTACTGATGAATTTTTCAGGGCCACCCTCGATATTGGGGCTTGCCCGGTAAGAAATGATCACATTTGACTGGCCCTCGAATGGGAAGTGTCTATGAAAGAAAGACATAGAACGAGTCATTTAGATGCCAAAGTAGATTAAGCTGGATAGGTATGTTAGGAATTTCAGGATAGGAAAAGAAAATGCAACAGCAAGTCCTTACTGTTGAGTCATCTGCAGAGAAACCAGCAGCAGAAGACAGTTTTCATCATCCAGCCTACGACGAGTGAGTAGAAGTGATTGGAGAGATACCGTTAATAGGACTCCATGAGTACTCATAGGCCCATGAGTATTCAAACATTCCCCACAGAGGAGGTTTAAATGGTCCTTTGACAATGGTATGGGCTGGCAGAGAAGAATGCACGAGGAGAAGTAAAAGTTGATGAGAGATGAGAGTGGCAAGACTTAGGCAGATAATTAATTGCCAGCAGGACTTGAAGCACGTGCTGAGGAGCCCAGACTTTTACAGTGGAAATGTCTCACAGCCAGAGCAATTCTTCTTTCCACAGATTGAAATCATTTCATTTTTCCCCCTCACCTTCCCTGTTTCACCTCATCTCCAACACATCACCCACCCAACCTTAAAATAAATGCTGAAATGTCACTTCTGGAAACAGTCTTTATTGATTCCTAAACTAGATCAGATTCCCATTCTCTTATGACTTTTCATCCAGATACTTTTAGTGAGTAGAACTTAGTTTGCTCATCAAACTATTCTTTAAACCTACCTTGGTATCTGGTGTTTAATACAGAGAACTGCCAAAAAGAAATCATCATTGAATGAATGATGATTACAATCTATTTGCTTTAATTGCTATTGGAATTACACATACTTGTCACGTGTAGTATGATAATAGTAATAACAAAATCTGAGTACTTAGCTTTGTCACAGTCTCAAGCAGTTTAAAAAGTTTTTATTGGCATGTATGAATTTAATCATATATTGGAATACATTGTGATATTTCAAAAGTGGATGCAACGTATACTCAGAATGTTAGGATAATTTCCACTTTACCTTTTTTTCATTATTTTTTATTTTAAGTCCCATGAAGAATAAAGATGATCCAGGTGTGGTGGCACATACTCTCATCCCAGCTCTCAAGAGACAAACAAAATAAAACAAAGATGATAGATAGATGAATAGATAGATAGGTGATAGATAGATAGATAGATAGATAGATAGATAGATAGATAGATAGACAGACAGACAAATAGGCATACAGACAAACTGGATGAATGGTTACAAAGGCAAAATCCAATAATATGTGGCCTACAGGAAATTTACTTCACTAACAAAAACATACATACACTAAAAGGACAAAACAGCTATTCTATACCAATGAGAAGCAACAAACATGGCTGTTCTCATATCAGTTAAAGCAATCTTAAAGACAATAAACCTCACTAATCCAATTATACATACATACACACACACACACACACACACACACACACACACACACACAGACACACACACACAATTGTGGGATATTCACCCGAGAAGATTGCTCAGGTTTAAGCCAATAGAATGTATTTATTATCGATCTGGCAACCATACTGGGTGTTTAAGATCCTAGTGTTGCCCCAAGCCTTTCGCAGGGTGAACTTTTAAGCACAAAACCTATGTCCTGGGTTTACATACTTCAGTTAATAAAAACAGTTAGCCAGAAGCAAAACTACCGGATCCAAAAGCCGAGGCTACTATACACAGAGACTTCTTTAGAACTATGGACTTTGATAAATTAGCCCTTTGTTTTAGTATTGGCAGGTGGTGCTGTCTACATGCTGAGTTTTACACCCTGAATGGTACTTCCATCATGGAGTCAGTTGTGCTAATGTCTCTGGGGCCCACTAAGGTCTGGAGCCCTTTTATGCACATGCACACACAGCAATACTGAACAGTTTTTTATTCTTCAGATTTTTGTGAGAAATCATAGACATAAAATTATCATTTTTATAGAAGTAAACAAGTTTGACTTTTAGCTTAGTGTTGTCTTTCGGATGTCATTCTGCACCTCAAAATTGTCTGTGGATGACATCTACATTGGAGGAATTTAAGAGGCAGCAACAAAGGATTGCTTCCCTGAAACAATTTGTTGAAGGAGATCAACTCTTAGAAACCCCTCAAGTCAAATTCGTGAAATCCTGATTTTAAATGCTTTCAGAGAAGCAATCTAATCCAATAACACCCATCAGAGAACCACTTTGGTCAATCTTAAACGAGTTTCCCATCTGCTTAAAATTTTCCAAAGACAAGAGATTTTTTTTTTTAGAAATGAATATGTATAACCCACCCCTACTAAAAATAAATAAATATATATATTTATATATTTATATATATATATATATATATATATATATCCAGATCCCCAAAGTGATAGAAAGTAACAAGTTCACAAGGACAAGACCTTGCCTTGGATCAGTGATATTAGTGACCTTGTGTTACCCAAGAAAGCCCATTTGCACCACCCTTCAAAAAAAGTGTTTTCCAGACATAACAGGACTGGTTCACATATGAACTCACAGAGACTATGGCAGCAAAAATAAGAGCTGCTCAAGCTGAAGCTTACCAGGGTCCCATCACTGAGACCAAGTAGTAGATGCAATGCTCCATCTTTAACCAACAAGCTGTCTGCAGTGGACACCAGCTGGTAAAGCAAAAGTCAGTTTTCCCCAACGGAGTGTAACTGCTTATGTCAACCACACTGCAGCATAGGCCTCATGCCCAGGAGTGCCTTACAAGCTCTTGGACAAGAGAATCCAAGAGAACCCCCAAACAACATAGGTTACTGCCACTGCCCTTGGTTATCTTATGCCCACAGATATGTGTAGCTCTCACCTCCTCATCAAAGAATCCATTTTTGTTATAGACAGATGCTGCTACAGAGACCTACAACTCATCAAGATGCAAAGAATAAGTGACTTTGGTGTGCCCAATCCTAACTGACATATCTGCATCACAACCTCTAAACCCAAGACTCAAAACATATTGAAACGGGGGGTGGGGGGAGAAGGGGGCGTGGGGGCGCAGAAAGACTGTAAGAGCCAGAGGCTCAGAATTCCTGCTCATAGAATGTATTCCCTAGACAAAATTTAAAAAATGAACCCATTAACTGAACAAGACAAGCACAATGACAGCAACAGGTGACATGCCAAGGCAGAGAGGGGACATTCTCCCTCCATGCGGTCAGTGACTGCTAAAAGAGAAGCAGTTTCCTCCGGGTATCTCCCACACACGGTGTCCATTCCCAAGTGGTCAGCCCTGACATACCCCTACACATGTAACATGCACGCAAAGTTAAATGGAGTTAGTGTGTTAGATATGTATGAGCATGTACATGTTTCTATGCTTATACATGTAACAATAATAATTAAGGTAGAGGCCATGAATTTGGGAAGGAGAGGTAGGAGATGAGGGGGGAATGGTATAGCTACATGAAAATATACAAAGATAAAAATATTTTTAAGCTGGGTGTGGTGGCGCACGCCCTTAATCCCAGCACTTGGGAGGCAGAGGCAGGTAGATCGCTGTGAGTTCGAGGCCAGCCTGGTCTACAAAATGAGTCCAGGACAGCCAAGGCTGCCTAGAGAAACCCTGTCTAAAAAAAAACCAAAAAAAAAAAATTTTTTAAGCACATATTATAACCATTTAAAGGAAGACATACATATCCTGGTTGGCTTTTCTGTTGTTATGATAACAACCGTTAGCAAAAGCAACTTGGAGAAGAGAAGGGGTTTATTTGACCTCAGACGACAGCTCATCATTGAGGAAAACTAAAGCAGGAACTCAAGACAGGAGTTTGAAGGAGAAACCGTAGGAGAATGCCATTGCCTCTCACTGGTTAGTTTCCAGGCTCATGTTTAGCTACCTTTCTTATACAGACCAGGTCCACTTACCTAAGGATGCCCCCTACCCCTCCCCCCACCCTTCCTCAACCCCCACTCCACCCCCCACCAGTGCGCTGGGTCATCTTACATCAAGAAAATGTCTACAAGCCAATCTAATGGAGACAATTCCTTCTCAGTTTCAGGAAGAGATTCCCTCTTCCTGGGTATATCAAGTGGACAGTCAAGATTAGCCATCACAGCACATCTCACTCATTTGACCCGTTTTTCTTTTTCTTTTTTTCTTTTTTTTTTTTTTCCATCATTCTGCTAATGTCAAGTGTCTAGTATCTATAGATACTTGTGAACTTAGCACTGACATGTAACAGATTTTTTTTCTTCAGTAATATGCCTGTGGGCAAGTGGTGACTTTTTAAAGTTAGACAATGCAATTTTTTCTTGTCAAGAAATTATAAGACCACGCTGACAAGTTCTTCAAATTTGGAGTCCCTCACTGCTTATAATGAATTAAGACTTGCAAGGCCTAAGATCAACCATTCCTTCTTAACTTACTCAGCTTCCTGCTGTCAACCAAAAATGGGCCAGAGTTAATGATCACTTTTTCAAGGCCTCAAATATTCAACAGCTAGCTTAATAGTAACTTAAAACATCAGTGCAAGGGGATAAATTACACTCTGCTAGCTGCAGGAGTATCTATTATTCTCAGAGAACACAGCCAAGGAAAATTGTGAGACATATTGGGCACCAAATGAAATGAAAGAATGGAGCTTCAAAATAATGCCTGTCAGAGGGGGAGGGGGAGGAGGCAGAGGGTATCTTGCACAACTCTAGTGGCAGTGTACCAAAACAGAAACATACTGAGGGAAGACAGCAAAGGGAGATTAAATATGATCCTGAACAGCGATATCCCGGGAGATCTCAGGCTTTTGATTCTTCCAGACCTAAAAATTGTCAGGATTCTGAGTAAACCACAAAAGCAATTGTCATCGAGAAAGTTCGCAGCTGCTTGAACATCTATTTTAAGGTGGGAGAAACTGGCAGGCAAAGCGGGAAATCAGAGAACGAGGGAAGAACAAAGAATATAAAACACCGTTAAAGAGTAGGAGCATGGATGTTTGAAGCAATTCAGCCTCAGTGTTTATACTTATATAGAAGGCTGTTTGCTGGATTGCAGTAATATATGTTTTTACCATATTAATGTATGACAGTGTTGCCAATGAAGCTACGGTGGGGGGGAGAGGAAGACTACTTCCCAATCATACTCCAGAGTTAACGCCCTCATAATTTCTCAAATGGTTGAGTTGAAATGTTTGTAGAAAAAAAAAAAACTTCTGGATGGCTACTGACCTCTAAGGCAAAAAGAAAGAAAAAATAGCAATTTAAGAATGATGACAGTGCTCGCAATTGTAGGCGATGTGCACAGATCTAGTGTGCAGTTCTCATCCTATTACTGTTCAGAGTCTATTCTCCTTAAGTTGAGAATGAAATGAGTCTCCCTACTGATGCAATGGACATCATTTGTAATCATAAACAGTTGGCAAAGCAGAAGCTGGTAATTTCATTCCAACATTAATTCACATATCCAGATGGGATTATGCACTGTGGGATTCCTTTAGAAGCTAACTTATCTCTAAATACTACAAGCAAGACGTTTAGCTGTCTCTTGATGTTTACTAACCTTTCATGGCTTTCATTTCTAACATAAATTCCTATTAAAATTGGTGGATCAACTTGAGCTCATTTTCGGATGGGTCTGGAAATGCCTTTTTAAAGAAAATTATCCTTCAAGGACATTCATGCTACAGTTGGCTTTATGGCAAGGGGACTGTGTTTCATAAAAAACAGCATGACCAAACCAGCACTCTAACAGAATCAAAGCAACTCCAAAGACCTAGAAAGATCAGTGGTAATATAGCTTAACTACTTTTTTTTTAAATCAACTTAAAAGGTACTTGCTGAAAACTCAGTAAATTATCCAGCCGTCTGAAGGTTCCATATCATCAGCTGAGGAACTCAAGTCTCTCTCCTTAAATCATTTAGGATTTATCAAGTGTTAGATAATTGCAATCATCTATGTGTTTAATTTTTAGCAATTTTAGGGGGGTGTTTCTAATAGTCTCATAAATGGATTCATTTTGACATATGTATTTGAATGAAAGAATTTCTGCACTCAATTAAAAGAATTCAGCCATCCCCACAAAGAGTTTCCTGTGTTGTCTAGCAAGACTTCCTCTTCTTTGTCCTTCTGATATGCTCCTCTTCCAGCAACCACTGATTGCTTCTCTACCACCTTGATTCTTCTGCATGTTTTAAAACTTTATATAAGTAAAATAGCACAGCACTTATTCTTATCTGTATGATTTCTTTTGCTTACTTAAAATATTTTAGGATTTGTCCAAATTATGTATTTGCACACATTGGTTTTTTTTTCTCTTAACGAGCAGCATTCTATTGTGTGACTATGTCACGATGTGTTTGTTATTTATTGATGGGTTGGCTTATTTATTAATTTATTAATCTATTAATTAATTAATTAGAAATCAATATTTGTTGTAGGCCTTTTCAGTTTTACAAACAAACCTTCTATGAAGGAGCTTGCTTTTCACTCCACCTTCATCATAAACAGAAATAGAGGTGAAGGTTGTTCTAAAGGGAATAGCAGGTAGGTACATTTTAGAAGTCAAATGCTCCAAAAAAGAAGCGTAGGCATTTTAGTAGTTCTCAGACAAGAGGGTTGACCTGATAAAAAGACACAAAGAAGTTTTAATAGAGGCTACCTTCGGTGAAGTTACTGAAAGACTCCATAAGCACGGGAGTCAACCTACAGTTCCATGATATTTGTCATTTCCTCATCAGCTTTACTTAGATGACAGCAGAAACTAGAGGCAGTGCCGCACATACGACCCAAAGCTCAGCTTCTCCTACAGTGTCTGGACAAAGGCTCACTCAGTAGATATTAGTAGAGGAAAGATGGGAAAGAGAAGAGAGAAAAGAGGAGAGAGAAACAGAGAGTGTGTAAAGCAACAGACAAATCAATAAAATTTTAGATGTACTAAATAAATATTTTCATCTAAGTATTCACTTGGGCTGGAAGCACTGGCAAAATCTGACAGTTGCTAGAGACACTTGTGTAATGCTCACCCACTCTTCCTTCACACTTCTCTCCTGACTAAGAAAATCATACTAGATAGTTAGATGCAAAATGCCTAGTACTATTGTATCCTCAGTCATAGAATGGTGCCTTAGACACCCAAGTGCAGTCCAAACTATGTCACTTACTTCAGATGACCAAGGTCCCAGCCTCCAAAGCCCACCAATGTAGTCACTGACATTCCTTGATCCCGGAGTGCAAATTGTATTGACCCACTTCTATGGGCTGACATTCCGTTTATGTGGAAAGCTTTCACACTCATCCTCACTAGAAATCTCACATCCGTTTACATCAATGGGACTTGTGGACCAGTCCTTCGAGGGAACTGGTATGGAACTGTTGAGATGGAGCATGTTCAAACCCCGGAAATCTCTCATTTGAGACTTGAAATCTCATCCTAAAAATGGAAGGTTTGGGACAAAGACCTCCCGCTGTTTTCTGTGCCTGCCTCAGGAGCAGGTGACACAGCCCCAGGATATCAGGTGGTTACTCAAGGTTAGGTGTGCTCAGTCGCATGAGCTTGTCTCCTGATTTCTTTCCCTATGCAAATACAGTGTTGCCAGCATCCTAGGTCTGGCCAATGATATGCATTCATCCTCAAAACCCCTCCCACTACCCAAGGTTTGTATGTGACTGTGTCTCATGAAATAAACAAAGAGCACCATCTATTTTATTGAAGATCATCTGAGACTCTTCGTTTATTCTGGGGGCGGAGGGAGGCTTCCCTCCTCCCCAAAGGATTTGCTGCTGGACCTCTAGTCTTGACTGCCAACCAGGCAGTCATAGCTGAACCAGCCTCCGTCACCTCTGGAGCTTGTCTGCCCACTGCAAGGCAGCTAGCTGCCCTGTTCATCCAGATCAGCTCAGACCTCCTGAAGCCCTGAGCTCCCACCACTTGGATCAGCCCCAGAACCTGCATTCTAGCAGTCACTGGAGCAGGCATGGGCATTCACCCACAGTCTCCACCGTTAAGACAGCAGCTTAGCAGGGCGTGAGGGCCTTTAAGGTAGCATGCTTTTAATCCCAGCACTTGGGTGGCAAAGGCTGTGAGTTCAAGGCTAGCCTGGTCTACAAAATGAGCCCAGGACAGCCAAGGCTACACAGAGAAACCATGTCTAAAAAAAACAAAAACAAAACAAAACAAAACAAAAAACCAAACCAAAACAAGACAAACAAACAAAAAAGACAGCAATTTAACCAAAGGGCAGTAACACTGGGTGTCACTGCCACCCCAGCATTGGAACTCTGAGTTTCTGCTGCCCTCTGGTATTGGCAATCTCATTAGAAAGAGCTAACTGTAACATTCTGGAAAAATTCTTTTCCACATCTCTGGTAAGACTGGAAGGCTCATTTCACGGACTTTATTCTGAATGCTCCAGCTATTCCTGAGGGAAGTGGAAGCCAGGACTCTTGAGTTTCATCTGTTTCTGTCCAAAAGGCGGCAGTGCTCAGACCTTCCCACAGAAGAACCACACACTTCCGGCCTATACAGAGCAGGCCTCCTGGGAGACCCTAACCAGCATACATTTTGCTGAAAAACTGCTTTGACTCTCAAGGGATTCCATTCTATGTAAAGCTAGACTACTTATTTTTCTCTTTCTCTATGACCTTTATCCAATCAAGCCTCATAATATACCTAGTTGTATATTTATTTAATTTTATTTTGTATTAAACTATATTCTTAATAGAAAGAATCTGTCTCACATATCTTTATATTTCCTCCACTGGCCTTCAAGATGGCTTAAAATGTAAGACCTTAGTAAATACTGACACTCTAATAGATCAATAAATACAAATTTTCTAAATATTTATATTATGTGAATGGTGAGAAAGAAGGTACTTCCACATTTCTTTGGCTTCCTCATGTGAGAGCTGCACCCAGACTACAAATAGTAGCAAAAGCTATGGGCAAATCTCATTAAAGTAGAAACATAGTTTGATGCAGCAAATTCTGTCACCAGCTCTTTGAACGTAACTCATATAAGTTATTACCCGATTCCATACAGGGAACCTAAAAGGAAGAACATAAGGCTAGCTAGTTTTGCTGTGAGGAAATGCAGGTGGGAGAGCCCTGGTGTATCTAAAGACAAATGATAAGGATCTCCAGCCAAGAAAAAAATTAGACTCTTGGATTTAGGGTGTTGCAGGATATCTAGGAGAATATAAAATGAAAAAGGTAAAAACTAATAATACAAATGTATCCCAGGCAAGGTTATACTTCTTTTCAAGGTCAACCTGACCTAAGCAAAACTACAAGCTTAGTTTATAATACTGCATACACACTGCAGGGGAAAATAAGCCTGATCTTTCTACTTTGAAATAGAGATCCATATTTCCGCTTTTAAGAACGGTGACATTATTTGTAATAAGCAAATGCTCTCTGAATGAGAAAGACAATAAATACCAAATAATTTATAGCAATTGTGGCTTTAAGTCACAATGTGTAAACAGAGCAAGATATAGAGGAAGTAAATTACCCCAAACCAGTACACCTTCAGAAATGAGCTGGTGCTCTGACGTTGTCCTTTCAGTAGGAATGTATGTTCATCTTGAACACGGTCTTGGGGTTCAACATCCGATCTCCCCTGGCCAGGAAAGCCAGAGCATGAGAGCAAAGAACCGTGCATAAATTTTACCAATAGACCCCAATTAAGAGAAATGGAGACATTAAGTACCTCAAATACATGTCTAGTCTTTCCATAACTCATCAAGTGATGCTGCCTATGACTCAAGGCTAAAGAGTTAAGTTGAAAACCTTGAAATTTCTGTGGTTGACTTTGAGCAGTAAAAGATCTGCCAACAGTTTAGGGATCGAGCAGTTGTAGCATGACCCTTGCCAAAACCTCAACCCAGTTTAACATAGCCAGTCACCTCTCATGGCCTCCCCATCTCATAAAATGAAGCATCCATACACCTGATGGAAATGCTTAAGAGCATTCGGAGTCTTTGCAGATTTTATACAGTGTGCAACAAGCAATGAAAGTTACCAAGCACGGAAATTCCTCAACGCTCTGCATCCAAGGTGCCTAAAGGTAGCAAAGAAAGACATTGTTGGGGGGCTGGTCAGAGGAAGAGGAGTCCACCATGCTCAGACAGCCTTTGGAAAGAATGAGTCCACCTTAATAAATGAGATTCGGGAAAACCCATGTCATCAGGCGCTACGGAGCAAAGCACTTCCCTTAAGCCTGCTCCACAAGTGGCATAAGTACAACTGTCACAGCCATCTCAGGTCTCAGGACCCAAACCCAGAAGAGGGTCTACCCCAGCTCTCAGACCAGTGGTGTCAAAAAACACAACAGCAAAAAAAAAAAAAAAAAAAAAAAAAAAAAAAAAAAAATTGCCTTAGCTTTTTTCACCAAACACAACGCAATACCACCTAAACTCCCCATTCCTCCAGTTTAAAACAACTCACTGGACATTGCTTCAGATCTAATGTACTCTAGACAAAAGCCTCCCTCACGCCAGACCTTTGCTCAGCTAAGGTGGAGTACTTGTCTACCTAAGAGGTGTTGGTAACTCTCCACTAGTCCAAATGCCTCCTGGGGCCCGGCCACAGCTGCCAAGGCTGCTGCTTCACTGCCTTTCACTTATACAGCCTGTTCCTACCACGGGTTTATCTATAGCTGCAGAGCCCCACCAGAGGTTGAAGGCTCTTGTGACACTGAGTGTCCCATCTACATACCGCTGTACACAGTCTGTGGGATGCCTGTCTACCTTTCCTATCATCCCTACATATTCCTTTACCATAAGCTCCTCCAACCCACCTTTACCTGGTCTCCCTCTCTCAGCATTTTACCACAAACTGTTGTTTCCTCCTAAGTCCTGACCACATCCCACCTGACCCCACTTCTACACCCTCAACTTTCTGATGCCCCAACTGATCCTCACTCATTGCCCTGCCTTACACTTTTTCAGGCTTGGGCTGTCTCTTATGGCTTTGACAGGTACAGTAACATTGTGAAGGAAATGAGGAGAGCCTGTTTTTACCTCTGTTCTCTTAAGAGTTTTTCTAGTTCATTCAATGAGTAGTTTGAGTGGGTAGGCATGAAGGACGAGGAAAACTGCTTGGGTGTGGTCTCCACAGAACCACTTATGGTCTGCCTGCCTTTCTAGTATTATCTATACTTGGGAAAGTCTCATAAAATAAATTCATATTATTTTATTAGTTAGGGTTCTGTACAGGAAAAGAACTAATACGATGCATATATTTTTTAAAAAGTAATATATACATACTGGACAGGTTGTTCTTGTGTATTTAACAATATAAATATATATTATACATACCAATAATTAATGGGAAAAAGAGGACATAAATTTGAAAAAAGGAAAGGTACACAGGAGAGTTTAGAGGAAGGAAAGGAATGGAGAAAGTGATATAATTTTATTATAATCTCAAAAAATATAGACATAAATTTCAAATGAGTTGATTTATTAGAGTTGTTTGCATATTTGGTCCAGGTACTCTAGTAATGACTGTCTCTCAAAGGAGAGACTAAGTATATGGTAGTCAAGTCCACAAGACTGAACGTCTCAGCAGTTCTAATCTGGTGCTGAAGTCTCTCAAATTTCACAGAGATCTGCTGATCTTCAGCCTACATTGGATTCCCAAAAAAATCAGGTTCTAATACCACCAAAGGTGTGGATAAACTCGTCAGGCAGAGTGACAGTAAGCAGGAAAAACATCTTCCCTCTTCCATATTAATTTATGTGGACTCCCACCAGAAGATAAGGCCCAGATTTATGGTGGGTTTTTCCACTTAAAATGATCCAAGCAAGAAATTCTCTCATAGGCCTAGCCAGCTGCACGTGCTTTAGTTGATTCCAGATGTGCCTGAGTTGACAACCAAGACTAGCCACCACGCTCATCTTCTTTCTTATGGTAGCCTTTGAGATATTTAAACAGAGCTACTACATTTATTGTGATGGTTACTCTCTAACTGTCAACTTGACAGAACTCAGAACAGCTGGGTGAAGAAGCTGAGTGAGGGGTTGCTGAGTTGGCCTCTGAGCATGTCTCTGGGACGTTTTCTTAATTAGGTTAACTGCTATACAAAGGCCCAGTCCACTGTGGGTGACACCATTCCCGAGGCAGAATTTCCTGGCCTGTATAAGAATCAAGCTGTGAACAGTGAGTGAGTATGCATGTTTTCATTTCCCTCTGCTTTTGACTGTGAACGTGTTCTGATGTTATTTGAAGTTCATACCTTGACTTCTCCACAGTGATATACTATAAATCTGGAAACATAAGATAAAATAACCCCTTTCTGCCTTCAAGTTGGCTTTTGTCAGAGTATTTTTATTACAGCAACTAGAACATTATTATTAAACTAGAACATTGGCCTTGGCTGTGTCTGCGTGGCTAAGTTTTCTTACAAGTATGCATCAGCCTGGGTGTGAGTCTCCTTTCCACTCTGATCAACCATCACCATTTTTCACAATGGTCCAAAGCCGTTATTGACGAAGGCTAGTATATCAGGACCCCTGGACCTCTCTCTGGGTCCCAGGGGAGTAAGAAACTTCTGTATTCTCAGAGTACTAGTCATGCCATAGACTGGCATTAAGTGTAGTGGAGGCACTTCCTCACATCTGGTACTGAATCACATGAAGTTCCACTTTCTCTGCTCTGTGATTATATTACTTTGCTTTTTGTACCTAAGAACAGGATTTTAGACTCATCTCGGTTACTCTTAAATACGGATGTACTTGCTGGAAATCATCCAACTCATGTTTAGAAAAATGTGAAGCCACTCACATTTCTATTATGGATATTATAATCATATCAGCATTTCTACAGAGATGAACAAAGTAAAAAAGAGAGAGAGAGAGAGAGAGAGAGAGAGAGAGAGAGAGAGAGAGAGAGA
>OU015743.1:153753984-153772461 GCA_907169655.1 Acomys percivali
AGAAAGAAAGAAAGAAAGAAAGAAAGAAAGAAAGAAAGAAAGAAAGAGGGCCTTTAGAAACTCAGTCTTGACTAGAGGCCAAAAGACCAACAGAGTTTTAGAGCATACTGTACAGTGAGTTCAATTTCCCAAACAAACATTTTTTCATGTTTAACATTAGAGTGATAGCACCTGCTTCATGTGGATTAAAAAGATAAGAAAACCAAAGTGTTAGCCAGTGCCTGGACATGGAAGGCATCCAGTTACTAGTGATGCTTAGTGGATTCACCAGAACGTTCTGAGATACAAACATGCATTTTACCTCCAAACTCTGCATGGCAGCAACTGATCTGATCACAAATTTGAATGGCATTCCACTTGCCCCTACACCCAGGTGAGTTGTATAATTTAGTATAAGATGCTATACCAGACAAATGATGGCCTGCTAATTAGCAGCCAACAAATATGTACTCAATCTTCTCTCTAATGACTCATGCTTCTCTGTCTTATTTATGAGACCTGGCTCCAATTTATCCTTAAATTTGAAACACCCATGCCAACAGTGCAAATGGCAAAGCCATATGGATATTATTTTCAACAATAAAGTAGCTAATAAATTTTTTAAAAAATAACTTGTACTTCCGAATCATGATAAATTTACCTTCATAATGACCTGAAAGACTAGACTCAAATGTCCAATTCTGAAACACCTTGAACTGAATGCCACGCAAGGCATCATGGGAAGCAGTAGCTTTTCTTTTAGTTCTCCAGCTTTGTCTTACACTGTGGAAGACCAGGACCGTCATATGTGTTTCAGTTAAGTTACTGATCTCCTTGTGTGGATCGCTTATATCACAATGCTGCACCCTGTAACTCCCATAAACAGCCACCCCGAGAACACATATCTAACCAACTGGCTTGTCTAATGAATGCTTTCTCTCAAGGGGAAAACCCTAGAGAAGAGGCCTGTATCCGTACTGGAAGCAGGCCCAGGACTCTTACACTGAGATCTTAGGGTCCTGGGAACAAACCCAAGCATCATCTAGAATTGCAGAAGGTAAGCTCTGGACACCACGTGCGGATATTTTTGTTAGCCCTTTGAAGGTGTCGTTAGTCCATGGCTATTATTATGATCCTTCTTCTAACAACAGGCTAGAGAATAAAGGACAGAAAGGGTTAAGGAAGCTTCAGTTCTCTTCCTAGGGACCCATGGGGGGGGTGTGTGGTGTGGGTGTGTGTGTCTGTCTGTCTGTCTGTCTGTCTGTCTGTCTGTGTGTCTGTGTGTGTCTGTGTGTGTGTTTGTGTGTGTCTGTGTGTGTGTGTGTCTGTCTGTGTGTGTGTCTGTCTGTCTGTATGTATGTATGTATGTCTGTGTGTGTGTCTGTGTGTGTGTGTGTGTGTGTGTGTTTTACTGTAGAGAATTGTTTGATAGAAATGTTGTTTTAGGTATTGCTGTGCCCATCTTTTTTATCTGAGATATGACCTATCTCATGTATATAAAAACCCTTAACTAACTCAGCACCTCTGAAGCACTTTCTGGAGTTAGAAAGTCACTTTATAAAGAATTAAGGTCAGAATATCTGCTTTTAGCGAGTTCTGAACAGAAGGCATAAGCTTTGTCACTCACAGAGCATCATTAATCTGCCCTAACAGGTCAGTGGTTGGAGTGTGTGGGTCTGACAAAGCACCACCTCTCAGCTTGATGCTTTGAGAAGCCATCTCTTGATTGAGGGACACGGAGAAGTACCTTTAATTGTAATCACATTCCTCCATGAGCTGGCCCTGACCTAGTTCCCTTTATTCTGGCCACTAATTACCTCCTACACTTAAAACATCTTTCTTCTACCTACCAGACTGTGCCTCATCTCTAAGACACCTAAGTGAAGCAGCACCTGAGAAAGTCAAGGCTTCCTATTTTAAGCTCCCGAAATGCCTCATGCCTTCCATGAATACTGCTGAGACCATATAATTTATCATCCAAATCAACACATTGTTGAACGTAAAAGATAACACTAATAATAACCCTGCTGGATGGTCGGCATCACCTACTACTATCTCAAGCAAACTGGGACAGTGGATTCCACTAATTACATTCTCTACTATATAAATCAGACTTTTACTAACCTGATTATTTTCCATGCGACACTTTGAAAGCCACTGAGGCAGAGTCTGCACTTAACCAAGTCTGTAAATTTAGAAACTTGCTTATATTTTATGTTCAATAGCCATTTCTAAAAGATTCCTTCTGCCTTATTGTTCTTAAGAACATGGATTCTATAACAAAAGATGATAGATTATAATTCCAACAGTGTTTTATCTGTGGCCTGGACAATCTGTGTGTCTTAATAATTCAACTTTGAAATGATACTGACTGCAAAAAGAACTCGAATGTCTAACGTGTCCAATGAGTTGATATATAAAGTATCTACAATACACCTGTGTATATGTGTTTTCACTAGAGAGATTATTAAAGAAAGTAGATAAATCAATGAATAAGCTCCACTATCTTTTTACTTCAGGAGCTCCTTAAGTTATTGTGGTCTGTTGAATGTTCACAGTAGCCTCAGTTACCTTTGCTGATGACTCAGCATGTGGCTGTGGCTGCTCCATTCTTTGCATACTTAGTCTTACTTAGTATTTATCAAAGTCCTAACAGGATAATCTCCTATTCTGCCCCTTCTGGAAACCTTCCTTCTGGGGGGCCTCAGTTTCTTTATTTATAAACATGAAGAGGTTGGCCCATTTTTCTGTGGATCTACAACATCTTGAAAGCTTGGTCATTATGAGAAGTGTGAGACACTTAAGTGGTGGAACCACACAGAAGATAGGGAGTTAAAACGCTGAAACTTGGAAACCACAGCTTCCTTTCTCCTCCTCCTCCTCCTCTTCTCCCTCCTCATCCTCGCTCTCCCTCCCTTTCTTGCTCTGCTTTCCTCCCTCTCTTTCTCCTTCCTGTACACCAGGAGATGAGCAGCTCTTGCCATTAAATATTGCCTTGCCACAGGCTCAAAGCATCAGGAGCAAATGAAATTTTGAGTTAAAAAAAGAAAACAGAAAAAAAAATCACCCTCTACGTTGATTGGCTTAGGTATTTTGTCATTGCAATTGAAAGCCGACTAATGCAAAGAATGATTGTATGTAAGAAAACTGAAGTCCCAAATTACACATTCATAGTTGCTCTATTTTATCTTTCTGTAAGAAAATACAGTCTCTAAATCCTCCATCCCTGGGAGTTTCTTAATATTCCTTTGAGAAATACAAGTTTCTCTGAAGTCTTCCTATCACACAATGTTCCTAATGTGCGAGGAAATGGAGAGTGAAAGGCAACAGCAGTGAAATCTGTGCTTTGGGGAAGTTCTCACTCACTGCTGTTTAAAGAGTTTGAACAACTCATGAACCAACATTATTAAGGCAGCACTTGAGTTAACCAAAGCATCATTCGAGGTGCTCTGAGGACATCCAAACTTATACATTCTCTCTCTTACCTCCAAGGAGTTTAAATTCTAGATGAAAGCATGAACTAAGCATTTAGTAGCATAAGATTTAAATAGCAGTAATGTAAGAGAGACTTTCTGAACAAAATATGATTAATTTCCAAATAAGTGATGGTATAATTTGTACCTTCCATAGGAAGTCAGGAAAGAAAAGGGTCCTAAAGAGGAAAGATGGCAGGCAAGTTGAGTCTTGAAGTATTTATTAACTCAGCAAACATTTAGGAACAACCACTATCTGTCACACAGTCGGCTGTACACTGATATCTTACAGGTTAGAAATACCCATGAAACCTGGCATCCAGAGGAGAATGTAGACATTGGAACCATAATTAGGCTCACAAAAAAAAGCCATTACAGAGCTATGATCAGAAACTATAGGCTCCAGATCAGGTCCTCCAGCCCTGTAGGAGCAACCCAGTAGCATGTCCATCAAGGAGACTGGTCAGACTGAGTTTGTATGAAAAATAAATAAAAAAGAGTTGTCTGTTGTGGTGCTCTCCTCATTGGGACAAAATTCCCGACTAGAACAATTTAAGTAAAGGGAGGAGTCTTCTGGCTCATGGTTTCAGAGAGCACACCCTGTCCTGTCAAGGAAACCAACCCAGGGCGAAACTCATGGCTATGGAGCATGCAGGAGACCAGGAGGCAGAGCGCTTAGACCAGGTGAGACATAACAATACACTTTTCCTCAGAAAGGCTCCAAGCCATAATTGACCCCATAACTTTCCACAGTAGAGTGGTCAGGTGGGAGAGCAAGTGTTCAAAACACAGGAGCCCATGCAAGGAAATTTCAGACTTAAACCATAACACTCCCACAGAGAAAGGAGTGTGGGGGAGGGGGATTCTCCAAAGGGACCATTTTGCATGGGGAAGGGAGCAAAATAACAGTTAAATAAATACAAAGGAAGCTGTAAATTCAAGGCAAAATCAGCCAACATTTTAGAAGTAACTGGCAAAGAAAGGGGTCATATAGAAAGCAGAAAAAAAACTCTCAAAAGGAAGTATTTAGATATAAGGCTAACATGATAAGTGGTCCTTTGAGTTGATGTCTTGCAACAGAGTCCAGAAAAATGAAAAAAAAAATGAATGTAAGTCCATGTATTGGCCAAAGGAATGTAGTATTTGTGTGTGTGTGTGTGTGTGTGTGTGTGTGTGTGTGTATGGGTGTGTTTCAAAGTGTTTGCTATGTAAACCTGCACACACATTAGCAAAAAGCCACGTGCCATAATACAATGTAACTCTAACTCATATTAACCAGTGATTTCAAAATTAAAGTTGTTTTTGTGTTTGTTTGCCTCTATTACAGCCTCCTTTCCAGGTTGAACAGGCCACTGAGAAATATCAAGGGTATATAGCAAAGATAAAATGGCTCTTCTTCTTAGCCCTGAACCAAGCTCATAAAAAGCCCTTGCCAGAAGGGAACTCTAGAAAACATTTATTTGTCTAGTTTCATTTTAAAGTGCACATGGCCACTTACTGAGGAAAAGAACATGTTTTATAAGAAGACATAGGCTTTGAGGGAACAAACTGATGATCCTGTTAATGTATGTATGCATGTATACAGATGTATGAAACTAAAGTTACTGAGCTTTTCCTGTCTTCGTCAGTGGGTTGTTGCAGTTAATTTACCAGTATGGCCTAATAATGTTTATTATTATTATGCCTATAATTTATTATTACGGCGGTATTTTCTAACCCACTAGGAATCAATCAAGACACAGACAACTATTATGTTTTACAACAGCCTTAGTTAACCTGGGGCAGGGCAGATATTAATACCTTTAAACTACTTCCCATAGTGAGGCAAGGATCGGATTCCTGCCCCAATCCCATGCCATCTGGTTCTAATAATTTCTATCAAGCTACCTCCCTTCCATAATCCCAAATACTTGCTCATGTTCTTCATCTGGGCCAAGTCTCCATCCATGCCGGCCGTGTGCTGCTCCTCTGCCCAATCCATGGTGCAGCCTCCTTCTTCCTCTCCTCTCCTCCATTCTCTCTTCTTCCCAAGATTCTCTCTGTCTCCTGATGGAACCTTAGCCACGCCCATCCAATTTGCCCTGCTCAGGTGTGATGGCCTTTTATTGGTCAAATAGGTTAGGCTCTAGGCAAGGTACAGGTGGGTCACAGATACAGCAAGCAGTAATTAGCATCAAAATACACCAGACCAACTTCCTACAGTGGGTGAATAAAATTATTACACTAGAGACTGTAGTGATTGTGCACACAGTCTCCGAAGTCCACCTGCCTGGCATTTAGTCCTGGCCCTTCAGCCTACTTAGTGCTATCTGAATGCTCACCTCAGTTATTTTTCCTATAAGATGAAATTAATAAAAGGGCCCACTGTGTGAGGGTTACAGTGCTAACAGAAAGTGTGCACCAGCTGGGCTGATGTGTCCCGAGAACTCACGAGTGGTCTCAGAGCTATTGCACATGTACCAGGGCCAGTGCCAAGATACAGAAGAAGGCGTTAAAAGCATGGACACGACTGTACAGGCTGGCTGTCTTTTGAAGGCCAGCTATAGATTCACTAGCTTAATAAACTTCTTTCATAGAGAGCCACCCATTGCTTAAGAGCGTTTTGTCAGAATCATGTCCACATAGTCCTGTCAATTTGACTTGTCTCATCTATATAAGTAAATCTTTTTTTTTAAACCACTGGTCCTAATCACTCCTAGTTACAGAGCAACAGATTGCTTATGAAATGGAGGATCCAGGCCCATTAAACTTACAGAAAATGAGGAGTGTCCTAATTTACTTGTAGAGTTGGATAAAGTGGCCATGCCCAATAAGAACTAATTGAGCTCCAACATAAAACTGAATTTTAAGAGAGAATGTGTGCTAAGCTCCTGAGCTGCTTGTACTAAATGCATATACATACACCCATTTGCTTCTTTGTTCCAAAAATGGACCTAACCAAATTCAAGCCCAAAAGCAGGAATTCCTGAGCTTGGAGTATTCAGAACTGCACTAAAAATGACAGAGATTTCAGAGGGAAGAAAAAATCCCAACAACCACACTCCAGGAACAGTCAGGTGCATCAAGAACTGCTGTTGGTAATCTTTTTTCTTTTGCTCATCTGCAATGTTAGTCTTTCAGTCCCAGGAGGCACAGGTTCTGGACGATACAATGAAAAGCACTCACATTTCCATATCTGGATTGTTTCTTACTTATCCTGGAAAAGGAGAATTACTTTTCCATTGTGGATGTTTAGCATGGCAGGGGACTTGTGTCTTCAGGCACAAGGAAATGTTTTTAAAATCCCAAAATGAATGATAATTCGTTTAAACTAAGACTGCATCTAAAAATAGTTATGGCTTTTGTTCTGCACATGAAGGCAAAGGCCTGGCTCCTACCCCACCCCACCCCCACCAGCCTCCCTGTCTTTAGTTTTTGCTTTCAAATAAAACCTTGCCGACCTAAGAGTCTCTTTTCTGGTTTGGGTTTATTAAGCCCTGGTATGATTCCTCCAGGGTTGAAGAGCCTCACGCTAAACTGCTTACCAAAGGTTTACAAATGGAAATGGCTCTCTGGGGAATTTTTTTCTGCCCAGTTAGTTCTGTTACTGCTGTCTCTAAAGTCAGAGATTATTGAGATAAAACTGATTAGAAACTCCAAGCCTTTCTAACTTCCAGCACCAAGCGGGTCAGAAAACAGAAGCAGAGGGCTTGGAGCACTCTCTGCTTTTATGTTATTAAAAGACTTTCCTCTGGTAAGTGAAAGCTTTGTTTACCCAATACCAGTGCTCAGAGAACGTGGGATCCCAGGGCCTTTTCCTTCTTCCCCCAGCACAACACTCAGAGCACAAATTCTTCATCAAATTCTGGATTAAACTGCAGTAGGTTACTCATTGACCTGGCTGCAAAGTGCTCCCAGCAAAAGCAAAGAGAATTGATGACAAATGAGGACACAGGTCTAACAAGGACAAAGAAGCCACATTAAAATCTGAAAAAGCTCTATGCTGCTTCACAGGGCCCATTTCCTCAAAATACCACTTCACCCTATGGTTCTTGCCTAGGCTACTGATGAAGCCTTGTATTCAACTACTCCAAAATGTTTAGTCTTGGGGCTGAGGTGATGGGTCAGCACATAACAGATCATGCTGTGCTTTGCCAGAAGACCTGAGTTTGTTTTGCAGGACCCATGTCAGGCAACTCACAATGGCCCGTAACTATAGCTTCAAGGAACATTATACCCTCTTCTGGCATCAATAAGTACCAGCACAGACCCACACACATACACACATACACACAATTAAAATTAAAACTCAATCTTTAAAAAAAAATCTTTAAAATCTATTCATCCCATTTTCCCTGTAGCAGGAAACACAGAGTTTATGTAACTGGAGCCTACATATGAGTGGGCTGTGGTCTAAATATTGTGCAGAAATAGTTGCTCACAGATCTGACTTTTTTTTTTTGAAACAATTGTTTATGAGACAAGTACACAGAAGGTCAAGATTACAAAACATCGCGTCCGTACTGCAGCTCTAACCTCCTAGAACAGTGTTGCCACACAGGCTTTAAACAGTTCTGCTAGCAGAAATCACGACTTGTGAGGCAGCCCATTTCTTTTGTTGTCAATCTTTTTTTGTACATTGGCCAAGGTCTGCTCCCACTGAGTCACAATCTGCCTGTACTTGCTACCTGGCAGGTCTTTCCACCATGGCCTGGGGAGCCATGCCTCTCTATTGTCCTCACAGTGAGCATGCCCACTTCCTTGAATTATCTCTGCTAATGCGGATGATCGCCCCAGACCCCCTGAATATGCTCCATTTCATTTTAATGTCATTTGTGTAATGTGATGTACGCAGCTGGAGAAAATCAGACATGTGAGCCTTGCACAGTAGGTAGCTGATTACCCATGGCCTGGACACTGCGACTTTATTTCGTTTTGCTGGATACTAAGTCATTGGAAGATACAAACAGCTGTCCATGGAATTTATTTGGATTAGAAAAGAGTTTCATCGTTTATGATGTGTGGCAATGTGCCTAATGAGGGGAACCATTTTTATTTTTAACCAGAAAAGGTAAGAACTGAATATATCAGCCTCTTCTATATCTAGAAATGGAACCAAACAAACAACCTCTGCATGGATATATATGTTTTCAGGAAAAATTATTTAGATAGCACATTACCAAATTGTAAGGCTCTTCATCACCTGGAAATACTGTTAAAAAATATCTTCTCTGCAACAAGACCAAATCTGTTTACTCCAACATCCATTGCTGTTCCAATCTCTGAATGGGAAGGGAATGGAAAGTGAGGAATTTGCATAAAGAGCTTTCTGGAAGGGAAAGAACCAATGCTACAAAAGATCATTGAGAACAAGAATCACGCAGAAGAGTCAATGGCTGGCCCAACTTAAGACCCGTCACAAGGGAGGGAACGAACCCCTGACACTATTAATGATACTTGGATATACTTGCAGATAGGAGCCTAGCATCACTGTCCTCTGTCTGATAGGCTGCACCCAGCAGCTGCTCCAAACAGATGCATATATACCCACAGCCAAACACTAAGAAGCTCTGGAGTCTTCCATAAGAGTTGGGGGAAGGATAGAGGCACCTGCAGGGGACAAGAGCTCCACAAGAAAACCAAAAGATTCAACTAACAGAGGACCTGGGGGCTCACAGAGACTGACCCACCAACCAAAAATAATATACATAAGCTGGACCTAGGTCTCCAACACACATGCAGCTGATGGGCAGGTTCATCTTCATGAGGGTCCCCCAGCACTTAGAGCAGGGGCTGTCTCTGATATGGACTCTGTTGCCCGATTTTGGATCACTTTCCCTTAGCTGGGCTGCCTTGTTGGGCCTCAGGGGAAGAGGATGTGCTTAGTCTTGATGTGACTTGATGTGCCCAGTAGGTTGGGGAGTAGCTCCCCTTTTCTACGGAGAAGGGGAATGGGAAAGAAGGAAGACGATAGGAAAATAGAAGTGGCAGAAGAGGAGGGAGGGGACTGCAATAGGGATGTAAAGTGAATAAATGAATATTAAGAAAAAGGAATCAAACAGATGTTATAAAAAATAGTGCCCCAGCTCCTGAAATAAATAACCATCAGGTATAGAGCAATACCACCAGAGGGCTGGTTTCTCCTTAGATGCACAGAAACAAAAAAAGAAAGAAAGCATTCCTTTTATTGAAACCCAGCACCCCAATACACACAGCATAGGAACGTATACCAAGGAAGGTACATTTCAGAATCAACATTTAGTTTATTACAGAAGTTTCTTGCCTTGGGGGATGCTGACAAGAAAGAGTACCATCGTCAAGAAGTATGGGGGTTAGCAGCAAAGCGGAAGACTCGGCAACAACGGTATCACCACAAGCAGGAACCTCGGAAAGGATTCCTCTGCCAGGATTCCCCACACAAGCACAGCGGAGTGCTAAAAGCACAGGAAGAGGCCCTGCCAGGAACCTGGAGAAGCCAGCTCTGGCTTCCTAGCCAGGAGCCCTAAAAGCCCTCTTAGCTGTCTGATTAACCCCTAGATGGGGAAATACTATTTAACTCATGAGCTTACTAAGAAATTGTAAGTGTGTTAGCAAAGCCAAAAAACCAGCCTAATCTGGACTTTGAAAAAGAAAATCTGTTGTATCTTATATTTCTTGCTCTTTTTATTGTGAAATATGGCACTCTAAGTAGAAAAGTACATAAAATGTATAGTTAAATAGTTTTAAGGTAAATGTCGCTACTCAGATTTAATTATTTAAATTTGTAATTGTTACTTTTTTTTTTAATCCTGCCCTTTTATCACTAAGAGTTCTGTCTTACACTTTTCAAACCTGCCTTTGAATTTCTTGAGAATACTGGCTTAGTTACTTTGACTCTATTATAATTCTGCATAGTTTCATTTATATCAGGGTTTTGGGGTTTTGTTGTTGTTTTTTGGTTTGGGGTTTTCTTTTAATGTACCAGGTCTCCTTTTATGAAGTGATAGACATGGTACCTTTTAGAAATAATCTTAAGCCTCTAATGATAGTCTCCATTTCTAGAAAATATTTTTGTTGCTTGAACAAGGTAACTTTAGAAACACACACAAAAAATCATCTTCCCCTGCTAACAGGAGACTGAGCCTGTGAGGTGATCCCACATGACCAAAGGCTGGCCAGCTGACTTCCCAAGTCATCCTTACTCTTGAGGCCTGACTTCTCCAAAATGAAAGCACAGTACCTGTGTCCTGCTCTTGACAGGCCATGGAATCTTGCTACCTTTGTCCCACAAGGGTGGCACAGTTAATACTCAGAGCTAAAGAGACTCTTCTGCAGTTATAAATGCTCACTAGGAGAGCAATCAGGTTCGGTTCCAGGCACCCATACCAGGTGTCTCACAACCACCTGTAACCTTAGGTCCAAGGCATCTGATGCCCTCTGCCTCCAAGGGTGCCTGCATGAATACTGTGTGCACATCTCATGCAGGCATGCATGCATACATATAAATAAAAAGTACACAAAACATTTTAAAAACTTTAAAGCAATGTTCAGCTTTTTAATCCATAATCAGGAAATGCTTGAATGTGGGATTGACCTCTTTATATGTCTGTCTGCCTGAATCTTGGTTCCATAATCTTTCAGTACACTTTTGGCTCTTCTATATAGTCAAATTCACTCATGTACCAAATAACAATGCTCCCACCAGGAATAGAGCAGATATACAATGGAATAAACCATACAGACTAGATGTGAAGTAGTTTACAGATTCTAGGCTTATGTACATACACATTATGTTAATCATACAAAACTTATCTCAGCATTAAGCCATATATGCCTGTTTATGGTTAATTTGATGTTATCTATCTGTTTCTGTTATCTTTGCATAGAATGTTGGTTAGAATTACATATAATGCTCTACACTTATTAGTGTTTATTTAATTATACAATAAGTTAACCCAGAACTATTTAGAACTTTGCTACATTCATGGCTCTCTTGATATTTATCCCTGCCAACTTATAATTATTTTAAAATATCTCATTCATACTTAATTGAACTTTGAAGCTCTCCTATGACAATCCCTAACCATGCCTGATCTATCCATGAATGATCCTCATTTCCTGTATCTTAGTCACATTAGCCTTGCACAAACCATTAAGAGACGGAGTAAACCTAAATGTCTCCTGTTTGCACAAGCTAAAATGCTTCTGAAATAAAACCTCTCAATAACCCCACAGCATGCAATGGGTCATCTCAGCAGAAAGAAGACTACAGTTCCAAACATTAATTGTGATCAGCAGTAACAGGTTTCTCCAGAGCTTGGGTTATAAGCAACTCTGTATCTTCAGAGGAAAAGAAATAGTATTGAGATAGAGCAAATGAAAGCTTGAACCTCAGAGGCTGCAGTTTCAAAACTGATATGCATATTTCACTCAGTATTAGCACACGTGACTTAAATTGTGCAGTCATTGCTCTCGTTACGTTTACAAACTCCCTCTGGAGTTCATGGCCGCCATCTGGCCAAATATTGGCTTCTTACATTTGAAACTCAATTGCGCTGAAGTCACTGAATCTCTCAATCAATTACAAAGGATTTGAGCTCTTAAGGTTCGCATTGATTGGCCACCATTTTCCTAATGGAGTCATAGCCTCTGTAATGACCTATTTGACAGCAGAGGTGCCTGCTTTAGAAGGCTATATATCCCAGCTCTTCATTTACCTAAAATGCTATTTGGCAGCTCTCATGAGAGCATCAGCTACAAAATGTGATTAGAGTTAATGGAAGTGTAACAGAATGATGTTCTCATGTCATCTCTTCCTATTGCATATGGTCGCCACATATTATTCAATAACATGGATTGCATTTGCAAAGTAACTTCAGTGTACATTTTTATTTTAGAATTCATCAAGAGCCAAAATTTATGCACTCGCACACATACCTCCAAAACTACAGGCATATTCTGAGATGCAAAGCTAAACTGTCTTCTTCCCAATACACTCTGGCCCTCACAACACAAAGAATATTTGGTTCTGGCTTTTAGTGAGTGTTGAGGAAAGGTAGTGTATTGAAGTGTATGCAGTTGAATTCAGACACACAATTCAGATCCCAGTGTCTATTAAACCACCGATAATTTTCACATTAGAAGAAAAGACTATTTAATCTAAGGTATCTCTGTTTACAACACTGAGATAGCAATACCACTTTTCTTAAAGTAATTAAAGTATTATTATAGCACTATAACTTACTGTACTGCTTTGCCTAAGATATAAATAACAAAAATAAAACACCCACCATAGTTCAAATGAGAGTGAGAACATCTAGAAAATAGACATTCATGTGAATCAATATTTTCTTCAGTAAATAAGGAACAACCACTTCAAAAGGCCAGTGGTTTCCAGCATTTGTGTCTCAAGAATCTTCAGGGCACGTGTGACTCTACCGCAAGAGGTTAAACTTACCTGGTCATGAGAGCTGCACCTACCCCAGTATCCGTGTTAGGCTTACTCCTCCTCCAGGTGGCTCCTTACTCATTCCTTCTTTAGATATGCTCTTCTCGTTGAGGGTAGAGAAAGTGCACAGCAGGTGCAGGAAGCATTATTGGGTCTCAGACACCATCACTTTGGCTCGCTTTCATGGTCAATCGCCCCATCAGTGTAACAGGGGAATATTTTCTACCCACCCAGAACAGGGCACAAGGAACAGATGAATGAAGGCAACCTGCCAGATAATTTGGCTAATGGTAACCATAACTAGTTACTAAGGTGGTTCGAACCCTGATAATATCCTAAAATTACCATAGCTCATCACAGAAAAAAAAATTGCCCAGTTACTTTGAAGGAGCCAAGCCTTCTTAGGATGTTTTAGAGTTCTTGGGTGATTTAAATCCAGGTTTGGTGGTTATTCATTTAATAGGCATTGGCGACTAAAGAAAGCCTTGTTGCATCATTCAGCACTTTTTTTTATTAATTTATTTATTTTTTACATATACATTTATATTATTACACATATATACAATAAACTACCTATAGCTATAAGAACCATGAAAACAATCAAGAATTATATAAATGTTACATTCTTAGTGTTTTGGCTATTTGTATTTGGCAGCCTTGAAGAAAACATCTTTCCTATCTTGGTGCATCTAAAATTCTGAATGTAAATCAGTATCTATCATATCTCATCTCTATCAACTTAAAACATCTATCTAGACCTAAAAACATCTTAACCCCTAAACAACTAAGCTTAATTATAAAACTAAGCTATCTGATCTTCAACACCATCAGAGACTTGAGCAGGAATATAATTAATTACCTGAGTATACAGGGGGTGCAGGTTATCTGCTTCCCAAATAAGAAAATGACAGAGACAGTTCACTACATGAGCAGTCATTCAAAACTCTGTAATGTTGGAGCATCATCTTCAGCCTTATGGCCCAGTATATCTCACAGACATATTTGGGAGTCAGGAACTATTGAGGACTTGCTTACTCTTTCTTGGCAGAGTTTGGCTGTCAACTCTGCCTGCATCCAAGCTTGCCCTTTTTTAGGTGGAATTCTGTCTGTGGTAGAAATGAGGACATTTTGCCCAGTGGCTTGTTTGCCACATTTGAAGCCAACTCCATAAGGAGGTTCTTTGATGCTCATCAATCTCTTTGGTGTAGGCTGGGTGTTGCCAGGAGTTAACCTGTCTCTTTGTCAATGGATATTTAAAATAATAAAAACATTTGAAATGTCATATTCTGTATGTCTCTGATGTTTTTGAAGACCTTGTCTAACCATTTTACTTCATATTCTGTAAAAATAAGAAAAAAATAAGCACTTCTGATTAAAAAGCACTAAAACATTAAATGCCCATTATTACCTTCTAAAGAACTCTATTCTGGTTTTCTCATATCTAGGCAAATTTTCTAGTTCTCCTCTATAACAGCTCTGTCTCTCACAATCTCAGTCACTAATCTGTGAATTTACTGCCACTTGTAAAAAGCCCACATGAAATGCAGTTCTTATCTCTTGACCAAGTAATAGTAGATTTTCAAAATTAGTTTGGAATGTCTTCATTCCATGACATCAAAATAGGATTGATTAAAGACACCCAACAACACTGAAACATATAGATACTTAAGACCATATATTGTAGTATTATAGATACACCACTATATATTCTAAATCATCTTAGGATTACTTACCCTATCTAATAAAATGCAAATGTTACATAAGCAATTGGTATACTGTACTGTTTGGTGAATAGCAAGGAAAAAGTCTATAGATATTCAATATATACACAGACACTATAGGCCTAGTTAAGCAAATGAGATGGAAAACTAAAAATGTCCAAACAATGAGATCTGGAGAGAGATTGCATACCTGTGCATGGCAGGGTACAGGAAGATGAGCCTACGTGTCACTCCACGCCCTAGATTTAGTATAGTGTCTAGGGCATAGAAAAGTCAAATATACTCTCTAAAATAATTTTCCAAACATTCTTGAGCCACAGTTAGTTGAATCTGTGAAAACAGAAACTAAAGAACTAACTTATAAAATAGGGCAGCACATTAGAAATGTCCCAACTCTAGTATACAGTATTATTTGGCTTCCAAAAAGAAAATGCATAATTATTCCAGTAGATACAAATATATATTTGATAATTTTAGCATTTTAATAAATAGGTAGGGCTGGGGAATGCATCATAGTTGGCAAAGTGCTCACCACAGAAGCACAACCCCAGCCCACACATACCAAAGCCAGCCACAGCCATGCACGCCTGTGAGCCTGGCACTGAGGAGGCAGAGATAGCGTGCTCCCTGTCCTTGCTCGCCAGCCTGTCCAGTCACACAGATAGACTGCAAGTCAATAAGAGAGGCACCTTCCAAACTGTAAGGTAGGAAACAATGGAGGAAGACATACCACATTGACCTGTGGTCTCTACAAGCACGTGAATAAGCATCTACACACACACACACACACACACACACACACACACACACACACACACACGTTCTAATAAAAAATAAAGTACATAGAAAAGAAATAGAATTATTTTTATTTGCTGAAGAAAAACAAAACCAATCAATGACAAAAAGTCATTTAATTTTACATTTATTTTCAGTAAAAAAATTCAAAAGCAAGGATATCATAAGAATGCTAACACTATTGGTCTGTTATATGGAATGTCTTAGAAAATTCACTAAAATAGAGCTAATCGTTTCAAATATTAGAGAATTTTAAGAGCACTATTTGCAATGTCATTACAGTTTATCTAAAAATTAAACTAAAAGTGCATTGATTGGCTTTCCTTGCTTGTGGAAAAGAAGTATTTTAAAGATAGAACTGGTCTTACTCTCTTGCAGACACCGTCTCAAACTTTGATCCTCCTGCCTCAGGCTCTTAAGTGCTGAAATATCTGGAATGTACCACCACAGTGAGATAAAAATTTTGATATAAAATGAAACACTTGAAGAAATGCTCAACCTCCTTAGTCATCAGGGAAATGAAAATCAAAACAACTCTGAGATTCCATCTTACACCCATCAGAATGGTTAAGATCAAAAATTCAAGCAACACCAAATGTTGGAGAGGATGTGGAGAGAGAGGAACACTCCTTCATTGCTGGTGGGAATGCAAACTAGTACAGCCTCTTTGGAAATCTATCTGGTGCTATCTCAGAAAACTGGGAATAGGGCTTCCTCAAGACCCAGTTATTCCACTCCTTGGAATATACCCAGAAGATGCGCCAGCACACAACAAGAAAATTTGCTCAACCATGTTCATAGCAGCCTTTTTCATAATAGCCAGATAATGGAAATAGCCTAAATGTCCCTCAGTAGAAGAATGGATAAAGAAACTGTGGTACATATACACTATGGAATACTACTCAGCTATTAAAAACAAGGAATTCCCAAAATTTGTGGATAAATGGGTTGAGCTAGAAATGATCATAATGAGTGAGTTAACCCAGAAGCAGAAAGACTCAAATGGTATATACTCACTTATATCTGCATACTAGCCCAAGGGGCATGTCCCACGAAAGCCTTCACTTAACCAGGAAACTGGGACAGAGGGGAGGACACCCTATAGGGACTCTAGATGAGAGAATCATGTGAGAATAGCAATGTAGAAGGATCCAGTGGGTCCTAGAAACCTACAAGTAGAACATTATGATAGGCAGATTTGGGCCAAGGGGTCCCGCTCAAACTAAGGCACCAGCCAAGGACAATACAGGCAGTAAACTTTAAACCCCTACCCAGATCTAGCCAATGGTCAGAACAGTCTCCACACTTGAGTGGAGAGTGGGATATGACTTTCTCACGTACTCTGGTGCCTCACATTTGACCATGTCCCCTGGAGGGGGAGACCTGGTGGCACTTAGAGGAAGGACAGCAGGTCACCAAGAAGAGACTTGATACCCTATAAGCATATACAGGGGGAGGTAATCCCCCTCAGGAACAGTCATAGGGGAGGGGAATAAGGGGAAAATGGGAGGGAGGGAAGAATGGGAGGATACAAGGGATGGGATAACCATTGAGATGTAACAAGAATAAATTAATAAAAAAAAAAAAGAAAAAAAAAGAAAATGAAATAAATGCATAAATGTAGCAGAATTATACTAAAAATTGTATTTTGTACACTGTAAAACGAGAAATAAAGCAAAACGGAAGTATTACACTGAGAATAGTAAATCAATAAATAATTTCAAAAGATATATATAAAACATCATTTCTTAAAAGATAAAATAAAATAATGGAACATTAGGTAGATAGACATATAAGACAGACAGATGGTAGATAGAAGATAGATAGATAGATAGATAGATAGATAGATAATGAATATGTACCTAATTGTATTATTTACTAAAAGGAAATATGAATGTTGCAAAGATGCCTAAACTAATCAATTTTTATGGTTACTCAGATTCAATTTATATTTTATTAGTGTTTTCCCTTTGAAATTAGCCAAACAGTTCTGAAATTTGTTTTGAAAAGAAAATAATCAAACAAAATGGTATAAGATATCACATCAGCATTCCGAGGAATGGGAAAAGTGGCCTGAGCATCTGGTAAGATGTGTCATATACCAACAATAACTTAGGATCCATCTCACCACTGCTTAGGTTATATGGCCTTCAATGGATTCGAGATAAGAGATCAGAAACTGTCCTAAAAGTTTAAGAACTTCCATTAATGTTATTCTCTTAAAGGCTGGTATAAAAGGATAGTTTGACTATGGGTCAGAGATTGCTGGTCAGCAATTAGGAACCACAGAAAGTTAGCAGAGACTACTGAACTCTTATATTGGATTTGGGAATAAAAAGAGCAAAAACAAAGGAAATAGAAAGATAAATAACATGTGAAAAATTCTGCGAACAATGACAAAAATAAGAAAGAAAAAAAGAAAAGGTTTAAAATAAAATATATGTATAAAAATCAACTATATGTAAGGAAAGTTCAATATTTACATTTTAGTTTAATATGTTGGTATTCACAAATGAAGATTAGTAGGATAGACATAATTTCTCAGAATTGTTATAATATAAGCTTAAGTAAAAGTAAGACTAATATCCAGCTTTGGAAATCAGGTATAATACTGGTAAGTTCTACAGGTAATACTTTACGCTGTCAAGTAGAAACAGGAACGGATTTGTCTGAAAGCCGCTAGGCAAATGGCTTAGTCTTTCTGAGCCCTTCTCTCTCAGCAATAGAATGGTGGCATCACTTAGAAGGTTTTATGAAGTGGAATAAAGTGCACAAGATAATAGTCATCTCTGTAGTGGGTGTAGACGTGTTTTTGTTTTGATACCAAGTGTGGGGTGTGAAGGAGACTTGTGTGAGCATGTGTGATGTCTGTGCACTGGACAGGGAGCTGCTTCTTGTGGAGCAAGTTCTTTGCCAGCTGATAAACATCATGGTACGGACACTGAGAGGCATAAATAGGAGCCAAAAAAAAAAAAAAAAAAAAAAAACCACAGGCTTTGCTTTTGCATTGCTTTGAATCGGCTGGCTGTTCATCACTCCACTTTGAGGTGCAGAGGGAGAGAGAGAGAGAGAGAGAGAGAGAGAGAGAGAGAGAGAGAGAGAG
>OU015743.1:153772471-153835582 GCA_907169655.1 Acomys percivali
GAGAGAGAGAGAGAGAGAGAGAGAGAGAGAGAGAGAGAGAGAGGCTCCTTCCAGAAAAGGCTTCAAAGAGGCTGCTGTGTCTGCTATTCCTCCTTCTGCTGCTTGTCCCTGTCGCTGTGTTTGGTGCTGGGATCCTGAAGAAGAGGAGTAAAATTGTCCCAAGGAGCTGAGTCTAAAACGGTCTATTTCCACTGTCCCTATTAGCCTCCTTTCTCATATGTAGGAAGGGAGGTTGGAAGGGAGGTAGAGGCATTAAAGAACCCAAAATAAAGTAGATTTTAAAAAGACCAAAGCCTACACATCTCTCACCAAATCTCTTGCGCTTGGGGGAGATATACTCATCTGTTGAGAAGTTCCTTAGAATTGTGAAGTTACTGCTTTTATATGTAATCCTAAAATGTTGTAAGACGTGGCCACAATAATCCAGCAATACTGAGCAAGTCAGAGATTGGTGGTGGCTAATACTTTGGCCTTTGACCTCTTGTACTTAGTGTTTCTAATTAATACAACCGAACTGTAAAACTCATTCTCAGCGCTCACAGTGTTCCCAGTTCATACAAGGGTGCCAGAGCTTCTGACCGGCGTGAGTCCATATGTCAATTCTCTATTTGTGTTTTCCTCCAAAGAAAGGACGATAGTATGGTCAACTAAACTATTAAACATTGCAACAAAGAAAGAAGACACCTTCTAGACCATGCGGGTTTCTTCCCCCACCATGGTCAGCAGAGCAATGATCCACAGGAGGCAAGAAGGTAGTTTGGTTCACCACAACTTAGTAGCTGGTGTTGGTTCAAACTTCAGGAGTCTGACCCTGAGTAGTTTATTTTAGACATGTTTAGCCACAGTACAATTTGGTGAAACTTTCCTTGTGATGGTAACCTCAATCCTTTGCATGATAAATCACAAAGTAAGCAAAACAAAGATCGGATGTGACTATATGAAAACTCTTTATAAACTGCATGTAACATCTTCCATAAAGATGGGTTTTATAGACTGACTGAGGAAAACAAGGGCATGATAAGGGTCTCGGGGGGACTTGATGTGGTCCAAGCTCGACAGATATCACAAAGGTCACCAGGCTGCTAACCGCCTCGTCTGCTGCCAGGCTTCTGGCTGGATAACAGGTTATGTCAACCTTCCTCTGGAGGAACCCCCTGTGTATTTAACATTCCACATTCCCTTAGCGCTTATCTGTAAGCACAAGCACCTCTGTGTCTCCTACAATGCACTGCGTATAACTGGAGACGGGGACAGATCCATGATGTGGGGTCAAATGCTGGACTTATCTGAATATGATCACCTGTCCTCTGTGGAGACACGATGGACTTTATCTATGGGGCTGCCACCAGAGACGCGGGCTCCTGTTAAACACGAGGCTTTCAAGCATGAAAGTCCCAGCCCTTATCTGGTATGGATGTCATCGCTTTTTGAATGAGGTGGCCACTGGTCCCTGTAAAGATTGCTGCAAGGATTCCAATCAAGGACAGCATCAGCAACTGTCTTCCTGCCCTAATTCTGCGTCTTCTAAGCATACTTATGCCAACAGCCACTTGTAGAACTCCGATGTGTCTGAATGGCAGGTTAGGTCTGAGAGGATCCCCTGCCAGATATTAAAATAAGTAAAACAAGAGTCACATGTATTCTTGGAACTGAGGTAGAATCTTTTCCATGATTTTTTAAGCGTCAATTATTATTTTGTTGGGAAGTATTATGGGCTCTGAAGGCCCGACAGGCCAGAGAGCAAAACAGGGCTCTATGAGAAAGACAGTGAGAGCAGAAATAAGGAATGTCTCTCTCGGGGAAGGTGCTGTGACGAGTCCGCAGGAACGGGTTACTAACAACCTCGGCCAGGTTCCTAAATGATCAATCTATCCCCCTTCTGTATCCCTGAGTAAATCACACAGGCCCATGCAGCCGGACCCCTCCCATCATTACCACACTCCAGGGAAGCTTCCTCCCAGCACAAGCAGCTGAGCACAGTGTGGCGCTGATCATGGGGAGCCTTTCCAGCAACTTTCTTAAAACACTGTTCTGGTTCTTCATCCAGTTTTACACAAAAGGGCAGCAGCACATGAGTCCAGTTTCACTCATTAGAAAATAGGACTGAGACTCAGTGGGTGGCCGAACAGGAAAAAAAAAAATCAGTGTGTGATATCCTTTGCCACATGAATAATTAATACATAACCATGACAATAACTTTTACTCTTGTTGTATAGTTCTCAGGGCTGTCAGCCACCCCTGGAGGAGGTAACATTTGACCTGGGCCTTTTAAAAAAGGATGTGTTTTCAATAGTTTAATTTATAAAAGAACAGGAGCATCTAAGATGAGTTTGTGCAAGCAGAAACGGCCTAAAGTGACCGGTGTGTGGTGTGAGAAGACTGATGAGAGGTGAGAGAAGTGGAACGGAGAATGTAGTCAAGCAGGAGTTCCCCCAAGACTTTCACAAGGGAATAACATGGCTTTATTTCCTACTCGTAAAGCAATGCTGAGGGCCAGTGAGATGGCTCAGAGAGTAAAGATGTCTGCTACTAAGACTTACCACTTCTGTTCAGTCCCTGGGACCCCCCATGGTGGAAAGAGAAACAACTCACATGAAGTTGTCCTCTGACCTCCACACATGCACAATGACACATGGATCTGTGATGTATACATGTATACACACACACACACACACACACACACACACACACACACAGTTAATAAATAAAAATAGGAGTTTAAAGAATGGGAAAATAGAAACAGAAGGAAACTAATGCATCCTGTCTCTTGACAGCTATGGAAGTCACTCTATTACTCACATTGAACATGCTGTATATTTTAAATATGTTGCTAAGATCATCAGTCAAGTTTCTCTAATTCTTCTCTTGAACCTAATGATGATATCTGAGGTGCCTAATCAAATTGCCTGAATTTTAAAATTGTTCTCACCACCTACAAGCTGTTTAACATGGAGTAAATTATTTGAGCTCTTGTAGGTTTTTTAAGCACTCATGGGATTATGAGGGCTTAATGAGATGACAGTAGAAAATGTCTGAGTGCCTCAGATTTAGAATTTGATGAACAGTGTCTATTGTTAAATGAAAGATGGATACCAATTATAAGTTAATTCAAATCACTTTTGCCAGAATTTATAGCATACCACTACATCTTTGCATCTTTGACTAATACTGTCTCTTCCAGGTTTGTACCTTAATGAATATAAGCATTATACGGCTCCCAAGGTGGCACCAATTAATGCCCAAGAACACGCCTGCAATTAAGATGCAAGTTTAATTTTATAAGTGCACAGACTGTACTACCCGCATGTTCTTATAGATTAGTTGATAAGAGAATGGTAAATACCAAGTGGCCATTACCTTTCTCTCCTGGTGGTGTAACAGTGTCAACAGACATCATAAGGTACATGCTAGCAATCAAAGGCTGTTTAAAACCAAAAAATAAAAAAAAATGAAAAAAATTTAAATATGTAAGTTTATCCTAAGTCTTATCCACAAAATGCCATGAAATTACTTGCCAAGTACTTTGTCATTAAGAACATAGAACAGGATTAGCAAGGTGGCTCAGTGGGTAAAGGCACCTGCCAGAAAGCCTGACATCCTGAGCATCCTGAGTTTGATCCCTGGAGCCTTCATGAGAGAAGATGAGAACCAAACTAAGTCCTGCAGATTGTTCCGCCCCCCTCTCTGTCTCTCTGTCTCTGTCTCTCTGTCTCTGTCTCTGTGTGTCTGTCTGTGTCTGTCTGTCTCTCTCTTTCTCTCTCTTTCTCTCTCTCTCTCTCCCTCTCTCTCTCTCTCTCTTTCACACACACACACACACACACACACACACACACATGAGTGATACAGATGTGTGTATCACAGAGACACACACATGCACGTACCCTCTCACACAGTCACACATGCATACAAAACAAGTAAACATAATTTAAGAAAAATTTTATACATAGAAAAATTTACGTTATTTATACATCGAAAATTAAATCAACTCATGAGATGTTCAAACGAACCCTCAGTCATATCTAGAGATTAGCACATTGCTTTAAAGTCTCCCACAATGTTTTTAATTTTCTCTATGAAAATCTTATTAAAGATCATTTAAAAATCCAATACTGTATTTCTGCTGTCCCATTTCCTCAAAGCAAAACTGCATTAATATTCTATACAATGCAGTTATTCAGAAATCTGTAGTAATTGTTTCTATACCAAAGACAGAGGCCAACTGGGGAAACTTTAAAGGGATTAGAGTTAGCGCACTGTAATACTAGTATACTAAAGGAGTTAACTCCAGCAGGCCTGCAATTGATTCAGACTGGGTTTGGGGTTTTTGTTCGTTTGTTTGTTTGTTTTTTGGTTTGTTTGTTTGTTTTTTTGACTTTGCCTACTACTAACATATAGTCAGGATGTGAAATGGCAGCTTCAGGATGGGCCTCCTTACATATGGCTTATCAGCAATGTTGATGCCTTAAACTATCAGGGAAAACTGAGACTGGTTCTGATATATCATACAGTGAGGTGTAGTTCTGATCTGAATGTAAAGCGTTCCGCTGTGACTATTTAGGAAGTCAGACCTAGGAGGAGGACTCAGTCATTAAGATGAAAGCCCTGAGGGTTACCTCACACCTGCTTCTGGTCTCCCTGTTCCCGTGTCCTAACCCACTGAGATGTAAGCAAATGTTCTCGCAGTCAGGAGATGTCTTGACCATTGCTTTCCTGGCCCTGGTGGACTGAAGTCTCTTTAAAAGTTTTCTGTAAGTTGCTATTTGTGCAGTGTTTAGGAGCAGTGAGGAGAAAGAGAACTAAACCAGATTAGCACCTACGCGCTCAGCAGGGCATGCGTGGTCCATGAGACTTCACACCGTACTTTCTGCATCTAAGGTTTTCTAAGCTCATGTTCCCAATTAGAAAAACACCAACATCTAAGATGTACAGGACGTGACAATGGGAGGCTACTACTGATATCTCTAGACCCTTTTCACACTAGTACTTAAAATAAATAGCTTTATTTCCTCTTACAATGGTGGTGCACATTCCTGTCACTGAGTGACTTTTTTGGCAATAAATTGTGAGTTGGGGAATATTGTCATTTTAGACCTTATGAGTATATCAAGTGAAACCAAAAAGCCCAGCCTTAATGCAAAAGAAGTGAAACACCCCATCTTGTTTTAAGTTTATGTTTTATATTTAATAAATCCATGAAGTAATCTAATGTCTGTTATACTCAACTGTGGACTGACCAGTTGTGAGGTAGAGTTATTGTAATTAGGATACCACACAAAAAAGCAAGAGAAACAGGTTATTGATTCGATCTTCATCTTGGCTATAGCCCATGACATTGATGAGCTTAGAAGTAAGTGATCCCATCCACACACAGACTGTTATATTCCAAGCAATCAGTCAATACTAAAAGGAGAAATCTTTGTAGAAAATGTGGTCCATGCAACTCTCTTCAAATATAACTATACAGCACACATGGGATTGTATTCAAGTTTTGGAATTATACACATCTTTATACCAAATTAATTTCAATTCTGAGACTTTCTGATGCAAGAAAAAGAATCATACATTTCTGTACATTTTACTTTGCTCAATTATAAAATGAAAATTCAGTTAACAATTTCAATTTAGTATTAGGAATTATGAGCATTGTTTTATTTTCTTCATGGTATTTATTACTACTTAAATTCTCTTATTTGCCTCATTGACTTACAATATTTTCCCATAGTCAAAGAATTACAGTTGGCAACAAGCTTTTCTACATGACCACCAGCATGTCCTTAGTGGCTAGAACAAACTTTTGTTTGGTACATGTTTTAAAAAGCTTTGAAATCATTTGTCATTAACAATTCTATAGATGCTATTTTGCATGTACTGGTTAACAAATATCTCACTCACATGAATCTTAAACTTCCTTTTCATAGAAAAGAAAATTAAGGCTCAGTATTTAAGTAAACTGTTAAAGGCCATATAAAGTGAAACAGCCATTTCAGCTCAAGTAATCTGGCTCCAGAAATCTGGCTCCTCTGTAATTATTAAAAATGAAGGCTAGGGCTGGAGAGATGACTCAGAGGTTAAAAGCACTGCCTGCTCTCCCAGAGGCCCTGAGTTTGATTCCCAGCAACCACATGGTGGCTCATAACCATCTAAAATGATATCTGGTATCTTCTTCAAGCTGACGGGTGTTACATGCAGGCAAAACATTGTATACATAATAAATAAATAAATAAATCTTTTTAAAAAGGAAGGCTAAGGGGATGCAGGCTATCCTGATGAGGCCTGATAGACTGTGATCAAACGCTGGAGGAGGAGCACCCATCAGAGGTCTAGGGGAGGGAGATAGGGCAGAAGGGGGTGAGCGTTGGAAGATAAGAATGAAGGGATGACACTTGGGGTGTAATGTGAATAAAGTATAATAAAAATAAGTACATACATACATAAATACATAAAAATGAAGGCTAACTATTCAGATAGTTTTACAATATTTTTGTTAATCATTGAATTATGTGCTTTAATGACAATTATATTGCCCACCCATTTTATTTAAGCTGTTTTCCTTAAACTGCTAGAATTCAAACATCAAGGCTTAAATTCCTTGCGTGAAAAATCTTTTTCCAAAAATGTTGATCCAGAATGTCTTGTGGCTTCAGACACTGCTTCAAAGGGGTGGCAATGTCACCTCTGAGAGGAACTTACTGTTTAAAAAAACAAAAACAAAAAACAAAAAAACAAGAGCAGGTTGTCCAGTGTGTCATGTCTCAGGAACTTTTGTAAGAGTGTAAGAATTTGCTAGGGGAAAAATAATTAAATGAGGCATTTCTTTCCCTATACCTCTGAATTATCTGAGAAACTATGCAGAACAGAACATGAGCTCTTTTTTCTAATCTGAAAAAACTAATTTTCCATAGTGGTCCCTGCCTTCCCCCACCACCACTCATAAAAGAGAGTGCAGAGTGCAGAGGCCTTGGGGTGTAAGGTGCCAGTTCTACACCAGAACCAGAACAAACAACCCAACCCATCCTGGACCAATGTCTCCTTCTGTTGATTGCCTTATCCTACAAAGAGAGAGGGAATGGCGGGACTGTACAATGGAATTATTTTTCCAATTCACCCACTCTCCCCATTTAATGAAAATAATTTTCCCCCTCACACAGTGTACTCCTCCCAGTTTTCCCAGGTCCTCCCCATCTCCACTCCCTGTCTGGATCCACCACCACCTCCCTTTATGTCTTTCATTAAAAAACAAACAAGCATCTAATAGATAGTAATAAAACAAAAGTGACATGTTGAAATAGGAGGAAACCAACAAACAGAAGCAAAAGAGCCCAAGAAAAGGCACCTGAGACAGAGAACTCACTCATTCGCACACTCAGGAAGCCCAGGAAAACACTAAGGTGGAAGGCTTAATGTGTATGCGAAGGATCTGTAAGGAAAAAGAGAGGTGTGTGTGTGTGTGTGTGTGTGTGTGTGTGTGTGTGTGTGTGTGTAATTTATATAAAGAACCCTGACATGACCTTATGAGACAAGGAACTGCCAATGGTACCATTAAGTTCCTTTTCTGTTGGCCGCCTTGTGCTGTGCCTGCAATCTATCCTTAAGAGTGGTTTATTTCCCCAGTGAGACTCTCCTGGGGAAAATTAACCTTTCATTTGTAAGTGATTATCATTTGGAATAGCTTCTTGGATAGAGATAGGAGTGTGTGCCCACTTCTCTCAGCTCTAACACCCTAGCTTGTGTGGACCCATGCAGGCCTTGTGCACACTGCCTCAGTCTCTGTGAGTTCAGGTGTGCACTGAAACTGTTGCTGTAGAGGTCCCGTGTTCTGGGTGTCCTCCATCACCTCTGGCTTTTACAATCTTTGCAACTCCTCTTCGATGCAGTCCCCAGAGCCCTGAGGGAAGGAGATTTACGGTGGTGATATTTCTAGGAGTTCTTTTATTTTTCAGCGTTGTTTTTGCTATCCTGGATGTTTGTTTCCGTATGAAACTGAAAGTTGTCCTTTCAAGATCTGTGGAGACTTGTGTTGGAATTTTGATGGGATTGCATTGAATCTGTAGATTGTTTTTGGTAGGAAGGCCATTTTTGCTATATTAATTCTACTGTTCCATGAGCATGGGAGATCTTCTCATGAAAGGCCAGAGTGAGCCCGATCAGATCGCTCCTGTTGAACTCCTGGTGTTAAAACCCCAGGGACAGCCCTTAAACCCACTCAAGGATGTGAGACGGAACAATACCCAGAGGGGGAATGATAGGGCTGAACATTGCTAAAAGGCCCATAGCTAGAGTCACAAGCCACCACATGCACAGGCCAATCCAAATTAGAGTCGCTTAGCCACATATAGGACACCCCTAGAAACCTTTGAAAGAGCCCGAGAGCTCCCCCTAGATGTCACCCTAGATGTTACCAACATTTTGTAAGGATGGTTGATTCCTGCATGCAGGCTATTTCTGCAGACTAAATGATCTTTGTTTTTAAAACACTATTTGAGTATGGAGTCTTACTTCAGATTTCTTCTGAAATCTTCTGATTTCTTCTTCAATGTCTTAAAGGCTTTTTTTTTTTTTTATCATACATGTCTTTTGCTTTCTTGCTTAGAGTTATCCCAGTATATCTGCTATCATTTTAAGCGATTGTGGAAGGCGCACTGTTGGGGGTTGGTCTGGTGGTATGTATTCTGATACTAATCACTGGCTCCCAAGATTCAGCTGCTGCCCAGATGAGCACATTCATATGTACATCTGTCCTTAGTACGATAACCTTGTGTAACAAATTTTTCCTGCCTGACCAATAAAAAGTGGCTACTTGGCCAGGGCTGGAGGAAGGTAGGCGTGGCAATGGTTCTCAGGCTTTGGGAAGAGAAGGATCAGGGGACAGGAAGCAGAGAGGGTTGGAGCTCCACTAGGTTAACAGGGAGAGGAGCACATGACCAGACAAGCATAGACTGAGGAGGCAGCCAAGATGAAGAACACCAGCAAGTATTTTGAAATGATGGGTGGGTGGTAGCCCAGAGAGAAACCATTAGAACAGATGCCAACGTATGTGTGCTTGGGAAATACAGATAGCTTAAGAAGTAATACCTGCCATGCCCCCAGGTGAAAGAAAAACACTAAAATCCATCAGATGTCTGTGTCTTTATTGATTGTGATAGTGGATTAAATATTACTCCCATAGTAATTGTAAGGATAATAATAAACATTAATACACCTGACCTTTAAATTAACCACAACAGGGTAGTTTCCCTGGTATTTTTCTCAGTCTGCTTGCCACTTGTTTGTAGGAAAGCTTCTGATTTTTGTGAGCGAGCTGTGTATCCAGCTGCTTTGGTAAACATATTTATCAGCTGTAAGAGTTCCCAGGTCTAATTTTTAGAGTCATTTATGTATACTACCAAATCATTTGCAAATAAAGATAATTTTGACATCTTCCTTTCCAATGTGCATCCCTGTGATCTAATTCAGCTGTCTTACTTCTCTAACTCAGACTTCAAGTACTGTGTTGAATAGGTATAGGAAGAGTGGACAACTTCATCTTGTTACTGATTTTAGTGAAATACCTTTGAGTTTCTGTCCATTTAATTTGATGTTGGCTAGAGGCTTGTTGTAAACTATCTTTATTATGTTGAGGTATGTCCCTTGTACTGCTAATCTCTCTGGTATTTTCATGGTGAAGAGGTTTTTGATTTCGTCAAAGGCCTTTTGGGGATCTAATGAGATGATCATGTGGTTTTTGCCTTTCAGTGTATTTATATGGTAGATTACATTTATTGATTTATGTATGTTGAACCATGCCCGCATTTCTGAGATGAAGCTTATTCGATCATGACGGATGATCTTTTTTATATGTTCTTGGGTTTGATTTGCAAATATTTTACTCAGATTTTTTTTTGCTTCTATGTTCATAAGGAAAATTAGTCTGCAACTTTCTTTCTTGTTGAATTGTTATATGATTTGTGCATCAGGGTAGCTATGACCTCATAAAGTATATTAGACAATATTCCTTCTCTTTCTATTTTGCAGAATAATTTGCATAGTATAGGGGTTAACTCTTTTATTAAAGTTAGTAAAATCTGGCTCTGGGATTTTTTTTTTTTTTTTTTTTTTTTTGGTTCGGAGTCTTTTAATTTCTGCTTTTATTTCACTAGATCTGTTTAAGTTTCTTATCTGATCTTGACACCTTTGGTAAGTCGTATGTATCAAGAAGCTTACATATTTCTTTTAGATTTACCAATTGGATGGAGTACAGGCTTTTAAAATATATCCTTATGTTTCTCCAAATTTCCTCAGTTTATGCTGTTATATCCTTTCTCTGTTAATTTCGTTGTTTTCTCTGCCTGTTAGTTGATTTGGGTAAAAGTTTATCAATCTTATTAATTTTCTCAAATAACCAACTCTTGGTTTCAATGATTCTTTGTATTGTTTTTGTTGTTGTTGTTGTTTCTAGTTTATTGATTTCAGGTCTAATTTTGATTACTTCTTGCCATGCACACCTTTTGGATGTGATTTCTTCTTTTGTCTAGAAATTGCAGATCTACCATTAAGTTACTAGTATGAGATCTCTCCTTTTTTATGTGTGCACTTAGTGCTAAGAACTTACCTCTTTGAACTGCCTTCATTGTGATCCCTAAATTTGGGTACGTTGTCTATTCATTTTCATTTCTTGGCCTATTATTCACTCAGTAGTGGGCTGTTCAGTTTCCATGAATTTGTAAGCTTTCTGTTGTTTCTGTTGTTGTTACTGTCCAGTTTTAGTCCATGATGGTCAGATAGATGCTTCTGAACGTAAGGGCTGAATCAAGTGCCTTTGTATTATGAGGTCATTGAAAATTCTCCAGGCTAAAAACAGCAAAACAAATAAACACACATTAAACACTAACCTTGGTTGCTGGTCCAGAATTGCGTCTTCACTAAGACTGAAATGAAAACAAAATAGGGGCAATCATTGTGATACTGAAACTGGAAAACCTCAAGGTGGGGGGCATGCATGGATGGTTCAACATACAGAAACCCATCATATAAACAAACTGAAAGAAAAGAAGCACATGATCATCTCCTTAGATGCCAAAAAGGCATTTGACAAAATTCATCATCCATTCATGTTTAATGTCTTGGAGATATCAGGGATACAAGGCACACATCTAAACATAATAAAGGCTTTATAGAGCAAGCTGATAGCCAACATCAAACTAAATGCAGAGAAACTCACAGAAATTCCACTAAAATCAGGGATGAGACAAGGCTGCCCACTTTATCCACATCTCTTCAATATAGTTCTTGAAGTTCTAGCTAAAGCAATAAGACAACAAAAGGAGACCAACAAGATCCACATCAGAAAGGAAGAAGTCAAAGTATCGTATTTACAGAAATATGATAGTATACATAAGTGGCCACCAAAATTCCACCAAAGAACTCCTACATCTGATAAACAACTTCAGCAAAGTTGTTTGCTGGATACAAGATTAATTTTAAAATATCAGTAGCCCTCCTGTATACAAACAACAAACAGGCTGAGGAAGAAATTAGGGAAACTACATCCTTCACAATAGCCATAAATAATATAAAGTATCTTGGTGTAACTCTAACCAAGCAAGTGAAAGATTTTTATGAAAAAAACTTCAAGAATCAGGGCTAGAGAGATGGCTCAGTAGTTAAGAGTATTTTATACTCTTCTAAAGGACCTGGGTTCAAGTGACAGCACCCACATGGCAGCTCACAACTGTCTGTAACTCCAGTTCCAAGGGATCTGACATCCTCATAACAATGCACATAAAATGAAAGTAAATTTTTTAAAAAATTCAAGACTCTAAAGAAAGAAACTGAAGAATATATCAGAAGATAGAAAGATCTGCCATGCTCCTGGGTGGGATCAACATAGTAAAAATGGCCATATTAGCAAAAACAATCTCCAGATTCAATACAATCCCTATAGAAATACCTACATAATTTTTTACAGACCTATAAAGATCAATTCTCAACTTCATATGGAAAAACAAAAAACTCAGGAGAGCTAAAAGAATCCTGTATAATAAAATATCTTCTGGAAGAATTTCTATCTCTGATCTCAAGCTGTACCATAGAGTAACAGTAATAAAAACAACATTATACTGCCATAGAAATAGGCTGGCTGATCAGTAGAATCAAACTGAAGATCCAGAAATAAACCCACACACCTACGAACAATTGATTTTTGACAAAGAAGCCAAAGCCATACAATGAAAAAAGACTGCATCTTCAGCAAACAGTGCTGGTCTAACTAGATGCCTAAATGTTAAAAAAAAATCAAATAGATCCATATTTATCACCTTGTACAAAACTAAAGTCCAAGTGGATTAAAGACCTCATCATGAAACCAGACACACTAAATCTGTTATAAGAGAAAGTGGGGAAGAGCTTAGAACTCATTGGCATAGGAGACAACTTCCTGAATAGAAGAACACCAATAACTCAAGCCCTAAGATCAACAATTAATAAATGGAACCTCATGAAACTGAAAAGCTTCTCTAAGACAAAGGGCAGTGTCAAGAGAACAAATCAACAGCCTACACACTGAGAAAAGATTTTCACCAACCCTACAACAGACAAAGGGCTAATACCCAAAATATACAGAGAACTCAAGAAACTAAACACCACCAAACCAAATAACCCAATTAAAAATGGGGTACAGAGCTAAACAGAGAATTCCCAACAAAGGAATAGTGAATGGATGAGAAACACTTAAAGACATGCTCAAAGTCTTTAGTCATCAGAGAAATGAAAATCAAAATGACTCTGAGGTTCCATCTTACACACTTCAGAATGACTAAGATAAAAACTCAAGTGACAGCACATGCTGGTATGGAGGTGGAGAAAAGGGAACACTCCTCCATTGCTGGTGGGAGTGCAAACATGTACAACCACTTTGGAAATCAATCTGTCACTTTCTCAGAAAATTGGAAGTAGTGCTACCTAAATACCCAGCTATACCACTCCTGGGCATATACCTGAAAGATGCTCCACCATACAAGAACATTTGCTCAACTGTGTTCACTGCAGATTTATTCATAATAGCCAGAATCTGGAAACAATCTAAATGTCCCTCAACCAAAGAATGGAAAAAGAAACAAGTACAATGCAAAAATGGAATACTATGCAGCTGTTAAAAACAAGGAAATCTTGAAATTTACAGGGAAATGGATGGAACTAGAAATGATCGTACTCAGTGAGGTAACCCAGGTCCAGAAAGACAGACATGGTATACACTCAATTATACATGGATATCAGCCCAAGATTGATGTCTCTGAGAGACTCCACCCAATGGGGGATCTGCACAGATGCTAGGACTTGCTCCTAGACTCCAGGTGGAACATGGAGAGTGGTATAGGAGAACTGGGGAATGGAAGGATCTACAGGGTTTAGGAGGTCAACAAGGAGCCCATCAAAACTGGCAGATCTGGACCCAGGGGGACCTGCATAAACTGTTGCCCCAACCAAGGACAATGCACGCACTGAACCTAGACCACCTGTTCAGATCTAGCCAAAAAGCAAAACAAGACAAGACAATGTAATGGACTAAAGGGGCAGGTTTGCTGATGATGAACTGAGATGTTCATCATGTTCTTGAGAAAACAAGAACAAGAACAATGAAAACTAGATATTTGAAATCCCACTAATTAATACAGACATATTAATAACCTGAGAAAGAAAATAGCTTTTATGCAGTTAAATTCAACTGAAGTGGTACATCACTTCAGGAGAAGCTGTGAAAATTTTGAGGCATATAATAAAAATCCTAAATCAACTTAGTAAAGTACAAAATGTGATGCCTTGCCAAGGGAAGTGTTATATCAAAAACACAGATTATATGAATCACTAACAAATAATCCAAAATGGCAGATAAAGAAAGCGTGAGAGGGAAATGAAAAATAGCTGAGAACAAGATTCTAGCAGAAAGATTAAATTCAATCATTTTAATATTTATATCAAATATAAGTGGCTAAGGACTCCACTCACACAGAGATTTCCAGATTTGATAAGCATGTTAGACAAATTTGTACGATACCAATAAGAATACCGCAGCAACTGTAGTGTTTAAAAGAAACCTCTCAAAATAAAGGCTGTTAGTGTCACAGTACTTAGGAAGGCCAACTCGACATTACAATTTAAAAATATCATGTTTTAATGGGCAAAGGGTTTCAATATATATTTCTTGGAAGAGGAAGTAAAAAGGACAGATGGATACATGAAAAGTAATGACAACCGTTAATCCAGCAGGGAGCGCAAACTAACACACATGAAGTACTACCTTGAACTGCCAGAAAAGCTGTTGTCCAAAATAAAGAGGCAAAGATTGATGAAGATGTGAAGAATGGGAAAACTATTTTGTTGGTAGGGTTGAAGATTAAAATAGCCATTAGGGGAAAAGTATGTAACTTTCTCAAAAAATTAAAAATAGAATTAGCAAATAACCTAGTCATACACATTATTGAACATACAGCCAAAAGTAATGAAATCATGCCGAAATGATGAGTGCACAACCATGCTTATGACAGCACTACTCACAATAATTAGACACAAAAACAAGCTAAGTCCCCATCCATGACTAGATGCACTGAGAAAATGTGGTAAATATACACACTGGGATGCTCTTCAGCCTTGTAAAAGAAGACAGTCTTGCCATTCTCAACATGGATGAATTTAAAGGCATTATGCTAAGTGAAATAAACCAATGATGAAGTACAAATATTCACTTCTAGCGAAATACAGAGAAGCCTAAAACAAATAGAATAGGGGTTTGCCAGGAGTAGGTAGGACAGAATAAAGGAAATGTTGCGTGAGGGATCCATTGTAGATAATGATGTCAATAACTATCAACAATGTGCCATTTTCTAGAAAATTGTAAGTCAGTAAATTTAAACTAATTTAATCAGAAATGAATAATCTAGTAATACATGTGTTAATTAGCTTGATTTTGCTATTCTACATATTTCACAATGTCACATTGTGTCCCATAAAATACATATTTTTTCAACTTAAAATAAAAGTTTTAAATAATATAATCTGGTAAATTTAGAAAAACTAATACACAAAAGCAAAATTCACATACACACACACACACACACACACACACACACACACACACACAAAGAAACCAATACGAGTAATGTCATTATTTTAAAGCAATGATTATGAATAGGACTCAAAATTGGGCCAACCAGAAGAAGAGAATTAAATTCTTCAAGTAATAGTGAAGAAAAATCTAAGAGGCAAGCAAACGAGCAGGCCACTAAAACCACAGTAAAGGTGTGAATAAACAAGGAAAGATATTAGAGACAAGAGAAATGGAAGCCTAGTTGGTCACCTGTGACAGCATTTCCATATATACTTACTTAATCCTAATAAAGGAGGCTAAAAAAAAACAACATTCAATTTTCTATGAAAAGAAAAACTGTAACAACTTAAGTGCCCCCAAATAAGATTGTCAGTAAATTTCTGTGTATTTGCGGGATGAAATGCAATACAGAAATGAGCTGCTGAAATATTGAGTTAACTCACTAACATGCTGCAAAAGGATAACCTGAGAGATATACTTGTGTAACCATTTAAAAATGAACAATGTCATGAATTACTAATAATTATGTACATATTAATTAAAGGTAAAATTATGGACTCAGAATTCAAATTTTTGGGGTATTGGCAAAGAAGAAAGGATAGGATGAATAAGGTCAATTTGTCTGAAGTGATTTATTTCTTTAAAAATTAATCTGCAGCAAATAGCTCCTATAACGTGCTTGGCTTAGGAAGTGAGTTCATCATGTTGTCATATCTCTTGTACCTTGATGTTACTTTCTCATTGTGAAGACACATTTCAAATCCCAGCTTGCCAGCTGAGCCCCTCGGTGACCACAAATGCCAAGAATTCTGGAACAAAGTGACCCGTGACTCTAATTAAGCAATTTGTGTGTCCTTTTCATCTCATGGTAGTAAGTACGGTAACATCACCATCACCTACTAATAGATCAGCATGCTGCCTGCATGTCCTCATGATAGGATCTCTTGCCCCGGATAGCATCAGACCCAGGTACCAGTGATAGTAATAATATCTGAGCTATTTGCCGAAGTCTTGCCTTAGAAGGCTTGCACTGAGTGTATCACATGCCTGGAGTATGGAATACTTCACATCTGGTGCCTTATATCAGTGTCCCTCAAAACCTTAGAACAGTGCAGTGGAGCTGCACATGCTTCTGCACAGAAAGAACGAAGCCTGAAACAGTGTCCATCTCTTACACTCTTTGTGATCTTAGAGCTACAAAATGTATCTGAGCCAGTTTATCCATAAATACAGCAGAAGACTGGCCTGCACTGCAAATAATTGAGGGGTGAATGACATCACAGCTAACCTGGCACATGAGTAGGAACTCAGCAAGCATTACTTCCACCACTTTATGGAGAAATGAACTAAAGTGTTAGTGGGTTCGTTGATGTGACCCTGCTCACACTCAAATGAGAGAACAAAGTATGTACGGCATTCAAATGTGTGGACTCTAGATCCAGATGGCATCGTACAAGTTCTTCCAGATGTATAACCTGGATGGATTGTTTAATTTCCCAGTGCTTTAATTTATTCACAAACAAAATAAAAAGAGTAAGAAATGTCTGAATAATATTATTATTGAATAATGCAAGCACATGGCACAAAGCTTAGCATATAAAATGCACAGTGCAATTTGCTAAGAAGTAGCATATAACTCACTGCCCCAATATACACAGTGTGTTTACACAGGCTGACCTGTGGCACTACCCATTATGGGGTGCTACAGCTTTGCTGGTCATGGGTAGGGTACAAAGATATTCTGGTTTAGGGGTGGTTTGGCTTGCTGTTTTTAAGTTCTGATAAAGAAGAAAAGTAAGTTTGTCAACCACACCGTTAATCCTTTACCTTCCCATAGAAGGGTTGTTTTTCATCCCTTTGGGATACTTTTCATTATCATTTGATAACAGGAATTTTTAAATCTTCCCCCTTGATTCCTTCAAGAACTCATCATTGAAGAGAGCATTGTTCATTCTCCAAGCTTCTGTGCTTATTGATTCCTAGTTTAATTGTGTGACTTGGTAATATATAAGAAAATATTTCAATTTCTAGGTATTTGTTAAGATCTATCTTGTGATCTATAATGTGGTGGTTTTCAGAGATATTCTAGGAGCTGAAGGTGGTGTGTGTGCTGTGTTTGTTGGACAGAATATTGTGCATGAATCTTTTAAATCTATTGGACCTATTATTTAATTTAATTCTGAAGCTTTTAAGTTGAATGATCTAACTATAAGATTTGTAAGGGTTACTGGAGTCACCCATCATTATGTAAAGGAATTTTTAGCATGTATTTTATGAAATTGGGAACCTCGACACTTGGTGCATATACATTTATAGCTTTTCTATCTTCTTAATGAATTATTTGTTTTATTAAAACGTAGTAGCCCTCACTGTCTAATCCTCTCTCTGTAGTTTGATGTCGACTTTCGCTGGTGTCGTATTAACTATGTCATCATGACGTCAGCTTCCATTCGTTTTATAGGCTGCTTTTTTCTTTGACTCTTGGTTTCTTTGTAAGTGAGATGTGTTTCTTGGAGACAACAGGTACTTGAATGCTGTTATTTAATCCGTTCCAATAGTTGGCATCTCTTTGTTGATGATTTGAGTCCATTTATAATTATCAGCAAGCTCATGCAAGATAAATCTTAAGTATTATCTGAAGTAATAAGTTTCCGTATCTGTATTAAAATATAGATGAATTTCTCTCCTTTTTGGCATGCTCTTTTCTTTTCCAGCAGTAGCAGTGAGGACTGGCTGGCACCAATTTTTCATTGTCTTCCTCTTGAAGGGCATTCACAGCTAACTTGATTACTTCACACTACAGTACACACCTATTTACAACCAGTCTGTTTCCTTCCATTGTAACAGCATGGAAATAAATAAGCAATGTTCGTACATTAGGAAACACAAGCATGATAAAATCTAATTCAGACTTCTGTGATTGATAAAACAGAAAGGTTGGATAAAATGCATTTCACAACACAAACACTAGTCTATTAGACAGTTATTTGGGTGTGAGACATAGTCCATACTTGTCTCCCTGAGGGGCTTCATGAAACAGTCCCAGTATGAAAACTTCTACAACTTCCTTAGGCTGAAAGTTCTACTTTAGCGTAAAAATGATAGGTGAGCAATGGAAAGCCAACTGTCTTGCTGTTGTACATTGTATTGGCTTTTTTGTGAGTTATGAGCACCCTGTATGACTCTCAGCAAATATATTTTCTATGTCTTGTTTATTAATGGACAGAAAAGCTCTCCTGAAATGAAATTGATTTTATTCACTTAGGATTTTATACTCCATTGCACAACCGCAACCCAGCAAATTCTTCATTAAGAGAGATAATTGCTTTAATGAAGATTAAATATAATTCAAAATTCACATTTATCTTTATCTACCTAATGCAGGGCAGAATTAACTAAAAGTTTTAGGAGAAAGGGAAAAATAGGTTTTCTTAGAAATATCCTCATCTCTTTAAGCTGAAAGGAGTCTCATCTGACAATCATTCTTGATTTTCTGTCCATTTCTCCTCTTCTCATCATCCACATCAGACTCAAATGAAACCCTCTGTTACTTAATAACCCTAGTTTTGTGATGTTTGACAGAAACCGCAGGATAGCTGCAATTAATATAAAGGATGCTCAGTGAGCTATAGAAAAGATGCATTGATGATGGACAGGCAAGTGAGAAACATTAAAATCTAAAAAGTGTCCAGTTGGTTTTAGAAATAGCCTCCTTCATTAGTACAAAGAACTTCTGCTCCACCTGTCAAAGACAGGGACCTGAGAATGATGGGGAGTGGATTGGTTTACTCACATGTCATGTACCATTAAAACTGTTCATCACTAAAGACACATACACATTGTTGTAGAAAGGCATTCACCTAAGAGAAAGAAGAATATACAACTTTGACTCTTGGCAAATCTTCAAGTCATGTGTCTGATCTTAAACACTTTTCTTGACTTCTGAGTCCAAGGCACCTTACTGTACTCTGTGGCTAAGGATGCTGCTCACTCTGGTCCTAGGGAGGTGGAGCTCCTGGCACCAAGTGAGCATTTAGCAAATAAATGTACTGCAGCCTTGCTGTGCTGTACGTTTTCTTTTGGAAGCTCTAAAGCATATACCAGTGGTCCAGCCTCCCCACCCGCAAGGGATGTAACACTTGGTTCTACAAATGTGACCTGTAGGTTTTACCTTGCCACTACTGATATGTAAGTTTGTTAATGTCAAAGGGGTGTTCAGAGAGGTACAGGCTTTTTTAAATAGTAAAGCAAATACAGGAACACCCCTGAATGTGTGGGCTTTCACGTTCTGTGGTGAAAAATCTCCTGAGTAGATACGACATATAACTTATTTGTTAATGTAATTCATCATTCAAATTAGGAATCACTAAGAGTGAAAGAGAGTTATACACTTAATTACTCAAGACAATAGACATAAACCGAGGTGATTCTGCATACACTGAATGTTCGGTAATTCTGTGTCTAATCTATACAACAACTTGAGCTATAAAGCAGTCTCCATATTTTACAAAGAGAAACTACTTCAGAAGGGCTAAGCAATGGGTCCAACCACATAAAAACTAGCAAATAACAGACAGACCCAAAGTTGAAAATCTCTGTCTGTAAGCCACCAAAGGTTTTCCTTTACACACTCCTTCCTTGAAACCTTTTATTCAAGGTATTAAACATACAGTGACAGTATTAATTTTGGTATAGGTGTCATCCTTGCATGGATGTAAAGCTTTAATGTACCACATGTAAAGCTCTAAGTGATGATTTCCTTACACTATCAAAAAGAGGAGATGAGAAAAGTGAAACAAAAGCAAAATAATGCCAGGAAAAGCAGTTACATACTAATGAACATCCAACAAAGCACTCAGTGCAGCCTGAATACCAAAGGCCTGAGCTAACGCTTATTCAAGGATACAGAATAACCATCAATAGGGCCAGAGAGCAATAAGCCTGTTTTCCCAGGTGCTGATCTATATTTTCATGCACACAGTGAATCCCTTCAGCTAGGTCAATCCACTACTGGTTTCACTGCCAACATAAATAAATGTGATTTACTTTTATAACACGCCCTGATGCCTTCCTTCCCTGGTAACTTAGCAGAAGATAAGGATGTTAAAAGAAGATTGACATTCAGTCCTCTCCACTGCTCCTGCACACAAAATAGATACAGGCCACACCTCTTTTCCTCTGGGGAGACATGTCAGTTACTGTCTGCGTCCTCCTTGTCTCTTTACACACCAGAAAGAGGCCCGGTACAGCTCAACCATATTGGTAAACACCACACCACAGCAAAAGAAAAATAGCTTAAATCCCCACCCTCATAAATTCCAAACACTTTCCATCACAATCACTAAAAAGAGGCCATTTTTGGACCCTTCATAAGCTCCAGTCCCTACAAAGGACATGATATTTCAATGATCCTAAGAAACAACACATTCATGGCATGACTTTAAAAAAATCCTAGAGCAAACTCCAGTCTGTTTTCACGATATGGCTGTGATTACCACACAGCACTCAAACACCCTGGGCCCAGACTTCTCAACTATAAAAACATTGTTTCTCAAAGTTTAGTGAGCGTAAGAATTCCCTATAGTCCTACTATGCATTAAAACATTTTTCTGGGTCCCACCCTTGGAGGTTCTGCATAATTTGGCTTGGGATGAATCCAGAGGATTTGTAGTTCTCAGTATCCAGATGATGGTGGTGGTGACCATGAACCACACCTTGAACAGCACTGGATGGTAGCAATGTTACAAACCCCACAGCTCCTACTAAGATCTGAAGAGATGTGATAATCCGAGCCAGAGTTGCTGAATCACAGTGCTTCACAGGCAGCACCAGAGGATCAACCAAAGACCAAGAGAATTAGTAGCCATAAAACATAGGGTCATCTAATCACTTCCCATATGTAAGGTACAAGATTTAATTATATACCAATCCCTTTCGTTACAATTCCTTCTATTTGGCAGAACAAAACTAGGACTCTGGTCTCATATTACACATTTAACTTCTACTTCTCTGCTTCTTTTATCAGTAAATAGAGGTTTTGGTTCACAGATTTGTCCCCTAGGCTCAGCTGCATCTCCATAGCATCCAACCTCTGTTTAAAGTCATCTTGATTACTGTTGTGAAAATAAAGCACAAATCTTCCTATTAAAACAGTACTGGGGAAACAAAGCAATATATAGTCTGCTAGGAGCAGGAATATCCCCTTATAGCAATTTGATCCTGTGATCAGCCAGCATCCTTCGGTTTGTCCTTGTCTAACTCAGCTCTGTAATCAGGGACCGGCTCCCTCCCGCCCGCCTTCTCCCTCCCTCCCCTCCTTTCTTTCCAGCTTCCTCTCTTTGTGACATTATTTAATCTCTCAGTCGCAGCTTCTTGGGATTAGCTACAGCATCTATTAATAGTTTTACTTCTGTTTACAGTTCCAAGGGGAGAAAAATGGCTGGTTTCTCTTTTTTTTCTACTATCTTGAAGATACGTCTTATTGCAGAAGGAGCAAGATGCACAAGCCCCGTGAATAACCTATTTCCACAATCCGTTCCACTGTAAAGATGCTAATGTGCCTCCATGCCGAATGGATCCATTTAATAGGCAGAACAAGTTGGATATAAACTCTTTAATTGCTTTCAGCACACCGATTATCTTCCTGTGTCACCTATTGTATAATGCAAAAATGTTAACAAAAGCACTTACTGAAGACATTATTGGGAATTAAAAAACAAAGAGCCATCAGTTGTCGCTAAATATGCCTTTCATGTTCCCAAATGAAATGCATTTGTGCACTCAAGAAACAGGATAGAAGTGTGCAGGCCTGCCATTGTTAGATGCAAACATCTTCATTAGATTTTGATCCAGCTGCTGCAAGATCTATACAAAGAGCTATCTAAGCTGGCAACTTATTACTGGTTATTTTGGAAAAATTCAGAAAACTGTCCCTAAACCTGTACTATAATGCCTCGGTTTGGGCAGCTTGTTTGGGGAAGATCAGCATTGAAAACCTCTCTCAAGCTGGCCTTTGAGTAGCACTTCAAAGGAAACATTGGTGCCTAAAAACATGCTGTGGTACCGTTAAAAAAAAATGCAGTAATACCTCAAAGAATATAGTGGTACTCAGAAGATGCAGTGGTGCCTCAAAGGATGCACCTTGTCTATATATAGGGAAAGGTTACAATGGCTGAGCCAGCCTACACCCATGGATGCTCGAGCCATAAATCTTGGTCCATCACCCCCTATATCTCCTTCTGAACCTAACTGCTTTTCTTTGAAGCATATAAACAAGAGTCCCTAAGAACCCAAACCTGGGTCTTTATATCCAAAACCGAAAGATTAACATGCACACTGTCTCATAACGGCCTTTCTCTTTAGCAATAAACCTTCTTATGCACGTTGGCCGTCAGCTTGCTTCTAGCATGCTGTTGTCTATAGCCATGGGCTGTTTAAAAAGAAGAGGGGAGGATAATCAAGGGAAGAAGCAAAGAGGAAAGTGAAGAAAGACAAAAACTGGGGAAATAAAAAGGGTGGAGCAAAAGCTGAGGTATCAGGCACTCCAGAAAAGACTTTAGGAAGCAGAGTATAAATATCAACAGTACCTTCAGCTTTTCTCTGAGTTCTGTTGAAAGACAAGGCCCCACTGAAGCCTGAGTAGCATTCATATTAATCACAGTCTCTGCCATGTTGACTTGGGGACCTTTTCAGTCAAGTCTTGGTCTCTGATGGACAGAAGACAAACAATTGTCAGAAATGTCATTGTCGTTTATGAAGCGCTCTTTGCCCTCTTGGTCAGTAGGTGACCCCATCTATGATGAAGAAACGCATGAATAGCAGTCACTGTTGCTCAGCCTCAAAAAACAAAAAAAAAGAGAAAAGAATGCATAGACCACTAGCGAGATCTGCTTCAAAGATTTTTGGCATCATCTCTAATTTACCCAGCATATTACCTATCTTACAGTCAAAAGCAAATTGAAATGCTAAAATAATAATGTAAAAACATACTGTTTGTTTAAGTCAGACGTAAGAGGCCGTTTGGGGATCATTTTGTTACACTTATATCATTATTAAAACTATTACCAAATCTTAATTATCTCGAGACCCACAGTCTGTATTTCCTCACATGTTCCATTCCTAGTCCTTCAAACTATCACTCCAGCTCTCCTCTTAGCTCTATCGCCATGCTTAATGGAGTCGGGTGGTTGTGCTTTAGAAGTTAGGGCCTATCTGCCCTCAAACCAGGCCTAGATCCTGAACAGGGGATCAGAGCCAGAGTGATCTTACCGAGTTGGAAGTCTGATTACAAGACTTCCATGTGTCATACTATTCAGTGACTTCCCACTGCCCTTCAGAGAAAATCACATTTCTGTTGTGTGGTAACAGGCAAGTTAGTAAACCCCTCCATGGTTCAATTAAAATAATAATAATAATAATAATAATAATAATAATAATAATAATAATAATGAGAAAATGTCTGTAAAGCACTTCACACAAAGCTAATAAATGCTGCTGGTGTTATTGTTGACATTATCTCATCAGACACGTTCCTTTCCAGTCCTCTCTTTGCTCTACCTTACAACAATACTCGGTAACATGTTACTCAGTGTCCCAATGACCTGTCTCACCTCCTAGCCTAGAGTTTTCTGTTTGCAATACCACTCCTTCCTCATGCATCTTGGCTAGTATCACTTCTGTGAATTAGCAAACCATTAACTTAAATGCATATTTAAGATGGTTTTCTCTAATCGCAAATTTACGCCTTTTTCATATCTCCTGAACTATAATACAGGCTATACATTATTATAGCACCCAGCTTCACTGAGACATTCCGAAGGCCTGAGGCTTCTTTGACATGGTCCCCATTGTATCTTTTCCATTGCAAGCACAGTTAGTATTCAACAGATCAGACAACAGTGCAACTAACAAAGAACTCTTGTCATATTTTAATGGCAAAGGTTAAGACCTCATTCATACTACATACATTCTCTTCCTAAAATAACCAAGATGGCACTCACCCCACCCTGTCCACCACTGGGAACACTGCTGGTCATGTGGTGGAGAGGAAAAGAACACAGTAGTAAACAACTGCCTCTTGTAATTTTTCCATGTGGATATCCATCTTCTTTCTCTTCACAGTTTACCAGCAAGGGTAAGTCACATGACAAAGCTTAATGCCAATCAAATGAGGAATTCTCATATACAGAAGACGCCATGGAAAAAGGAAACCAAAATATTTAGCAAACAGTAATATATGCTTACAACAGAGCTCAACAAATGTTAGTTTGATGATTTTTTTTTTTTTGCCGCAAGTTGACAAACACAAATCACACACCAGTTGAAATCTTGCCAGAAACTTCTCTAAGACACTCAAAGAGATATTCACGTCTAAGAAAAAAAGAATTTTATAATCACTCTCCTTCTGGTTTCAGAGCTTTCTTCTGCCATTGAAATCCATTGCATATGTATGTAGTAACAGTTTACAAACCATAGCAGTACACCATTTGAATAAAGAAAGACAATTAAACTCAACAAGATGTGTGACTTGGTTGCATCTCTGTGCAAGACATGAATATGACAAAGGAGATTATATCCGGTCTCATGGACTATTAATTAACAAGGAAACCTTCAAGTTCACGTTCAGTTACTCAGATGAAACCCAGAAAAGCAGAATCATTTATCCATCCCAGGAGCTAAACAGTCACAGAGTCAAGACTGCAACATGCAGGGCAATTCCAAAGCAAATCATCTTTTAAATGTAGTATATTGCCTTCTCACAGTGAACATCAGCCCCCCACGCCCACCCCTCTCCCTCACCCCCACCCTATGGTCCTCCTCTCCATCTCCCTTAGAACTTTAAACTTTCTGGACTAGCAAGTTACAAACAAATAACCAAGCTTAGGTAGTTTTTCCTCTATAATACCCTTTATTCTGGACTCATTTCATATTTATAACAGTCTTGCTTCTTTGTAAGAAACAGTCATATCTGGAAATGATGTCATCCCATGGCATTTACAGAACACCCCAGAAACTGGAAAGATCTCCATGATAGAAGCCTCCAAGACCATTAGACAAAATATTTTATTCCCTCTGGGCTAATCAGATCAGCTGGGAAATGACATAAGCCAGAAACTCCCGAGCCAAAGCAACAAATGCTATTAAGTTGCTGTCTTCTGACAAACAAGTGATATGTAGAAGGAATAAGAATTAAATTTAGAGACAGAGTACAGACTCTGGCTGGGCTCCAGAGCTGAGGGATATTAAATAAGAAAGAAACAATAGCTCTGTCAAGTCTAATTGTTTAAAACATAAAACTCTTCCCATACATCTTGAGCTGAATGGGGTTGCACAGGGTTGGGATGCACTGTGGAGCCTTGCTTACAAAGACCAGCACACGCCCCTTGGGTTGAGCCTCTCCTCTGCAGGGAATTTGGCTTTGCCATTTTTTCTTCTTATGCTCCATTTGGGCACGGAGACATTTGAAAAACAGAAAAGTTATAGAAAGCAGCACATTATGTCTTTTTGTTTAGTAAGGTACAGAATTGACTGCATTGTGGGAAGATCTGGACTGTGTGGTGCAACTGTAGCCGCTCACATTTTGTTGCCTGAGCCAAGCCTCAGTTTTGCCACCAGTGAAAAGAAATGCTATTTTTATGGTCAATGAGGACTAAATGCGATGATTACTACAAAGTGACTGAAACTTAGTAAGCATTTGGGACAATGTATCTTTTTGGGTTTTTTTCCCTTCAATGGGTATGTGAGGTCATGAATTTAGTAGCTCCACTTAAGTCCAAAGTGAAATTAGTTTTCTTTTCATGATTTTAAATACAGGCTTGCATTTCTTCCATAATGAATTAATAGATATTTATACAGCACCAAGAACAGGTGAGACTGTGTGGCTAACTCTAAAGGTTAGACCACCTTTCACAAAGTATGAAAAATCAGGATATTTGTGAAGCCTCTTTTTATCAGTTTTGGTAGTAAGTAATCAAGATAATTTGGATTTTTAAAATATTTACTGTGTAATTGGTGTATACAGTGTAAAAAATAATAAAAGCCAACCACTTAGGTACAAGCTCAATAAAAAAAAAAAGTGTGTTTTTGTTTCAGAATATATTGATAGTAAATTACTTGTATCTAATCACTCTTATGTTACAAAAAAGGTATTTATATTTATTTATGTATTTATCTCTATATACTGGCAAACATTTACTTTGTGGCAGAAGACCTGTGCTGAGGGTTGGAGCTTTGCCTTCCCATAGTCTCCTGGTCACTAAAAGTGTCATCATGTTCTTTCCTAGACTATCAATGTCTTCCTTGTGAAAGGAGATTTGCTGAATAATGAGGTCTCTCTACAAATGCTACCATATATTTAAGTTAAAATGTCATCTGTTTCCCTGCTAATGTGTGTTTATATGTGCATTTACAAAGACATGTTTGTTTCTTTGAGTATAAACCTGCAGTGGTTTTTCGGAGATACATGTCATCATAAGATGCAGTTTACACCTGTACATGAACACATTTCCAGTGAAAGGATCACAAATGACTTTCCAACAGCAGATCTCATTTTCTGTCTTCTGACAAGAGTCCAGATTGGACTGGGCTAACACCAGTGATCTCCTTGACTGTGGCTCCTAGAGGAGGCCCAAATTAGCACAGGACCATCGGAGAGCAGTTAGATGCACAGTGAGGAGAGGTTTATCCTACCTCTTAACACACTGCTTATGATGCAAATAAACCACTTAACCTCCATTTCAAGAATTTTAGGAACAGTCTAAGACAATTTTAAGAGACTCAAAACAATATTAAAATACCACTGACTCACCTGAGAATACCCTCCCTGTCCTACCACTAAAATAACTTAAAATAATCAGTTCTAAAACTAGGATGAGATAGTTTGTGAAGTTTTTACTGCTTGAGGTCAGATTTCGTTGGCTCTCTATCATGCTAAAATCATTAGAGTTAAACAAATTTTACTTTCTAACTACTCTGAATTCACTGTGTGACAGATAGAATATTCTAGTTTGTTATATATTGTTTTCAAGCACCAGAACTCATGTATTAATAGTCTTCATGCAATTCTTACAATAAAATGGGAAGCAAGCATTCAGTTTTCTATTCCATCACCATTGCAATCCAAAGATGAATTTATCTTGCTAAAAGGAGCAGTGTAAAGCAAAGGGAAAGGTATTTGCTATTGTAAAACTTTTAACTTGGAGAAGGGGAAATTACAAGTGCACTCAGCTGTAGGGAATATGTAGCTCAATGGATTTCTAATTAAAACACATATGAACTCACTTTGTAGACCAGACTCCCAGGGATGGGGGTGGCGGGTGGAGAGGGGGTCCTGCACAAACTGTTGCACCAACCAAGGAAAAAGCATGCAGTAAACCTGGACTGCCTGTTTAGATCTAGCCAATGCGAGCTCATTATCCATGGTTGTGGGGAGAGTGGGGACTGTCTCTGACATGAACTCTGGTGACCCCGATTTGCTCACTTCCCCTTGGTGGGGATGCCCAGTGGCACACAGAGGAAGGGGATGCAGACTATCTGGATGAGATTTGATAGGCTGTGGTCATATGGTGGGGGAGGAGGTCCCCTTCTGTCAGAGGTCTAGGGGAGGGGAACAGGACAGAAAAGAGAGGGAGGGTGGGAATGGGAAGAGACAAGAGAGGAGATAACAATGGGGATATAATATGAATAAATGATAATAAATTTTTTAAATATATACGAAAAGACAAAGAATGGATACAGATTTTTGTGCATAATCCATCTAGATGTCATATGAATATATGATGCATTGGTTATGACTAATACTGGGTTCCTATAATAGCATTCATGGATCACTTTAATAAATGGACAACCCAATACTTCTTGAAATAGTCTGTGAAAATGAAGGTCATTTCATGTTTATAAATAGATAAAACACCATCTTCCTTTTTTATATAGGCCCTTGCTCAGAAAATGCTGTGTATCTGTGATGCATGCAATCCTCTCAGTAAAACACTTACTATATGTATGGCATTATTTACTCAAAGGTAAACCCTAGCTCCTCAATTCCACAAGCTAATTGGATGTGTATCCCCTTTATCTGAAGAGCGGCATTTCTATTGAGAGCTAAAGCAGTTTGTCCAAAGTCACAAGAAACCAGATGGGAAACAAGCTAAGTACAAATCAAGGACCTACATCCAGAAAAAGATAATCTTGCCTTCTATGATAAAAGAAACGCCCATTCAACTGCCGGCTTCTCTAGGTGTTAGACATAAAGAAGCACATTCAAGGTCATTCTGACCAGCCCAGCCCTCGGGCCCCTGAGAACACACAGCTCATTCAGAACTTTGGGGTGTGACATTGAGAACTAACTTGTTTTACAACAAACAGCTCCCCTGAGTATTTTCATGTGCACTAACATACTTCATTATTGCTTAAAGCTCACCATGTAAAGATGAGTATTATTGCAAAGAGATTATTAAACAGAGTTTCAAACTGTTAAGTAGCTGAACAAGGTCACGCAGTCGTAAACAGCAAATTACAAAAAAGCCAGGTAGGGAGTCTATGAGCTCCTGTGACCACACTCTTAGCCAGAGGAAATCTTCAACAGAAGATCTGCGTTAGCACAGAAATACCGTGCCTGGCTACCAAGACTCTCATTCTCCAACTGATGAGTCTTCTGTCTTCCTTTTGACAACACTTGGTGCTGTCTCACTTTTTTCTGAAATCCTAAACTCAGACTCGTTGGACAACTGGCTCTAAGAACTTAATTCATTCACACTTACTGTACTATAATTTAATAGCACTCTATGAGTTAGTTCATAATACGATACGGCCAATGCCTACTACGGAGCACAGCAGAGGGTATAAAGTTATTATGCTTATGTTGAACAAGTAAAAATATTTTTCATACACTTTTGGAGGAAGTGCATTTACTCTATAACATATAAGAATAAAACCTTGAATTTTTACTGCACTCTTCAAAATACTTTCATACGCCATCCTTCCATCTTCAGCAAGCTCTGGGAAATAATCACATCCACTGACCTGCAATCCCAGCATCTGTGTATCAGATCCACTGACCTGCAATCCCAGCATCTGTGTATCAGATCCACTGACCTGCAATCCCATCCTCTGTGTATCAGATCCACTGACCTGTAATCCCAGCATCAGTGTATCAGATCCACTGACCTGCAATCCCAGCATCTGTGTATCAGAACTCCCTTTGTCTACCTCCTTGGCTGCATTTGTGAGTTTCAGTCATTTTTTTTTCCTAAGACAAGTTTTCTTTGTGGAGCCCTGGCTGTCCTGGAACTCACTCTGTAGACCAGGCTGGCCTCGAACTCGCAGCGATCCACCTGCCTCTGCCTCCCAAGTGCTGGGATTAAAGGTGTGCCTGGCCCTCATTTCAGTCTTTTTAATAATAGTCATTATAACATGGATAGATGATATTTCATTGTGAATTTGAGTTGTTTCCCTGATGGTTATGTCATCAAATCACAGAGATACTATACCCTTTTCATTCAGAAATTTAGACCCAACAATATAGGAAAGATGTTTACTTCAAGTTTGACAAATACAAATAGCCAAATTACTATGAATGTAACATTTATATAATTCCTAATTGTCTCATGGTCCTTCTTGCTGTATGCAGTTTATTTTATTCATGTGTATTAATGTAAATGTGTATGTTAGAAAAGAAACATAACTAAAACAATGAAAAAACTATTAATTTTAAAATATTATTATATTGGTGGAAAGGTTGTAAAGGTAGTACAGACAGATCCTGTGTGTAGTTCATCCAGTTTCTGGTTGTTATTAAGAGTTTCTATCAGCATGCTATGTTTGTCAAAATTAATGAGCCACCATGGACACTTTATTAGCTAACATCATCCTAAAATCAAATTTACTTAGTTTCTTCCTGGCTCCTTTGTTCTCTTTGAGGATCTCATCTAAGATGCCACACTGCACTTTTCTCCCTAGAGTCAATGAATGTTTCAGAAGTATTTCCTGGGTTTGGTGATCTTGACAATTTGGGAAGAAATTTTTGCAGACTATCTTTAATTAGCATTTATAGGCTCATGAGAAGAATGAGTGCTGAAATGCAATTCTCATCTCACCTATAAAGAATTATAGATTATCGATATATTTTCACTGTGATGTTCACCTTGACCACCTGGCTGAGCTAGTGTTTGTCAAGCGTCTGCACTGTTGAGTGACCACTGCCTAGCCTTTCCCTTGGAAACATATTACAACAAGTATCTCACACTCCAGGAATAGAAAAGGCAGCTGCTCAGCCTCTTGGAAGCAACATAACTACATAAATCACTTGGAATTATTCCACATGACAATTTTTTTCCTATTCCTCCCTACTTTTTCTTTATTCGGTCATTCTCTTGTATGGTTGTGCCTATATAAATGTTTTATATTTTGGCTTATAATTCAATACTAATTCATTTTATCAATCACAGTGTAACAGCTTTGGCTACTAGGAACTTTACTGGTTGGTTCTTATATTCTTTTAACCGATCCTGGGTATCAGGGTTGAATACTTGCTTTCTTGCACTACAAATCGATTCAGGCTTATCCCATACAGTACCCGTCCTAGAAGCATCTTTACCCAAGGGTCTCTGCTTTCCTTATTTGGGATTATGATTAGAAACCAAGATCTAAGTTCTAGGCATTATCTTGGCTACTGAATTGTCACTACATATAGACTCTCTCAACTGGCCAAATGTCCTATTTGGCTCAGACTGTGATTTAAAAAAATACCATCTCTTGAGTGCCTTAAATATCAAACATTTATTTCTAATAAAAGGCGTAGCTAGTAGTCTTAGATGAGGGGACATTCTTGTGAGTGCCCATCCCTTGGCTTTTGGACAGCTGTGTTCTGAAATGGCAGGTAGAGAGAGAGAGGAAGCAAGCTTTCCACATCTTCTTACAGGGGCCCTGATTTCATCATTGGGCTCCACCTTTCTAATTACCTCCCAGGTAGTGTCACATCAGAGAACAGAATATCAGATTCAAGCAAGGACTACGTATTATGCCAGCTCATGCGCACACTTGTAACCATAAATACTAATTACCTCCCAGGTAGAGTCACATCAGAGAACAGAATATCAGATTCAAGCAAGGGCTCCGTATTATGCTAGCTCATGCGCTCACTTGTAACCATAAATATCCTGCTTGGGCCATCCTAGTCTATGTGAGTCCACACTGATATTTACGACTCTATTCTGTCCACACATCTTACACTCTTGCCTCCTACCTTGTTCATTTGCAATTTCTACATCTCACCTGTTTAATCCTATTGTGTAGGCATAATGGCTGTGACATTCATAACTATCCCCTCACAGAAAAAATCTTTATCAGTTAAAGCACTTATGCACACATTTAAATTTGATTTTTTTTGTACAGAGTCCAATCACTTCCTTAGTTACTTAAATCGGCCTATTTCTGTCCCCTTTAGAGCTGTTGCTTCCTAAGTGTAATGGGGTTACCTTTTGCCATATTCTGCATTTCATCCAGCAATAGTCTGGCACCATATGTAATTTTTTTTTACCTTTGTATACGTTAAGAATCACTCTTCATGCTATGAAAATCTGTACATTTTTGACAAATGCATCATGCCGTGGATTTATCCTTAGTATCATACTGAATGGTCCTGCTTGGACTCAGTTTTGTGATCTCGCCTCATGCAGTAACTCCAGTAAATGCAGTGTCATCCCCAAGACCTGCTCTGCTCAGTAAAATTCCCACTAAGCATCCCAAAACATAGACAAATAATTACTACCAGACACAACAAGATATATAGATGTGCCTTTCTTAGGACTTCTTTTAACATATTCCTCAACATACAGAGTAAAGAGCACTGCCCTAGAGGGGGAAAGAGACACATCTAGACTTACAGTTAGAGGGAGAATTCAAATCAAGTTCACCTTTATGCTACCTAATAAAGAAAAGAACAAAATGCTAAAAATAAAATAGCAAAAACCTTATCTACAAAATATTTTTACCCTCAGCTTAAGGTAGTTCCATTCTTCTATTGCTTACTCATGAGAAAATTTATAGACAAAAGATCTTTAAATATGTGCAATCCAAATTTAGTTTTATAGGCTTATAAATAATGCACATTTTATCATAAACTGTGGCCATCTCTCTGTTGATGTGGTTTACCCAGTCACAGTCTGGGTAAAGTGAGAGCTTTGGCCTTAAGGTTACAGTTCCCAGACTCATTATACAGACAATATTAAAAGGACGATTACAGCAGTCCTTGAAAGGAGATCACACATTTCTTAGCAAATACAGATGCCATACAAAGTAGTAAAAGAGTACATAACCTTGAACTTGTGAGAAAGAATAGTCAGAAATCAATACTGAATATTTACAAGGTAACAACATTAGGGAAAAAAACTTATTCTCCTAGTAAAGTCCTGCCTCCAAACAGGACAGAAACACACACCTCTCTCCTCTCTCCTCTCTCCTCTCTCCTCTCTCCTCCCCCCTCCCCCCTCCTCTCTCCTCTCTCCTCTCTCCTCTCCCCCCTCTCCTCTCCCCTCTCTCCTCTCCCCTCTCCCCCTCTCTCTCTCTCTCTCTCTCTCTCTCTCTCTCTCTCTCTCTCTCTCTGTCATCCCTGGCACCATCGTTCTCTCAGGAATCACTTGCATGTAAGCTGTTCACTTTTAATGCTGAATTTCTTTTCTCTGAGCTGGAGAAATATCTGTTTTGCTAAAGCAAGCTGTCCCAGAAGTATATCTTGCTAAGCCTCCATTTCCTATGAAGATAATCTTCCCCTCAACGTTGCTCCTCGCAAACCTAAGCCGAGGCCAGGATGCTCTTTGAAGGGAAGATAAAGGCTTAGAAATATCAAGAGAGATCCTTCTATTGATACAGGGAGACCAGTAAATCTTTTCTAATGTGGATTTTGCTTTGACAAATTCTTGAAAGAGCCATTTGTACCTCTTCATTTAGACTCTTCGCTGATGATTAGAAATGAAAAAAGAAGAGGCTCCTGCCTCGTGCCTACGTGATTTCAGAGGCTTCAGAGGTCCAGCCAAGGGATGGAGCCTCCAGGGATTAGCCCTACGTGACTAAGCACTTAGGGATGTAAGAAGGAGGATGTTGATCTCCTAGACATGGTTTTGTAATTGCCCAATGATGGACTTGAAGTTTTGAATAAACTGGCAATAGTTACATTTGTCCTGCACCGTTCATCCAGGGAGTGCTCATTCCCTTTATTATGAAACATGGCCACCGTGGAACAGAAAAGCAGAGACCTTTTGGGTGTTGAGCCTTTGTCCAGCTCCATGAGCATATACGAGGCAGAAGAAATTGTTTGAAGCAGAACCAAAATATTATTGAAACAAGGATTGTGTGTGGTAGAATTTGAAAACATCCACGATTCAGTATGATTTATTCTTCCTTAACACATAGTACCCTTTTGGAGTACCTTATATTAAGGGCTCATTTTTGTGATCCTGTTTGGATACAATACAAATTTTAAAATATATTTTTAAAATTTAAAAACAAGGACTATGAATTGACATTAAATCACTTCTTTTAGCAAGATTTCTGTTCATTTAAATTTTCCATTAAGAAAAACGGATGTTGGGCTGGAGAAATGTTGGCTGCTCTTGCAGACGATCCGGGTTTGATTCCCAGCATCCACATAGTGACTCATAACTGCCTGTAACTCCTGTTACAGGAGATCTGGTGGCCTCTTCTGAACTCCACAGGGACCAGGCATACACATGGTAGACGGACATGCGTGCAGGCAAAACATTCATATAATAAAAATAAATATATATATAAATGCAAAAAAAAATGAATTCAGAAAAAGTTCTATCATCCTTGGCACTTTACAGGCAGTATTGTAGACTCTTTCCAAAAGAAACTTCTTTAAAGGGCGTGAAGGGACAAAGCAGTAGCAAGGTTCTACCCATGAATCCATGTACAAGAAGTCCACGGCCAAGTCACAGAAGGATGGAGAGAGAGCACCAAGTCCATAACACAAAATCATCAGATTAGAAGCTGAGCTCGCTCAACGCTTTAGCCTCACGTCAAGCAAACGAGACCCTAAATTCTTCTCCTGACAGCAACAAAGGCCTCGGCACGCGAAGCTTCAGGCAGTGCTTCGGTTGAGATCAGAGTCAGGTTTTGTTGCGGCTGCTGTTGTTCCACGTGTACAGGAGAAAAGAATACAATGATGGAGGCAGCAGAAGAACACGGGTGCCCACTGGGGAGAGAGGCCGTGCACCCTGGGAACATTACAACTCTTCTCAGTCGACTGCTGCCGTGGTCCAGATTTCCCACAGGAAGGCAACAGAAGACTCAGTGGTCACTTCATTTTCATCTAACGTAAAATTCTGTGAGCCCTTCCTGGGAGCAAGGATGAATGTGGCCACAGGAAAAGGATATCACGTCACCTCCCGCTGATGTGCAGTGAGGAGTGAGAGAACAGTCTTGCCAGTGTTTGATTTGTGTATTCGATTTTTCCCCCATTCTCTCTGTCTTCTAGCTCCCAGTGCCCTGTGTACGGAGAAGTGTGGGCTCAAATCTAATCAAGAGGAGTCCTAAAAATCTGTGTTCTTGCATCTTGCAGCCTCATAATGTAAATCTGGAGTCTAGATAACACCAATAAACTTACCTTTTTTTTTTTTTTTTTTTTTTTTTTTTTTGCTGAAATAGCTTTAACATCACACAGGTCTGTGGGCGCCACACAAGCCACCACATCCTTGCTCTCTGATAGCCTTCCTTCAAAACCTCATCTGTTGTAAATGACTACTGAAGGACTTGTAAGTCCTGAATCAGGGAAGCCAACGATGCTTCTTGGCTTTACCCTTGAGATAACTGTCTCTCATAGGTTGATTAACTGTCATTAACAAGTCTCTAGACTCTTAGCTGAGGGACCCTACATCACCTTCCTACATCTACACCATATTTGCATGAAGATGAGCTTTGAAACCACCCATAATGCTGATTATAAACCCCCCATTAACTAAAATTTCAATAAGAGTACTATAAATACTGTCAGATGTTATTTTTTAATTTCAATAAGAAAAAGATCCCTTTTGAATCGTATTAACCTTGTCTAGACATTATTTATGCTAGAGTCTTGAGTTGTAATGTTTCCTCATAAGATACATCACTTGAGCCAATTCTGACTGATTCCACTTCATAGGAGCATAAGCTTTCAACTTATAGAAAACTAATAAATTGGATTCTAGCCACCCGAAGGGCATATACAGTAAAATAAAAACATCTTCCAAAAATTTACAGTATGCTTTAGAATGAGTGGGAAAGCATCAATAGGCACTGCAGATGCTTTTACAGGATTCAGAGTAGCTCATTTCATCACAAATGGCTGTGTGACTCGGTGTGGCATTAATAATGGAAAGAACAGCCTTTAAAATAAAGTAAATGCATTTCGAGCAGTTACTGAGATGATACCTGTCTTTTTTTTAAAAAGCCTTCGGAACTTACAAGCTGGTATTATATATTCCTTAGCCTATGCTGTCTAGAACGATTTATCTCTTGTGTTAAACTTCAGACAAAAATAAAATAAAATAAAATTTGATATCTATGGCAAACTGCCATCTTCCATTTCCTTTACCTTTTAATTTCTATTACTACCAACTTCAGAATTGTTTCACTGACCTTCTGCAGTATTTCAAACTGTGGTTTAGATGCCAGGTGACAGCCCAAACAAAGCCATAAATAAAATATGCCTATGTGTGTACACATATACATCTCAGGATGTTAATCAAAAAGGGCATAAATCATTAACAGGCTTTACTTTCACACAAATGCAAGTTATGGCCACGTGCCCGGTGTGCTTTAGTCCTTTACTTTTCTTTACAGCTGCTGTCTTGCGCCGCTTCACAGGCATGAGTTAGTTTGAATTTCCTTACTTGGTAACCGGTAAGTCGGCCTCCATTTCCCTGCTCTCAAGCACCTGCTCTGTGAATACGTCTAATAAACGGGAATGTGGGAAGACAGTTAAGCGAAGCTCCTGCATCTTCCCGTCTCTCACTGAGTGCTCGCGTTCTGTTTCCCACTATCTTTCCTCCTCCTCCTTCCTCCCTATGTCAGCGCTCCGCTCCTCCATCTCTCTCTTGTTTCTTATCATCCACTTGTCCTCCCATGAGAAAGCGCTCTTGGCTGCTGTCTTCCTCCCTCCCTCCCGGCGTGCCAGGGTTAGCAGCCAACCTAGAAGAGACAAAAAGAAAAGAAGCATGGAACAATCCTAACCCTCTAATCTAAAAATAGATTAACAACACAGGAAGAAATCACAGTGATCCCCAAATGGGGAAACTATTTCCTTACATTAAAATAGTTACCAAGCAAAGAAATTCAGAGCATAGCAAAAAAAACAAACAAAAAAAAAAAACCCACGTTGGCCAACAGAGACTATGCACAACACATTACTGATAACCTTGACCCAGCTTGCTTCCCACTCATTAGCAAAGGCTGTATATATATATATATACATATATATATATATATATATATATATATGTATATATATATATGTGTGTGCAATATGCATACACACACACATATATATGCACACACATGCACTTTGGTCACTGCTCTGAGGTAATTTTATAAATGCCACAGTCGTGTTTTAATATGACGCCAAGAAAAGACTCTTACAAGGCAGCATTTCCCAGATCTCATCAGCATGAAGATGAATGCAAAAAAATTCTAGAAGGTCACTAAAAAGACTTTCAATATCATACAACATTTCAAAATGCATTTTAAAGGCTGCTGCAGAAGATAAAAAGGAAGTTAGTAAAATTAATAAAAGTATACCCTGCTTCTATTCTATTTTTCTTTTCTTTTTCTTTTTCTAATTCACTTTATGTCTTGGCCATAGTCCCATCCGTCCTCTCCTCCGAGTCCCACCCTCTGTCTCTTTCCACTTTCCCGCCCTTTCCCCCCCTTCTCTCCTATTCTTCAGAAAAGGGGAGCCACCTTCCCACCTACTTCCATTAATAGTCCGATTTCAAGCCCCAAGCCTGCTGTCTCCATCCTGTCCTTTTGCTAATGCTGGGTGATGTGCGCACCTATCTGTCACACAGATCTGAAAAGCAATGCCTAACAACCCCTCTGGGTCAACTAAGTATCTAAAACTTGAACGAGCCAGAACTGTCAGATCCATACAGTTTTGTTTTTCCAAAGTCATACTGCATGTTTTACCAGAAGAAAATAAGGGCTCTCATGAGATCATCTCTCATAAATTGTGCCTTAAAATCGGTCTCAATGGGAGAAGCAAGCAATATGTTTTTATGTTGAATCTTGAAGTGACTTGCAAACCCAAAACTATGGTAAATAAAAGAAACAACTATTTTGTTTCCAGTGGAACTGTTCTTTAAACAAAAGTTTAAAGTCTCATTATATAAAACTCATAAATGAATTTTCAAAAGTAATAAAATAAAAAAAAAGAGAGAAAGGACTTGAGTGTCCCTAGGTATGGTGGAGGAGAAAGTTTATTGTAGATAAAAAGAAGAACATAGCTAGAGGCAGTGACATCTGGGAAAGTCCAGAGTGGACCTGACCACAAGGAGCTGGGCCCTGCAGGGAGGAGGGAGGGGAAGGGAGAGGGGATGGAGAGGGTCCAGGTGCAGTGGCCAGGAGGCCCAAAAGAGAGCAAAGTAACCAAAGTAGTTTCATTACATAAGGAAGGTAAGCCGCGTGAAGGTGAGGCAGGAAGCAGGGTGTGTCAGCTGTAGCCTGTAACAGGTAGAGACTGAGAGATGCTGGGAGAACCTGGCAGCCAGGTCAGCTTTGAGACGTTCTTCATCTCATTCAAGATTGCTCTAACTGTGCCATATCAGGTACCCTACGGCATGCCTCTATCTGCTTCACCTCTGTCCCACCTTAGCACTTCCCAGAGCAATCCCTGCCTTGGTGAACTTGCAGCCAATGCTCTCAACTTAAAAACACTTGTCTTCAAGTGGCCGGGGAGATGGTTCAGTAGTAAAGTGCTTCCCATGAAAGATGGAGGACCTGAATTCAGATGCTCAAAACTCATATAATGAAACAAGCCCAACCAGTGCTTCCCTGTCACTGGGGAAGAAAAAAAATGGGAAAATCTCAGGAGTTTGATGGTCAGCCAGCCCAGCTAAACCAGTTAGCTCCAGGCTCACTGAGAGACCCTGTCTCAAAGAATAAGTTTGAGAGACACTCAAAATTGGCCTCTGGCCTACACACACACACACACACACACACACACACACAAATGCACATGCACACACATACGCACACACACATGCACGCACACATGCGCCCGCGTACACATGCTCACACAGAGTCATACACATAATAAATAAGCAGGTTTCACATCTGCGCTTCTCAGAGTCTTTCTCAACCAACTACATATTCCCACTAAACTGCATGGTCCGAGGAACTTTCCACCATTTCAGAATTGAACTCACCATCACTAAGCTGGAACTAAAGGTCATGCCGTTCTCCAGACACAGACAGACTACCAAAATCTCCAGCCCAGTCCCTAGAGAAGGGAGGATGTATCAATGTTTTCATTCACGTTTTAATCACTTCCGAACTACCGAAATTACAAGAGGACACCGTCTAGGGATGAGAGCAGCAATGTCGTACAGGAAGGGCTGAGAGAAGGCGCAGCTGAGAATGTTTTGGATCCTGAACTGGGCAGCATGATCAGTCAAAGCTGTTTTATGTTCAAAGTCCATCCATAAAGGCTCGTGCAGAAAGAAGTTCCCAGAAGGCCACTCAAGTCTGAAGGCCCTTTCTGCAAATATGATAAACTCCACTGCAGTAGAGCAGGTGAAAATATCAAAGTAAAAAGTGAACCTTTTATTAGCTTATACCTCTGTGTGACATCTTCAGGGAAAATACTAGACTTAAACTTGTTCCAAAAAAAAATCATAAGAAAAACAACAAAGCATCTGTAATGTAGTTTACTAAGAGTATTTTTAAAGCCAAAAGGATCCATTGCACTGTTGACTAGTACTATAATGCTTTAGCAATCAATTAGTTACCTCTCAGTGTCTCATCCATCCTAGTTATTCAAGATTTAACCAGGAGTAATAGGAATAAATTAGGAAGGAAAATTTAGGCAGGCTACCGGGAACGCTTTTATAATCATTAAATCAATTAGACAACAGAATTTAAAATTGGATATTTAATATAACATGGAATCAAGAGAGATAAAGTATGATATCAGGAATGAAAAAGAAATTATCAATTTAAAGGCAAAGCATGAGCCCATCCTATGTTTGGTGAGAGCAATGGCTTAACTTTCATTCAAATCACTGCGAATTTATGATTTTTGAAATTTTTGAAGTATCAGAAGATATGTTCGAAAAATAAACATATTAAATTTCAAAAGACAGCATATTTTAGAGCATAGCCTTTGGGATATAATGAAGATAACATGCAGGCTGTCACTATAATCCAATTCTGGGCTCTCTCTCTCTCTCCCTCTCCCTCCCCTCTTTCTCTCTCTCATGTGTGTGCATGTTTGTACACTTGCATGCATGTTCAGTAGAACTTATAAAGCTATTACGAGAAAACACATGTCTAGCAATGTAGGAAATAAGATTCCTTGATCACAAGCCTTCCAAAAAAATAATAATTAGGGATTCTAGGTAAAATGTGACTTTTAAGAAGGTGCTTGTAATACACTGATGAACTGGCGACTTACCAGCCAGAGTAGGCAGCCATGGGAGCTCAGGCCAAGAATTTGAAGGATGAGCACCTTAGCTGCAGGGCAACTTGTGCTTCTGCAGCCCCAGCGGTGAAGGACGTGGAGAACGATGAATGCCCTGGTGCCACACGGAGGGATGAGCAGGGGAACAGGAGACTCTTCCGCTGCGTGGAGTTACAATCCCAAGGGCACCCAGTCTGATAAAAGGGTAAATGATAAATAACCCCAGGTCGTGACAGTGCGAGGGTAATTGTTGGTCACAAAACTGACAATGATTGAAGTAAGAAATTCCCCCTCATGATTTATAAACATAAGGTAATCTCTGTGCGGTTTTAGCTTCAATTCCCATTACTTAGGAGGTATAAAAATTTACAAGGCAGGGATTTTGTTCAAAGTGGTTCTGGGCTAAAGTGTCCCCTGGAGCCTGACAGAGCAAATACAATCCTCTGTGGGAAGGGAAGGGGGACAGAGAGAAGGGGGGATGGATGTGCTCCAGAGAGCTGTTATGGATGAAGTCCTAAAAAATAAATAAAGAAAGAAAGAAAGAAAGAAAGAAAGAAAGAAAGAAAGAAAGAAAGAAAGAAAGAAAGCACAAACATAGGATCAAGACATACTGAGATAGCCAGATGAAACAGCAGGCAGCAAATTCAGATGAGCAAAATCTTTAGATACTAGTGTTCACAAACAGAGTATGAAATATAAGTGTATTTGGTATATTTTAAAAGTAAGAGATTAAATTATGAGGATCAGAAAAGTGAAGGAAGCATACCCACTGAGAAACCCTCCAGAATGGAAAATATCAACACACACACACACACAGGGGACACACACACACACACACACACACACACACACACACACACGGGGGGGGGGGTACATACACACACACACACACACACACACACGGGGGTACATACACACACACACATAGAGGGGGGACATAAACACACACACACACACACACACACACACACACACAGGGACACACACACACAGGGACACACACACCGGGGGGGACACATACACACACTCACTCAGGCTTCCCAATGTGGTAGCCAGTCTCCAAGATGGTTCCTGTATTAGCTTTCTGTCCTTCTAACACAATGCCTGAGATCATTAACTTATAAAGAGATCCATCTTTATTCTCATTCAGGTATAGTTTTATTGGTTCTAGCCCATCATTACAGGGGATGGTTATTGGCTTAGGCTTCTCATAGGGTGGCAGAGTTGCTGACAAGGAATCCTTGGCAACTGAATTAATAAAAGAGGAAGAAAGGGCCAAGGACCAGAATCCACTTAGAGCACCTCTCTCAATGGTCACAGAGTTCCCCACATGTCTCCAGCTCATCAAGGTCCTGTGGCTTCCCCAGTACCACAGTCCTAGGGACTAAGGTGTTGCTGTTGTTTGGTTAGTTGGGGTGTTTGCTTGTTTTTTACTGTTTATGGATTATTCGTGTGTTGCACATCATGCACCCCATCCCACTCATCTCCCCATTCCTATCCAACTCTGCCCTTGAAACCTCCTCCCCCCCACACACACACACAAAATAAGAATACACAAACCAAAGCAAACGAACAACAACAACAAAAGCATCGTGGAAGCTGTGGTGTGCCGCAGTGTGTACCCTTCTGTTCACACGTCTTCACTTGCAAATGTTCACTACAATGAGTCATTGGTCTGGTTCTCGGTCTCTGGCTTCCGTCACACCATCAATATTGGATCCTCACCAGGGCTTCTCCCTGACATCCTGTTGTTGGGGCTGAGATTTTAATACATGAACCTTTGGGAGATAGTCAACACCCCAACTATAGCAGGACCTAATAATGTCCTTCTGGCACGGCATTCGCAATGTTGTATAGTCTACTTCTCAAAGCTATTATAAGTGATTGCTGTAGGCAATAGAATACAACACAGTTATTTTCTATTCGTTTATTTATTTATTTGGGGTGTGTGGTGTGGTGTGGTGTGTTGTGTATGTGTTCACATACATGTTTCTGTCATGAGTTCTGAGAATAAATTCTCATGGGTCAGTCTCAGTGGCAAACACCTTTCCATGCCGAGCTGCCTCTCTGGTCCTGAGTTTCCAACTTCAGGTGTTGAAGCCACTGCTGGAGCCTGCTCTCTGCATTTACACGTTCCCTTTCTTTCCTCCTCCTCCTCCTCCTCCTCCTCCTCCTCCTCTTTCTTCTTCTTCTTTTTCTTCCTCCCCCTTTTTCTCCTATATTTTTGTCGTGTATCTCTCTGGTAGAAACATAACTGCTGCAGAGTGGAGAACTGAAGCCTCCTGCCAACAGCGACATCAGTGAGCCAGGCAGTTGGCCTCTGCTTCCTTCAGCTGGCCACACCCCTGGCTTACAGCCTGACTGCCAAGCTGTGCGGCCCAGGAACCCCTGGACCCTTCACTTTCACGGCAACACATAAGAATCTCCCATTAAGTTTTGGAGTAACTGGTTACACAATAGAAAGAAGGTTCATCTGGACTGTGACCACAGCACTAGCCCTGCAATACAAATCCTGCTACTCTCTAATCCCTTCAGCTGGGATTCCTTCAACCATCACGTCTTACTCCAAGAAGATAAAACAGGGACAAGATCACCATAGCAACTGTATGGCTCAGGAACTGAAGCTGATCACCTGCCCCTGCTGTTACAACCGAGAATTTCCTAAGTGTCTTCTGTGAGAGGATAGACCAAGTCCCCACCATGTTCCCCACCAAAACTTCAGCTGTATAAAGAACAAAAGGAAAGCAGTTCACCACTGGTGCTGGCTTCAGAGCATAGCAGTGGCTATTGTCAGCAAGGTAGAACACAGGAAATTTATTCCCAGGTCTTTTTATCTTCAACAAATATTTATTGACTGTCACTGAACCTTCAAAATGGTCATAGAGTCTCAGGATATTAACACCACGGAGGGCAGACAACATATCTGCTCTCAGGGACCTGATGTTCTAGCTAGAAAAACAACCAAAACACAAGACATAAAAATGAATATGTAGCAAAAATGACAAGTTCTATTACTGACAGCAAAAAAGAAAAAGGCAAATTCGAGAGAACAGTCCCCAAGGGAGGGATGGTCCCCTGCAGGTGAGAAGATCTCTGTGAATGTCTACTGACCTGTTTCCAAGAGTGAAAGTACCACTCCATTTTCCTTTTTAAAAAAACAAACAAACAAATGAACAAACAGTCCCAAGTTGAGACTTTGTTTTCAGCTTGATAATTCCCACGCCAACCACACTTTTCCCCTGTGACAGCCGCAGCCTATTCAGCACTGAGGTTCCCGAAGAGTGTGGCTTCCTTCTCAACCTCTCCTTGTCTGAATTTTCCCACTGGGCCAGTAATTCCCAGCCTGCGATATGACAAGCATAAGAGCACACTTCTCTCAGAATGTGAGAACTCTTTAGGGACATTATAAAACTTCTTTGTATTTGATTCAACTTATGAAAAGCATACTAGATAATGTTGTAAATCACAGCATAAAATTTAAATCCAGTACAAATATACACAACAGAACTGTAATTCACTCTGAGACAATTAACAGGAAGTGCTTGGGGGGAGGTATTAGTTTGTTTGTTTTCACTCCCCAACAGGACAGTTTCTTTCTTGAAGGACTCTATATCATATAATCATATATGTGATTATACATACATCATATTGTGTGTTAGAGTTGGGGATTTGGGTCATAAGCTACAGATGACTGACTCAAACTTCTCCATATATGAATGATGAATCTTGGATGAGAAAAGTTCACATAGACTAGCTGTGTGTATAATCAAGGTCTGCATGCCAGAAAGAAGTGCGCCAGAGAGCATTTTCTCCCTGGGCTAGTCAAAGATCTCTAGAGACAGAAAAATAATAAAAACAAAAAGAGATGTGCCGGTCTGCAATGGAAGGAAGGAGGAAGGAGCTAGGGGAGGTAAGGGAAAGAGGAAGAAAGAAAAACAGAGACAAAGGGAGGTGAAAGAAGTTAATGAGATTCAAAGAGTGGATATATTTGAGTTGGTGACTCCTAAGGGTCTATCTGAAAGTGAGATCTACAGTCCCTGCTAGAAACCAGGTGAGAAATGATGGTGTAGTTTTGAGTCTGAAGTCATAAGGCTGAAAACTCAGGCAGGGTTTGCAGGTCATAATTTTTTAGTTAGAATTGTCTTTGCTTTGGTAGGTCTTGGACTTCCTCTTTGGACCTTCCCTGGTGCTGTAGGCTCCACCCACCCACAGTGTGGAGGGCTATGTGCTTTACTCAATATTGACACAACTAAAAGAAACTTTTTAAAGAAACATGTATACCTTTTCCTTCTTTGGGGATCAAACACCAAGCCTTGTACATGCTAGGCAAACACTCTATTACTAAGTTGCATCCCCATTCAAGATCCAGTCTTGTGTTGAGCAATGGCACTGGATGCCAGAATCAAGTTGACATAGACTAATGGCATCATAATTCTTTTATCTTATGTCACCTGATAAACTTCCTTATGAAACTTACATTATCAATGTCTACATTTTACCTTGAAGAAGACAGAACCCAAGGAACTTTTGAATATCAATCATACCATGAGAAAGCATCTGTATGGGAAAGTTTTGACCAACTACACTGAAAGCATCTCCACTACACTCAGCCCTGCTTAACACAGAGCTAGACCCAAAACCCATCCTTCCAGAGTACCATGATCCTTCATGCACTAACAAATACAGAGAATTCTTGCTAAAGCCCATCTGAGAAAGCTCACCAGTGACAGTCTGTATTTAACAGTGCAGTAGAGGCCCAGTACGCGGAGCAGAACAGTGAGCTGCTGCATCAGCCAAAGGATGCTCTGTCAGTCAATAGGAAGCAGTTGTTTATACATTTTGCTGCTTGGCTTCTTGAGTTTATCAAAATACCAGTCAACATGTCTCTGCAGGCGGAATTTTTGATGTTAGACTTTGAATAAATCAAACTTCAAGAAAATATCATAAACACACAACAGATATTCCAACACAGAAATATGCCAACACCCATAGTTAGGGCTCTCCACTCAGCCATCTGGCACAAATGTGATCTCTAACTGCATGCCTGCATCTCCTTTCACCCTTATTTCTTACTAATTAGGTTAGTTCTTTGGGAATTTCATACACGTGTATAGTATACTCTAGTTACTCTCTCTTACCCCATCTTTCCTTCCTCCTGCCCCTATCAAGCTCTTCCCAACTCCACTGTATGTTCTCCCTTTCCAGGTTCATAACTTTTGGTTTTATTTTGTGACTCATTTTGTTTAACTGGAGCCATTATCAGTGACCACTAGACTGGGGCTGTCCATTGGAGTTTGACAGGGTTGCCCCACACGGTCTACTACTGGGGATATTCCAACCAGGCACTCCAAATCTCTGACACACACACACACACACACACACACACACACACACACACACGAGAGGAGAGAGAGAGAGAGAGAGAGAGAGAGAGAGAGAGAGAGAGAACACGTCTATGCTTCTCTCCTAGAGTGCCCTCCCTCAGGATCCTTGTACTCAGGTTAGGGGTGCTATGTTTAACTTTCGTTGCTTTCCTGCTTTAAGTAGAGTTCAGAGTTCTCATTCTGTTAATTTTGGGGCAGTTTTGGAGAATCCTTTGATCAGCAATGCGCGGCTATCATTTGCGGGAAATGCTGTCCCCAGTATACACATACCCTCTCCAGAGCCATCTATTGTTTCGCTTTTTGCCCTCTGTACCAAGGCTGAGTATCCATGCACAGGCCTCATTCTGTTGCACCTGTTGCACTAACAAGTAGGAAACTTAGTTCAACCACAGATCCGGAATTGCTAGGCCTTGATCTGATGCAGCAAGTAACTAAACCGCAGAAATAAGTCTGTGGATTTTGCTTCAGGGATATTATGAAATCCCAAATGAAGTGTCACATGAGAACACAGTGCATCCACACTCAGGAATGGTTTACATCACCGTATAGAAACAATCACTTTGGATTTTTCCTATAAAACAAAAGAGGAAAAATACAGTTACTAAAACCAATCTATTTGAAAAATGGCATGGGTTTCTGTCTTGTCTTTTGATTAAAAGGCAATTTAGAAGGACAAAAGGAAAAGTCCTTTGAGTCCTGATTTATTTTCATCTTGACAGTGTTGTACAATAGAAAAGGAACAGCTTTGAAATCAGATCCATTGGAGTTTAAATCCTGATTATGCCATTCAGCAGAAGTATGACCCTTGAGCAAATGGCTTCTCTTGGAATTCAGTTTTCTCACCTGTAAAAGGACCACTGGGTTTCCTACCTACCTTCCAGTATGAGGTTATGGAGAACCAATGGGAATATATAACAAAAATACCTCACAGCCTTCTTGGCAGGCACAGGAAATGGTAAATACGAAAAGCATCAAGGACCAAAGCATCATTCTTTTCATCCAGATCCCATCCCTGCTACTTTCCCCACAGGCCCTTCCTCTCCCAACAATCCAGCTAACCTCAAAGGCTGGCTTAGCTGCAGAGCTTCCCCCTTATTGGTATGTTAATATTCAACTTGAAAACTAGTTTTATAATAGATAAGAGGTTACATTAGCCTCTCTCTGGGTTCAGATTTTGCCACTGAGACCATCCGTAAAGATCATAGCTATAAGAAATATTTCTAGAGTGTAGGTGAATTCAGGAGTAGAAGTAGACTTTCTTAATTTTAGATTGTATTCTTTGAAGCTCAGCTTTATGCCCTAATTAAATATATTGGTTGAGTCATTAAAGACATGCTTCCCTCAACTTGACTGTCAGCTTTATTTTTATTGAGTTATCTAAACACGGGACAGCATATCCTTCCATCCTTGTAATAACCCTGTGTTCTCTTGACTTCCTTCACTTTGGTACTAACCAAACAGGAATATCACCACAATTTAAGGGAATCAACTCTTCTGTTCCCACTCAAATAGTTGCAAGTTGCATTGTTAAATAGGTGAGGGAAATTAGAGACAGTGCTCCAAAGGAATCCTTGGCCACTGGCCTGAGGAGCGTTGTCCAGTGGACTCTGAGGACTTGTACGTGTGACTGAATTGCTATTACTGAACATAAAGAACTTCTCTGCAGAAAAGAGTTTCAGGAAAATCAAATATAGGCAAGTGTCATTTGGATTTACACAAAGAGAGACTGTGTGCCCATGTACTACAGAAGACTGAGTTTGACATCAATCTGGGGCAGGATTCTAGAACAATTTCTCTAAGCAACAGCTTGTGAGTACTCAAAAAAAAAGAAGTGGTAAACTCAGCCAGCATGAGCTCACTGAGAATAGCCGTGTCGGACGAAGCTCAACTCCTGCTGACAGAGGTGCCACCCTGGGAGAGCAGAGGAATAGGAGAAAAATGGGAAATCCAGATTTCAGAAAAGATTTGGCAAGTGCTCTCTCCGACAGTCTTGAAGGCAAGACAGGGGAAGAGAATCCTATCAAACCACAACTGCACAGACCCAGGGCCAGTGGAAAATTAGCACCCAAATGTGATTAAGTAATGAGTCATAGTAAATAAAATGTTTTAACTCAAGACTTTTTCCAAATCTCATATTCTTGCTGGTGGCAGAGCTGGGGACTCAAGTAATGCAGAAACCAAAGAGGGGAAAACTGTTGTGCAGCACCAGCTTCCAATGGGTCCACTTCTGTGATACGCTGTTCAAACCTAAGGACAGTGAATGTGAAAATGAGTGTGTCTCTGCACCTGCTTGTTTCTTATGCCTTTTCTTGAGCTCTTTTCCTTTCGTTTGTTTGTTTTGTCCTATTCTTCTTTGTTCAGTGTAGTTTTGTATTTTTATTTTAATATTATCCCTTGGAAGTTTTCTAAGGAGATACAGAAAGCTGGTAGGTCTAGATGGGAGGGAAAGAAGGGAGGAAAAGGAAGGAATAGAGGGAGAGGAAATCATAACCAGATATGTTGTATGAAAAAAATCTGTTTTCAGTAAAGGAAAAAAACGTAGGGTGTGTGAGACAAGTGCGGAGACGGAAGTCAGTGTGGTGAGGCTTCTACTCCTCTCTGTGCAGACTGAGTCTGTTTCTGGGTTTCATACAGTGAGTCCTAGTCTCATTCCACACACAGGAGAGAGTGTTGGAAAGAGAATCTGGAAATATTCTGACCCCTTCCATGCACTAGAAGTGAGATGGAGTCTGAGGTGCAGAGCGGCCATTGTGAGAGGCAGCAGCTTCCTCATGGATGCAGATGCCTGCGTGTGTGGCTAGAAACACAAATGTGAGTGAGTGGAAGAATTTAGAAAATTGTAGCTTTTAAGTTTTTCTTCACTAATCAGAGATTCTGTAATCTCTGAAAGATTCTAGAACCTGGTTTGGCCAGCTTTATTTTACACCTATTTTACTTTTGAAGAGAAACGCCATGTTACCCTGTAAGAGGTCAGAGGGAAAGCTGAATGAATGGATCATCTCTACCACATAGATTCTGGGAATCAAGCCTTGTCATTCACTCAACAGCAAGCGTTCATACCTGCTGAATTATTTTACCACGCCCTGCTCTGATTAGTTATTCATCATCTAACTATGTTATTTTAATTTTTTTCAATTTATTTTAAATCAGTAAACATTTTAAAAGTTACAGAGAAAACAAGAACCCACATCCGTATCCTTACTACTTTCACAATCCAAACATTTTGCCACCTGGGCTTCAACTTACCGTTGAAGAAATAAATCATTATAAAGTTATTTTCTTCTTCCCTGCACAGTGATAGCAGTATTGTGGAAATGACTTGAGTATCTGTAGCTTGTCTACATGTTTCATTTACATGCCATGTGTATGTATTCATAAGAAAATTATACTAGGAACATCTTCCTAAGCCTTCACACAGGAGATAATGTTGTACCCTGATTGATCCAGGGAGAAACCTGAACTTGCTGGAAAGCAAATAGCGGGCTCAATCTCACGAAATGAAGAAACAGGGTAGACAATGCCCCCAAATTCAAGGGAATCATACAGCTTAAAGAAGAGGAAAATTGAAATATGAACCAATTGAAAGAAAACTTAATAGAGACTTGATCATAAAAGGCTTTATTACCAGAGAAGACCACTTAAGCAGCTTAAATGTGAGAATAATATAATTTATATGCACAGCACAGAAGTAAATCTGGTAACAATATGGTTAGACTGGGGCAAGCAGATAAAACAAAAGACTAAGAGTCAAACTGACAAGTATTTAGTGATATAGGTTTAAAAGAAATATTAAGACATTAAGAATGTCTTTACAAAAAAAAAAGAGTGTCTTTATGGGGAACACTCCTTCATTGTTGGAGGGAGTGCAAACTTGTACAACCACTTTGGAAATCAATCTGGCACTTTCTCAGAAAACTGGGAATAGGGCTACCTCAAGACCCAGCTATTCCACTCTGTGGAATATACCCAAAAGAATCTCTACCACACAACAAGAAAATTTGCTCAACCATGTTCATAGCAGCCTTATTTGTAACAGCCAGAACCTGGAAACAACCTAGATGTCCCTCAGTCAAAGAATAGATAAAGAAATTGTGGTACATTTACACTGTGGAATCCTACTCAGCTATTAAAAATAAGGAAATCCTGAAATTTGCAGGCAAATGGACGGAACTAGAAATGATCATCCTGAATGAGTTAACCCTGATCCAGAAAGATAAACATCGTATATACTCACTCATAATTGAACACAAGCCCAACAGAGATGTCCCCTGAAAGTCTTCACTTAGCAGGAGATTGGGATAGATAATGGGACTTCCTGCTGGGACTCCAGGTGAAAGAGGTAAAGGAGAATGGGGAAATAGAAGGATCCAGAGGGTTCTAGAAACCTACAACAAGACCATAAAGGCTGGCAGATCTGTAGCCAGGGGTGTCTGCTGAAACTACTATACCAACCAAGGACAATTCATGCAGTAAACCTAGAACCCCTATTCAGATCTAGACAATGGACAGCACATTTTCCACACTTCTGTGGATAGTGGAGACTGATTCTGACATGAACTCTGGTGCCCCCTATTTGACCACTTCCCCTTGGTGAGGAGGCCTGGTGGCACTCAGAGGAAGGGTAAGCAGGCTACCATGATGAGACCTGATAGGCTGTGACCATATGGTGGGGGAGGAGGTCCCCTTCTGTCACAGACATAGGGGAGGGGTCTAGGGTAAAAAAGGGAAGGTGGGGGGATCAAGAAGGTACAAGTGAGGGGATAACAATTGAGATATAATCTGAATAAATTACTTAAATTTTAAAAAAGAATGTCTGTACTAGCAGTGTGTACATGAAAGTGCTCTCTCTCTCTCTCTCTCTCTCTCTCTCTCTCTCTCTCTCTGTGTGTGTGTGTGTGTGTGTGTGTGGGTGTGTGTGTTATATGCAACTGTGTATGCAGATATTGAGGCCCTCTTCTATCATTCTCCACTCTATTATCTGGGTGAGGAGATGGTCTTACTGTGTGTCCTTGCCTGGCCTGGAACTCACTATGTAGACCAGGCTAGCTTTGAAATCACAGAGATCCTGCTGCCTCTGTTTTCTGAGCGCTGGGTTAAAGGCATGTGCTAACACAGCACTATTTATTTATTTATTTATTTATCTCTCTATCTATCTATCTATTTACAGGTAGGTTATCCTGATGAACCACTCACCCACTTATCTAGACTTCAGAATCCAGTGGGCTCTCAAGGACTTCATGCCTCCAACACCCAGAACTGAAGTTGTATGCATGTTGTATCTATGAGCTTCCACACTCAGCTTTTTATGCGAGCACTAGGAAGCTAACTCGGCTCTTCATTCTTTGACAGCAAGCTCTCTACCCACTGACCCATCTGCCCAAGCCTGCAAGCCTGTCTTTAATAGTAATGAAGTAAAAATTTAAAACTCTAGTGCAGAATTTAGCCACAAAATAGCTATGCGAAAATATGTTAGGGTTTCATTTCAGGGTATAATTTGTAGCATGTCAAAATAGTATATTAAAGAATAGTATTAAATAAGATATAAAGTAATGTTATCAGGTTTACAGAAAGTATAAAACGTTTCATGTACTTCTAAGAATTACACCATTTAATTTTCAAAGAATTCTACATAAACTCAATAATTGTTTCTTATGTGTAAAATATGCATGTTCCTATCAAAAGTTATAGACTTCTGGCCCAAAGAGATGGATGGCTGAGTTGGTAACACCCTTGCCAAGCAGGCATAAAGACCTGAGTTCAGACCCCTCATGTCCATATAAAAAGCAAGACACAGTAACACAGATTTGTAATCCAAGCCTTGGAGGTGGTGATAGAATACAGCATGGCTCTCTCGGACCAGCCAGGCCAGTTGAATTGACAAGTTCCAGGTTCAGTGATAGACCTTGTATGAAAAATACAGTGCCGAATGGTTGAAGAAGACACCTGACATAAGTATCTGATTCCAACACACATGCTCTCATCCCCCAGAAACCACTCAGAAGAAGGTTCCTGATTGTTCCATAGCGCAGGATTCAGGACTGATGGTCTCACATCCACACACCCAACCATCTGTAAGAACAATTTGGTCAATTCAACTCGCTTAGTTCCAAAAGAACTGCTATTGCTCTTGCCCTTGTTTTGAATGATGTTGCACTGTGTTGTGTAATTCTAAAGTGATTGGCTTTTTTTTGGGGGGGGGGGCAGAGTTTTACCTTTAAGCAATTTACATTTCTTCTCTCTAAACAAAGTGAAAGTAAGCAACATTTGTTAAAAGTGAAGCTCTTTTCTTTCTGTCTTCCATTTTTGTTTCTTATTTTCTGTTTTTTACAGTTTAGAAACAATTAAACAATGGGAGATGTTAACAGATGACTTAATTATCAGGAGGTATCAATTATGCAAATGAGTCCCATGCCAAATAGAGCATCTTTTTCTTACGAAGTTGTTACTTTTTCTGGGACAATGGTTTTCAAACTTGAGTATGTATTGGAATCACCCAGAGGGCTTGTTAGAAAACAGATGGAGGACCCATCCCCAGAGGTTTTGATTTAGTAGGTCTTGGATTGGTCCTGAGGATTTGCATTCTTAATAAGTTCCCATGTGGTGAGGATGCAGCCATGCAAGCACCATGCTTTGAAAAGTGCTGCCCTAGGAAGACTTTCCTACTTCTGAGACTGAGTTCAATGGTCCCTTCATGAGCTCCCCTCCCCTCTGTTTATCACCCTCCTAGGATTATCCCTGTGATGGCTGATGGCTGACTGGCACATCTCATTCCTTTACAAGAACAAGTCCATGGTGTCTGATTTACAACACTGTGCTCCAGGATAGGGCACAAACCTGGGTAGCAGAGACCGGGACACGGCTAATAACTACATGTTGAATGATATCTGACTGATGAAATGAATACAGAAGCGTACTATGTACACATATATATTTGTAATTTGAAGTATTCAGATAAAAGAAATTCTGTGTATTCAGAGAGAAAGGGGCATTAAAGAGATGATGAGGTGGGCAGGAAGGTGGCTCAGTCGGTTAGGCACCTGCTGTGTAAGCACAGTACCAACATAGAAGCTGGGTGTGCCAGCATACGTCTGTAACCCCCATGTTTAGGGGGCAGGAACAGGAAGATGTTTGTAGCTCAAAACCTAGCAGGCACAGGTTTTATGACAGTGTCTATCTCAAAAAAAGAAGAGAAAGAGAAAAGAAAAAAGGCAGGGATGGAACAGTTACATTGACCTCTGGCCTCTACATATATGTGCAGACACATACAGAAAAGCGCCTATATAGCACACACAGAGAGAATGATATGACTCACCAGAGAAGAGCTAAGAAATTCAAATTTTAAGTTCACTCTAGCTACTACACTGTTTGATGGAAGTGAACTACTTCAGAACAATCCCAGTAATAAAAATGTGCAAATGATTTCAACTTTGTTAGATGTAGTCTTTGGCCTGAAAATGGCTCTCAACACTCCATCCTGTGTAGCTGGTAAAACTAAGAGTCACCCCAATTCACCTCTAATATAGCCAAGGGCATGCCAGGAATTAGAGTGATCACCCAACATCCTAAACAGAAAGAGAGAATTATAAGAAGAAAAAGATGGAAAAGACCTAGGAGGTCATTCTCTCCATCTCTGGAATAGTAGAAGATTAAATAAAGTAACACAGGAAAAAATATGGAAATAAAGCTAAGAAAACTTAAGACTCTCTGATCCCCTAATTTTTAGAGCCCCGTGAAGTTCAAGGATTTATTGTCAACTTACTGTTTAAACCGCCATTCATCAAAAGAAAACCATTGCCCACAGTCCGCATTAGAAATTGAAATAAGAAAGGCAATGTAAAAAGTTGGGTTGTGTGGTATCAAATGACTCTCTTTTTCTTGTGTTCATGAATTTCTGGTTTGTAACTGTACTTATACAAAATATTAAAATGACCTTCAGGCCAACCCCTTTACTTAAGAGTGAAGGGGGAAGAGAAAATTACTAGACGTCGGCCATTACAGAAATTACTTGCCAGGCATTTTTCTTTGATAGCTGCAGTTTCCCCTCACATTATCATCTTTTTCTGTTGACAAGTTTCCAAGATTTTAATCTTGGATTGGAAATGTTGTCCTATCAGAAAGGGCTTATGTTGTCAGGAGCGGCGCTGTCACCGAATGTAGAATCTTATATGAGAGAGCTTCTTGTACTGAAAAATAGACCACTGCAAGGGAAGGCATTTAAATGCTTAGTCGGCCTGCTCATAAATCACCTTCGATGTGCTCACGTTCTTAGACAACATACTGAAAGCTTTCTTATTCCTTCTATTATAGCCGTGTCATTTGCATTGCTGAACTCAGGGGTTATGTTGGCAATTCCAGATAAACCCTTGCTTGGAGGGTTTATAACTCTGTGATTAAATTTCACCCTGGCTTAGGATTCAAAAGTAAAATTTTTATGAGATTAAAAAAAAAAAAAACTCAACATATCTGATATTTTAAGAAGTGGTCAGATTCTCAATTTTGATTTACAAATGGAAGCAAGTGGCCCTAAAGCATACACTACAAAACAGCACCAGGGACCCTGGTATGTTTATCTAAATATGCAGCCTTGCTTAGTCATTTTAAAAACATGTGTTAAAGGATTTAAAACGTGTCTGTTTGATAGGCATTGTGCTGCTCCCAACCCCATCCCATGTTTTCTTTTCCCTCTTTTCTGTTTTTGCTGCTAGTTATGGTTATATCATGGGTAGCCTTTCTGTTTCAGCACCAGTAAATATTTTGACATCCCTAGGATAATTGTTTTCTTTGCAGGTGCGTATGTCCTGTGCTCACATTTTCATTGTCTTCTCCTATAGGGTCCAAACAAGCATCCCTGTCCCCTACTTACCCAGTGACACTGTCCTTTCAGGATTAAACAATGAAAAAAATCAATCAAATAAAAAAAATTAAAGGACAAGTTGGAGTGCATTGACAGGACATCTTTGAATTAAGGGTGAAGTTGAGTAAAAAAGATGAAGAAATGGAAGCACTCTTAAGGATCAGAAATTGACTGACTGAAACTTAGAACAAATATTAATTCACCAAAATGTTTTCTGGGTTTGCAAGACCCTTCCAGACTCTACAATTGACCAATAGAAGCAACCGGCCTGTGGTACAGAAAGCATGACACTGAAACGCAGTCCCACTCCCTTGCCTTTGCTTCCTGCACGTTTCTTTCTCAGCCTTGCAGCATTTTGTGGAGAAAAATGTTTGGGGGAAGGAGGTTAAAAAGTGACAGATATTAGAGAGTTTGTACTAGTCCAGGGAAAAGAGTGAACAAGGCGATAAGCACATGAGTGGTGCCCTTGATAAGTAGGTATAATGTTAATTGTAAGTATCAGATTAACTGGGGGGATTAAATTAGCCCTTTGCAGTGAGTGCCTGAGAGAACATTTCCAAACAAGATTCATATGCTGGATAACAAATGAGGGAGAATGACCCTTAACTTGAAAGGTACCATTCGATAGGCTGGAGGCCCTAAATAAAATAGGCAAAAGGCTAGGTCTACCTGCAGGTGGTACTCAATAGTGCAAGCAAAGCCCACCGGGGCAGGGAAGTACACTCTTCCCAATGAAGTTCATCCATTACTTCCACCATCTTCCAAGACCTGCCAAGCTTAGCATCTTCAGCTACCAGAGCTTCAGCATGGGGCGAAGATTGCATGATTGTGCTCCCATTCCCCCTCACTCTACTTTGGGGCATCCAGCTCCTTGGATAAAGCAGCAACTTGGCTCTCTGTCTATCCTTTCCAGTAAGCAGAAAGCCACTATTGGACTATTCAGCAACTGAAATACAAGCCAATCCAACAAATCTCCCTTTATACGTATGCTCTTTGATTGGCTTTTCTCTAGAGAACCTTGTCTAACATTGTAGGGAGAGCTTTTTACATGGTGAACATCAGGGGCAGTTAAGTCTAGAAAAGGTGGAGTTAATATCGGAAAATATTTTTAAAGAAGTTTTGCAAAAAATAAATACATGAAGATAGACTATTATGTGGAGTTGTACAGCCAATAAGTGCACTGTGTTTATACATGTGTGTGTTTGTGTGTGTGTGTGTGTGTGCGTGTGTGTGAGGGAGAGAGAGAGAGAGAGAGAGAGAGAGAGAGAGAGAGAGAGAGAGAGAGAGAGAACAAATTAGAGAAGAGAAGAGGTTGAAATGAACTATCAAAAATTACACTGAGAAGCTGTAGAGATGACCAGTTAAAACTTCATACTTTTTTTGCAGAAGACCTGAGTTCGGTCTATAAAAGGTATCTCAAATCACCTATCACTCAAGTTCCAGGAGGTCTGACAACCTCTTCTGTCTCTTGGCCACCTGCATGCACCTACATACCAATAGAAACATATACACACATATTTTTTAATCTGTAAAACAATTTAAGTATATTAGCATGCGGAAACAAAACCTAGGTTGAGGAAGAGAAAGAACTCTTCTCTCCTAAGAAAAACCTGAGTAAATAGGTTGAATGAGCCCACAGACAAGTGCAGCAATGAGAGTGCTGTGAGCTTCAGGCATTGCTCTTGCTTGTTTTTATCTTTTTTTTTTTTAAGCAAGTACAACAAGGTTTCCAGCTGCAGCATGAAGCTGTCGGGGAGGAGGCTTGTGGGAGCACTGCTGTGGGCATGGGCAGAGGCTTGTTTTCTCTTAATAAGTCATCTTTTGATGAGCTATAGCCAATTCACTTTCAACGCTGTGAGTTGGAAGAAAGACTCCTGAGCACGCAGCAAACATGCCAGCTTTAGCATTCTGGAAGTGAAATTTCAGTGACTGTTGGTTTCTATTGTTATAACACTATAGCAATAACCCAGGGTCTTGTAAGTATGACATAAAATTACAGATCGCCATCAAGCATCCCAGTAAAGGACATACGCCAGGAGCAAGACACAAGGAAGCAAGTGAGGAACTGTGTGGGGGCAGGCCTAGCAACCAGAAAGTAATGTCATCCAAATTCATGCCATGCAGGCACTGGAGGCTTAATGGGGAGAAGTTTGATGAGCCTTTGTGTCTTTGAGCATTTTGGAAACAATGTATGCGGAGCGCTTTGTGTTTCTTCATCAACATGAGTGTGAGACTGATGGGAGAGGCTCGTCTTTCTCATGTATGGATGCATTTATCATCATTTGCTTATTTTTCTGTGGCACCATGAGAATGGCTCAATCCCATTGCCCTGCCAACCTTTCTTAAGTGGAAGAAGGATTTGTGTTTGATTGCTCCTGATTGTTAAACTTCCCACAGAGGCTGACCAAAATAGACCATCTAGCCACTCTCAGAGAAGTAAATATCGACAATATGAGCAACTCCAGAAACAAAAAGAAGACTCAGAAAGTCAGGGTGTCTTTATTCAAAGTGGATCAGGCCTCAAAATTTGTAGTTAATAATGTTTCATGTTTCATGAAATCTACAAGGTATTAGTGTTATGTACCTAAAGACAAATGTGCTGCATAGAAATTCCAGAAAAGCCACGAGTAAATACACAGAACTTTAGACCCTCACTGCTCTGTTCTCACCTAATCAGAGAAATCAACAGTTTCCATTTTATAGTCTCCACCTAAGACTCTGTTTGTGCAACTTATAGCTGGAAATTTTGAGATTCCCCTGAACCAAAGGAACAGATGATTTTTAAAAACCATTTGGTAAACCATCCCCTAAACCAAGGATGATTTACTTATTGGGCAAGCTTGGATTGAGCACCGTGTATGTGTGTGTGTGTGTGTGTGTGTGTGTGTGTGTGTGTGTGTGTGTGTGTGTGTACAACTGTCAACAGCACTGTAATGGACATAAAGTGATGAGAGAGAGAGAGAGGATGGGGGAATCAGACAGAGATTAATCAACAGGGTTGGTCCTGTAATGAGCAAGTGTGACCCTGAGTCCAGGGAAAGAGATCAGCTTCATTAAAGAAGATCCTTGTTCTCCACAATGAAAGACGTAACAGAGATGGGTATAAGGTCGAATAGAGTAAAGGAAAGCTTTTAAGATGGTAGCCTGTGTTCTTTATGGATAGTTATTTGACATTCATTTCATAGTCATTGATTACCCACCACATGGCAGACATAGTAAGGTGGTAATACAGACAGGGATGCAGACAGAAAATATCCTTTGGATCCTGAAGGACCACTCTTGACCTAAGCAGTAAAAGAAAACAAGAAGAGATGACTTTCTCCCCCCGCCCTAAGATTTTACTAATAAGCTTTTCAAATAACAAAGGTGCTAAGGAAGAGGATAGACATGGGGAATTCTGTTTAATGATATCATGGTGGGATTTATGTATCACATGCAATCACAACCTACACTGTTTAAGGAAGAATTTTTCCAAATATGTTATTTCATTTAATCTTCACAATGTGCAAGCCAGGCGATATTGCCATCATGAGTTTTCAATTGTATAATCTTATTAAAAGTCAAAACTTGGATTTGAATCTCGGTCTGAGTCCAAAACTTTAGCTCTAACCTCAACGTCAGACTTTTTATGGGGGATTGTTTACGTTTTTCGTGTTGTTTCTGAGACAGAATCTTGTTATGCGCCAGGATAGCCTCAAATTCATGATTCTTCTACTTCAGTCTCCCCACCACTGGGATTCTAGGCATGAACCCCAATAACCAGCACTCACCAACCACTTTCAACCCTGCTTGTCCTGGCTGGCTTTCTCTCGCTCTCCCTATGCACTTACGTATAAGCAACAATCAAAATATAGAATTAAGGGTAATAGCCCTTTGCTGAAAGGCCTTTGTCACTACACATCATGAGTCCTGAGGGAATGCATGCTCTTCTTCAAACATCTACAGGTTCCCATTAAATCTCAGAAGGTTCCCACAAGGACAACCAGCCTTCAAGCAAAGGGCCACACTAGAGACCAGTTCTCATGGGACACTAACTTTATGGTTCAAAACCTTAAGAGGGATTGGGGAGCTGTGCCTCCCCATCCTTTGTATCCTCCCATTCCTCCCTCCCTCCCATATTCCCCTTACTCCCCTCCCCTATGACTGTGACTGAGGGGGACCTCCTCCCCCTGTATATGCTCATAGGGTATCAAGTCTCTTCTTGGTAGCCTGCTGTCCTTCCTCTGAGTGCCGCCAGGCCTCCCCATCCAGGGGACGTGGTCAGAGAGTTATCTCAAGTGTCTACCTTTATCGTCTTCACCATGAATGCTTCGGCAGGGTCTCTGACTTGACCCCAGAGCTGGCCTATTTGTTTGTTCTAGCTGTGCCTCCCACTCTTAAGCCCTGGAATCACACCCACCTGCCTAGCACATACTTGGATGCTAGAGATTACAGCCCTGGTCCTCACACGGTATCTTTATCCCCAGCCTCTGAATCTTCCCCTTCTGATAAAGCTAAGTGCCAGGAGCTGTCCACTCTCACAGGGTCTCCTTGTGTTAAATCCGTCAAGCCATGCATGATACCACAACATTTCTGAAGTGCTTCTCCACATGAACCTGTTTGTGTCTTACGATCCAATTATTTATTTAATTTGAATTACAACCTGTGGGAGAAAATGTATCATCCTGATTTTTCAGCTGATAAAACTGAGGCTCACCGCCTTTGTGGTCTTCCTCAGACAAGCAGTGGTAGAGGCATGGTTCACTCGGTGCCTAAGAAGAAAACATCCTGATAGAAACCTTAGAAGAAACCAATCCTAAGAAGTTACAGACATCTTCCTAGAGAAACCTCTGTGTCCACAGGACCAGAATGGAGGCCATTCAGCTGCTTTTGTGGTACCCAAGAGATATGAAAGAACGATTCGGCCACCAAGACAATCTCTGCAATAAAACTAGAAGGTTCCAGAAACTCGAGAAAATAAAAGGCCCAGCATTAATTTTCTATAATACACTTTGCATTAATCTCTTAAATGGATTTTATAAGAATTTTTATTGCACATAACTCTAACTGAAACCTAAGTCAGATTTACAGAAGCTGAAATTTCCATAAAATATAAAAAGTGAATAATTTAGAATACATCTTACTGTACAATAAATATAGGCCTAGACAGGAAGGGATCTATAGCCTCATTTTCCTCCTGACATCCACAGAACAGCTTTCTCTGGCAAAAAGTTTGCTGAGGCCAGCAATTCAGCCAGAGCACTAACAGAGCAAAGCATGAGTTTCCTTTGGTTAAAATGCCTTTCATACCAAAGACAGATGGGAGAACAGGCTCCAGACGCAAGCTATCTGGCTTGCAACACACATCTGCCACCTGACCTTGGACAAATGTATAAAACCTCTCTGAGCCTGTCTCCTCCTCTACAAATTGATTGAGGATTTTGTTATCAGGATTAAAGAAAATAATACATATAACCTCATTAGATGATTTGGGGCACAAAGCAAGCACTTAAATGTTAGCTATCATCATAACATCTTCGTGTCTATCAAAGCCTGTAGAAAATTCTATTCCTGTCCCTTCATTCTGCTGTGCTGGGCACTACTTACAGTAAAGGAACTGCAGTGATTATCTTTATAACTTTAGGCAGAAGTTCTGAGGGTTCCGGTGATGCTAATGTCTCTTTTATTCTCTGGTGAAGCAGGCACACTGAGGAATTAAGTTAGGAAACAACCATATACCTACGTGGTGCCCACTGTGAACCATACCGCCTACGTGGTGGCCACTGAGTAGCACTGCTGTTTCTGAAGCTCCCAGTAGCCTTTGCCCTTCTAAATGTGAATCTCACAGTTAAGGAAATGGAACCCCCAAGGAGTCATGCTAGTGGATACTGAGAGACAGGGATGAGTTCAGAATAATCTCACTGTACGCCCTCCTTCCTGCGCCAACCACATTTGCACCATGTATAAGCATGTAGCGCCCCATCCTAACACACCCCGACACCCCGTTCTGCTTGATGTCTCTACCTATTCTGAAAACCCTTGGTGCAGTCATTGTCATGACTAACTTGAAATGCAGCCCTCTGACAGGCGTCAGAACTTGGCCTACTCCCTTATAGCACGCTCAGCTTTGCTCTTCAATGTTCTAGTCACCCTGCTCCTTTATGGGAAATAATTAACTTATCTTAGCTAATATATTGACATTTACAGCCTAACATTAACACTCTTAGAACAATAAGCCTTTTAGCCAACAATATCCTAACATTTGAAAATATAACCTGTGTGATCACAAAATTGTTTCACAAACAAGAAATTAAGTTTACTTAATTTTTCTGAAAGTGAGAAAGGTAGTGACTGGCAATTAAGGCATTTCACAAAACTGACTCCAAAACTAATCAGACCATGTGTCCTCCATTCCTTCCTCCTTCCCTCTCCTCCCTCCCTTCCTGCCAGGAGACTGAATACAGAGAGCCACATTTTTAGGCAAATGTTCCCCAGTCTCTTTTATTGTTTTTTTTTTTTTTTTTTTTTTTTGAATTTTGACATAGTTTCACTAGGTTTCCCAGGCTGGTTTTGAACTTGCTTCTATAGTCTACACAGGACCTGAATTTGCAATCCTAATGACTCTGCTGAGATGGCAAGCTTGTACCTCCAGGAATGCCTGAGGCTCTTACTTTTAACTGTTAAAATTTAAACAGAAGTACAAGGCTTATGGTTGTCCAGGAGATGGAAGTGACAGAGATAATATGACCTGTGTTCACAGTCTACACAGTCAGCAAGTTAGGCAGTTTTCAAGTAAAGGTTTTACGATAACTGCCTTTCAGTTCCTCCTTTGCTATTTCCTTCCCAATCGTAACAATCAACTCAAACACTAAGCTGTCAAATACATAGTCTTGTAAAAGGCGACACCCCTAAAATCAAGAGAAGAACCACCAGGGCCTTCGAGGATTCCAAACAGTCATGGCACAGGGTTTTAAGAGAGATGTACCTCTGGAATGGTGGGAAGTAAAGGGTGGGGCATCTCCCAGAATTCATCATGGTTTCAGAGGTGTTATTGTTTCTCCCAGATACTTGCCAAGAAACAATGCAAACCAAAATAAAACAAAAACCCAAACAACAACAGAAAGAATTTAAAAACCTACCTTATTCAGAAAGGTTTTAAGGTCTCAAGTCAACAGAGCTAACTGAACAATTCCCTAACAATGCATGAAGGTGTTCACATGGCTCTGGAGTCTGTGAAAAGAAGCTTCTGTCCCAGTCTCCAAGGGCCTTCACAAGATTGGCTGACGATCCCGAATGCTCTGCTTATACAAGATGTGGCACCCACTTGGAATAAACCTATGAGAATATTTTAATAGGTGACAAAGCTTGCATAATAAATTCGTACTTTTAATTAATTAATTAATTTGGTCTTAATGTGAAAGAACAAAAGCAAACTTAAATTTCTAAAGTCTAGGGGCCAGCTCCTCACTAAACTTGGCTTCCTTTCTTTGTCTGTCCCCATGTCATCCAGTGGGCTGAGTGAAAGGCCATAACATAGCTGAGAGCACGCTTTGACAACTCCTAAGACACCCACAGTAAGGTAAGTGGCTGGACTGGTGTTATCGTAGTAGATTGCAGACTCTTTCTGGCAAGGGCCAGAAGAAGCCAAAGAAGAGAGCCTGGGGGGAAGGGAGGGAAGAAACACAGAACTGTTATTAATTCATTTAGGCTTTGTGCCAATTGAATTCTAGCCGTAGACCATTTCCTGTAATTATGATTCAGCAGTGCCAGGAACAAATATAGCTATCAAGTTCAACACTTGCACAGAGAACAAATTAGTTCATAAAATGTAGTGGATTTTATCTCCAAATTGAAATTTTGGCCTAAGCCAGCGACAGACAGTAAGTCATTTAAGCTTTTCTCAGTAGAGTAATTTCGGTTAGCTGATATTTTTCAAGGGGGGGAAATAGCCATTAAGAGTAGGTAAAATGATTAGGAAAAACAACATATTTCTGCATCACATCCTAACAAGAGTCTTATTTATGATCTTAAGATGGACGTCTGTTCTTAAAGACTATGGCTCTATTCGATCTTTGAGACCAGTAGTTCCCAGTTTAATTTGCATAAGTGTAATCATGCTTTACAGCCACGAATTTAATTTTTGCTTAAGACCAGAACACGGGACATGTTGTGGTGGCGGTGGTGGTGGTGGTTGTTTGTTGTTTGAGACAGAGTCTCACTCTGTAGCCCTACCTGTCCTGTAACTCGGGATATCGTCTTGAACTCAAAGAGTTCAGCCTGCCTCTGCCTCCTGAGTTCTGGGACTGAAGTCTTCTTGCACCACCACACCCAACAAGATCAAGGGTTCTTGAGTTTCGGTATAAATTTTAAGTAATTTTCTGCAGGAAAACCTCAGAATGACTGTTGGAGAACGGTTCTGTACATTCAAAGCACAGGCCTTGTTCAGACAAGGGTAAGACAGCAGATGAATGGGGCCATCCCCATGGGCTTCCGGGATGGGCAGGGTGAACCACGCCTCCTTTTCACAGAGCAGCTATTTTAATTGACATTGTGGGTCAAGTTTCATGCTAAAGAAATAGATAGATATGCACTTTCTTTTCAAGTGTTTCCATATATTAAGAGATTTCAAAGCCTAGATTTTTCTATGTGTGAAGTGCTTTGATTTGCAAAATGTGCAACCTCAATGTTTAAACTGCCATGCGAATTGAACAGCTCGTAAGATTACCACATACATTTGGGGCATTGTTGTTTTCTTTGTTTTTGTTTGAGGTAGGGCCTCACATTTCCAGGTTGTCCTTGAGCTCACTATGTAGCTATGGATGACCTTGAATTTCTGGTCCTTCTACCTCCCTTCCTGAGAGCCGGGAGTACAGGTACGCACCATCATGCCCAGCTTTAGATGGTGCTCTGGACCAAAGCCTGAGCCTGTGTGTGTCAGATAAATACCCTACGAACCAAGAGGCATCCCCAGCACAGGAAGCTACTTTGATAACTGTTGTAAGCCTGAACAGCTTGCGAATTCTGGAGCATGCGCAGTAGTCATCAGTGGAGAGACGGATGGTTAGCGATTTCTGGAGCATGCGCCGTAGTCATCAGTGGATAGATGGAGAGATGGATGGATGAGCGATTTCTGGAGCATGCGCCGTAGTCA
>OU015743.1:153849046-153861321 GCA_907169655.1 Acomys percivali
CGATACGGCAACCACTCACCCGAGATGTTTGTCACATTTGTTACTTTTCTTAACATTTATTTATTTTTATATTTTATCTGCATAAGTGTTTTGCCTACATCTGTGTCTGTGTGCCATACATGTGCCTGCAGGTCTCCTAGACTGAAATTGCAGATGGTTGTAGGCTACCATGTGGGTGCTGGAACCTTAACCTGGAAGAGCATCAAGTGTTCTTAATCCTGAGTCCTTTCCAGCCTCTATCAGGTCTCTTAACTGTGGTGTTGAATACAGAGTGAGATAGGTTCCAAGCCTAAAATGGCCCATGCCGATTTTATAGATGTTACATGAAAATATAGAGAATATTACATGAGAAAATTCATATTTATTATGTTGGATTATAAAATGTTTACTATATAAAAGTAAATATTTCCTATCATATTTTTCCAGATGATAAAATGTCATTTAATGATTTTTTTAAATGAGCAATCAAGTTACAAAGAGACACTGTTAAATTAGAAATAGAGCCAAGTGAAAGAGGCCAGTCTGAAAGACCACATACTTTTTTCAGTTTTAATATAAGATATTATAGAAAATGCAAAACTACAGATGTGGTAAAAATATGAATGGTTTCCCAGAGCCAAGGAAAAGAGAAGGAACATTAAATAAAGAATTTTTTTTCTAGCTGCTTCCATTTTTTCTCTTTTATTCACTTTTTAATTTTAATTTACTTTGCTTTATTCAGATTACAGCCCAACTGTTATCCCCTCGCTTGGATCTTTCTGTTCCCACCCTCCCTCCCTCTTCTGCACTATTCCCATCTCCTTGACCTCTGAGAGAAGGGGACCTCCTCCTCCACCATATGACCACAGCATATCAGACGTCATCCGGATAGCCTGGATCCTCTTCCTCTGTGGGCCCCCGGGCATCCCCACCAAGGAGAAGTCATCAAATCAGGGGCACCAGAGTTCATGTCAGAGGCAGTCCCCACTCTCCCCACATGAAGAATGGGCTGTCCATTGGCTACATCTGAACAGGGGTCTAGGATTATTCCATGCATAATTCTTAGTTGGTGCAACAGTTTGTGCAGGCCCTCTGGGTCCAGACACACCGGCCTTAATGGCCTCTTTGTGGGGTCCCTGAACCCTATGGGTCCTTCCATACCCCCATTCTTCCATACCACTCTCACCTGGAGTCCAGCAGCGAGTACCAGCATCTTTCCCGATCCCCCACTGAGTGGAGCCTCTCAGAGGGTTGGGCCAAGATGGCAGGCATAGAACACATACCATGTCTGATCAGCAGGACAGCAGTGACTTCACAGTGACCTAAGGACTGAACTGAGAACTAAAAATCACCAGTGGTGGTGATTCCCAGGTTAGATGGGTACACAGTGTGGAGCACAGGTGGGTCTGGCCTTGGGCCACCAGGCTAATCCACAGAAAAGTCCCTTGGTCCCTGGAGACCTGTGCATAGTCTCCAAAGTGTAGCCACTTGCCTGCTTGCTCACTGCACCTTCTCATCTTTTCTTTGTAAATATGGATACTCAGAAAACATAGAACTTGTATGTGTGGCTTGCAAAAAACAACATAATATACTTATTTTTTTTTTTTTGGATGGGCTTGCCATGATCAGTTTTGTTTTACACTTTTAGACTATCTTTCTGCCTTCAATGCTTCCTTTTCCAGTCTATGCATGTGCATGTACAGGTCTTATCACTTTGTTTTCATCTCCCATCCTACTCACCATCCCAACACATCTTCTCCATCATATTATCCTTTCAAGATAAGGCTTTATTCCAACGTGTAGCATGCTATTCATGTAGGATTATGGAAGTTTTGTGGAGAAGGATAGGATTTTATACCAAGGAATCAAGGCAAACATGGGAAAGCACAGGGGGTGGGTGCACAGTGCTGCACCTCCTATCGCCTCAGGCTGAGGACCACCTCTGCGCCTAGAGCACAAGCTTGGCTTGACCATTGTCTACAAGGGCAGTGCTGCTTAATCCCTGAAGCCATGCACAGACTGCCAGCAACTGAACCTTCTCCTCCCTTATAAGCATCTTGCCTTTTAATCAGCAGTGACTGTGGCTCTTAGAGGTCTTTGCCTCTCAATCCAGCTGACAGAGTACTGTAAAGGCAGACTTGTGGCATAACTGGGGAAAGGTATCTTGCTGGGTCCTCCTAAGTTAAATTCAAGAGGTGAAGATTGAGCACACCAATCTCAATGCATGCAGTAAGCATTGAACCCCTATTCAGATCTAGCCAATGGACAGGTCGTTCTCCACAGTTGTGGGGAGAGCAGGGACTGACTCTGACATGAACTCTAGTGCCCCTTGGTGGCACTCAGAGAAAGAATAAGCAGGCTACCAAGATGAGACTTGGTAGGCTATGACCATATAGTGGGGGAGGAGGTCCCCCTCAGTCACAGACATAGGGGAGGGGAATAAGGTGAAAGCGGGAGGGAGGGAGGAACGGGAAGACACAAAGGATGGGATAACAACTGAGATGTAATCTGAATAAGTCAATTAAATTAAAAAAAAAGAAATGAAGATTATTTAGCTCAGCCAATCTGGTCACAAATTTGTATTATAAGAATTAGAATTGGGAGGTTTTGGGGGCCGGCAGATGCTGACCGCAGGCATGAGAGTTCAAAGTTAACGTCAAGCCATAAGCACACCAGATAAGACTTAGCCTTTCTGGAGAAGCTGTAGTGGCTGGCGCATAGAACACACTTGACAATTGCTCTTGAATCTGAACTTCCGCTGCCTTCAAGAGTCCATTGCTGTCGAGCAGCTCGTTACCAAGGGGCCGGGGGCTGGAGGGGAAACTCACAGAGAAGGATCTTCAAAGTCAGGCAAGGGACCACGTTTGCTATTTTTGAATTAGGGGTAACAATTTTAAAAGCCTACAGGAGCCAGGCAGGAAATGTAAATGAAAGAAATAGGCTGGCTCTGAGAATGTGGCAGCACATACCAAGCATTTGTAAATGAAGCTGCTGCAATGCAATTTTTACAAGTCTTCTCTTATTCTTTCGTTTCTGTTTCAGCTGAAGTGCATATGACTGACAAAAAAAAAAAGTGGTAGATGCATTTCCCTTCCTGACTCCTTCAGGGCTTGCTTCCCAGAATCCCCTCTGGTAGACTGCATGGTCAAGTTTCTCACGCAAAAGGGTAAGTGTTTATATGACCCAAATACACCAAATCATCTCTAGGCTACTTACGATGCCTAAAATAATGTAAAAAGCTATGTAAAGAGTTGTTATGGTGAACTGTTTAGGGAGGGATGGCCCACATAGCCTACACAGTCAGCGTAGATGGAAGTTGTCCCCAGGATGTCCTAGCTACAGTTGACCGAATCCACCAGCACGGAGCTGTCAGATACGGAATGACAAGCGCACTTAAGATACGTAAGGCAAAATCTTATGCACATACATTTTGAAATTAATTGCCATACTCAAGCTCATTGACAGATCCCTCACCTCAACGTGATTATCACCGCATGCATGCTGAGAACTTGTAAAATCGGCCCCATTAACAAATCTCAGATACGCGTTATCGCTGACGCTAACCGCCATGTTGGATATTAGATGTTCAAAATGAATTCACTTTGTGAGTGAAGCTTGCTGGTTTATCAGTATCCCACTTGCCCTCTGCTCTCTAGTCTGTGCCATTAATGTTGTGAGTTTGACTGTTTTCCATTAAAAAAAAAACAAAAACCTAGACATATATGTTTTATATTGTTTACCTTTTAAAACTTAGTGACCAGTTCACTAAATAGGTACCATATGTTCACATATGATCACTACTATGCAGAACCAATGAATCCTAACTGCTGGCTCATAAATGACACTCACCCATTCCCTATGTATCTGGGACCAAATCAGTTTGCGTGGCTTTGCTTTACCTCAGTCATTTCACACTTGTAAATCTAGGGCTGCCTTGCATTGAATTTCAGTTTTAAAAGTGGTGGATGAGCTTGACTTTTGCTGCTTGATTAAAAAGATAACAATTTAGATGTATTATGAATAAATTAATAAAATATATATATAAAATGAAAAAAAATAGATCAATGTGCTGGCTAGATGGCTCAGAGGTTAAGATAAAGGCAACCTGTATTGAAAAGGACCCAAGTTCAGTTCCCAGTACCCCTGTTAGATGCCTCACAACTACCTGAAACTCCACCTCCAGGAGAACTGATACTGTGGGCCTCCATGGGCCCCTGCATATACAGATGCATATGCACACACAGTCAAATACACATGTCTACATAACTAAAGCAAGTGGTAAATCTCTAAGACGGGTGTATCAAGGTCACTAGCAAGACACAGAAGACTTTGGAACATCTGTGCAACATCCTGAGGTTTCAAACCAGCAAGCAGGGAGTCCAGGCCTTCCACCTCTGTTTTCCTCATGCTATGTTCAAGTAGGTGTGGGCAGTGTTGGTCCTAGGCCACAGGAATTCCACATGCTCTTCAGTATTCCTCTTTTAATCACAACCATGTTGATAGACTTTAAAAAAGATCCTAGCCAGCTTAGTACTCTTGTGATTGCCCTTAATTCATCAGGTGTAAATTTGGAGGCAATCAAATAAACAAGAGGAGGACCCACTCGCCAGGTGGCAGTGGGTACCAGTGTGCACTAGAAAGCTGGTGATGCAAACATAATGGAAAACATGTCCCTGTCTAGAAGAACTTACTTCCCAGTGGCATGGCATCTGTCTAAGCAGGAAGGGAGAAGAGAGACAGAGACAGAGAGCTTTTCTTCTCCAAGCAGTCTTTCCCATCCAAAAATTCCACGGCGCTAGGGTGTAGCATGCCTGCAGTTCCTAAGCCCTGAAATCAGAATGATAATGTGTCATTTGCCTCTCTACCAGGCCCCTGGAGGTATATATTCCACAAGGGCATATATATATATAAATTCCCAAAATGATTGCTTATGACCACCCTAGTTAGAGCCCCTCCTTAGACTCTCTACCCCAAAGTCGTTCTTGAACTGCCAAGCTCGGGGCCTGACACAAAGCTCTGTTCACAAAGACTGTTCAAAGCCATGGGATCGTCGGGCTCTTTCCTGACTGTAACAGATGTTGAAAGGAAGCACATCTCCTCTTTCTTCCATGGGGAGAGAGGGTTTTTCTTTTTCCCCCTTTAGTTCAAAGGCTTCTCCTGGTACTCTGATAGCAGCATAATAATTTGCTTTTCATTCCTATTTATTCATGCTTGTGGACACAAACTCCTCTGTTTTCATCCTATTTCAATAAAAATTATTGACACAAACTTTGCAATGAACAGCTTTGATAAAACTGATTGTTCTCCCGTTGAGTAATAATACTCATAAAAAGAAATGGAAAATGCAGGGAGAGGCGGAGAGTGGGCAGATATTGGAATCGGAGAGGGAACCTGTTTAGCATTTATAACTTCCATAAACTTAACCTTGTATTTGTGTCAGCTACTTTATAGTTTTCCAATTTACTTTTTAATTGAGTCCTTTTTTTTCAGCCATGTTTGGAAGATATAACTCTAAGTCGTCTTTCAAAGCCCTACCACTTTAGTTCAGTTCAATTGATCTCTCTTTGTATTTATTATTCTTGTGCCCAGCATATATCACTTTCCATTTGGCCAGCTGCAAATGCAATTTACCATGCATCAAGCCACTTACACAGCAGAGCTCTGTTAGTTAATATTTTATTTGGAGTGGCCCTTTCCATGTCTGCTGTTATCCCTGATCACTGCCACTTACCATATTGTTTAAGATATAAAGAGAGAAAGAGTACTCAAGTGAACTGATTCACTTGTCTGGCAGAAGAACCCAACTGGGTGAAGGGAAGCTGTTGTTAGAGGCACGCGATATGAGCTCATCCAACCAACTTTCATCCCAGACTCTAGAAGCCCTTTAAAACGTGCACCTTCCCCATCGATGCTTTCTTCTCAGTGTGTCTCCTAGAGTCTAGTTCTGGGCCCCACACTCCAGAACTCCTTTGTTTTTTATCTATGACCTGATTTTTGGAAAACCAAGAGAAAATATCCTAAACAAACTCCTTGAGGCAGGAAAGAAGGGGAAAGCCCAGTGATCAGGGTAGGTACCTCCCCTTGGCCATCCCATCCAAGTAGACCAAAACCAAGCACCTCCTCTCCATAGTCAGGCACTCCCTTGTATAAAAAGATTAGCAAGTCCAGCTTAAACTTAGTGATAAGCACAAGGCCATTGTGGGCCAATCTGCCTTTCAAGTGACCTGTCAGGGGAAATGATATACTTATCATTTTATGTGTGCCTAACAGGAGACATATACTTAAAATAGAGGGAAATGTGGCTCAGATGCGAACAGATCATGAAAAGTTATTTAACAGTCCACATGTCAATCAAAAAAAGGGTCCAGCCAAGCCCTGCCCCTAAAGCTCTTCGCTCCAGAGACTCATTAAAACAAACTGCTGGCTTGTGAGCCATCTGGCTAGAGCAGTATATCTTTCTATTTTTCTTTTTGTTTTGGACTAAGCATTTCACTGTCAGCTATGAGTTCTTCTTCAGTTCTTAACTAAGTAGCCAAGAACCCAGAAGCCAATCTGGTCTCAGGCATGCCCAGTAACAGTCTCATTCATTTCCTAGGAAAGGGTAAGTGAAGAAATGAGATGTGGAAACAAGCAAGCAGGTGGTTTAAATTTAGACTTACGGATGCTTAGAGATATGCAGAAGTCAACCACTGATCCTGGATGCCATCTGTATCTGCCATTCCCAGTGTCCCACATAAGATTGAACTGACATGTAACAAGGACCTTCCATGCCTTATTAATACTGGCTTGGAAGATGCACTGATGGGCAAGGTAGACACACACACACACACACACACACACACACACACACACACACCCCTCTATCTTCCTGCTACTTACAGTGAGAGGCTTTTTTTCCTGCAAAGAAATGTGGATACACAAGCCATAACTTTTGTGGATGGTATTGATGAATGCCTCTAATATTCAGCTTAATTTTTTAAAGAAAACATTACAATTTCAGTCACACAAGAAGAAAATGTTGTTATATTAATTCATTCTGAACACTACATGCGATACTCTGAGTCCATGGGTCCCAAACTCTTCATTTTTAACATCTCCTAAAGTGTCACCTTGAATGACTTCTTCCCTCCAAAGTGCAGATTCTGCCTCATCCCAGCACTGTAGGTTATGCATATTTCTAAAACCACATAGAAGACTTTCCCTTCCTCTGATCCATGCCTTGGCTTTTATTCCCTTCTTTCACCTGTGTTAGCATCTTCTAGAACTGTAGCATTTGTTGTATGAAAAACTCAGACCTTAGTTTTAACCTATGACCTCAACAGAATAATTTCAAAATAATAAACTCCAAACACTTCAAAAACTCTAGGTTACAACATGTAATACGGTATTATAAGTTTAACTGTATCCTCCAAAAAATCTGCATGTAGAACACCAAATACCTTGGAATGTGAGTGGTTTTAGATATGGAGTCATTACAATATAGCATAAATAAGCAAATAAATAAAGAACATTAAAGAGGAATTCAATCCAATATGACCAGTGTCTTTCTCAATCCAACATGACTGTCCCGGTTTGCGGGACATATCAAACCAGGGTCACTTGAAAGGATCATTACAGGATTACAGGAAGATTACAGGCATGTGAATTGGAAGAGACAGAGACACTTGGGGTATGAGGGCAAGGCATCAAGGCCCACTTTATTGAAAAGTGAGTACAGTTTTTATGTAGCAAGGATGCCACAAGCTCTATTACAATCTCACTTGCCCTAGCCCCCAGGCAAGAATACAGTCCTCTGACTAGCTCCCTGTAAGAACACCCTTAATCCTCTGGGTAGTTCCTCCTAAGAACTTCCCTATTTCTCTCAAAGGTAAACAATCCAAAAATAGCCTAAAGACAAGACCTCCTTCAGCAAACGTCAACAACTGGAAGGTCACAGCATGCAGCCTGAACACAGGATTTCTTTTTTTTTTTTTTAATTTTAATTTTTATTTTTATTAATTTATTCTTGTTACATCTCAATGGTTAGCCCATGCCTTGTATCCTCCCATTCTTCCCTCCCTCCCATTTTCCCCTTATTCCCCTCCCCTATGACTGTTCCTGAGGGGGATTTCCTCCCCCTGTATATGCTCATAGGGTATCAAGTCTCTTCTTGGTAACCTGCGAACACAGGATTTCTAACATGGCTGAATTTAGCATGGCACCCCACACATGACCACTGTCCTCAGAAAAGGAGAATGCTGGATACAGACTTATATACAGGACAGGGGCATCTGCGGACAGGAAAAGGGAGAGAAGACACCACTTACAAGCTAAGAAATGAAACCCTGACAGGCCTCTCCCTTGAAGTCCTCACACAGAACTTGCACCAGCTTGATCCTTCAGTGCCAGCTTCTAGACTATGAAAAACAAAACAAAACAAAACAAATACTGATGCTTATGCTCGCTGTCTACTAACTAATTCACCTTTCAAATTAGAACCATGTGGAACGCAAGAAAGTTCCTTTGGGTTCCCATTGGTCCCTTCTCCTTCACTCCTTCAGTAGGTAAATAATCGACCTTTGAGTTTCAAGAGACTCTCTCTCTCTCTCTCTCTCTCTCTCTCTCTCTCTCTCTCTCTCTCTCTCTCTCTGTGTGTGTGTGTGTGTGTGTGTGTGTGTGTGTGTGTGTGTGTGAATATCAATGAGGAAATGGAATTTTATGTATAAGAAAAAAAACTGTTCATCAGGAAGGGGAGGATGAGGAGTTCCAGAACAACTTGTATCATGATGTTTGGAGGCAGAAAAAGTGTGTGCAAGACTTTTTCATTTTCCCTTTGGATCCCATCTATGCCCCCATAATATGCGCAGACCATACTCAAAGTGAGTCTTCGCCCTTTAATTAATTACACTCAAGTGTGCGTTTTGCTAATGTTTTAGGTACCTCTCAATCCAATCAAGCTGGCAATCAGGATCAACTAGAGAGAGATTCAAATCTCCATCTCAACAAAGAGGAAGCTGGAGAGGAGACCTACTTTGTCCAAGGCATCCCATGGGCAGTGTACCATGCTGCACTATTTATGCTGTGATGCACCACAGACGGAGAAGTAGATGGATTGAAAAGGAAAATTAGAGTCTCCGTTGGCCTTTGCTAAGAGAATGAAGCATCACCTTCTCTGAGTCCATCTCTCCAGAAACTCACCTATCTTCCTTGAAATCCATCCTTCCTTCTCTTCCTCTTCACTCAGCTTTCTTTGCTTCCATCTCCACAGTTGCCCGTGTCCTCTCCTTTCTTCATCAGCATTCCTCATCTCTCACTTCCTCCACTGGAGGTGGGTGGCACACTCTTGTCTGATTTGACATGCTCTACATCATAAATTCAAACTAACCGAAAACCCATTAATACCCAGATTAGTGTGTTCAAGGTGAGCTAGCTAGACAGATGGTGGCATAAAAGCTCGTTATAGGACAACTACAGAAAAAAGAAAGCTTCTACCAGTTAGTTCATATTTAGATGTACATTAGAGAAAACAAAGCTGGCATCTCAAATCCTTAAAGTTAACACAAATGAACAGATAGAGGAAGAAGGCTGAGACATAACAGAGTCTTCCAGGTGTCTTTGAAATCAAACTACATTCAATTTTGTAAGACTAATCTTTATTGACATGCACAACCACTGAAATATTGTAGGTTTCCTTGTTATGAAGTGTCAGAGCAGCGTATACTTTTGCAGCATTTTTTCCAGTTATAACCTATTTTTCAACAACAACAACAAAAGAGTAGGACCGACGAGATAGATCAGTGGGTAGAAGTACTTGCCACCAAGACTGACAACCTGAGCTTGATCTTAGGACTCGAGTAGTAGAAGGAGAGACCCAACTTCTGCAAGTTGTCTTCTGATACACACACACACACACACACACACACACACACACACACACACAAAATAAATAAATAAATAAATAAATAAATAAATAAATAAATAAATAAAAATACAATAAAAAATTTTTGTTAAATAAAGTAAGAGGTGTAAAGCTCTTCATTACTGGACTGTCACTTGAAACGACAGTTCCATGAGGATGCGCTCTCCGGCATGGTCCCTCGTGAAGCTGTAATCAGCCAGATGTCCTTCGAGCAGCTTGAAGACATCTTCACTCATTGCTGCCAGAGCATGTGGAGATGTCAAGCAGGAAAGAACTCTGTGTCTCTGTAATTTGTGGAACTGCGCAAGGCCCCGTACTTAGAGAACACCAATGCTTGGCCGATGTTCTGTTGCCACTATCTTGGGATACTTAATATGAGGCAAGAGACTATATTACATAAATCATATAGTCAGTCGACATTCTGAAGTCAACTTAGATTCTACAAATGAATGAGGCTATTTGGTATCTGCCTTTTTGTGCCTTGCTTACTTCACTTAACCTAGTCTCCTCCAACCTCACCAATATTTGTGCCAAATGACAGGATTGCTTTTCTTCATTTCTGAAGAGTATTCCTTCGAGTGTTTGTATGATATTTTCTTTATTCATTCAGCACTTTATGGACACTTGGCTTTCAGTGAATAATATAGCAATACACATGAGAGTGTGGATAGTTCTTTGACATGCAACTTCACTTTCAGGTGTGAGATTACTGGATACTTACTGAGTAGTGGTAAATGTTTATAGTTCTGTTTAATTTTTCAGAAATTTCCATACTGTTTTCAATAATGGGTGTATTCGCAGTGCTTCCCTTCCCCTGCCCTCCTTAGCAACCATGACCATCAGTCATCCTCTTAACAGGTAGGAGGCAATGTCTGATTGTGTTTTAATTTGTATTTTCCTAATGATTAGTGACCATGAACATTTTTCATATACCTTTTTGCCATTTATGTCTTCTGTTGAGAAATGACTATACAGGTCATTTGCCCATTTTAATGGGGTCATTTGTTTTTTCACTATTTAGTTCTTTGAGTTTCCCATGAATTCTGGATATTAACTCCTTGTCAGAAACTTGGTATATAATATTTTCAACCATTCTGTAGGCTTTATTCACTCTGTTGTTTCCTCTGCTATGAGAAGTTTCAAATTTGATGCAATCTCATTTGTCTATTGTGCCCCACCCTATACCGTTGGGTTAATATCCAAATAATTTATTGCTAAACACATGGCATATGGCTTCCCCATGTCATCTTCTGGTACCTCTATAGTTTGGGGTCTTGCATTTTTGCTAAGTGAAAATAGCCAAAACAAAAGAGTCACATGCTGAATGATGTTATTTATATATAGAATGGCTAAATCCATAAGGACAGAAAGGATGTTGGTGGCTAGCATTTGTTTGGGGAAAAGATACAATAAAGAGATTGCTTTAATGGTTATGTGGTTTCCTTTGAGGATGAAAAATATGTTTAGAAATAAGTGGGGGATGACTATACATTGTAAATATACTGATGTGTAGCTTTTTACTCAAAATTATGAATTCTATATTTTACCACCTGAATTTTAGAATTGTATAGTATTTCTTCTTAAAATAAACAATTCTTACCAAATTGTCTCTTTATATCAAATAATAGTTTTCAAATTTTTTGTGAAAACTGACGGTAAAGGTTGGAGGTAAAGATGGGCAATTTTATGCTCATTTCAGCAGCCCAGTGAGCTGGAAGATGTGGCTCTTGATTCCATTGCCATTACCAAAATGCCCCTATATTTAAGTGTCCTTCAAAGAACAGCCATTGTATATTTGTACATGTGAGTGTGAATTGACAAAATCCTTCTCAAGCTGAGTACTTTCAGCCAATTCTCACCCATGAATTGCAAGTACTATTTCTAAGAATGACACAAACATGAATAATAAGCAAATACACAAGGACAAAGGCTGCACAATTCCACTCAGGTGGAGCATCTAAAATACTCAGGCTCCTGGGTGCAGAGCACAGAAGGGAAGGAATTTCCAAGGGTGGGAGCAGAAAGGTTCAGGGAATCGGAAGCTTCATTTATGAAATGAGTAAACTCTGGAGATTTTATGTTCCACAAAGAAGCCATGTTTGAAAATAATCTCTGCACTTATGACAATGAGGAGCAGTGTCTCATGCAATGTGTTCCTGCCACAAACATGATACAGGAGTGGATACGGGAATGGACACAGGAATGGATACAGGAATTGACACAGGAAGAGACACAGGAATGGACACAGGAATGGTTACAGGAATGGATGCAGGAATGGTTACAGGACTGGATACAGGAAGAGACACAGGAATGGACACAGGAATGGATACAGGAACGGATACAGGAATAGATACAGAAATGGACACAGGAATGGATACAGGAATGGACACAGGAATGG
>OU015743.1:153874487-153885580 GCA_907169655.1 Acomys percivali
TGTGTGTGTGTGTGTGTGTGTGTGTGTGTGTGTGTGTGTGTGTTGTAAGTATGTGATATACAAATACGTGCAAGTGTGTGTACTGCCTTGGAGAGATCAGAGAAGGACAAGGAGTGTCCTGCCCCATCACTATCTTTTGAGGCAAGATCTCTTACTGAGATCTTTCTATCCCCTTTCTTGGCTATTTTGAAGTTAATTTCCTTATAAGATTAATGAAAATGAGAATTTCTTGTTGTGTTCCATTAAAATCTCCTATTTCTTAGAAAAACTGGCTCTCTTCATGCACTAAGATACTGAGCACTTAGCATAAGTTACTCTGGATTTCCATGGTCTAAAGAACCTTGTACAAGAAACCAGACTGAAACAATAGTCCACCGCTAACATTACTCATCACAGGAAACAGACCGTAACTTAAAATAGTAACAAGAGGAAGAAGATAATGTTATTATATGGGATGGTGATGGAAAATCCAATTAAAGTTACTCAGTGAAGGGATTACACATACTCCAGTAGAATCTAGGTGAGGACTGGTGTTTCTGTATTCTAAATGTCTCTTAATAAATGGTTTCTTTTAATGAAATTATATACCAAGGAAAGATAGGATTAGCCTTGTGGGCACTGTCTTTAATTACAAAATACGTTAGGGAAGGTACATTTTCCAGGACATAGCAATGCGCTTTTCACTAAATAGAAATTAACTAGATGTTGACAAGGGGCTGTGGATATGCCTTGGTCCTTCACTGCCTGCCACACAAGCATAGGAAATTAGCTGGAATCCCGAGCCTGTGTAGAAAGCCAGGCGTGATGGCCAGCACCTGAAATCCAGCCGCTGAGAAAGTGGGAGGGACAAGACGATGCCTGAGGCCGGCTGGCCTGCCAGGGTCACCACATCAGTGAGCTCCAGGTTCCGAAAAATCTAATCTCAGATTGTAAAGTGGGTAGTTATTAAGGAAGCTATACAATTTCAATTCCTGGCCTCCATATGCTCATGTACAAATACACACATATATACTCACACTCATCCACACGTGTGACCAAACACACACAAGTATATACACACACACTCACATACACAGAAACACACTCACACGCACTCACTCACATTCATGAGCAAACACACACAAATATATACATACGCCCATACATACAAACAAAAATAAAATAGATGTTTTGGGCTTTGGCTCGGCAATTACAAGAACTTGCTGCTATTATAAAAGGCTCAAGTTCAGCTCTCGGCACCCACACGGTGCCTCACATATACCTAGCACTCCAGTTCCAGGGTGTCCAGGGTTCTGCTTCGGTCTCTGTGGTCATTTGCATGTGATACACAGTCATATACTCAGGCGCACACACACTATATAGATATATATTTACATATATATGTAAATCCTTTGTGTGAAGCAACAATTTTAATTATAATCAATTGTATTTTTACCATAATTCATCAAGTTTTGTCGTGTGTGTGTGTGTGTGTGTGTGTGTGTGTGTGTGTGTGTGTAACTTACTCAGAGATTCTGAAATGTGCTTAACCTTTCTGGGGTTTCCCCACTTCTTTTTATTTGGAGCAATCATTGGAATAAAAGGACATGCAGACATGTGTGCTTTTTGAAGGTTGTTCTGTTCTTCCTTCCACTACATGGATGCCAGGAATTGAACTTAAGTCATCAGGCTTAGCAGCAAGTGCCTAGTTATGCAAAGCTGTGTCACCAGCCCAAGATAATTTTAATTTTCTTTTCTTTTTTTTTTTTATTTACTTGTAATTTTTTATTAGTTCCCTGAAAACGTCATAGAATGCATTCTGCTTATATCCATTCACCCAAGTCACCCCTCTACCTACCTGGCCAACTTTGCATTGTGGTTTGCGTGTTGTTTGTCCTTCTGTTTTGAGTGGGGTGGGTAACCTTCAAGACCAACCTGCGCTGGCCAAATATTCTTGGCAATGTGGCTTTCCACTGGAGACTTTGATATGTCTTTATTCCCTCTTTTCCATTAATCTTCGACATAACTGGTTTTACAACATAGAAATTTTGTGTACATGTTTTTAGTATGTGATGTGGTGTATCTGTCTGTGTTTATGTGTGCTCCATCATGTGAATGCAGGTGCCACATGCCATGACACACACATAGAAAAGGCAGAGAACAACTTCAGGACAATATTTTAAGGTGCACCCCGAGGGGACTCACTTCCTCCAGCACTGTTCCACCTCCTAACAGTTCCACAGTCTTCCCAAACCCCACAACCAGCAAGGAACTAAGTATCTAAACACATGACTTCCTGGGTGACATTTCCCATTCATTTCACAGCAGAGCTTAGCTTTCTACCCACTCAGGATCAGTTGCCCAGAACGTAAGTTTGAGTTCACAGGAGGGCAGATCCTCCAGTTTCTGTCTTACGGACACAAGGGGGAAAGGCAGGAGAAGTCCAAGTCTTACCTCGGTCCCACACTATTCCCTAACCAAGAAGAATGGACCAAGGGAAAAATGGAGGTATAAAATACTGGACACACACCTTTACAGAACTTAGGAGACTAGAGGACAGACACCCCTCTAAGAGTTACAAGTTTGAAGAGAGACGTCTGGGTCTTTGCACTGTCATTCCTTACTTTCTCTACATTTAAAGACCCATTTTCCAGACCCTCCTCCCAATACTCCAATCGAACCTGCTTGTCTCCTTAATAGAAGCCCATGGAACTCATGCACTGTTTCCTCAACCTGCCTCAAGATCCCACTCACCCCTCTAACCTCCACAGCCACTCACGCGCTGTGGATGCCATTACCTGGTTATTTACCTGCCAGTAGGCATTTTGCCTCTATGGTCCCCATGTATGTGTGGCATGTGAAAGGTCTAGGTAGGTTTGTTATGTTTTCTCCGAAACCAGCTTTCTCACCCACCTTCTCTGGCCTGGTGCTTAGTTCTTCTTTTCCACACTCTGCCCTCACTGAGACGTTCCTAAGTCTGACTTCTTCACCACTCCTATGTTGGTATAAACCACCATCATCTTCTCAAATGTAACTCCCTGCAATAGTCCTTCAACTACTGTACTCAGTTCAAATCCCCTTGTAGTAGGCATATTTTGTTCTGTGCTCTTGCAGGGATTATTTGGGAGGGGAAGGGCCTCAGAGGGTTTTTGCTTTCCCTAGCATCAATTTTCTCTTTTGTTAGCAGCACTTCAGTTTTGTTGAGTTAATATAATGCCAGTGTGTACTTTCATTTAAAAAGGTTCTTTTTAATTGGCATTCTATGTACAATATATATGGCAGGTCCCCATTGACTAGACTATTTGATTAATCAAAACTGTTTATTGCTTAATAACAGCAGTGAAGAAAGAAATTAGAGGATATGTTGAGGATCAGGGCTCGGAGAACAGAAAGGGATTTCATTAAAAAAATAAGAACTCATCAAACTAGAAGATCAATGATTCTTTGGTTTTGCCTTCCTGGTCACTGGTAATGGGTTAATATCCTCAGGACTCAATCATGTAGCTTCTGTAGGTTTTGTTTTAAGTGAGCACGGTTCCGTTCAGGAGAATTGCTTCTGTGGCAATACCTAAGTAAGCAAGATGCTTCATAAGCTGATGCTATACAAATTTGTGCTTTCACTGTTGTAACTCCCCCTAAAAGACATTCTTTGTCAAAGTCATAGTTGTCTTAGATGTGCTCAAACCCACCTAAACATAAAGCATTTGCTTCCTCTGTTGCACGCTGTCCCTCCACCTTATATGTCAGAGAGAAGCCCTCTGGTTTGAAAGCTTTGCTGGTGTTTGAGAAAGTAAATCACTTTTAAGTTCAGGGTAAATGATTTCAAAGGGATTTTACAAAGAATCTTAATAACAACAGTCTCTCCTCCACTGCCCTCCGCTCAAATCTGATTTTAAGCCTTTTAAATTTGATACCAAGCTTTAGATTCCTGAACCATAGAGAGCTAAAAAGAACTAATCCCACCTACTCATTTTATGGTCAAGGGGAGAGGAAGCTAAAGAAAGAAGAGCATTTGTTTAAAGTCTGGACACGGCTCCTATAGTTGGGATTTCTTCCACTAATGGCTTGGGGTGTTGAACAGGAAGGAATCTGTTGCCCCCTATGTTTATGCACCTATCTTGTTGACTCCCCAGGCCTCTGATTCCAATGTCACTCCTTACACTCCATAAAGGTCAACCATTGTCCTGTCTGCTTTCCATAACATGAGGAGTCCTCTTTAAGCCTTTTCCATGGGGAGCCATGGTTGTGGGAAGGCTAGGGTCTAGACAGAGGCTGAGAAATGAGCCATTGCCCTTGGAGACTGATGCCTCTCAGATGGGATGGCCTGGTATAAAGAGATGTCATTAGACCCTCAGTTCTGAGTTGCAGCTGAGTATCCAGGATGAGAGACAATTGATCTGACTGGTCAATGTACTTAGGGTATGAACATAGGGGAAGGTTAGCAGAAGCTGCACAACTTAAAGAGAAAACGGACCGACTATGGCTTCTCTCCTCCTTTCTGCAATACCCGTATATGTCTGTGTGCACCCACTCACAGAAACAGCAAGAGTCCCTGTCTGCCCTTGACAGCTGCCATTTGTCATTTTACTATATTTGCTAAATCAGAAATGAGGTGGCAAAGAAGAGCAACACCCAGAGGAAGGTGCTAAGGGGAAAGTATGCCGTGTCTGGGTCCCACACATCAAAATGCCTCTGACACCCAGATTCAAAATGATCATCTCTTCAGAATTCCTGTCTTTTCTTATAATGTAAGGAATAAGGAACACGTATGGGATAACTGAGAGCTCAGTGACTTTTGACGTCAAGCAAACAGGAATTGTATTTCCTGCCCCTCTCTTTTGTTCCCATCAAAGGAAAGAAGAATGTGTGAAAACTAAAGGGTACTATTATATCAATAAGTGATTAAATGGAATACCAAAAGTCAATTAAATGAGACATATAAAAATACTCACATCAAGTAGGGGCTAGAGAAATAAGTATCTAATAAAGGGTTGAAAACATAATTTTGTTGCCTTCTAAAGTTGTCAGTTTCTATTTATAGTAATTATGAGGGTATTTAGCAAAACTTATTGTCTAGGATGCAAAATACAGCTCAAAATCCAGAGATCAAGTGCTCTCGCCAGTAAAATCTCAATCTCACATTAGCTCTCCTGTCTCTTGCTCCTGATATTTTGGCCTCACCCGATCTCTTTTGGTGGAGAAGCCTCCTAAAGTGGCAATGCTACATTTTAGTCTCAGCTTTCCAGCCCCTGTAGAGTAAGTTGTGGATGTACAAGGACTAGCTACAGCATCAACAAAAAACTGGATTATAAATGAGAGTGACATAGGTTCACAGCAAACTTGCATGAAAACTAGTGATGTGTATTGCAAGGTCATACCTATTCTAAAGAATAAAACTATCCAGACAAAAAGTCCTTGGTGCAGTCAATATTTATCTTTCAAGGTCTAGAAGCTGAAATAAAGAATTGAGTGCTCAGCTATATTCTCTGTATACATAATCACTTAAACAATTCAAGTCAGGTTGGTGTCTGGTACATAAAAATTGATTATGGGGGATGTTCTTTTTGCAAAGAAATATTCTAAAGGCAAAATGGCCTCAAAAGCTTGTAGAAAGTGATTATTCTATTTCTGAGAATTGAGTACAATTATAGCTAACGCAAACAATTGCCATAGAGCTCAGCAGCACCCAATGGAGAGAGTCTGTTTATCTATGTGAATTGACTGCAAAGTGCCATCGACCCTACACAGTGTGAATGACAGCAAGGCTCTCTTCTGTGCTGGTTTCTATCACAAACCAATAGTTATTCCACCGTCATTGTTGTCATCATTGAGGTCACTGTTAGAGGAAAGACTCCATACTATCTGAAAGATGCTCATTCCAGACTTCCTCACTCATATGAGACACCAAGAAGAGAAAAAGAAATGGTACAGGATGAAGTGGGGGGATACTCCAGAATCCAAGAGAAGAGGTCAAAAATCTAACAAGAATAGTTTATATGAAGAAGAAGAAGAAGAAGAAGAAGAAGAAGAAGAAGAAGAAGAAGAAGAAGAAGAAGAAGAAGAAGAAGAAGAAGAAAATGTGAAACCAAGACCAGAACTGTGCATTTATAAGTGCTGCTACACAACCAATAGGAATGCTTTATTGTTGCCATTAGAATTGTTGACTCATGGCTCTAGTACAGAGCAGTTCAACGTCTCCTTGGTTTTGATTTGTCAGCTTTCTAGAATTGATTCATTCTTTCATCATTGCACTAGAACAGACCCTCGGCAATGCTCACCGTAGGTAAAGGACTGGCTTTGAACTCCCCCTTAGCCTAACTACCCTGTGTCAGTTAGAGTGGGTAGCTAGGTGGACATGAGCAGAAGGGAAGAAGGTTGTGTGGATCCAAAGGAAAGGCAAACATACTCACTCCTCACCTGGACACTAAGTGGATCTACCTCTTCCCTAGTTAGATTTAACTGCTTAGGTAAGGATTTAGGCAGGAGGTAACAAAGGAAAGAAAGCTTAGTTACATTTTGGTAACTGTGCCTCCAGGACATTAAGAAATCCCTATGTGGACAGATATCCTGGGAGCTACAGCTAGGCCCTACTGTATCAGAAACCAAGGAAACCATGGTGAACACGCTGGTAAGCAGAGGGGGGAAAGAAATAGAAGAAAAAGAAGGTTGCGGGAGCTTTCCTGTCCTGAATCGTGTTTGGCAAGGAGGAAACATGCTCTGTTCCTTAAACCATTACTGTCATTTCATTAGTAGGGCAGTTTTTGCACCATCATCATCCGAGTTTCACTTAAGTACTCACGGGAAGAAGCAGCACCTGGGCAAAAGTGCGGCACAAAGCTAAAGCAGCACTGCAAGGTGAGGAACTCAGAAATGACGTCATAAGACATCATGGACCGGAAGAGATTCCTTAAACCCACATTACGGAGCTCGGCATGGAGGTAATCCCATGACAGGCAAGAGGTAAAAGCTGAAGAACCTCTGTTCAAGTCCAGCACAGCAAGTTTCCTGCCTGTACATCACTTTCCCTGCCATCCAGGGCTACATACTGAGCCTATCTCAAAACAAGCAAAAGCAACAAATCCATAACACGTAATTCAACAAGGTAGCACCTGGCCTGGGTTGGCCCCCTCATGGTCTCGGGAGTTTTGGCTCTTTCCTAAGTAAACCCTTGTTTTAACTACCTCCTGGCTAAATTCTTTCCATTGAGAAGACAAGAATGAAAGAGAACTGCATCCTGGTTAGCATCATCTCTCTTTAACACACCTCCTTCCGGAGAAACATGCCCTGTCTGCTGCTTGTCCTTGCAGCCTTTTGTTAGTGAAGGTTATTTATTAATAAAGGGATTTAGGAAATGGAAGAAATCCATGGTAAGCTTTTTAATTGGAGAGAGATTTATGTCTTGTTTTTGTCCCAACTTAAACAGCACAGTGGATTGAGGATACACAGAGGGCTGAGGACTTGGGAGTCAAGGACTCATCTGGAAGGCACTGGGTGAGAAGGGTTTGGAAGAAATACCTCAGAAGTCACTGAACTGTGTGTTAAATGAACATGGCTCACTTGAGCCATTTTGCTTCTGTGACTTTACCTGAGTAGGTGAAGCACTCTCTCTTACATAGCAAGACTGAGGAGAACACAAAAAAAGGATCAGCTACTCATGTTTGATCAATGAAATTGAAGACGAACTATATCTAGCAAATCAGTTGCTGCTACCAGTTTTCTAAAGTGGCTTTCATAGTAAAGGATTTTATACAGGGAATGTGTCCTAGAGAGTTGTCTATTTGTACCATGTTGACTTTGTTCCATGCAGGTTCATTAACTCACTGTCCATGTAGCTTCTTCAGCTACAGCCAATGTTAATAATTTCTGTGGCTTTTTCAGGGGTCTAGATCACCAGGATCCATAATTGTATTGACAACTGGCACACAGCTCTGTTTGGCAAGGCATGCTGACGGGAGCACTAGGTGTGGTATATCCAACTTTCTTTCTATAGGTTGTACAAGAGTAAAAACACTTGGATGGTTGACATGGTTGATGTGTCATTATCCTCTCAGAAGCAGAGTGGGAGGCCTATGAGTTTCTGAAGGCCACACCAACAAGGGTAAAAAGAGTTTTAGTCTCTTAGCTTCTTCTTCTATTGCTGTGATAAAAAAACAAAACAAAACCAAAACCAAAATAAACAAACATAAAATACCCTGACAATAACAATAAGGGTTTAATTTTGCTCACAGCTCAAAGTACCCCTATCATGGTGAAGAAGTCAAGGAAGTAGGAGTTGAAAGTACCTGGTGATATGACATCTACCGTCAGAAGTTAGCAATGAATGCATACTCTACTCTGCTCCCTTTCTCTACCTATAAACTCTGTGGCTTTTTCGGTGGCTTAGATTGCCGGGATCTGTAATTATAGTACTAACTGGGATGCAACTGTTTGGCAAGACATGTTCACAGAAGCTCTAGGTGTGGTATGTCCAACTGCAGGTGTGAAACACCCATCAGAATCCCAACAAAGGGATGATGACCCCCACAGGGGTTGGAAAACCCCAATTCAATTAACACAGGCAAGATAATACCCCACAGGCATCCCCAAAGGTCTATGTCTCAGGTGGTTCTAGATTCTGCCAACTCACAATTAACACCACCACAGATGTCTACCCAGCTGCTTCCTGGGACTGAGAATAAGCAAGACCAAGTAGCTCTATGTGCAAATCTCCTGAGAACAAACTACCCAACTGCTTCTTATGGCCCTGGGAGGATGGACAGAGTGCAAAGAACTGCTCTTCTCAGGTTCGGAGGTAGACCAGCAAGCTTCTTCTGATTAGCCAAGCCTCTGGATATCAACCCACTCAGGCCTACTTTTTGGATTTCAGATAAATGAACAGATTCATTTAGTTGCTTCTAGAACATGAGTAGGATAAGCAGAGCTACACAGCTACTTTCTGGGCCAAGGAGCAGGTGAGTTGAACCACCTGGATGTTTGTTTAGGACAGTGGTGGTGAAAGGGCTAGCCAGGCAAACCTGGCTCATGGGACTGTGTCAGCCAATGTGCTAAGCCAATCAAGCTAATTTCTCCAAGGATCCCATATGGGTGGTGTATGGCTCCATGAAATGAGCCATGAAATGGATGAAGTAGAGTGAAATAATGGGATGGGTTGTCTCTCTAGGGCAATCACAAGTGTGGAGACCTGACAGCTCCTGAAATGGGGCTTCAGGCCTATCCAGGCCTCGGGCTCTTATGCAGTAAATGCCTCCACGGTCTGTAGTGTGAGCATCGGTAGCCTCATAGTTGTGCTTCCCCTGCCGAATAAAGTCCACTTGGTTTAGGAATAATGTTCAGAGATGGGATGTGCTGGGCTGTCCTATGTCTCCACGCTCTGCGACGTCTCAGTGACACCCCGCTACACTCTGGCGTTTTGTTTCACTGTGGCGCAACAGCTCTCTCTTTCAGCGTTCTGTGCTTGGTGTGGGGTGATGTGCACTTCTTGTCAGGCTTCCTGCTAATGTCCTTCTTCATTTCCTCACAACAGGTTTGCTAAATATCCCAGAATGGTAGCATTTCTTCCAGCACTTTAAAAATATCACCCCAGCTCCCTGCCCTACACCATCCCATTGGGAGCCTAAAAGGGATTTCTTTCTATATGATAATCTTCTTTTTTCTTGATGCTTTCAAAACTTGCAGTCCTGTTTTTTGGTGATTTTTGGCTTCTCAATGTCAGTGACATCTTCTTTGAGTGAAACCAGTTTGGGACCAGTTTGGGCCACTTGTACCTGGATGTTTACCTCTCCCATGCTTTTTCAAGTGGTAAGGCATTGTTTCTTTAAATGAAGTTTCCACTCTTTATGGTCTCCTTCAATTATTTACATTGTATGCAGTAACTCTCAATGATGCCACATAAGCCCTGTTTCCTTATCCTTTTCATTCTTTTTCCCTTTTTGTTGCTTCTGACATAAAATTTCAAATAATTATTCATTAAATTTGATATTGAAAGTATTTACTGAATTTTTTTACGACAATAAGTGTATGCTTTAGTGCCAGGGTTTTTTTTTTTTTTTTTTTTTTTTTAGTTTCCTAAATGATTTGTATCTATATTTTCAAATTCTTTTGTTCATGTGTTATGTTGTGACTTCATTCGTTGTACATTAGTGTTCTCTAACACCATGCTGAGCTTCCTTAAAACAATTGTCCTGAGCTCTTTGTCGGCTACCCACATATTTCCATATCTTTGCAGTTGGCTAATAGATCAATTACTCGTGCAGTAGCCTTCCTCAGAACTTCTCCACTCTCTCTGTTCCCCCAGAACCAGTCCCTCATGCTCCTTCCTAGCACTGCAATAGAATACCAGATGCAACCCCTTCCTACATCCCCTATTCACATCTCCTGTGGATCCAAAAGACCTTCCCCACACCGTGGCTTCACTTCCCATATGCAGCACTGCTTCCCAGTCTCCAACACCAGCAAGCATTCCCTGTGAACACACCAGCTAGCTTATCAGGTCAGTCAACAGGCAACATACAGCCATGACATTCTCTGAAAATCCAGAGAGGAAACAGAAACCAAGGAACAAAACTCCACCAAAAAAAAAGAGATAAATCCAGAAATTGGTACTTAGACCTATAATCTATCCAAACCTAGATGCCAAAACTCAGAGCATAAGAACACAGTAACAAGTATCTTCTTGGTAACCTGTTATCTTTCCTCTGAGTGCCACTTGATACCCTATGAGCATATACAGGGGAAGGAAATCCCCCTCAGGAACAGTTATAGGGGAGGGGAATAAGGGGAAAATGGGAGGGAGGGAAGAATGGGAGGATACAAGGGATGGGATAACCATTGAGATGTAACAAGAATAAATTAATAAAAAAATTTTTAAAAAAGAACACAGTAACAGCCAGGATACTATATCTCTTCTAGAGCCTAGCCAGCTTATCACAGCAGGCCCTGAATATTTCCAATAGCTGAGGCATAAGAAAAAGATCTTAAACTGAACTATATGAAGATGATAGAGGTCCTTGAAGAGAAAAGGAATAATTCCTTAAAGAAATCTAGGACAACACACACACATTCTCTCTTTCTCTCTCTCTCTCTCTCTCTCTCTCTCTCTCTCTCTCTCTCTCTCT
>OU015743.1:153885590-153905016 GCA_907169655.1 Acomys percivali
CTCTCTCTCTCTCTCTCTCTCTCTCTCTCTCTCTCTCTCTCTCTCTCAGCAGAAATTAATAAATCCCTTAAAGAAAGCCAAGAAAAAACAAAAATCAGTTGAAGGAAACAAATAAAACTATCAAAGGCCTGAAAGTGAAAATAGAATAAATAAAGAAAACACAAACTTAGGGAATTCTAGAAATGAAAAACTTAGGAATTTGAACAGGAACTACAGAGGCAACCTTCCCCAACAGAACAGAAGAGAGAAGTTCAGCCATAAGAGATACATAAGTGGGAGGAAAATTAAATTTTAAAAATTCATGACAAAAACATTCAGGAAATCTAGGACTTTATGAAAATATCAAACCTAAAAATAATAGGAATAGAGGAAGGAAAAGAAACCCAGCTCAAAGGCCCAGAAGATATTTTCAACAAAGTCATAGAAGAAAATTGTTCTAGCCTAAAGAAGGAGATACCTATAATAGTGTGAGAAGCACACAGAACAGCAAATAGACTGGACTAGAAAATAACCACCACCACCCTGAGCTCCATTGTCATGTCCAAGGCTCTTCTTGCCTCCCTGAGTAGTCCTGCATCAGGAACATTTGGCCAACACCAAGGACAGCCAGACAGCAAAAGGCCAGACTAAGCAAACAATCAACAAGAGCCAGCGCCACATGGCACCACCAGAGCCTGGCTATCCTTCTACAGCAAGCCCTGGATATCCTAACACAACCTAAGCTCAAGAAGATGATCTTCAATCCAACCTTATAAAGATGATAGAAGCCTTCAAAGAGGAAATGAATAAATCCTTTAAAGAAATACAATAAAATACAGTCAAACAAGTAGAGGCCTTTAAAGAGGAAACTAATAAATCTCTTAAAGAAATACAGGAAAACATAAAGACATGAAGAAAATGAACAAAAATGTTCAAGACCTGAAAATGAAAGTAGAAGCAGTAAATATTTACAATCAATAGCAGCCAGGACAATAACAGCCAGGAAATCCTGGAGACGGAAAACATCGAGAAGAGAACAGGAACAATAGACAGAAGCATCACCAACAGAATTCAAGAGATGGAAGAGAGAATCTCAGGCGCAGAAGATAGGATAGAAGAAATCAATATGTTGATACTTCAAAGAAAACATTAAATCTGAAAAATCCTGACACAAAACATCCAGGAAATCTGGGATACTACAAAAATGCATAACCTAAGAACAATAGAAATAAAAGAAGATGAAGAGTCCTAGCTCCAAGGACCAGAAAATATTTTCAACAAAATAATAGAAGAAAATTTCCCCAACCTGGAAAAAAGAGATGCCTGTAAACATACAAGAAGTTTTTAAAACACCAATTAGATTGGACCAGAAAAGAAAATCCTCCCACCATATAATAATCAAAATAATAAAACCACAGAACAAAGAAAAATATTAAAAGTTTCCACGAAAAAGGCCAAGTAACTTACAAAGGAAGACCTATCAGAATTACATCCAACTTCCCAACAGAGACTTTCAAAGATAGAAAGGCCTAGGCAGATGTCTGGCAACCTCTAAGAGACCTCAGACGGCAACCTAGATTACTATACCCAGCAAAATTCTCAAACACTATAGATGGAGAAAACAAGATATTCCAAGACAAAACCAAATTTAAGTAATATCTATCCATAAGTTGAGCCCTACAGAAATTACTAGAAGGAAAAGTCCAACCCAAAGAGGTCGACTACATTCAAGAAAACATAGGAAATAAATAATTCCACACCATAAAAAACTGAAGAAGGGGAGCACGCATGAACACACCCACCTTAACATCAAAATAACAAGAATTAACAATCATTGTTGATTTATATCTCTCAATATCGATGGACTCAATTCCCCAATAAAAGACGCAGGCTGACAGAAGGGATATGAAAACAGGACCAACCGGTCATTCTGCTGCCTACAAGAAATAGATCGCAGCAACAAAGACAGACATTCCCTCAGTGGAAAGGCCTGGGAAAATATTTTCTAAGCAAATGGGCCCAAGAAGCAAGCTGAAGTAGCCATTCTAATATCTAATAAAATAGAATTTCCAACAAAACTAATCAAAAGAGATAGGAAAGAACAATTCATACTTATGAAAGGAAATATCCACAAAGATGGCATCTCAATTCTGAACATCTATGCTCCAAATACAAGGCCACCCACATTCATAGAAGAAACATTAGTAAAGCTTAAATCACACACTGAACCCCACATAATAGTAGTAGAAGTCGTCAACACCCCACTCTCACCAATGCACAGGTCATCAAGACCAAACAGAGAAATAACGAAACTAACAGATGATATGAATCAAATGGATCTAACAGACATATACAGAACATTCCATCTAAACACAAAAGAATATATCTTCTTCTCAGCACCTCATTGAACTGTCTCCAAAATTGACCATATAGTTGGTCACAAAGCAAGCTTGAACAGATAAAAGAAATTTTAAGTAATGCCTTATATTTTATTAGACTTGTATGGATTAAAGCTGGACTTCCACAACAACAAAGAAAAAAGCAGAAAGTATACAAACTCAAGGAAACTGAACAACTCTACTCAATGACCACTGGGTCAAGGTGGAAATTAAGAAATTAAAGACTTCCTAGAATTCAATGAAAATGAAGGCATAACATTCCCAAATGTATAAGACACAATGAAAGTAGTGCTGAGAGGAAAGTTGATAGCACTAACTGCCTTCATAAAGAAATTGGAGCGATCCAATACTAGCAATTTAAAAAATCATCTGAGAGCTCTAGAAAAAAAAAGCAAACATTCACAAGGGGAGTAGATGCCAGGAAATAACCAAACTCAGGGCTAAAAATTCAATAAATTAGAAACAAAGCGAGCAATACAAAGAATCAAAAAAAAAACTAAGATCTAGTTTTCTGAGAAAAATCAACAAGATAAACAAATCCTTAGCAAAACTAGCCAAAAGGCAAAGAGACAGTATCCAAGTTAACAAAATCAAAAATGAAAAGGGAGACATAACAATAGACACTGGAGATATACAAAGAATCATTAGGTCTTACTTCAAAAACCTGTACTCCTCACATTAGAAAATCTAAATGAAATGAATAATTTTCTTTATAGATAACATTTACCAACACTAAACTAGGATCAGGTAAATAGCCTAATAGATTTGTAACCCCTAAGAAAATAAAAATAGTCATTAAAAGTCTCCCAGCCAAAATAATCCCAGGGCCAGATTGTTTCAGCACAAGATTCTACCAGACATTCAAAGAAGATCTAATACAAATACTCCTCAAATTATTCCACAAAATAGAAACAGGAGCATTGCTAAACTCATTCTATGAGGTCATAGTCACCCTGATACAGAAACAACACAAAGCCCCAACAAAGAGAATTTCAGACCAATATCCTTCATTAACATTGATACAAAAATACTCAATAAAAGAAAAACCAAATCCAAGGACATACTAAAAACATCATCCACCATGGTCAAGTAGGCTTCATCTGAGGGATGCAGGTATGGTTTAACATTCTGAAATCCATCAATGTGATCCACCGTACAAACCAACTGAAAGAAAAAAATGAATATCTCCTTAGATGCTGAAAAAGCCTTTGACAAAATCCAGCACCTCTTCATGATAAAAGTCTTGGGAAGATCATAGATATAAGACACACAATAAAACACAATAAAGGCAATATACAGCAAGCCAATAGCCAACATCAAATTAAGTGGAGAGAAACTTAATGCAATACCACTAAAATCAGAGACGAGACAAGTCTTCCTAGTCTCTCCGTATCTATTCAACATAGTACTTGAAGTTCTAAATAGAGCAACCAGACAACTAAAGGAGATCAAGAGAGATACAAATTGGAAGGAAAGAAGGCAAAACTTTGCTTTTTACAGATGATATGATAGTATACATAAATTACCCCCAAATTCTATCAGGTAATTTCTACAGATGATAAATACCTTCAGCAAAGTGGCTGGATACAAAATTAACTCAAAAAAATCAGTAGCCCTCCCATATACAAACAACAAATTGGCTGCGAAAGAAATTAGGGAAACAACACAATAACCACAAGTAATATAAAATATCTTGGTGTAACTCTAACCAAGCAAGTGAAAGACTTCTTTGATAAGAACTTCAAGTCTCTGAAGAAAGAAATTGAAGAAGATATTAGAAGACAGAAAGATCTCCAATGCCCATGGATCATTAGGGTTAACATAGTCAAAATGGCCACCTTACCAAAAGCAATCTCCAGATTCCATAATTCCTATCAAAGTCCCAACACAATTCTTTACAGACTTTGAAAGAGCAATCCTCAACTTCATGTGAAAAATATAAAAACTCAGGGTAGCTAAAAACAATCCTATATAATAAAAGAAGTTCTATAGGTATCATAATCCCTAATTTCAAACTATACTACAGAGCAATAGTAATTTTTTAAATGTATGATGTTGGCCTAAAAAGATTGCTTGATCAATGGAATCAAATCAAAGACCCAGAAATAAACACTTATGAACACTTGATTTTTGACAAAGAAGGCAAAACCACACAATTGAAAGAAGAAAGCATTTTCAACAAATGGTGCTGGTCTAAAATTAGGGTGGCATGTAGAAGAATGCAAATAGATCCATATCTACCACCCTGCACAAAACTCAAGTCCAGTGGATAAAATAGAGTGATCCTAACTGACACTCCTAGCAGTGGGAGTTGAGGAGCCTGAAGTCACCACCTCCTGTAGCCAGTTGGGACTTCCAGTGGAGAGGGAGGGGACACCAATCCACTCATAAGTTCTTTGCCCCAAAATTTTTCTTGTCAACAAAAAGTGTAGAGATAAAGATGGAGGAGAGATTGAGAGAATGGCAAACTGATGACTAGCTCAGCTTGAGACCCTTCCCATGGAAGAGTACCAACCAAGCCCTGCACTATTAATGATATCCTGATATGCTTGGAGACCAGTACCTAGCACAACTGTCTCATGAGAGACTTCATCCAGCAACCCACGGGAACAGATGCAGAGACCCACAGCCAAACAATAGGCCAAGCTCAGGGCATTTTGTGGAAGAGTGGGAGGAAGGATGGGGGGAGCTGGAGGATCAAGAACGCCACAACAATGTCTACAAAACAAACTAACCTGGACCCCTGGGGACTCACAGAGACTGAACCAACAACCAAAGAGCACATACCAGCTGGACCTAGAACGCCTACACATATGTGGCAAATGTGCATCCTGGTCAACATGTGGGTTCCCTAAAAATGGGAGTAGGGGTGTCTCTGACTCTGTTGTCTGCTTTTGGATCTCTTCCCCTTATCTGGGCTGCTGCCTTGTCAGGTCTCGCTGGGAGAGAATATGTTTAGTCCCGCTGCAACATGAAATGTCAGGTTGAACTGGAGGCCTCCCCTTCTGTGAGAAGGAGGCAGGGAGATGGGTCAAGGAGGCATGAATGATGACACTGGGGGGAGAGGAGAGAGATGGTTGGGGTCAGGCTATTAAACAAACAAATAAATAAATAAATAAATAAATAAATAAATAAATGCAGGAGTCAACAATCAAGGGTCATTGCTATTACTTTACATCAATGATTTCATTCTGCAATAAAATGACATAGACTAACAGAATGGATGTGAAAACAGGATCCATTCTTTTGTTGCATATAAGAAATACACCTCAACACATTACCTCAGTGTTAAACTTTAGAAAAATACGTATTTTTGGCAAATGGACCAAAGAATCAAGCTAATGTAGCTATTTTGATATCTAACAAAATAGACTTCAAGACAAAATTGATCAATAGAGATGAGAAGAGCACCACATACCAATCAATGGAAAAATCCACCAATATGACATTTCAGTTCTCAGCATCTATGCCCAGAACACAAGGGCACCCACTTATGTAAAAGCAAAAACAAAAACACTACTGTAGCTTAAATCGCATACGATAGTAGGAAACTTTAGTACTACACTTTCAAGAATGGACATGTCGTCTAGTCAAAAACTAATACTAGAGCTAACATATGTCACAAACAAAATAGACCTAAAAGATGTTTACAGAACATTTCATCCGAACACAAAAGAATATACCTTCTTCTCAGCACCTCATGGAACTATCTCAAAACTTACCACATACTCAGATATAAAGCAAGTCTCAACAGACACAAGAAAACTGAAATAACTTCCTGTATTTTATCAGCCCACCATGAATAAAGCTGGACTGAAACAACAGAAACAACAGAAAGCTTACAAACTCATGGAAACTGAACAACTCTTCACTGAATGAAAATTGGATCAAGACAAGAATTATTTATCTTTTTAAAATTTTATTTTATTAATTTATTCATATTACATCTCAATGATAAGACAAGAATTTTTTAAAAAGAAATTTAAAACTTCCTAGTATTCAGTGAAAAGGAATACACAAGATACCAAAACTTAAGGGACATAACAGTGCTAGGAGGAAATTTCATAGCACTAAAATGCCTATGTCTTTGAATTTTGAAAAGATCTCATACTAACAAATTAACATCACACTGAAAAGCTCTAGAACAAAAAGAAGTAAGTACATCCAAAAGGAGTAGACAGAAGGAAATAATCAAACTGAGGGATTAAATTAATAAGACAGAAACAAAGAGTTGGTTCTCTAAGGAAATCAAAAATATAGAGAAACTCTTATCCAAACTAACTAAAAGATAGAGAGAAAATATCAAAATTAACAAAACCAGAAACAAAAAAGGAGACATTTAACAATAGACACTGAGGAAATACAGAGAATTTAAGCCTACTTTAAAAACCTGTACTCAACCAAGTTGTAAAATCTAAAATAAATAATTTTCTCAGCACATGCCACTTATCAAAGTTAAATCAAGATCAGCTAAATAATTTAAGTAGACCTATAACCCCTAGTGAAATACAAACACTCGTTAAAAGTCTCCCACGCCTCAAAAAGCAAAGCCCATGGCTAGAAGGTTTTAGCACAAACTTGTACCAGACTTTCAAGGAAGAGCTAACACCAATAGTTCTCAATTATTTCACAAAATAGAAACAGAAAAATATTTCTCAGCTCATACTATGAGGCCACAGTGACCTTGATACCCAAACCACATACTCAGCAAAAAAAGAGAAATACAGACCAATTTCCCTTATGAATATAAATGTAAAAATACTCAATAAAATACTTGCAAACTGAATCCAAGAATACACCAAAGGTTCATACATTATGATCAAATATGCTTCATCTCAGAGATATAGGGATGGTTTGACATATGAAAATCAATAAATGCAATCTGTCGTATAAATAAACTAGAAGAAAAAAAAACATGATTATCTCATTAGATGCCAAAAAGAGCCTTTGACAAAATCCAATACCCTGTCATGTCCTGGAGAGATTAGGGATAAAACGGACCTACCTAAACATAATAAAGTCAATTTATAGTAAGCCTATAGCCAACATTAAATTTAATGGAGAGAAACTCAAAACATTTCCACTAAAGTCAGAAATGAGACAAGGTTGTTTTCATATCTATTTAATATAGTACTTGAAATTCTAACTAGAGCAGTAAGACAAATAAAAGAGTTAAATGGGGTCCAAGTTGGAAAGGAAGAAGTCAAAGTATCATTATTTGCAAATGACAAAAGTGACTCTAAAAATTCCACCAGGAAACTCCTATAGCATTTAAATAGTTTCAGCAAAGTTGCTTGATACAAGATTAACTCAAAAAAAAAAAAAGTAGCCCTCCTATATATAAGTAACAAATGGACTAAGAAAGAAATTGTTGAAGCAACATCCTTCACAATAGTCTCAAATATCTTGGAGTAACTCTAACCATGCAAGTTAAAAACCTGTATGGTAAAAACTTCAAGTCTCTGAAGAAATACATTTAAGAAGATATCAGACATTAGAAATGTTTCCTATGCTTATGGATTGGTAGGATTAACACAATAAAAAATGGCCATCTACCAAAAGCAGTCTTCAAATTCACCATAATCCCTATCAAAATTCAATTGCAATTCTTTACAGACCCTGAAATTCTCAGTTTCATATGGAAAAACAAAATGAGATAGCTAAAACAATCTTAAAGAATAAAAGAACTGCTGTGGGTTTCCCCATCCTTGATTTCTAGTTGTACTACAAAGCTGTAGTAGTTTTAAAAACAGCATGGTACTAGCATAAAAACAGACACATTGATCACCAGAATCAAACTGAAGACCCATATATAAACCTACACACCTATGGACCTGTCTAGGAACTGATTTTTTATAAAGAAATCAGAAATATACACACTGGAAAAAAAGCACCTTCAACAAATGGTTCTGGTCAAACTGGCTATCAGTGTATAGAAAATGCAAAAAGATCTATACTTATGACCATGCACAAAACTCAAACCAACTTGATCAAAAACCTCAATATAAAACCAGAAACACTAAACCTGACATAAGAGAAAGTGATGAATGGAAAGAGATGACATGGACTCTGTTGCCCACTTCGGACCACTTTGCTCTAAGGGAGCTGCCTTGCCAAGCCTCAGTCGATGAGGATGAGCTTAGTCCTGATGCAACTTGATGTGCCGGGGTGGGTTGGTGGGGGCATTCCTCTTCTCTGAGGACAAAGGGAGAGAGGAATAGAGGAAAGAGGGTGGGGGAGTGGTCTGTGTTTGGGATGTAAAGTGAATATATAAACTAAAAATAAATAAAAACGAAAAAGAAAAAAAGAGATGGCACAGGAGACAACTTTGTGAACAGACCACCACAGCACAGGCACTAAGATCAACAATTAATAAGTGAGGCTTCATAAAACTGGAAAGCTTCTGTAAAGCAAAAAACACTGTCGATAAGACAAAACAAGAACCTATAGATTGTGTGTGTGTGTGTGTGTGTGTGTGTGTGTGTGTGTGTGTGTGTGTGGATTTTTCTCACCTCCACATCTGATAGCAGACTAATAGCCAAAACATAAAAAGAACACAAGAAACTAGGCTTCAACCAACCAAATAATCCAACTAAAAATGGGACACAAATCGAAGCAGAGAATTCTCAACAGAGGACATTGAAATGTCTAAGGAACACTTTTTAAAATGTTCAACATCCTTAAGCACCAGGGAAATGCAAATCAAAATTACTTTGAGATATCAGCAACAAAGTGACAGCTCATGCTGGTAAGAATATGGAGCAAGGGGAACACTCCTCCACTGTTGGTAGGAGTGCAAATTTGTACAAATACTATGGAAATCAATATGACCGTTTTCCAAAAATTGGGAATTACTTCAAGACCCAACTATACCACTCTTTATCATATACCCAAAGAACACTTCATCCTACCGCAAGGTCATCTGCTCAACTGTGTTCATTGTGGCTTTATTCACAATAACCAGAAACTAGAAACAACCTAGATGTCCTTCAACTGAAGAATGGATAAAGAAAATGTGGTAGATTTACACAATAGAGTATTACTTACCTGTTAAAAAGAAACAATGGCATCATGAAATTTACACGCAAATGGATGGAACTAGAAAATAATCATCTCAAATGAGCTAACCCAGGCCCAGACAGACAAATAAAGTATGTACTCACTTATAAGTGAGTTTTACTCTTTTAGTTTTTCTTTTAGGGAAATAGTTCTCCCAGAAGGAATGGGGTCTCGCATTTGTCTTCTTGGCCAGCAGAGGGCGCTAGCTCCATAGTGACTTTGAGCAAGCACAGGAAGCCTCTGAAATGTTGTGCCAGGGAGAAAAGTCTGTGGGGCTGAAGTTTTGACAGGGCCATTCTACACAGTTAAGTGGAGAGCGAGGACTGACTAAGACATGAACTCTGATGCCCCATATTTGACCACCTCCCCTTGGTGGGGAGGCCTGGTGGCACTCAAAGAAAGAATAAGCAGGCTACCAACATGAGACTTGATAGCCTATGACCATATAGTGGGGGAGGAGGTCCCTTTCGGTCATAGACCTAGCGGAGGGGAATAGGGTGGAAGTGGGAGGGAGAGAGGAATGGGAGGATACAAGTGATGGGATAACAATTGAGTTGTAATCTAAAAAAAATTAATAAAATTAAAATAAAAAATAAAATAAAAAAATTTAAATGACAACTGAGCTACAATGCATATACCCAAATTGGCTAGGTAATAAAGAGGGCTCTGGGGGAAAGGGAAATAAATAAGTTATGCAGGTGGACTTGAGATGGGTGGGGACAGGATGGGAGGGATCAGGTGGGGGATGGCATAGAGGGAGAAAGAGACAGCTGGAATGACAGGGTGTTGGGGTAGGCATGGAAACCTAGTGCAGCGGAAACATCCTGAAATCTATGAGGGTGATACTAGTGAGTACTCCTCATAATGGTGGATACAGAGTCTAAACTGGCCATCTTTTGTAGCTAGTCAAGGCTCTCAGTGGCAGAAATCGGTTGAATTTAGTTGAGTGGCTGGCCAGAGGGTCCCATGAAGATCCCCAAACAACCCAGGCTGATGCTTGGACAGAGGCTTACTCTCTGCAAGCTGATAGTGCAGATCCATTGCAAAGGACGACATCCACACAGCTCATTGACAAAGAGAGGTAGAGTTTGTCCTTGTATGGAACTTTAACCTTTATATTCTAGTCTCTTTGGTATGGGAAAGTACTCTATAGTCTACTCAAAGATAAACTTGGGCATCAAACCCAGCCACAGAACCTTTGACCTGTATTCTGCCCTGCCTACAACATGTGCTGTGACAATGGTGGTGCAGACTTGTAAAAGTGGCCAACTAATGTCTGATTTAACCTGAGGCCCACTCCACAAGATGGAACCCATGCCCAACATTGTTTGCATGGCTGGATAGAGCATAGTCCCTAGGGTAGAACTCATCACAACTCATCTAAATGAAAGAAAGAAAGAAAGAAAGAAAGAAAGAAAGAAAGAAAGAAAGAAAGAAAGGATTCCAAATGTCTAATGATATTCTGCTATACTCATATATCACTGACTTGCCCACTTCTCATCAGAGAGGCTTCTCTTGACACCAGATGTGAGCAAATGCAGATACCCACGGCCAGACACTGTGTGGAGACAGTCTAAATTGGAGGTCTCCATCGGGTCTCTCCTAAGTGCTCAGACGATCCCATGGAAAAGAGGACAGAAAGAGCAGAGGGGATGGAAGACACCAAGAGAATAAGGGCTACTGAATCAACTAAGTGGGGAGCATATGAAATGCAAGAATGGAACTCACATGGTTTTCTACATTTATGTTGTAGCTGTTAGCTTGGTGGTTTTGTGGAACTCCTAACTGTGGGAGTGGGTCTGTCTTTGACTCTTTGCCTGCTCTTAGGACTCTTTTCCTCCTGTTGAGATTTCTTGTCCAGCCCTCAGTCTGAGGGCTTTTGCCTTGTCTTATTGGATTTTGTTTTGTTGTGTTTGGTTCTTGTCACTTGGAGGTCTGCTCTTTTCTGAAGGAAGATGAACAGGAAGTGGATCCAGGAGATAGGGGAGGTGGAGGAAGCTTGGAGGAGTGGAGGGAGGGGAAACTGTAGTTGTAATGCACTGCATGGAAGATGTATCTATTTTCAATTAAAAGGAAATAAAGGGAGGGAAGGAGGGAGGGAGGGAGGGAGGGAGGGAGGGAGGGAGGGAAAAAGTAAGCAGGTGTAAATGTTTTAATGTCCGCAGATGATGGGATGAAATGAAAGCCGTATCCAGGCTGTATGAATGCATGCCTTGGGCACTTCTGTCCCTGCTCTAACGATCCTTAGGCCTGGAAGCTTCCATCCTCCACACAATTTCATCCTCTGCAAGCCTGAACCTTGAGCTTCTAGTCTCCATCTGCTAATCTAAGCCAAGAATGGTTTCAGCTGTTCTGTCTCAAATCTGCTCTCCAAAATTCAAACTGGCTTCTCTCTGCGTCCCACTGAATTGAAAACACTGCTTCTCGTACTCTGGTGCCTCACATTTGACCATGTCCCCTGGAGGGGGACACCTGGTGGCACTAAGAGAAAGGACAGCAGGTCACCAAGAAGAGACTTGATACCCTATGAGCATATACAGGGGGAGGTAATCCCCCTCAGGAACAGTCATAGGGGAGGGGAATAAGGGGAAAATGGGAGGGAGGGAAGAATGGGAGGATACAAGGAATGGGATAACCATTGAGATGTAACAAGAATAAATTAAATAAATAAATAAATAAATAAATAAATAAATAAATAAGAAAACACTGTTTCTGAGTTCCTCAAACTAAACCGCATTAATTCAACTGAACTGCACCAAATTGTACTGTACTCCCAAACTCTATTATACTGTCTCTATGAACCTCTTTCCCCACTTCTCTCTCTCTCTCTCTCTCTCTCTCTCTCTCTCTCTCTCTCTCTCTCTCTCCCTCCCTCCCTCCCTCCCTCCCTCCCTGCCTCCCTCCCTCTCCCTCTCTCTCTCTCTCTCCAGTATCTCAATATCTCAGTGAGTAAAATGCTGCTGTTCAAGCACAGTAACCTGAGGTCATATCCCCAGAACCCACATAAAATCTAGGTATGACATCACATCTATCTAGTGCCCAGTACTGAGCAGCCAAAGCAGGCAGATTCCTACAAACTCATGGTCCAGCATGTCTAGCTAAAATGGTGGGCTTTAGTTCAATGGGAACCTACATCTTAAAATGTAAGACGGGCAGCAGTAGAGTCCTAAGGCTGACCTTTGCACATATATACATCCATGGTCAAGTATACTAGTACATAAGCATACAACACACACACACACACACACACACACACACACACACACACACACACAGACATCAGTTTTCTAAATTTTTGTTCTAATAGTATACTGGACTTTCTCTGTGGGACTGCCAGGCTCCTACAAAGGCAGTCTTTGCCATGGGCCATTATCAAAGTCAAGAGGCTGTGAGTAAGGATGATAAAAAATAAGTGAACACTGCATACTAGCCCAATGGACATGTCCCATGAAAGCCTTCCCTTACCAGGAAACTGGGACCGAGGGGAGGACATCCTATTGGGACTCTAGATGAGAGAACCATGTGAGAATAGCAATGTAGAAGGATCCAGTGGGTCCTAAAAACCTACAAGTAGAACATTATGATAGGCAGATTTGGGTCATGGGGTCCTGCTCAAACTAAGGCCCTAGCCAAGGACAATACAGGCGGTAAAATTTAAACCCCTACCCTGATCTAGCCCATGGACAGGACAGTCTCCACACTTGAGTGGAGAGAGGGATTTGACTTTCTCAAGTACTCTGGTGCCTCACATTTGACTATGTCCCCTGGCTGGGGAGACCTAGTGGCACTCAGAGGAAGGACAGCAGGTCACTGAGAAGAGACTTGATACCCTATGAGCATATACAGAGGGAGGTAATCCCTCTGAGGAACAGTCATAGGGGAGGAGAATAAGGGGAAAATGAGAGGGAGGGGAGAATGGGAGGATACAAGGGATGGGATAAGCATAGAGATGTAACAAGAATAAATTAATTAAAAATAGAAAATTTAAAAAAAAATAAGTGAACAAACAAATTAATTAATTAAAATTTTTAAATGGCTTCTAGTCTGCCATTGTGCTAATGATACTGTCTCTTGCCTCATGTTCAAACCATCATCCTCAATGATTTGTGTGCAAACACTTTTCGCAAGTATTCACTGACTTACATTCCATCTCCTTGAATGTTTAATAGATCTTGTACAACCACCGCTTGGAGACTTTGCTCAAGTGAAACAAATGTTTGTAGCTACAGTAACAGCTCCAAAGTCTCTGTCTTATTTTTATAAGGGAAAAAAAATCTTTTCTCTTTCTCTCCTTCACTTATACTCCATTACATCACATCTCCTTGCATTTAATTTACCAGGGGATTATTAGATATCGTTTGGCTAAAGGAGAGAAGTGATTCTAAATTCAGTGGAATACACATTAGAATATGTCATCTGTAAAATCAAGCCCACATATCTGAATATGTCATGTAGCCAGCTCCTGCTTGCTTCTCTAGCTGTATCTGATGATAAGCCCTGTGAGAAAGCCATGCCCCATAATCTTCAAGAAGCATGCTGTTATTTCTCATTTCTAAGTCTCCTTTACACAGTCATTTTCTCTGTTTTAAATACTCTTTCCCATCTAATTTGTCTGAGAATATCCTTTTCATTCTCCAAATCTAGCTGGGAGTCTTCTCTATAGAAGGTTCTAGACATCACCAGAAAAACACTCATTTATGGGGCCTGTTACTCTTCTGTCACTACAGTGATATAGTTTCTTTTTTTCTTGTTGTGCCATGCATTCTGGAATTTTCTTGTCTTTTTATATTTATACACCATCATAACACATATTTACCTAACCAACTTTTACAAATGAATAAGTGAGTGAGTAGGTGAGTGAATGAATGCAGGAAGGAAGGAGCAAACGCCTCTATTTCTTTCTAGGGCTGAGAAAATTTCAAAGTCATTTAGGCTCTTTTCCTGAAACCTAGAGAGCTGGCAACTTTGCATCATCATTATTAAAGTCACGTAGGTTATCTGATTCCATGCAGAGAAAATTAAAATAACAGAAGCAAAGATCTTATCCATTAGAAAATGTGTGTAGTGCTGACACTCTGATATTTATCTTGCTCACTCCTAATTTCTTCAGATCCCTCACATCAGAGCAGTTAAGATCTTCCCTTTTCTTATCTCCGAATAAATTAAATTTCTGATTAGTGCCAAAGGAAACTTTTACACAAAGGAGTCTTTTTAAATGAGAAAATTCTTGCAGGGCTGATTTCAGGGGTGGGTCCTCAACAGCAATAGTACTGTGTCACTGACCTCTAAATTCAGTAAAGCTCACCTTTTTACAGAGTGGTGATATGGGAGTTGTGGGCATCCTGTCAAATGCCTCCTGGCTCCAGTCCAGGTCTCCAAGGATGAATAGGAGGAGAGCAATTGATTTTAAGTTATCATTGCACTGTCATGATCATGTGGCATTCAAAAACCTGCCCATCTCTATGGTCAAATTACTTGTGGTGCGTCAAGGAATAGTTAAAATATCTAGAAGAAATAAAAGCTACTTTATTTGGGAGACAGTGGTAGGCTAGTGTGGCCATATTAAATATAATGCTTCTTTACATATCTAAAATAAAGAGGAAATATATACAACTATGGAAAAAGAGAAGATCAAGAAAAAGGTATCTTCAGAAAAATAGGTTTTCAAAGTTGGGGTGGTTTTAATCAGAATGGTCCCCATAGGTTCACACAGTTGAGTGTTTGGTTCCCAGTTGGTGGATAATTTAGGAAAGATTAGATGGTGTGGCCTTGGAGGAGGTGTGCCACTGGAGATAGACTTTAAGGTCTCAAGAGTCCACACCATGTCCAGTCTAATTCTCTCTGTCTCCTGCCTACAGACCAGGAATTAAGCTCTCATCCACTGCTCCAGTGCCAAGCCTTCATCCCTGTCACCATGATGCCTGCCACAGCGATTATGGAATAAGCCCCTGTAACTGAAATCAAGCCCCCAATTGAATGCTTTCTTCCATACATTGTTTTGGTCATGGCATCTCTTCACATCAGTAGAGCAGTAACTAAGACACAAGTGAGATTTTGGTAGATAATTTCTGTCTTAATCTCCAAGCATCGAGCAAGTAATCCCTCCCTAGACCCCAAGATTTGGAAGCTATCAAGCATCAAATATAAAGGATCTTGGTTAGTGATGCCTACATTTTCGTGGCAAACAATAGCAGTCTAACTGGACTTGAGGCCTGCTCAATAGGAGGGAATCCATGTCTGGTACTATGAACAAAGTCAACTACCTTTAGCCAGGGAGATAATAGACCCGAGAGAACTGACTACTGCCATTTTATACTTTTAAACTCTCACCTCTCATCCTTTTTGCAGCAGATGAAGGCTTCAACAAAGGTCCACAACTTGTCAAAAGTGCATATAACTGACATGGGATGCCCAGTCTCTATTGCTGCATCTACACCTTACACCTAAGGCTTGCCAAAGAACCAGGATGCCTACTGAATTATGGTGTCTTCCAGACATGATAGAAAAGCTGCACCCACAAAATTAGTATGGTCACCCGCACAAGACCTGCATAATTACATCGGTGGACATGGGCCTTGTGATACAACAAAAGGCTTTCTCATGTACATCCATCTGACTGTTAAGGGAAAAATGAAGTAATAGTCCCTGTGAACCAAAGTTCCTACAAGAGTACGATAAGGAAAACCACAAGTTTAAAATAGTCACACTCATGGACAGGGCTAAGCAAATTGATTAGAAAATCTATTTATAGCTCATTCTTTCTGTGAGTCAAATGGTGGTCAAGTAATTCAGTCTTACCAAGTTAAAGAAGTCTATCCATATGTAAATGGGGAAACATTTAAAAATAATAAACAAACTAGATAGAAGTGGGTCTGACATTAATGACTTGACCGCATCAGACAAGACAAGGTCCTCCGCACCAGTTACACTATCAAACCCCTTATGTTTAAACCAAAACCATGAAACCAAGGTTCCTCAGTCTCAGCAATGTGAGCACTTTGGACTAATAACTTGCTGTCAGAGCTGCCCTATGCAAGGGCATATTTGGTTGCATCTCAGGCAAGGGTCTGTATGTTTGCTCACATCCCAACACACACATATGCATGCATAGTTGTGTCAACCAAAAGTATCTTAGAGAGAGGGGAGATAGGCAAATGCCCTTCATTGAGAAATAGCAAGACAAAAATCTATGTCTAATTTGAGCAGTGCAAGAAAATAGTAGTGAGAGTCTCTACTCCAAACGCTATCCAAGGAACATTTCAAGTTCCAACTTGGGCTTATGAAGTCAAGCTTCCAGGGTGTCGTTAGTATGTCAGCAATTGATAAAGAATTTCCATTCTTCTAGGGAAATTACAATTCATTCTTGTTATTCTTAGAAATATTTCCGTGGTTGTTAAATGTAACTCAGATTCACAGAGGAAGAGATAGGCCTGTGTTCTTAAAGCTCTTTTGACTCTCTGTTAGTTGGGTTCAAATATTCATTAATAATTTCTCCCATTGCTTCCCCATTTCAAGGGGAAGAAAGAGATAGTTCCAAAGAAAGCCCATGTGGTAATTGCACCAACATGAGACCCCACCGGGTTTTGTACTAACGTGTAGACATGGGACTATGTCCTGTCACTAGTCCTGTTGCCCGACAAGATTCTTCAGCTGCATAATTCCAACAGCTTCCATGGAAGTGATAAGTCCATTGCTTTTGGCGAAAGGAACATCTCACAGCTGTGCTGTCCTCTGTCCTCTGTCCCTTCATCTACACAAGGGATTTCCTACTGAAGTTACCTACAACATGTCATAACACTTAGCTTTTCTAGTACCACATGGGCTGTATTTCAGCTGAAATAATCTCAGCTGGTCCAACCTTAGAGACAGAACACTAATTCTATAGAGTTGATCTGATGGAATGTTTGGCCTTATTCATTAGGTTTGGGCTGGGGGCTACTCAGGCTTCGCTCACCTGCCCCAAATGTTTTTTTTTTTCCCTTCTCTTTCTACCTTCACAGCTATAGTAAAACAAATAATATCCCCCATATTATGGGTGTCAGTGAGTATGTAATTCTCACTTCCATAAAGGAAACTAAACAAGCATTCTAAGAAATAAGAGGCTACAGGTGGCACATCTGGAATAAATGGCCCACACTAACCAAAATGTCAAACCTTCTCCTTACCACTGCTGCCCTGGAATCAGAGTCAACCTCCCTGCAAACATCAATATAGGGTATTCACTCACTACATGGCAGGCATGAGACCTCCCTACCTCAACACTGAGACATGTGAGAAGGGACCTCAACACAGCACACACTCTGCCTCGTGGGCTTGAATTCTCTTGAGAACCTCTACTATGTTATTTTTCAACAGAATAAATAACTACCTTAATAAACTTCTTATCCACCAAAAGGAAAACATGTCTTAGCATCCCTCTTAAACCTTATGCTGTTAAAGGTAACCAGGAAGTGAAAGAAGAGCTCTGAGACTTAGACAAGGTCAATCACCTGCGTGATTATCAGGCTCATCTAAAAGGGCAAGGTAGGAAGAAAGGCCAGAGCACACTTGGCTGCTAAGCACTTGAACAGGAAAAAGTATTCTTCACAAAGGCTTAGAAGAGACCAAAGGTGAGTTTTTCCCTAATACATTACTTTCTAGATATAAATAAGTACTAAATAACTAATTTTTACCCTTTGTTCATTAACTTTCGACCAGCCTCTCCCAGTCATAGGATGCTAAGATATTTGGCCCAACATTATTCTTGGTATATTTGTGAAATTAAATAAGACTGACCTCTACTCAGACTGAGGAGGAGAGAAGATTGTCCTTCCTAATGCATGGCCTGGTTCAACCGTGTGAAGCCCTGACTAGAAAGAAGACTGAGGAAAAGAAATGTTTCTGCTGGGGAGATCAGTCTTTTCTGGCTTTACTCTCAAACTTATACTACTGGCTCGCCAAAAGTTCGGCCTACACATTTGCCCTGGAGCTTATATCCATGGCTGTCCAGTTATCCAATCTACTTGATCCATAGTGGAATTTCTCTTTTGTTTCACTGGTTTGGTTTGGTTTTCTTTTGAGGTTGCTAGGAAGTGAACTTGGAGGCTCATGCACTAAACATGTACTCTGCCAGTGAGCTTCATTACCAGATAAATCACTCAGCCTTGGAAACTGCATAACTAACAAGTACATGAGCTACTCTCTCTCTCTCTCTCTCTCTCTCTCTCTCTCTCTCTCTCTCTCTCTCTCTCTCTGTGTGTGTGTGTGTGTGTGTGTGTGTGTGTGTCTTTCTCTCTCTCTCTCTCTCTCACACACACACACACACACACACACACGATTATAAGAGGTTTTTCTGTCTAATCATCTGTACACAGTAGATGTGCAATGTTATGTTAATTTTTCCCCTAGCCCCATATTTCCTGTTGAATATACACCATAGCCCACAAACTCTTGTGTAAGGTCACATCACTCTATTCGATTCAAATTTTGATAGGCATAAATCCTTCCAGAGTGAAGGAAAATTATGTCAGGATTGAGCTGTCCTGATTCCAAGATATTTTAGTGCCCAGAAAATTGGGGGAAAAAATCTCAAAACTGGCATTCATATTAGCCAACTATCTGTCCCTATCTAGAGATGGCAGCCTTCATATTAGGCGTCATTCTCCAGAACCTGAGTAGAGGCAAGAAATTCTGGTACCTAAGCATCTGTCCGCCCAGGATCCCCAATCCCCAATCCTGTATGATATTATGATCTTAAAAGCTTTCCATGTGCAGCTACTGCAGAGGAGACTCATTCATGTCAACTTCTCTATGTATCTACTAACTTGAGAAATTTTAGAAACTTTACTGATCTATCACTTAGATTGGGAAATATTACAGGAAAAATGACTTTTTGGAACATCTGAAGTAGGAAAATGGCATCATTTCTATGACTACATTTGGCTTTTAGTAAACCTAATTCTGTAACCCTAACCCTAACCCTAACCCTAACCCTAACCCTAACCCTAACC
>OU015743.1:153905026-153918421 GCA_907169655.1 Acomys percivali
CTAACCCTAACCCTAACCCTAACCCTAACCCTAACCCTAACCCTAACATAGAAATAAATTCTATTTACTTTTTAATTTTTTAATACTTTTTAAACTTTAGAATTAATTACATTATTTCTCCCTCTCCCTTCCTTCAAATTTCAGGTATCACCATTGCTCTACTGAAAATTCACAGCTTCTTTTTTCTTTAATCATAAATATATAAGTGTAAACTGTCATCTCATATAATGTTATATATATATATATATATATATATATATATATATATATATATATATGAATTTAGTGTTGGCCACTTGGAATTGGATAACAAGGATCATAGTAGAAGAGAAGCCATAAAGATTGTAAAGATCAGAGGAACAGGAAGTTTGGGGTGAGATTTAATCTCCTAGAATTGTTAGAGAAGCTACACTGATGGAGTGTTAAAGTTATTTTTATAAAACTGTGTTTGTGTCTCAGTTTCTCTCTTAACCCCACTATCACACAAAGAACTGAGACTCTTTTATATTTGTTTAATAATAAGCTTCACAGCATAATAACTGAGCAGTTATTACTCTATTCTTAACCCTCTAAGACAATCTAGTTTTCTCCCAGCACACACCCCAAAGATACTGGTACTTTGTAGCTTTCCCTGCTCCAGCTCCTCTCTGCCCCATGGCTCAATCCCTTCTTCCTCCTCTAATTCCTCTTCCCCTGTCTGGTAGGAAGTCCAGTCCTATTCTCTCCCCTGCTCAGCAATTGGCTGAAAGCTGCTTTATTGGCATACAAGGGGACAATTGGGGAGCAGTGTTTACACAACATTGAGACAGGAGATTCTCAGAACAAGGATTACAACCAGATATGGTGGTACCGAGATCAGCGTTTGAATTACACAGTAACCTTATGTCTACAACTAAGTCTCATCAACATGGCTGCCTCAGCAAGCCTTGAACAAGGATGATACCTAGGCATGATAACATGGAAGGGTGAAAGCTCTCAAGGCCTCAACCCTAAACAAATAACTACAGGCAACTAAGGAATGCTGAGGATGGGAGAAATAGTCTTCCCCAGGGAAGAGCTCCCAACTTTCTATTCACTTTTGAAGAATCGAAGATCAATGCTTTATAGTCTCATTCTTCATAGGGCAATACCAATTAAAATGTATAATTATAGTTTTGAACTTTATAGTTAGTATTATGCACCTGGAAGCACAAAGATGTGTTCAAACAAATGGAAGCAAATATAAGTATGTTGAAAAATTAGAAGAAAACTGAAGAAACTCTTGCTTAACATATTGGTGAAAAATGAGTAAATTATGTAAGATCAAAGATCACAAACGGTGTTCCTATGTTCCAAAGAAAACATCTGAGGCGTGCCAGATCGAAACATCTGCTGGACCATATCATTCGCAGCACCCTGAAAAACTTCAGTTAAGTTTAAAAACTAAGATTGATAAAGTAGGTAAAATTCTAGACAACATAAAGCTGACAGAACCAAAGTCCAAATCATTCTGTCAGAATGAAGCATGCTTTTAAAGTGAGTGTGTGTGTGTGTGTGTGTGTGTGTGTGTGTGTTTCTAAATATTCTTATCCTGAATTATGATTTTAAAAACCAACAACTCCAGCACACCTGCAGTATTTCTTCACATAAAATGAACAAAAAATGATTTTGATGTATAACAATGATAAGAAGCCACAACACAATGTCACTCATTTAAAAGGAGATAGGTAGAATACATACTATAAAAGGTAAATATATTACAATGAAACACGCCGATCATGTGGTCAACAGTAGAAATAGTGTAGCATGGGCCAGGTTCATCTTACCTGAAGTACCACGCCCTGGTTTCAGCACCGTATACTAACACTAACACCACTTTGGCAAGATCCAGTTAGGTGCTGGCTGAGCCAGCTGAGAAATCTTTTCCTCAGTCCTTGCTTCAGTGCACTCGGCAGCTGGGCTGAGGGTCTTCCTTCACCTATCCTTCATCCAGAGTGGTAACGGGAGGTGGACTCACTGTGCCCCTGGGGCAGCTCACACAGTAAAAGAGATAATGTCTCAAGAAGAAATTGGACACTAAATACTGAGCCACCAAAATATGTGCTGCTGACGTATGGAGTGAGAGCCATCTAGGTTAGTACAGGGAAACTGACTTAATAATTGCCATGCATGTGGCTTTCCTTACAGTGACCAGAGCGACTTTGGAAACCGATAGACTTCCCAGTTTTTGCTTCGGATCTTTCATTTTGAGCCATGTTGTTACGTAACTAGTTATGAGCAGGCAAGGAGAACACTGGGGATGAGTACCTCCTAAGTGGTCAGCATCCTATAAAACAAAGACTTTCCTGGTCAGGACACTGAGTGGAAAATTGAAATGTTAAGTTGTTAACACACAGCTATTAACCGGGCTCTGAGCCCTAACCCCTATATGATTATCCGGCAGCAGGAGACCTTCTCATTAAGAACAAAGGCACCACTGTGACCTTCTGTTCAAGAAACAATCTAAACAAGACCGTCCACCACTCAAACAGGGTAACAACCCTTCAGGAAAATATGTGTGTTCTAGAAATCCTTCAAAAAGTTGTATGAACGTCTGCCAAGGGTGTAGATTGCAGCTGGGGTCCCTTTGGCCAATGCTAGTACTCACGCCTTGAGACGGTACTTCAGGATAAACGTGGCCTGTCTTCCATGCTGTGTTCTCTGTCTCTCATCCAGATCCTTCTGAACTTCAGGATAAACGTGGCCTGTCTTCCACGCTGTGTTCTCTGTCTCTCATCCAGATCCTTCTGACATCTCAAGAACCAAGGAGACAAACAGAGCCCAGACCACAAGCCCAGTGGCATGTCAACTCCTTCATCTTAATCCTGGTAAGATGTGGACTCACCTTCTTAGGCCACAAAACTTCCTGCTTCTTTAAGGACGCAGGCTATCCCTTCCTCTCCTACTTCCTTGACTATAGACCTCAAGTCATCCATTCTTGTTTGTGCTCCCATCGCGTGCAGCGCCTAAGCTTACCGGACTCGGCTCTGTTTCGGCACATCAGCTGCATTTGTGTGATATTCTCTGAGTGTGTGCCATCCTGGCGCCTCCTTTGCTACTTTTGTCGCTAGTAAAAGACTCATCTGGGGGAGCGCATGCGGTCATTTTCCTAAACTAACTTCCCTGTGCATTCAGTGGTTATTTTCCATATAGAACAAATATTAATATAGTAGATTTCGACATCTTTGTCTTCCTTTGAGCACACGCAAGGCAAACAGTGGGGTAGCTGTTACTGCCTCCTGAAACATGTTTTGCCTTTATTCCGTGCTTCTTTCACTGTGTTGTTAAATCACAGCCCTTTCCATATTGGATTGAGGAGGTAATACCAGACACTAAGAGGTAAGTATCTTTTTTGTATTATTTGATTTGTTTTGTTTTTGTTTTGTTTTGTTCAAGACAAGGTCTCACTATGAATCCCTCATTGGCTTGGAACTCACTATGTAGGCCAGGATGAGCTTAAATCCACGGAATTTGTTCGCCACCACACTCAGCCTGAATCTCTTTGGTTTTAAGGCGTTTGTTTTGTAGGATGTATCAACCTGAAGAGGAAATTATAAGCTCCTCTATGGCCACTTGCCTCCCATGTATTGTGGACTGGATTGTCAATTCTTTTTAAATTCCTATTCCACCTCCATCTCCAAATCAATACCCTCAGTGTCTTTCAGGAAGCAAGTCCTACTGTACCTGAGAAGGGTGTTCATACCTGCACCGGGGGCCAGAAGCATATTTGAAATAATGTGTGTAGAGTGTGGCTTCCTAGGCCTCCCTACACACTTGAAGAATCATAACGAGTATGCTCTATATAGCTCTCAAGCTTTCAAGTAAAAGGGGGACCCTCAATTGCTCAGGCCCAAAGAGAAGGGACGCTTTCTCCATAGACACCCATGTGCTTTCTCTTCCAAATGGGGAACTACACTTCAATCACCACTGAGTCACCTGTCAGGTTTATCCTTCATAATTGATCCTCAAACCCTAAAAAGAAGTTGGCCTGGGCTCAAACAAGATTTATATAGACAAGATAAATTACATCCATAAGTGTGGCTCTCATAAGATGGAAGCCAGTTGAAAGAAGTTCCTTTGATAGTTGAGAGAAGTTCCTTTGATCGAGCCTCCTCCTGATAAAGCTAAGAGAAATAAAACCTTTGGCAACATCACCACCTACTGGAAAAATGAGTCCTGTGCCCTATATCCAGGATATTACTGAGGCTCCAAATCCACCTGCTCAGATGTATCCCCTCCATGCTCTTAGGGATTTGGATTCATTGCAGCAGAATATCCTTTATCTATGCAAAGATTGGGGCATTTCAAACAGGATTTAGATAGTTCTTTTATTATTCTGATAAAAAATATAGGGTTTTGATCACTCGGCCAAGATATAAACTATTTTGGAAAGATGTTGTTACTATGAATAAGAGAACCTTCAGTTCCCAGGCTGCTGACTGAACTCTAGCCCTCAGTAAAATGGATTCTTGAGTAAATAAAGATGCCACAAATGGGATTCTAAGTGTTCTCCCCAATTAAGGAGGCGCATCCAGGTCAATCATCTTCCAACTCTGTCAGGCTATAGGCACCAGTCAATGGCACTTCCATAACCAAACATTCTATTCTGTCTTTATGCTATCTATGGAGTAATTTACATGGTACCTAAGTCTTCTTTGTAATTGCTAGATGTCCATTTCTATTATTAAACAAAGTCATTGGTAAATATTGGAACCCAAACTACCCTCAGTACCTAATCTAAATAACCTCATGACATCTCCTAAAGAGGAAGATAATTCACTTTTCTAGCCCATTAATCTCCATATGTGAGCTATCAATGTGCTAGGTAGGTAGGGTGATTATAGACTCCATGATTATAATAAAATTTCTTTCATGATCTTAAATTTAAACAAAATTTTGTCCAGCCTGAAGCTCAATTAGGACACCAGGCACATAGGCATAGACAATACCCAGGGTAAGACTGGCAAACAGACTGGCATTGCCTCCTTGTCAAGGAGATTAATATTGGTATGTCAATATTTCCATAGAATAAATAGCATCCTTTCCAACTTGATGTAAAAAAAAGGATACTGAAGAATCTAAATCGCCGTGAAGGAAATAACTCCTCAATTTGGCTGTTCAAGATCTCAAAATAACGTTTTTTCCTTAGCTCCCCAGATCAATCAGTCTACAGATAAGTCTCTGGAGACTGACTCGTCATTCTTCTTGGAGACCTCAGTCCTCCAGGAAGGTTGGCAATGCCAATCATATCCCAAAGATATTAAAAATGTTTGCTAGGAGACTCATCTCACAGGGCAATGGCATTGGTGGTCCTCCTTAGCACTTATACAGCTCAATTCAGCTTTGGGCCTATGTCCATTCAGGGTGCTTGATGAGCACATTTTTCTGTACTCAGATCTGTGACTGAAGTAGGAATGCAGGTCTTTATATCAACTTCCCTTCTGGGCTTAATGAATTGGAACAGGCTATCAAAACTCATGGTTTCCAAAGACTGATCTGTTTGGAAAACCTCATTTTCAAATAGGAGAATTGGGTGTTAATTACAACTTATAGTGAGGAACCTCTCATGGCCAATCAGTAAACCTTCTTTGAAAAGGCCTTTTTTTGGTACTTGTGTCTTCCACAGCCATTAAAGACTTGAGAATTACCAGCCAGGTTAATGATTTCCTTGGGATCATTATATAGGAGACTCTCCAGAATAAACACCTCCCACAGACTCATGGCAAAGTCAACATATACGAGGCCTTGTGTATATTTTCAAATAAAAAGATGAAAGTTTTACTCCTCCCTCCTTATAAAACTGTGGCCTACTGTCTTCGTTTCCTGATAAGGCTTTTCTTTCTGACTTTTAAAACCCCAAATGAAAATTCACTCTCTACAGGAGCTTAAGATTGTACCCAGATAGTAAATGAGGCAGTTTTTGAGGTTATGAGTAACTGTAATGCCCAGTATGTCCAGTAGTCCATCATGAGCGTCTCCTCTTCAAGGAGATGATTGGAATAGATCATAATAGGGCAATAACCAGGGCATAGTTACTTCGAAGGGTCATTAATTCAACTGAAAATCATAATGGATACAATAAAAATCAGAAGGGATACAGAGGGATTTTTTTCAAAGGAGAAAACAAATACAATTGCTACAGAGACATGCTAACTCTCTCTTCTCCCAATAACTGGAGAAAAACATAAAAGCTATTATAGTTTTCGAATTTAAGATGGATACATATGACTCTAACAAAAGTCCATTTAAACCAGATAATTCCCTATGCTAGAAAAGAAAGCTCATATTTCTCCAACGTATTCCAGTGATATGTGTTATCTAGGATGAATCATTCTTTCATCCATTAGGATCATATGATACTGAGTGGATTACAAAGGCAGAAATACATTAAGCCACTCCAAATGGTGCGGTCGCCCATGAAGAGTGTTAAGTACTCTAAAGAGACACCTATGTTCTCCTTGGCTATCAGACATTTACAATGGACCCAAAAGAATTAAATTTTTCCCAGGAGCACCATAAAGGGAAAGCCTTGGCTCTAACCAAAGAAGAAAACTTCTCTGAGAGATATTTACACAGTGCTGACAAGTTACTGAACCACTCTGATAGACTCTTCAGATGTCAGTGATGGGCAGGACCATGCTGAGACCTCTTGCTTCCCATATTTAGGTCTAAACTTCGTGTAAGTATCCCAAAGATGAACTTGCCTACCTCTGTACCCTTTATGTGTTCTCTTCCTAATGAATCCAGCCACACTCAGCATTTTCCTCTGCTTTTATCACTTATCTCCTCAATTGGTGCATTGTACATAGGAGAACCAAATCTAACTTGTGGGACTATCGAAGCCCAGGCTTTTGCCCTAAATCTTGGCAACACTGGTTTTGGTACCCAATGGCTCTGTAGAACTAACTTTTAGTTTTAGATATCCGCAGGATGGCTTGTCGGATTTAAGATTTCCTTGTAGGCAGATACAAGTAAAGTCTCTACACTACTCTACAAATTTTCTTACAATGTAGCTGAACCCAAAGTGTTTGCAATTGATGTGATGATATAGATTATTTCATCTAATATGGCGCATTAATACTCTTAATATACTCAAAAAATTAAATGGCACAAATAAATTATTTATTCTGAAATCTAAATGATAAGAAAAACAATTATACAATATCATTGGCTTTAGACATCCTTACAGCCAATCAGGTCACTTATGTTGGTTAAATGCTGTTGGGATATTCCTGACAATTCAGTTAATGTCTTGTCTGTTCCACACAGCCTACAAATGCAGATGTAGGCTTGTCAGACATCACACCCTCTTTGAGTAACAGTTCTATAGCTCCAGATTTTCAAGGTCAATACTGGTTATACCTTCTGTAATCTATTATTCTTTGAAGCCTGTATGCTTCACTACTATTTTCTTTCCTCTTATTATAGTCAGCCAATACTTTGACAGTCCTGCAACATATATCTATAGATCAGGGCTGCCTCGGTTGTCCTCTTCAGGACATTTTTTTGCCATAAGCAGCTATATTGATCCAATATCCCGCTCCTAAAATTGGAGCATTACTCAACTTTTAAATATTGTTAAGCTTCTAGTTTGATGTAAGCAGGCTTGGGGTACATTAAGGATAGACCCAACCCTCACTGTCAGTATCTTTAGAGCAATGGATTGGAATGGAAAGACTTCAATCACTGGCCAGAACGGTGTGATCTGAGTTACAGTTCTATCCCAGAAGACATGATGTTCTACTAAAAGTCATTAATGAATAACAGTCTAAATCTAGCCACTGAAGCCCTAACCAGTATAACATTATCATAAAATAGGAGGCCTTCTGATATCATTGCTCCCTCCCTTAAGAAATAATCCAAGCGGGTTTGTAGATAATATTTCCAGAACAAAGTCCCTCAAAACAAGATGTTTGTTCTAGACAGCCCTTTAAGATTATATGAAAACCCTACCTGGTATGGATTAGGACAGTGTTTTTCTCGACTTTTGTCTGTTCTCGGCCCTGGGAAGGGTACATTACTCTTTAATAAGCTCTATATTCTACACTATATTCTCTGTCTGTAAAAGACAAATTACTTTTATGGTGATCTCAGGGACCAATGAGATCTTAGGAGTCTAAACCAAAATACTATTAGCAATAAGTTGTGGTCAAGTTCCATAAATGATAGGGAAATCTTGGCCTGAGCACCTATGAGGTGCTCTGTTTTATTACTTTTCTTAGGAAGATGTGATCAGATATCTAATCACATAGGGTACTGATGACAGACCAAAGAAATGACTTCACTCAAGAACAATTTGGCAGGCTGATAAGTTTATTGAGTCAGTTATAGCAATATAGATGAAGGGTTACTTAAAGAACCATGGGTAACGGCAATGCGTATGCATAATTGGACAATCTCACCTAAACATAAGGTAATGGCCTCACAAAAACAGTCAGTGTTAATACCACATTCAATCAATCCCCCCCCCACCTGCTGTATACTCTCATACCGAGACATCTCAGAGTCTAATGACTCCCAACTCCCTCAGCCACTAGAGTGCTCAGAGGTCTGTAACACTACCTATCTCCATATTGTTTTGCTTATTTTATTGCTTCCATGACAGAGATCAACATATTCTCTAAGTCACCTCAGCAATCTCTACTTCACAATGGACAATAGCCATGTTATGTCTAGACAGAGCTAAACCACAACAACTGCCCTTCAGAAAGAGCCACTGATAAATAAGCCTACTAAGAGTCTCAAGGAGAATAATGAAACCTAAAGAGTAAGAGGTGCAAGGATAACAGGCCAGAAACTAAGGTAAATAAAGGGTGGTTCTTAAATATATTGTTTAATGAAATTATCCTTCAGGACAGCCAAGACTCAAGCGCCCAACTCTGAATCTTAATAAAAACCAGCCATGGAGGCTCAGGAGATGGATCAGCAGTTAAAGCATGTAACTCAAGCTCTAGCAAAAGACTCAGGCTCAGCTCCTATAACTCCATTTCTATACCTCCAGGTCTAGGGCATCTAATGCCCTCTTCTAAGTTCTGTTGGTGCCTGCACATGTGGTACACATACACACACTCGAGCATATACAGAAATGTTTAAAATAAAATGGTTATTTTTTTAAGTTTGGGGGAAAGCAAAATAGCACCTTCAGGCTACCGTGGCATTGTAAGTTCACACACCGAGCCTCCTCATCCTAGTATATACTGTACCTCATTGCAAATAGCAATGATGGATAACATTCTTAAAAAGAAAAGCTAAAACATAGCAATTTTATAGAGCATAAAATAGAACAGAACAGTATGAAATAAGCAACTCTGAAGTCTCTGAGGGGCCCACAAGAGATAGAATCAGTCTGCCCCATACCACCACATACCATAAAGGTCCTAGGCTGGTCTCTTAAAATCAGCAGCCAAAGTGGAAATTATCTGGCACAAAAAAAGAGGCTAAAATGTTTTGCTAGACCATTCCAAGTGAGCTTGGCCAAGTTCTGTATAACACACCTGAATAACCAAGAATTGTAGAGGATACTAAGACAGAAAACACTTTGCATCTACAATCAGAACCAACAGCCTTCCTTAGCTACTGTAAAGAGCTGATGCCCCAGATCTGAGGCTGCGAACCTAGAATGGTCTTAAAGGACCAGACTATTTTCTATGAACTCAAAAGTGGCACCTCTTTTGCTTTAGCTTTTTGAGTCTTAGCTAAGTGGGAAGGTACTTTGTCTACCATGTGTGACATCTGTCCCAGAGCCTGCCGAGCCAGGTAAGGGACAAATGGAAATCCAATCACTCTGCTGACATTGAAATTAGTCGTGCCTGTCCATGGACTCCCTGGAAGTGGCTACTCGCTTCAACCTTTTGCCCTCCCATACTCAACCCTATTTAAAATTTAGCCCCTTGAAAGAAGATCTGATACTACACCTTTGTCTGTCTTCAGATACAGTATAAGTCTATTTCTTGCAAAGGGAGCCCTTTCCTTGACACCCTTGGCCCTTCTTGGCTCTTGTACTTGTGGTTGCTGGCCAACCAGCCCATGGTAACTGAAAACCTCCAGCTGGAGCTGCTGTCCAGTGGAATCCCAAGGCTTCTGGGATATGGCACCAGACTGCTATTGTCCATCATGGCGTACATGATTCATCCCTTTCAACCCCTTGTGAACCGTCTTACTTCCCATTTGCACCTGATGGGCCCTAGCCTCGGCAACCCTTTGGTGAGCCTTGAGGCACTATGAAAATGATGGCTGCCCACATGAGGAAGAGTAGGAGACCACTAGTTGTCGCTTCTGAAAACCTCCTTGCTCTGAGCTTGTGGTAAGGGTGTGGATGGCATCTTGTCTAGACACGTATTTTGCCAACAGTCTTGGCATTACCTCTGCTCACGCCTCTTTCCACATATCCCAAATGCTGCTCGATCTTTCCAGATCCCCTGGCTGCCACCACACACCCTTCAGGAGCCCCAGAAGCTTAAACTAAAGCTGTAGAGGAAGAAACTCTGTTATCGTGAACGGAGAGACTTTCCAATCAAACACTGCTTTAAATATGCTGTTCCTTTTCACTTCTCACCTGCCAGAAGTCCTGTTCCAGCCTCTGCCCACTTCTTCAGTGGAATGTCCCTGTTAGGAACACTTTTCAAAGACTCTTCATGAATTGGTCCTTTGTACCCTTTTCCCCTTTCAAAAAGACTCTGTCAGGGTAGGAATGTTCTTCTCTCGTTTCCTTTCACCATCTAGGACCAACTCTTCTCCTCAGGACACCATGGACGTTGTCTTCTCTGATGTGCCTCACATTCTTTCTTCTCCTCCTTTTTGGTGCTGACAGGACAATAAGGGCCTCAGAGGATCTTCCCTTGAGATGTTTCTAAGAAACCTCGATGCTTTCACCTTAGTGTAAGGCATCCAGCCCAAATGACAGACTCTCTACTACAGCATGACCTGGCCTGTATATACAAACTGGGCAGTAAGGAATTTTGGCCTCAAAAATGGCTCTTAATCACAATACCCAGGTAGCCACCTAATCTTCACTGCTGCAAGTGGTCTGACAACCCCTATATTTGGGTTTTCCTCTAACTTGCTCACTATTCAGATCATCCCTCTGTGTGCCATGCGGTCCTCTTCGACCCAACCTATTCTCTTTCTCCTTTCAGTTCCTACAGACTCTGACTCTGATTGTGACCTCACTCTCCAGGTGGTCACTCCTCTCTCCAATGCTGAACAACCTCCATATGTCCAGCTGGCATTTCTCCAGCGCTTCTTGACACTTCACCCTGCCTCACTGCTCATACCTTCCCTGCCTGTCCCTTCTGAGAAAGCCTTACCAACCATCTGCCTCTCCAAGAAGCTGAGAATATTGTTCACATTCACGTGCCTTTTTCCATCTCTAATCTTTCTCAAATTGAAACTGAATGTGGGTCTTTCTGTACTAATCCCTGATAATTTACCACAGAACTTGAATTCTTAAAACTATTATGACCCAACTTGGAAATACATAAATTCTTTTCATCCTATTTCACTCCAGAAGAGGAATCACACATTTGGGCTAAGCCAACATTACACAAGAGTGCTCTAAGCTATCAACAGCCACACCACTATGTGACACCGCAACCCCATAGAAAGACCCAAGACAGAACTATTTTCTAGCCTTCTGCTCCAGACCAGACTAAAATATCATATATTTTCTTGCCTGGTAGAAGACACGAAAAGGACTATTTCCAAATTCATAAATTCGGGTAAAGTGAGAGAAGTTGGGTGGGGAGCAAGTGAAAACCCATTCCCCTTACTAACCTCAGAAGCCCTTCAAAAATGTACCAGTCATCATCCAGACTCCCCTAAAGGAAGATTCATCCTAGGATTATACCTCATCTTCCAGTCAGTACCAGATATCAAATGCAAATTGTAAAAAAAGAGAAAAATGCCCACAGTTCCTTCAAAACAAACTAACAAGACCTGTCTTTCAGTGCTTAACAACGGGGATGCACAGGATTAGAGAAAGAAAAAAAGATCAACTTTTGTTCACTCCCAACCACCTCCTAGCTCCTGGTTAAGGTATATTAACCTTGGCCATTAGAACAACAATCCCCAAGCCCCAGTTAAAGGTCTCATATCCTATGTCTTGCCCAACCTACAAATTAGACATTAGAAGAGAATCCTTCCCTTAAAAGAAAAGTCAATCTTGCCCATGCCTAACCTTAATGGCTAAAGGAACTCACCACTCTCCAGCAATGAATCATCTGGGCCCACTACAGGGAACCAGCTGACATATCATAGGACCATATCAAGCTCCATCTTGTACCATCTAATTGGCTGACCCCAGGGTGCCTCTCTCCTTGGCCAGTAAGTATTGTGTTATTCTGCTATACATTGGAGCTGCTTATTTTGCCCTGACCAAATTTTAGGGACCCCTCTCTCCCTGCTACCTCAATAATTGGAGTGAATGGCATCTTTTCTTACCACAAAGGTCATTCCCTGTTACCATGTGCTCTAGAATATCAAGTCTTTAGCCATTACATTCCAATCTTGCCTTCCTGCCCAATTCCTTTGTTTAAAGAGACATTTCCAAGCTCTGCACCAGGCTACACTGAGACCCTGAATCATCTCAAACTCATTCCATTAGCCAGCTAACTATGGTCCTTTGGAACCAACCACTCTCTCTGCCCTCCAAAATATTCACCTCAAATATTCACTCAAATTCCCCCACTTCATCTGGCACATATCAACACCAATCAGAACATTGTCTATTCTATTTTCATCAAATTAAAAGACTTCTATTTATCATGCAAGCCTCAATAACCTCTTTGAACCCAAGTTTTTCAAAGAACCCCCACATGCTTATTTCCAAACTCCTGGAAATTAACATCCTTAATTTCCCCTGTGTAATACTCCTATTTCCCATGTCAGGTAGCCCTGTGGGTCATTCCATCCAGCTCAAGATCTTAAGATCACTACTAAGACAGTTGCCTCTCTGGTTGGCCCAACCCATATACCCTCCTCAGTACAACTCAATATAATATGTAATATTTCACTGCCTTACACATTAAAGGTGCTTTTTTCACTATACCCCTTCTCCTTGGGTCTCAGGGTCATTTCCTTTCACCCCCACACTTAACCCTGACGTTTATCAGCCCCAACAGCACACATGGACAGTTATCTTCAAAAGATCCTAAAAGAAGCCATATCTGCTTCAAATCTTTCTTCTCCTTCCCTCATAGCATCCTCCTGTAATATATAGATGGCCACCTCCTTTATAGTCCTTCCCTCCAATGTCACTCCAGGTACCATCACTCTCCTAAGGGATACACAGCTGTTCCATGAAAACCACTCAGCTCAACCAACAGTTGCTTACACACACACACACACACACACACACACACACACACACACACACACACA
>OU015743.1:153924569-153958374 GCA_907169655.1 Acomys percivali
ACACACACACACACACACACACACACACACACACACACACACACACACACGAGGCCTTTTTACTCAGCTCTGCAGTATAATCCTTCAGGTTCAAATATTGTACATATGTTTCTTCAGTTTTCACTACTACACACGTGTGAACATTCATTTTATAACCCTCATGGAAGAGAAAAAGCATGCACATTTCTCTAGAAGTCACCTGCTTTTCCTTTGGTGGTCAATCACATATCCTTTCTCAACAACGAACTTCGGCTATGATTCAAACTACATCCTAAGTCCTGTTTGTGCTTCTAAACAGTCTCCAAATATGTGTGGCCTTGAGGACCCCTAAAACCACCATGGCTTTGAGACTCATGAGCATAGATGCCCCCTAATATGGCATTATTTGGAAAAAACAGAAGACTATGATCTGAATTCTAGTGCTTGGATGATTAGAGAGTCATCCATGTTCAAATCAACAGCTGACTTTTTATCTATTTTTAAAGGCGAATGTATTTGTGGGATTTCCAAATTCCACAGAAATTGTTAAATTCAATCCCACAGGACTTGGCTCTTTGTATTTGCTGATTCCTTTGGGCCGTGTTGGCTAAAATTAAGATGTCCAAGTTATGTTTGTCTTCTGAGCTCTTCTCCACATAGAAGGGGCCTAAATGTTCACAAATTTGATACTTAAATGGACCAAAGACAGTAAAGATTGTCTGAATAACTGCTCTCTGCTCTTTTGCTGCCTAGCTGCACCAGATGCTCTTCTTTGCATCCCAGCAGGCATTGCCTAGCAGCTGTAAGCTCATCCCTGTAAATGCTGAATTCACTGCTAACAATGAAGAAAGTCATACCATGAAAAAAATAAGTGGCTTTGTGCCTATTTTATGTACATATGATTAAAAAAAATGAGCTGTGATACTCTAATTTCATAAATGTTATAGAGAGAAAAGTTTCAAAGAAAAAAATGTTACAAACCCCTTTGCTCTTTGCCATGCATGAGTGGGTCAATTGAAATATAACACTTTGAGTATTAGACACAGAATATGTCCCTACAGCTGATGCTTTGTTATGGATTTTGCATATTGGAGCCTCTGTGAGAAACAGAGAAAACACACGAAAATAAAGAATTAAGGGCACTCTTGTGGTTTTGAAAAGCACTTTTTAGTCTGCTAATGAGTTCTTGTTCAAATCAAATGCCTGACCCTTGAAGGCAAATGATTTTTCAGCATATTATAGAGCAGGTCAATTTGGAATCTCAGAATAGGTCTTTAAAAAGCACACAGGGAGATGAAGAGATCTTAGCAGACTCTCTTACTTTGACTTTCAATGTAGTATGTAGCACCACTGTCTTGGTTTTACTACAGTAGTAGAAAAAAGACACTGACATATTTGGAGTTCTGGACATGATCCCAGTTGCTCATATACGGCCGTTCACTGAAGCCTAACAGTGCCCATGTTGGGTTGCTTCAACCTTAACATTAATGATGCTCATCTGGAACCAAAGGAGACCACTCTGATCACTGAACTTAAACTCAGACTCTGTGACTGTTGAAGATTTAGCATGCCCTTCAGTGGGGCCGCGAATTAGAAGAGCATTGTAGATATTGGATGGCTTGTCTGGAGTTAGAAAAAGCTGCCCATGGAAATGAGTTTATTCTCAAATGAGAAAATTTCCAATCGTGCTGATGCCTGGCCATATACTACTGATGCAGAGACTAGAGGCATTCAGAACCTGGGGATCCATCCAAAAGTTCCACCTGGAGTGAACACATTTGAGAAGCTCATTGGCTGACACAGATCTTTGTGCAGTTAACAGGATTTATTTCAAGTGGTTAAATCCAGAATCCCTGAGTACATGATTGAGGTCAACACCATAGGTTAGTCCCTGTACCAAGGGGCCCTAATAATGATTTTGCTGTCAAGATGCCTTGGATGATGATCAAGGAAGTAAGATGCACAGAGCAGAGCTCCTGGCTGCTATCTTTAGGGACTACTTAGAAAGTAGAGTGCTTATGCAGCATCAACTATGTGACATTCAGACAAGTCCTTGACTCGTACAGAAAGTCCACTTGCCTGCATTGTTTATTCAAATAATGTAACGCATAGTGAACAATGGCTTTTCTTCTGAGAGTGTGGAGTTTTAGTACATAACCATGAAATTAATGCCAAAAGAAATGAGAGACTAATACTATATGAGAAAAGGGTATATAAAGATATCAATTTAACTGTTGTCAAGACAAAAAAAGGAGATTAAAAATTGAAGTGCGAAAAGTAGACATGTATTTGAGCACCAGTATAGTAGCAGACAAGTAACCCTGAAAGGTTAAAAGTTCCGAATGCTGGACAAATTGAATCCACACTAAAATAGATTCAAAGGGATTCATAGGCAGGTACACAGATTATCTACTGCTACATGGTGCTGTGTAATAAACAATCACAAAAGTCCAATGGTTCAGAGCAAGCAGCATCAGTCGAAGTCAGTAGAGGGTGGGTTGACTGAAGAGTTCCCTCGGCTCTCTAACCTGACGCCTGGAGTCCTTTAAGTACATCTCTAGAGAACATCTCTGTAACAGGAACTCCTTTGACATCGTCATTTGCTTTCCCAAAGAAACACAGCCACTGTCCTGGCTCTGTTTTGTTTCTTCATCTTGTTCTCCCTCTTCCTTGTTCTTCCTTGTTGCCAGCTTATGTGAAATCCCAACAACGCTTAAACTTACAACTCACTTCCAACACTGGAACAAAATTTTTCCCCTCAAGCATTGATGGGAGTCCATAAAACCAGAACTGAGGTCATGCTAACACCACAGTTTGAGCAGGTCTGCCTGGCTCCTCCTTCCATTATTCTACTTTAATCCTTCTGCTCTATCCCCACCCTGGAGCTAGCATCTAACACCCCACACACACCCCACCCCGCGCCCCGTTGCTTTGCTGGGTTGGTCACATTGAGTAGATGTACTGTCTTCCAGCATCACTTGCCTCTCTGCCAATTGGATTACCATAGTGAGAGGCCGGACCTCTTCTGTTGGCATGTTTCCAGAGCCAAGACCTTTGGTCCAGGAGTCCAGTAAGAGCTTAAACCTCTTTTGCTCCACCTCCACGCCAGCCCACCCTGAGTTCTAATCCAAGAAACTATTCTGTGTCCTTAGGTCAAAAAGCAGAGGAGCAAGAGAAGGAACAAAAACCATTCAAGCAGTCCAAGCACCGTCTGCCAGAGAAAGATGCATGGCTAAGCTCCCCACAGTAAGGAAAGAAACAGCCAATAGTGGCACAAGGGCAAATGGCAGGGAGGTCTTTCAGCGATAACATCAATGTGAACCCACCCACAATAGTTTCCATGATATTAATATCAGACAACCAGAAAGAAGAAAAATGAGAATAATATGGCAAATTCAAGAAAAGAAAAATCTCAATTGTGATTAGCTAGAGATACCCAAAGTAATTTGCAGAATAATTCATGAAAAATACAGAAATATGTTACCCACATAAGGTAGGAGAGTTGCTAGTGGTGGGCAAAATTAGAGAAATACTGACTTCTGTTGTTGTAACCCTAAATTTTAACCTATCTAGATGACTTTTGGTAGGCCCAAGTAGAGCAGCAACTGTTACAGGATTCTTCGTCAAAATACATGGCTTCTTTTAAGTAACATCAAATTCAGATTATCACTGTTTCCCTTCTGCGGGAAGGGGAGCGGGATCTGTCTTGCTCAAGAGATTCATAGATTCATCTACTGAGTTTCCAGGTGAGATGCATTTTAAATGAAATGGCATCTTGTACTGCTGGAGACACCATTTACTCTTGATCAATCTTTAGCCATTCATTTAACAGCAAGCCACAGAAGTGGAAAAACCCTACAGAAAATACTTACTGAACACTACCCACAAAGCAGCCAGTACTTGGTGTATGATGGGGAGAGTACAGAAATATGGAAGCCTACTTTATTGATAGTTGAGTCTCCCCTCTAAAGGTGGAGAACAGTCCAGGCTCCATTCTTACTCCTTTGTGCCCATAGATTATATCTCTTGGAAGTGTCTTTTTTTGTTGTTGTTGTTGTTCCTTGATCACATTTCTTAAACATCAAGTAGGTTTATCACAAACAGACTTCCTAGAAAAACAAAAGTAATCTTTACTACTCTTAGTAGTAAGGATGTATCCCCCATCCCTCTTCTAAATGCATAAATGAAATCACATCACTTCTTGTCTTTGTTTTGCTTTTTGCCTTGCGCCTTCATCACATGCTTTCATGGCAAAGACCTACTAAGTCATAATGGATGGCAACCAATGAGCATCTAAGCCCTGTCTTCATCGGCCAGTCAGTACTAATACAACAAAAATGGGAGACTAAACCATGTTGACGTTAACATCTAACTACTCCATGGAAGATAATCCCTGTCTTCCACCAGAATTGTATTCCAAAACTAAAGAAGACACGGGTCCAATTTGATCCTTTCAAGAAATAAAATATCTCTGTATTCATATTGGCTGGACTGCATTGTAAACAGCCTCAAGCAAAGGAAATATTTTGATATCTAATGTATACAGAGTACACATATCTTAAGTATACCGTTCAACACATCACAGCCATATAAAATCATTCAGACCAAGATATAAAATATTTTCAGGATCTAAATGTCTAGATTTCTGTTCCCCATCATTAATATTCCTGAAGAGTAACTTTAATTTTGACCCCTATTGCTGTCTTCTACCTACTTTTGGGCCTCTTATATGTTTTCCATGTCCATACTTATCAAGTCCACTCTTGCCTCTGTTTCCTTGGGCATATGGAAAATGGTTATAATAATTGTTTTCATTTCTTTTTCTGCTGACTCTATTATCTGTGTGTTAACTCTAATCAGTTTCAATTGGCTGGCTTTTCTCCTCATGTGGGTTATATTTTTCAGCTTCTTTGCATGCCTCGTGATTTCCATCAGATGCTGGATATGGTGAGTTTTAGCTTGGACATTTTTTAGTGTTGGACATTTCTTAACATATAATATTCTCCTTCGGAGATATTGGAAAAGTACTTAAAAAGATTATTTAGGGCCTTGCTTTTGAGCTTCCTTTAGGTGCTCCCAGAACAAGGGCTAATCTCAATTTCCACATTAGTACTCTACCCAAAGCCCTCATAAATTATGTTTTCTACCCTGTGCCATAGAAAAATAAACCAGTCTGTAATAAGAAGAGATGCAATGGTATGGTTGTTCCAAATATCTTTCCCTGTATGTAAGCACTGGTGACTCTTGCCCTGAGGATTAAAAGGAATTACTTCAGACTTCTTCCTACGCCTAACTCTCTCGGCCTGCGTAATCACTCCACCTTGACTTTCAGACTCCACCTCAGCTGCTTCCTAGGGAGAGCACAGCGGCCTCACCTGGCATGGCCTCCCAGTGCTCCTCTCTGAAAACATCATGGCAGAACACAGGGCACTGCCTACTTTCACTGCCATCTCCCAAGGAGTGTCGTCCTTTGGATCTGGCTCCCCTTGTCTTGGAAGCCCCTGCTACTTTGTCTGGATATTAGTTGTTTCAGGCAGGAGAAGAAATCTGATTCCAGTTCCTCCATCTTGGCCTGAAGTCGTGCATATTATGAAACTTTACATGTAGGTCTATGATTACTTCACACTCTTTTTGTGTGTCTGGCTTCACTGACTCAGCCTTATATCTGACACGTGCCGTTGCATGTATCCAGAGATTCTTTGTTTGGGTTTTGTTCATTATTTCTACCAATAATAACTGAAGGTTAGTATAGAAGTTGTCACAATGTCATTTATAGGACTGATATACTGCTCCTGTTTAGAAATCATAACTTTGAATATTGGTTTTGACGATCACTATGTTCTTTTCAATGTATCACTTAACCTCTCTACAGTCTTTGGTCAAAATTATTTTGGTCCAAGTGTCTTATAAATTAAGGTCCCTAAAACTAGAGAATGATTTTATTTGGTGGAAGCAATATTTTTACCTGGTTTTATTTTTACAACAAAGAAACAATTTAAAATTTAACCTGACCAAATATTTTCAAAGTCATAGAATTCCCTGATTGGGCAGGTAGAAATAATTACTTTCTAAATGGACAGCCAAATTTGTAAAAACAATAATAATAATATTTAATGGCCAGATAGTACCCTTTTCTCATGAAGTTTAGAGTGAAGATTACTCATATTGGAAGCTTTATGAATGCCTGTTGAACATAGAGGCATGTTGCGTATGCACCAGCACTTTGAGTTTTGTAATATGATTAGTCTTCTAAGAAACACTGAAAGTAGAGTTTATGCGTTTTGCCTATTGGATGTTACTTTTATTCCATTAATGAGGTAAGAAATTGCATTTATATAAAAGATAAGTGTGCTCTGATAATTCAGCTATAATGACATTGAGCTCCGTAAAGACAAATACACTGAAAGAATCTATTCTGCAAACATAAATTCAATTCCTCACAATGCTTTGACTTTCCCTTTTCTTCTTAATTTAAGTGGCTGAGCATTAATTATTTCATGATCAGATAAGAGAGCCTCATGAGTTTGAGCACAAACTACTCTCATCAAATCAAAGTGTTTGAGAAAATGCCTCTTCAACCAATGTATTCTATAAAAATAATGTATGATGTCTGGGCTCCTGAGAAGGGGTAAGGGCTCCCCAGGATTTTCAGAGGCTCTGGGAAAAGTTTGCTGTTCATCAACCGCTGTCAGCCCTTCCAGATGGCAGTCATATGTGTAAACTACTGCTTGTTTTTGGCTTAAGCTAGAAGGAAAATGCATTGGAGAGTGATGTATCATTTGGGTCAAATGGATCCGGACATCTTCCGTCTCATTAAGCAAGTATCACTGAGAAAGCCACTCAACCTTTCTGAGTTTGCTCTCCCATCTATAATAGCAGCAGCCCTGACAAGTTTACTTCCTGCATATAAAGCTGTTGGTGTCATACCTAGCACAGAAGCACTATGGTAGCTGCGGTTGTTATCACTAATGAACACATTGCACTGCCCATGAGTCCTTATAAAACACCAGTACAACCATGTAAGCGAACTTCCAGATTTTCAAAAAACTTTCTGCTTATCCACAAGCCCACTGTGACCTGAAGGATTGCTAACAGTGATAATCTTCCTCTAAACAAAACATTCCTACTTCTGAACTTTACCTGCTGCTGTACAGCTTCTTCTTTGTCCTACTTGCTTTATTTAATGTCATGAGTGTTTTCACATTGCAATGCTCATGGGAAAAGAAATGTTGATCCAACTAACTGGGTTTAATCTCTATCTACAACCTATCATCTGTGGAACTCATGCATACTCATTAATCCTCCCAACAGAGTTTTCTATCTATAAAATTAAGGCTAAAAGGGCTGGGCGTGGTGGAGCATGCCTTTAATTCCAGCACTCGGGAGGCAGAGGCAGGCAGATTGTTGTGAGTTGGAGGCCAGCCTGGTCTACAAAGTGAGTCCAGGACAGCCAAGGCTAACACAGAGACCCTGTCTCGAAAAACAAAAAAACAACAACAACAAACAAACAAACAAAACAAAACAAAACAAAAGGCTAAAAATGCCATGCTAGATCACTATACAGACTAAAATGTTGAAGGTAGCAAGGGCTTACTATGAAATGGCACTTAAATATTTAAATATTGTCTTCCACTAAGAAATAATTAAGAGCCTGTGCTCTTAACTGTAGACACTATTGTTTCCAGGTGGTCTTCTGTTGACAAAGGTAATTGCATCTCTACTCAATAAAATAGAAGTAACAAAGTTCATTTCCTTAGAAAAGCTAGGTCAATAGGTAAGATGCTTCTTGCTACATCCAACTACTCAAAATATCGTGGACTGTTGGCTTTTTACGACAACAATTGCCTTCTAGTAATTATGCCTCCTATTAGGCTATGTAAATGTGAGTGTAAGTGCATCCAAACATCTTCACAGTGGCAAAAATAAAAATGGCAACACGTCAGTTTGGTGGCTATTTCTGCAAAAAGTTAAACTATATTCTAATTAAAAGTTCAACTGGGAATATACCCATGCCTGGACCTATTTTGTTGGGTTGTTAGGTCTCACTGAATGCAATGCTTCTGAGCATCTGCCTTTGAGAGACTGGAGCCTGGTTTGACGCTATTAACTTTGCGATCAACACTGAAAAATTCCAATAGCTGATTGTAGCAACCCTTCTGCTGAGCCTCCGTCTGCAGCAGCTTCCTAGCTCAGTGGGCTCTCATCTAATCTAATGTTGTTTAAGCTGTTACTGCAGTGCAGTCATGAGGAAGGCCTGTGCATCCTGTTGTTTACCAGCTCTTCAGGTTTGTTCTTATTTCCCAGATCTAACGCTGCTTCCAACGTAACTGGGTGGGCATCTTTGGTCTTATTTTAAAAATAAATCATAGAGGGAAAATGCCAGGGAAGCGACCAGTTCCTAAACACCAAATCTGTGTAGTCCAGTGTTTGCAGTAGCATGAGTATGAGTGGACCGTCTTACACAGGTCAGTTTTCTTCTTCCTTTTGAATCTGTTCCTTCCTTTCCTTGTATATAACTGGACATCTGTGGGCTGGGAATGTGGCTCAGTCATAAAGCATTTGCGTGCACAAGGCCCCAGGTATAACCCAGCATCCCCAAACAAACACACAATCATTATGAAAAGGGTAGTAAGCATAGCCCGTAACAGAGGCCCTCCCTTCCGCCCTTGTCTTTCTTTCTTTCTTTTTTTTTTTTTTTGAACCTGTATGTATTTTTTTATTTAATTAATTTAATCAGATTACAACTCAATTGTTATCCTATCACTTGTATCCTCCTGTTCCTCCCTCCCTCCCGCTTTCACCCTATTCCCTTCCCCTAGGTCTAAGACCGAGGGGGACCTCCTCCCCCAGTATATGGTCATAGGCTATCCTACTGGGACTCTAGATAAGAGAAATATAGGAGATGGGGAAATAGAAGGACCCAGAGGTTCCTAGAAACCTACAAGAGGAACACCGTGATGGGTGGATCAGGGCCCAGGGGCATCTGCTCACACTATTGCACTAACCAAGGACAATACAAGTAGTAAACATAGAACCTCTACTCTGATCTAGCCAATGAACAGGACATTCTGCACAGTTGTGTGGAGAGCGAGGACTGACTCTCACATGAACTCTGGTGCCCCATATTTGACCACCTCCCCTTGGTGGGGAGGCCTGGTGGCACTCAGAGAAAGAATAAAGCAGGCCACCCTTGTCTTTCTTACACCTCTGCCTGAGGGCCTCAGGACCTCTGTGTGCATTACCTCTAGCTGCCGTCTGCTAAGCCTCTTCTCCATTGACAAGCTCACTGTGCTTGGAGTCAGGCACCAGGCTCTACGTCTCGTGAATGGCCCTCTTAGATCTCTTATCTTTCCCCTCTTACTACCTCACATCATGACACTCTGACATCAAATTTCAACTTTGTAAATTGGCCCACATTTTAATTCTTTGCCACTTGACCACCGGGGTTTCAGTGGTGTGTGCGCGCATGCGCACGCGCGCGCACACACACACACACACACACACACACACACACACACACACACACTGGATGTGTGTTTAAAATAATCTTCAAACTTAAAGTAGAAACAAGCCACTTGAATATTTAATTAGTTAAGAAAGAAGTTGGAAAAGAAAAGTAGGAATGCTTGCCTCTCTGAAATCAATTATTAAGACTATTATTTCCTATTGAGCTATTGACAGAAGATAAACAGTAGGCATTTCCTGGATATATAAGTAAAAAGGCATGTGATTTCTGAGACAAAAGAATGGCACACAGACGATAAATGTGAGGAAACTAATGGTTCAGTCATTCACCTTTATAAATCTGAACTTGCTGTTTGAGAAACTACTTTTCAACTGTCTTGTTCTAGACTACCCATTCCCATCGCCTCCGTGGTGAGAGGAGCACGCGAAACTGCTCAAAATTAGATGACAATGGCAGATGCCTCTCCCCAGAGATGAAAATATCTCAAAAACCTTAATACAAAACATTAATACCTTCTCACCAAGTATTCTGGTTAGTTGTTTTTTTGTTGTTGTTGTTGTTGTTTTTTCATCTTGACACAAGCTAACATTTACAAACAAGAAAGGGACGTCAGCTGAGAAAGCATCCCCATTAGATTTTAAGCAAGTCAGTAGGTATCCGCTTGCTAAATTATTGATGTGGGAGAATTCCCAAGCCACTGTGGGAAATTCCATCACTGGGCAGATAGTCCTTGGGTTTATAAGAAAGCAAGCTACATAAGCCAGGAGGACAAAACCAGTAAGCATTCTGCCCTGACTTCCTTCAATGATAGAAATGAAAAAATAAACCTTTTTTCCCCCAGATTGCTTTTGGTCATGGTCTTTATCACGGCAACAGAAACGGAAGTAGGGTACCCAGTAATTCAAGTCAAAAGAATGCAATCAATTGTCAGAAGTGTCCCATGCATTGATACTTATTTTTAACATATATAAAAAACAAAATGGTAAATAGCATTTCCCACCAAGAAAATATCTCTTTGCAACAGATGGAGACCACAACCAATGAGTACTCAGACTTGTAGAGCTCAGTCTCAATAGATACATCCATAAATCTCAATGGCACCTAAGACTCTGGGGACACTGCAGAAGAGGGGACATAAAGATGGTAGCAGCCAGAAGATCAGGGAGTTTGCTGTGATTCTGTCTCCTAATAATGTCAGAAGCGACACCAATGAAGTCTCATCAACATGACTGTTCAAACACCAGCTGAGCAAGGATGACACCAAAGTGGACAGGGAAAAGCCCACGAGACCTCAACACAAAGACAGCTATAGGTAACAGAGGAAAGCTGGGAGCAGGAGATATATTTGGTGCCAGATGGCCAGCCCTGAAAGCATACATACAAGTACCATTACACCAACTGATTGTGCTGTGTTTATGAATATGTATGTAAATACATCTATGCATGCAGTTACAGTGAAAAAGGAGGCCAGGTATTTGAAGGAGAATGGGTAGGGGTATAGGGAAGGCTTTGATGGGAGGAAAAGGGAGGAAGAAATGTTGCAATTACATTAAAATCTCAAAAACTTTTTTGAACTCTCAAAAATTACCAAAATAAGATTGTTCTTCAAAATAATAACAAAAAACATTACTACTAAATGTATTTACTTAATAAAAGCCAGTAAATAGAAGTGAATGGGAGAATTTAACTTTAAAGAGAAAACAAGGAATATTTGCATCAAGTATGAAGTGAAGGCCCTCTTGAAAACCCCTATAGCTGTCTTTGTGTTGAGGTCTCATGGGCTTTTCTCTGTCCACAATGATGACACCAATATATACTCGTTAACATGGAAGGGGGAATCCTAAGACCTCAACCTTAGACAAAGACCTACATACTGCTAAGAGCAGGAGAAACACTCTTCCCCAGGGAAGAGTCCACAAATTGGTTATCTAATACATACAAGTAAAATTATATGGACTGAAAACATGTGTGAGTGGGTCTATATGTTCATATACATATATGTTCATATATATAATGATAATTAAAGAAATGGAGGCCATGAGTTTGAGAGAGAGACCAAAAGGTGTGTAGGAAGGAGGAAAGGAAAAGGTAAAACTATGTAATAATATTTTAAGTTCAAAAAAGAAATGTCTCTTCCATGGGGAGTATTGGGAACAAGTTGAGAATGTTTAGACATGAGGCCAAAAAAAAAAAAAAAATACCCATAAACAAAGCAAGTGGTGGTAAAAAGGAACCTAGAAAGGCTGGTCCCAGGATTAGTAATGGGAATTATGCAGGTTCCAAACTTCAGGTATATTACAACTCCAGAGAAAATTCTGAATCCTTTCTCTCAGGGAAATAGAGACAGAAGTCCTTAACCCTAGAAGCTTCACTCTAGAAAAATGACCATAGACAACTTTAAAACAGTAGGTTGGTGCCAACACAAGGAGGGCAATATCTCTCATTCTCCAAATATGGACATGTCCCTGCACAAAAGAAATCACCAGAGGTGGCATCTGCCTGGGAAATCCCCTTCTCAAAGCCTGAAATAATGTCCATTGATTTCATTCCATTCCCAGGGATGCTGAAAGCAGGGGGAAAGACCCTGCGAGGTGGCTACAGTTCAGAGCCAAAATAGCAAGGGGACATGCAGAGCTTCAGCAAGTTGATATTAGAACTGACTTCTGTTGAAGAGATTATGGTAATGACCCCGATTTCCCAGAAGCAATGTGCAGATCACAAAACTTTGAACCTCAGAAATTGTAGGGTACAAGATATCCACTGAACCAGCAATACTCAAAAGACTCTGAAGACCCAGAAAACAGCTATTTCCAGATTTTCTTCCTCTAAGGTCCATTTTCCTGTAACTAGCAGATGCATGGTCATGTTGATACAAGTTTCAGACTGTAACTAGGAAAGAAAAACACTGAACATGCTTTTTGGACAGGTCAAATAGAAATGCTTCTGAAGACTCAGCTCGTCAGCTCCCATGCAGGCATAGATTCACCATGGATCACTCAGGGGATCAGACTCAGCTCTCCTCAAGAGCCATCTAAGGTTACTCTGTTGGGGAGAGTAACTGAATTTCTTTGGCTTGGTTCTTAGGTGTAGATGCTCACAGGCCAAGAGATGACACAGAGGAACTAGGTCCATGTTGGATCCAGCTCCCGGAATGCCCTTCCACCCTGGAATTGCTAGTTTGGTATTTTTGTGCTCTTTGATAAACTCGATGACAATTTGCCCTATGACAAGGTACTGAAGGAACAATAATTGATTGGCCATGCAGGAGCAAAGAATAAAATTTAATCTCTTTGGGGGCTGTGATACCTAATTTCACTTAATTGGAGATATACATTCTGAGACTGTTGTGAATTGCTTATTGGTGTAGTTATCAGCTCATGTAACAGCAATCATGGCCAACAGTCTCCAAGTACAGAAGGGGTTCAGAACCTGTGTGATGTAAACCTTACAGCCTCAGCTCATGCTATCTCTGCTAACATTCTGCTGAGCTATAGAGCAGGACCAGCTATCCATACAACCAACCGGAGACCTTGAGTTGGCTCCTTGGTGTTGCCTTAATCAGTGGAGAGTTTGTCGCCTGGCAAAGAGATACTACAGTGAGCAAATTAGTCACAGGATAAACACAGATGACTACATAGTACAGTTTGACTATTCTGACAGTACATGGATGGGTACCTGTGTCTGTCTTCAGTGGATAATGAAACCTTATTGAGAAAACAAGGCAGGATAATATACCATCTTTTCATACAATGGAACCCCTCGAGTATCTAGGGATGTCAGAAATCTAATAATTGCTTCCAGCCCTTGCAATAGCCACTGGCTATTGGGCCAAAAGATTCCATCCTTACTCAAGATTCAGTGTAGCTGACTTGATTTCCGGTGCAGGTTTAATACTGCCTCTGCTCTAGATGTCTTTAGTGTGAAAGATTTCAAGAGGAGTTGGTGCCAGTGTTATGGACCAATGTCTTCAAGAATGAAGAGACCAGTGGCTGCAAATATGTCTGAACCAATTTGTATACGAAATAGAATGAAAATGAAAATTTTCTCGTGGACTTTAGAAGACACCTGAATGACTGTACTTTTCCTTAATCGCAGGTTTGTGGTAATTACTCTTCCTTAGAGCAAAATATGTAGCTATCCTCTGGAAAATAGATAATGCAAAGGCCCATAATCATTTTGTGGTTTCAAGTTACTATCATTTTCCCTCGGCCACAATTTATTATTTTTATTTATCTCATTCTCTTATAGTATCTTATCTCTGCGTGACACTTTTTAAGTCCGTTTTGGAACAAAGCAAGGCTTTCTTTAAAGAAATCTACTCAACCTGAACTTGAGAAAGAGAGAAAGTAATGGACCCTGGCTAGCCTTGTCTCAGGGGTGTGGGGGGTCCTGTGCTCCCTGAAGACCCTGGCTAGCCTCGTCTCAGGGGTGTGGGGGGCTCTGTGCTCCCTGAAGGCCTCCCCCCATTTTGCAGTGATAACTGTAACTTTACAAGTGTCTCCTGTTTGATGTATCCCTTGTTTTCTAAATCTCTCCAACTTCCAAAAGAACGGTCTCCAAGATATGTTTTTCAGGGATATTACCAGCTATGTGATGGATCAGTAAGAATTCTCAGAAGCTGGGGGACACTTGGAAATTAGGCAAGGATAGAAAAGCAGAGGGTTGAAAATGAAAGAAAACAGAAGCTACAAAAATGTGGAGAAATTGTATGATCATTGCTGGTGGAAAATTCATGAAAAGAGAAGTGGTAGGACATATGACTGTTATGCAAGGATCCCTCATTAAAGGCTTCACCATCTAGGAGTTTATCCTGCCCACAGTAGAGAATTCATGAAGGGTTTTAAGCAAAGACATAATGGATATTTGCATTTTACAAAAATAGTTTTGACAGGGTATAAAACACTGATCACTTAAGGTGGGAAATAAAAGCATGGCAAGATTTAGTGAAGACCTAAGATAAGGTGGCACCAGAGGGATGCTGAGTAAATCTCGGGGAGGCTTATAACACGTAATTAATGAAATTCAGTGGCCATGTCGATAGGCTAGGCATTAATATCATTCTAGGATTAGACTCATATTGTTCAGACTTAAATAACTTAGCACTTGTTGATTTCACTCATAGTAAGAAGTGGCTCCGGTTGAACAAAAGGTGAAAGAATCCAGATATGGAATGAATATATAGTATTTAGGTGATGTGCCCTAAGTACTTTCCATAAAGAAAGGTAGAGGTTGGGCATGTGGCTGTGATCACATTATTACAAAGCAGTATGTATGTGCCAAAGCGCCAAGGATAGGGAGCATCGTTAAGGAGAGAAAACAAGAGCTTGGAAGGGCGTACGCATAGACAATAACACCGACAGTAACCGCACGGTCCCATTCCCTTTACCTGTACTTCCTGGTCTTCCCACTATGAGAATGCTTTCCATATGTATATAAAATATACACATAGTATATATTGGCTTAGATATAGAACAAAATAAAGTACCATTTCTCTATCTGCAGAAACAGACCAAAGGATGCTGAGAGCAAGTATATAAAACTGGTCATGGTTTTGCCTAGGATGACCCAGCAGTGTGCAGAGATGAGAGCCATGAATAGGTATCTGAACGTCAAGAAGAGACTGAACAGGAGCAAGCTGTATCCCAGGAGCCCTTGTTGTAAACCCTACCCTTATTATTTAATATCTAATATTCTACCCTATGTGTCTTTGATTGTGGGACAATTGTTATTGTCTCTCCCACTGGCACACTTATCTCCCCGTCAGAACCAGATGCGTATAAAATAAATGTGATTGCATTTGCCTCTTAGCCTCTGTCATCTGGGCTTCTGTGGAATATGCTATCTGTGAAATTTTCTCTAAGACTATAATGAGACCAAGTTTATGGAGCTCATAAGAAGACAAGACTCCTCAGCCTTTAGAAGATTCATTCTTCCAGGGTGTGGGAGGAACGTTTAAGAAAGAATAAGAGAATTACTTGTTCTCAGTCTTTTGTGATTGTGGCTGCCTGAAAACAACCACAACAATACTGAGGGACAAAGGCAAAGTTTGAGGGGGAGTGTACTTAACCTGTGAAAAATAAGCCTCTCCTTGGCAAATGTAAACATAGAAGTCTGTGGTCTGGTCATCAGTATTTATATACTCTTAGCTTAGTCCCCACTGACCATGGGCACAATGGATTATACTGAACAACAAAATTCTTTTTCAAATATGGAAACTACATAAATAAATTTACAAAGGAGGCAAGAAGAGGAGTAAGAATGCCAAAGTATTTTTCTAAGTTTGTTATATTTGTGCTTAAAATGTTTACATTTTCATAATTTGGTGCAACACAGATTAAAAAAAACTAGTAATAGCACAGTAACTAAAGAAAGATGGCAGACAGGAGAGGGGTCCCTGCAAACAGCAGGGTGAACCTGAGCTCCTGGCTAAGCAAATGAGAAGGAGTGCGGCTTAAGGGATCTAAGAAACAATGGAGAATTCAAAGATCTCCCCTGCATCAGAAAACTATTCACGTGCAAGTTCAGCAATGGCTCGGAATATCAGAGATTTCTCATTGGTATAAAGTAACTTACCACCTACAACATAGGAAGTAAATGTGTTCCTTAAAGCCACGCAATCCTCAGGCCCCTCCAGTGAGGCCAGGAGGGCTTAGCACACAAGCCCTGCTAAGTTCAAAATGGAACAGGAGTTTAAATGTTTCCTTTCTTTTATTCCTATTGAGATGACAGAACTTGCATCTCATCCCAAAGAGTGCATCCCAACTGCAACTGAATCATGGCCAACCAATCATCTGAAAGTCAAGAATACACCAACTACAGGGCGGGGTGGACTGTCATATAAGCAGACTTCCCAGAAGCCACTCATGCGCCTGCCTACAGCGCTCTGTCAAAAGAACAGCTTCAGGAAAAAGATGGTGTGGGATAAGCCACCCCACTGGCCAAAAAGAGATGGCCTTCTGCTGAGCCAGAGAGCTGGAGCATGCTTTCAAAAAAAAAGGGGGGGTGGGAGTGAACAGGAGATATCTTTGAATCCCCAGTGGAATGGGTAGACCATACAGGCACCCGCTCTTGTCTTTCAGAGAAACTCGAGATACGCCTGCAGATATTTAAAGCGGACAAAGCATCCACCCCTTGCTCTTTGACTATTTCTTTTGCAACACTGAACATGTCAGAAGCTGGTGCCTGGTATTCTCTGTCCTCACAGCGCTGAAGACTAACAGAAACTGACACGCAACTTCTGCTTGCTCAGAGTCAGTCGCTTCCCAGGGCTGCTGAAAAAGCAAACAGGGAAATGATGCCCAAAGCTCAGTCCTTTGTTTTGCAAAGAACAAACATAAACCAGGTCTTCAGTGATAGACAAGCCTTGAATAGTAGTTAGGGAGTCCAAAAAATGCTTTCTCTTTTATGAGGTGTACACACTGGGAAATGCTAGTCAGGGACTGGCACCGTTGTGCTAGTCAGTGGGGAGCTCCACATTTCCTGATTGAAACCTGTTTTCATCTTTGTGGGGGGCAATGTGGAGGAGAGAGGGGTATGAGATTCTGGTTTTAAGAATTCACAGGAACTGCTTCTCAGCCTTTTATCTAAGGTCAAATCAAGTGTTCACAAGATCACTCTATGTTGTGTTGGGAGGATGGAATCTCATGGAAGACTCCCAATGTGGAAAAGAGGCCTGCAGAAAATCCAAGTGGGCACAAGAAAGAATAAACCTTGCATGCTCCCCAGAGCCAGTGAAAACTGTCTAAATTAAAATCAAACAACTGTATCTAAGATAAGAGTTGTGGGGAAGAAGGTGATGTTAAGGTCAAGATAAAGCACACTGGAGGACAGGGGCTGAGTCCAACTCTGGCACCAGTGATATTATATAATGATGGCTGGCCTGCCAATGGTGGTGCTCCAGGCTTTGGGATCATAAGATCCCACCCGTGAAGGCTTAAGACAGGGTGTGGAAGAGAATGTGCCACCTCTACATTTCTAACGCATAGTAATAAGATCACCAGGAGTAAATTCAGTTAACAGAGACTACCTACATTTTTCATAGTAGAGACTCAAAAAGCATAAAGATCTTCCGGATGCAGGTGGCATTCAAAGACTTAACTATTCTTTTGTTCTAAAACCTGAAGAGTGGACGAAAGTATCTTGGTCCTCTATGGAATTCAAAACATGAACAGAATTCAGATCTAGGATAGAAGGAAGCCCTGTTTTCCTAATGGTTGCTGCTGCTCAGGTGCTGTGTCCTTGAGTTCTTTCTAGTTATAGTCCGTGGGAGAAAGACATACCTATACGTCATAGGCCAGTTGAGTCCAGATGATAAAGAGTGATATAAACTAGAATATATTGAGCCACTTTATAGGAAAATCCTCAGAGGTTTTTCTCCCTGGGGAAATTTCCATCAAAACCTTCCTAAAAGCAGTGAGCACCACAAGGAAGAGAAAGACATTGACCTGACCCAGGTAGCCAGAGAAGCTAAATCTGATGGGTCACTCTCAAAAGTGATCCTCTTCTACATGTCTGGATGTTCCTCATGACTTTCCATATTTCAGACACACCTGGAACCCACTTAGTACCTGGTGAATGGAGGCTTTGCCAACTCTATAGCACCAAGGGCAGACCAGATAGATCAGAAAGAAGGACAAAATCAAGACCTCAATATGACCAAGAAGGTAATAGGCCAGTTCTGTGCAATAACTACTCTGTGAGCCTCCTCAGAGTAGTTTATAAGATAGGGATTCTATGAGATGACATATTTGTCCTTCCACTTTCCCCACTCCAGTCACCAAAACAACAAGACTCTTCCCTACACCAAATAGTCAGATCAACAATACTGGGATTAAAATAATTCCAAATCCAGGCCACAGTACACCTATCATAAAAAGAGGTGAAGATGTATACAGTTCATATCATTAAACTGAGAACCTTACTGCAAGTCCAGGAGACCAAGAGAGGGCTTCAAGGTCAGCAAGGAACACTTTACAATGGTCTTTAAAATGCTGGGTTTTGCATCCCAGGAAGGCATATTAGTCAGAAGGTTCTATGGAATTTCATCTATGCTTACATCATTTTTAAGTAAGAAATTCCCATATCCTTAGATCCTAGATATCTAGAGTTTATCTATACATCTAGATAACGTGTTCGAATCAATTCGATAAAGAAGCCTTTCACAAATAGATCAAAAACTGTCTTTTTCTACAAGTATTTTTCTTCTTGCTTCTAACAATATTAAAGAAATATGATCAAATTATTGACAGAAGATAATCAATTGTTAGATGGGCAGAACCTCCTCAGAAATCTGTACTTACTAGCTCTATGAAATCACTCCTTTAAAAAAATACGTCCAACAAAAGCATAAAGCCAACTCCTCCTCTTACTGACTGGCAACCTCATGTCTCCAATTTGGGAATGCCATGCTTGGTGCACATAAACATACAACTATGAAAAACAAAGCTGGTGGGGATCAAGGTGAGACGTATAGTGACCATAGAAGATGTCTGGTTTTGCCTATATGGAAGGACCCCACATACACACACACACACACCTTATTCTAGAGGAGAGAGACAAGGAAAGGAAAGGAAGGACAGCAAGAAGGTCTCCGTGTGACCTATAAGGTGAAGGTGGACCACTGTTGTGATCTCCAAGTCATAACTCAACATAGTGCCTTGTAAACAAGAAGCATTTGCCACATTTGAACTACTATATTTAAAAACTCAAGTTCATCTTTCCTTTCCTTAGAAACTCAGAAGAGAGATGGTAAATTTGGATCCTGGTTTCTTAAAAGAGATAGAATATAGGGAAAACTTCAGGCTATAAAAAAAGGGGAATTTGTTTTTTCTGACTACAATGTTGCTTCTCATGTTTGGCCTCTGCAAATCCTTCCTAGTTATATTCCAACCAGGGAAGACATACTGATGTGCCATGGGTCAACTGAACCCAGATAAGATGGCTGATATGAACTAGAACATATCCAGCCACATCTCCAGACAACTATGACATTTCAAAATCTCCCTGAAGAGAGGAGGATTCCACCTCAATGTTCCCTGAGAGCAGCTGGGCTTCACAAGCAATAGGAAAGCATAGGGGAGCAAATAGAAAAACACTGACTTGCCCTATAGGACAAAGGATGCCCAGACTGGCTTGCCTACTCCTAGTGGCCTTCCATGTTGCAGACAAGCCTTGACACCACTCAGTACCTGGTCTGTTACCCACTCTAACAAGGGTAGACCAGCTAGGTCAGGAAAAAAATTAGGACATGAATATGACCAGAATGATAGGCGGCTAGTTCCATGGTTGAGGGCGGGGCTCTCCTACACGACCCTCCTCATGGTATTTCATAAGGAGGAGATGAGAGAATGGAAACTTGACTTCTAGTTTCTACCAACTTCCAAGTCACTAAAGAGCAAGAACTTCTTCATGTCAAATGTTCAGACTAAACAGTGAGACTGAAATAATTCCATGCACAGCCCATGATAGTTCTCAATATAAAGATCTGGTGGAGTGCCTGCTCTCAAGTCCCGGGCAACTGTTCTCTCACTGGGGCAGACAGATGAAGATGCAAGTGCTGAAAGCTCTTAAAAGAAGAGGATTCTAGTGACAAGGTGCTGTAGAAGTGATTCCTCATCTGGGTTAGACATCCAGTACTCTAGTCTTCGGTGAAGGCCACTCACTCTGGTTCTGGTGCCACGGCCTTCTCAAAACCACTGCCACTTTCTTCAAACTGGGATGGTTTGTGTGAAACACGCATATCAGTTGGAAGAAGAGTCATTTCAGAAATGAGTCTTGTCTCCAGGAGAGAAGATGGCATGTGCTTATCTTCAGAAGAGAAACATGGCCAGCAAATGGGAAGTTTGGACATCTGGAATACTGTCCTCCGTCCTCAGGCAGAAAAGGCAACTCTGAGAAGTCATCTCAGGTCTCATTTTTATATCCTATATAAAAGTAGCATCACTAACTCACACAATGTAGTTCCCTGACTAATAAAAAATGCTACATAAATCTAGGCGGAGATGACAGAACCGAAGCTGAAATTCCTCCTAATACTTAAATTGTCAGCAGAGGTCTTAATAGCTTCATCACATCTGTCTGCTTCTCCTCTTACAACATTAATGTTAAATCTTTATGTTGGAAGGAAAATAATCCTCTGGTAATATTACGGCCAACTTAAAGGAGGAAAATATTTAAAGCAACAGCTCCCTGATGGCAGAGAGTTGCTGGGCAACAATTCTACACATTTTCTTTATGGGGGTGCTAGGGAATGCGGGTTGGGCTGTGTGACTTCACTGTGTTATTGTCAACACCAGCTGGAGGGATTTAACTCCTTCGCAGTTGGCCCACCTCCTTGAGCTCCTAACGTTAGACTACTCTTTTATTTTTTTTATTGCAAAACGAACTCTGAGGGCTGTAGACTTAGAGAGAGGGATTTGACTTTCTCATGTACTCTGGTGCCTCACATTTGACTATGTCCCCTGGCGGGGGAGACCTAGTGGCACTCAGAGGAAGGACAGCAGGTCACCGAGAAGAGACTAGATACCCTATGAGCATATACAGGGGGAGGTAATCCCTCTGAGGAACAGTCATAGGGGAGGGGAATAAGGGGAAAATGGGAGGGAGGGGAGAATGTGAGGATACAAGGGATGGGATAACCATAGAGATGTAACAAGAATAAATTAATTAAAAAAAGAAAAAGAAAAATAAAAGAAAAAAAAAGAAAGAAAGAAAAGCAGTCCAGTGTGTAGATGCAACAAGGGCAGGTGTGACTGTCTTGGAGGGAGTGGCCTAAGCAAGGGTCCCTTGGCACAGTGCTGATATGTCCTTCGCTCACATTATAAGGGATCCATAGCAAAAAGGAGAAGAGACACATCCCCAGCCACCAAGGAGAGAGTGTGAAGAGCCGCAGAAAGAAAAGGAGTTAAGCCAAGGAGTTAGGAGAGAAGCGGGAAAATGGGGGCCTTCTCAAAGAGGAGCACACACAGGAGCACTCGAGAAACCAACCCCAACATCTAGGGGAGAGCATGCAGTGGAGTGTAGAGAATCCAAGGGAAGTTTCACGGGGCTTCAGCGAGAAGGATGGGGAATCACCAGTCACACAGTATGTGACCCCTCACCCAGGATAGGGGAGGCCCCTTCTGCTCAAACGTGCACACCCCATGATCATCCCAGGCAGCCACCATATCTGCATGCCGGCCTGTTCCTAGTGGCCTTCCATGTCCTCTCGGCACCTGGTCAGGGAAAGTTTTGCCTGCTCTGGAACCTACTCCAGCAAGGAGTGAAAGATTGAGTGACTAGATTCAACTCAGGGGATAGTTTTCTGTGGAGTATGTATCCAGGCAGAGTTTCCAGAACCACAAATATGACACAGGGCTCTGAAGGTTTTCTATAGAACTCTAAAGTATGGGGAAATATATTACAATTAGCTGAAATATAAACTCCCCAGATTTTTCCAGACCACAGGCTTTTTTTTTTTAATACATGCAGAAGGATAAGAGCAATGAAAAGGAGGGGGAAAGCAGTGGCGGGGGAGGAGGGGAAGAAGTGGGAGGGAGCTGGGGGGAGTCGGAGGGGGGCTGACTCCCCCAGCACCTGCATGGGCTCCTAACAAGGGGAAATCCAGTCAGTCTAGGCCGGTGCCCTGTGCTTTTCAAGGCTTCTGTGGAAAGGCCTCAGCTAGTACCAACAAGCTGAGAACAGGATCAGTGGTCAAGATCCTCAAAGGGTTCTTCATAGTATAGTGAGATTCTGGAATGTTCTTTATCTAATTCGCTCTAAACTCCCCTTTAAGATAGGACAGAAAATGGTAGTGAATGGACAGTTATGCTTCTTCCCAAATTCCATGAGGGACCGGGCTGAAGAAGTGAGCTGCTCTGTGGGAGTAATGCAGAACAGAGGAAAGGCGATGGCTGCTGAGGAGGACACGGGCCACTGGGGATGCTCCCTTCCCACATGCTTGTCCAGGCACAGGCTATTGTCCTGGGAGGTCCACGCTGGAACAGACAGCCTCCCCGCTGACACGTATCCCTGTGGGAATTCCTTTTGTAGCTAACCCTCCTGCGGGTGGGTCTTAAGACATCCAGCTCTCTAGTAAAGACTGTTTCTTCTGTGTATATTGGCTAGGATATAAACTTTTCCAGAAGTTCCAGCTATGTTGGAATTCAGCTGGGTATCAGAGGGGGATTTAACTGCACGGAGTTGGTCTAAGAAACAGAAATCCCACATAGCCCTCCCTCCTCACTTGGTATCACACCGGAAGGTATGTATTGGATAACTTATGAGACAAAGTATGAAGAGTCTAACGTTGACCCACGTGGGAATCTGTCTGCTGTTGCCAAATTAGACAACCAAGGGAGAACAGCAAAAACCTGATCTCTTGGCATGACAGACACAAAATGAGAGCAGTAGTGGTCCAGAGACTCAATGTTGAACACAAGGTGTGAGCCAGCGTTTTGACAGGTGCCTGGAACTGGTTTATAATGTAGAGCCATCCCCTTCTGCAAACAGTTTCATTCTTTGCCGTCAAGGCTACGAAAGTGTCCTCTTGAGAAGGGGTTGTCGTACTTGTGGCAGGACAGATTACAAATGTGCGCACAGTGACAGATATCATCAGCAAGCCTTGCTAGCACCCTGCCTGTCCCCGTGCCTGAGTGACCAGGTCCCTCTAAGGGGCTTTGGTTGCACCACTGCTAGGGCAAGTGTACAGAAGTGTACAGCAACCAGCGAGCGTGTGGAATAATGGCCAAGTTTATTCCAGAATTTTTCCAGCCCTGACAGAGAGAAGTAAGGCTTTTGTGGCAGCCATCCTCACAAATCAGCTTCCCTTTGTGTGTCACCTACAACACCTCCATTACACTTTCCTTTAACCTTGAAAACTCGTGGGGGTAAAAAGAGATTTGCTTCTCCAGCAGAATGACGTAACAAGGAAGCAAATGTGCCAGGGCCGGAAGTGTTCTCCAGAAGAAAGGAGGGTAAGGCAATGCTGTGAACTCCAAGAGACCTCTGCCTGGGGCCGCTGGGTTGGCTAAAATCCGAGGACGCGGACCACGGCTTCCCCATCGGTTGCAGCCTGCTCTTGATTCCAAACTAACGAGACTGCTGCACCTGAAAGTGACTAGCCAGCCCGTGCCTGAGCATAATCTGTGCACTGTAACAGTTTTCAGTGAAAGGGCTCCAGAGATGCATATGGTTCTTGAAGCCTTAGGAAGAAATTCTATCTACCAACACAAAGGCCGGCCCATGGGGTAAATACAGGAGAGCAGACCCATTACAACAGTACACCGAGACCGGTAAAGAGTCAGACCAGGAGAGAGGTAAGGAGACTACTGTGAATGGAGGCATTCTTTGTTTATGAAAAAAGGACTCCGGCCCACAAAACTTCTTTGCCCCCAGATTCCCAGTGAGTGGCATTCCTTGAAGTAGGATAAGGTTTATTTTTCTATACGATAACAAGTTTCTTGGGCAGCTGGTCCTTTGTTAAAGCATACTAATACCAGAATGGCTAATATGAGTCCCTTTCCAGACTCATTATATTGTAGAAAATGGCCTACAAGAAAAAGGAAATAAAGAGATTTTTGTGCTTAAAAAAAGAAATCTTTCGAAGTCCTGCCTTCAAGATTTGGAGATATACATTACCCACAGTCAATCTGCAGTGTGAAGGAATAGAGCACTTTCTTGCTCTTATCTAAGTGTAACTTCAAACCCACTTCATCTTTCCCCATCTCCGCAGCCTTTGACAGCCACTGTTCTACGTCTAGGAGATTACTTCCACCTTCTGTACTTGAATGAGATCATATGGCACTCGTTTAGCTGTGTCTAACTTATTTTACATCACGTGATCATCTCCAGTACCATGTGTGTTGTCACAAGCAACACAACTTCCTCCCTCCTGATGGCTGAATAAATAGTCTGCTATGTGAACATGCCACATTTCTATCCACGGATGGATACTTGAGTTGCTTCCCTCTCTTGGCTATTTCGAACAGTGCTGACATGAACACGGGTGTGCACATGCCTCGTTGACATGCTCATTTCAATATCTTGGGCTACATACCCAAATAGTGGGGACTGCTGGTTCATGGGATCATTAATTTTTGAGGACCTTTGACAGTCCTTCCAATAAAGGCTTTACTAATTTTCACTCCAACTACCATGGTACCTGGGTCCATGTCTCTTTACGCTTTTCAGCACCTGCTGTCTCTAGTTAGCATTTTCGAGACTAGCCATCCTTACAGGGAAATGGTTAAATACCTCACTGGTTCTGATTTGTGTCTTCCTAACTGATGTGGAGTATGTTTTTTTCATATGCCTGTTGCCCATTTGACGTGTCTTCTGAGAAATGTCTATGCCAACTGCTTTTGAGATCTGTTTCTCTTCAGTTTCACCTGCATAACCAGCAGGAAAAGTCACTCAGGTTTTTTCTAAGTTTTTGTTTTGCTTTTGTTTTTAACCTACAGAATTAAAATAAATCAAAAAATATATTGCCCTGACAGATATATCAATGCCTCTTGGAATGAGTGCTTTGGTTACCAAAAGCATTTGCACATCCCTAGTCACACAACTTTGCATGGTTCTAATACCCCCCACATTCACATCTCACTTCCTTTAACGTTGGCCCCATTGCCTTTCACTGTGTCCCTTGAACAATCTCTGGCTCCTCCCCATCATATCTTATATCTCACTGCAGCGGCAAACTTATTCTTCTCCTTTCCTTATCCATACTAATCAAATTATCTGCTGCATTAAGACCCCGTGACGAAAACGGTTTCCATCGTCATTGTCTTATTTTTGACTGAGGACTGTACTGATACCACCAAAGTCAGCATTTGCTTTGAGCATCCTCAGCATCCTCATCCTTGGCTCAGACAAGCCTGCATACTACAAGGAGAGGACAGGAGGAGGGTGGCAATGTCGGTCCGCGCTCAGCCTGGTGTGTCACAGTAGATGGCGTGCTGGCACTGCAACTGCTCTTGTGTTTCCTCATCGTAGATGAAAACAATGACCTTCCCTTGGATAGATTGAGACAGGTGACGCTCACTCTGTCTCTGTAGCAGGCATCACAAGTGTCTGCCGTAGCATTTTTTACTCTCAGCTTGGCTAAGTCACACTGATTGTTCTGTGATATTACCCCAAGAGGACATGAGATACAAGAGATCAAACCTGCGAGTAAAACAACGGGTAATATTTCATCCAGTCCTCAAGGTTAGCTTTTGGTGCCACACAGACTCCTCCTTAAATGTATGACAATAGCTTTTTTCTTTTTTTACTTTTAGTGAATGTCTATGATTTACATGTCATGCATCAAAATCCCTCTCCTCCCCCCAGTAAAATAAAACAGACAAAAAAATCTTGTCACAGAAGCTGTAGTGTATCACGCAGTATAGCCTTCTGTCCACATATGTTTATTTGCAAATGTTCATTGCTACGAGTCATGGGTCTGGTTGGAGGCCTACACTGTCATTACCGGATCCTCACTTGGACTGCTGTCAGATATCCCGTTGTTGCTGTGTGTGACTATAGCTTTTTATCCTATAAAGTCTTGATACATGCTGGTGCTGCAGAGAGGTTGAGACATTATTAACTAGCGTTCATTTCTTGGACTATCAGTTGCCAAAATTGTGCTGGAAAATCTAGAATCAAGCTTACTTTTGTCTGTGTTTCATTATCAGCCTCCCAGTAAACAACAACAACAACAAAAAAAAGCCATTCAATGGCATTCAGAGGGGAGTCTTCAAATCTCTAATCCAGAATGTCAACCAAGGGACATCACTGGTCCATCCTGTGTGACATTGCGTTTAACTATAGTAAGTCTTCAAAAACGTGCTAATCTGACACCTGGACTGTAAGCTGTGCCAGTGCAGGAGCTTTGAGTTCAGTCACTGGGTTTCCATTTCTACTTTCACATGAAGCCATTATCTAATCTGGTCTGAATTAAAAGTTTCACTGACTTTTTTTTTTAATACATAATTAGTAAATGCTCTCAAACTTCCCTTCTAAGGAAGCACGTTTGCATAGCTAGAGCGAAAGGGAGTCTTCTTCCTTTTTTTTAACTAAGTTATTTATCCACTTTTCATTGGGACACAGATTCCTCATCCTCCTCTTCTCCCAGCCCCTCCCTTCTCATCCCATTCCCCACCCATCTCCTCCCCTCCCTTTCTCCCCAGAAAAGAGAAGACCTCAAAAGGGAGTCTTCTGCTTGTGGCAGACTACCCAGTACAACGGCACATTTAGCAGGACCACCCCTAAGCCATTGCTAATATATTTATTAACGTTCCAAAGTGCCATGCCCAATTGTAACCAACACAGAAGCATTGATGGTTTGTGTCTTGACATCACCCTGAAAGCAGAAAGAAGAGAATTAAGAGGATTTTCTAGGGCCTAGAAAGCAACTCTCCCCTAGGAGCTTTCTATTCGTAAAGCGAGGTGGGGACATGGACGTGAGCTTGTGCTTCTGTTCTGCCATGAATGATTAAGCCAAAGCTTCAGATGCTGTCATCGTTTGCCCCATCAATATAGAAATGAGATGACAAATTCCAACTCAAGATTTTGATAATAGCAAAGAATACTAACAGAAAGGAGACACGTTCATACCAACATATGTATAAGCTCCTCCTGTGGGCACAGACACACAGAGTATACACCTGGCAGGTGTGATGTAAGAATATTGTGTAGTATCAACAGTAGTTATGAACTGTCTCCTAGATTTATATAAAATATCTCCCTCTTCCTTAAGCATGAAGTGAGTATAAAATAGAAGTAGAGCAATTAAGTGCTATCCTTTTATTTAAAATGAAAATTATGGGGAAAATATTCACAGGAGAAAAGAAAGCTGAAAAAGTCATGGTAAAGTAATATTCATATCACTATTATTTAGCAAAATTTTAGATGAGGAAGACTATGTTAAACTAACCAGTTCCTACATATCTCTTTTTCTATCAATAATAATTAAAAATTTCACCTCCCAAAGAAAGGAAGCAAGTATAAGTTTCTCTGTATAGGCTTGAAGCATATAGTGCCCAAATGGGACCACCCAGCTGGAGGCACCTTTAGATGCCTAGGTACATTATCTTTCTAAATGCCTGGTTTTCCACTGCTAAGTTTCACCCTGTCACAATAGCCATCATTTTTATTCTTATCTTATCAAAGCACCAAATACATATCTGGAAAAGCAAGAGTGGGGGGCGAGAAAACAAATAACTTAGTAAAGATTAGCTATTGAAACATGGCACATGCTTGTTTCCAAACCACCATGAGATAACAAGGCTGATCTTATTCTTCCACATGTCAGGTGGTGTGCATCCAAAACTCACCAAAAAAAAAAAAAAAAAAAAAAAAAAAAAAAAACTGAGGCGCTCCTCTCTGTGTCACAAATACACACCAAATACGCACAGTGGAAAATTTGATGTCCACAAAGTCGCACACAGCCATATAACAGCCCAAACTTCTTTCACCAACTTCATCCCACACTTAGGATTGCTTTACTTAAAAACAAACAACTCTTTCTTCATACTCCAGAGCCAAGAGTAAAATCAACTTTAAAAAGTAAATGTACAAAGAGGCTGCCAACAGAGAACATATCAGAGAGACGGGATGGGAAGCAGAGGTCACAGTAAATGCTTTCTCAGAGATAAGACTTCAGCAACAACACTATGACCCTGACAGGAAGGCCAGAATACGAAAACCAAACTGGCCATGGGAGGAAAATACACTGTAAGAATTCTCCAGCAGCAGGCAATGGGCAGAGCAAGGAAAGATCCCAGCAAGGAAAGAGAGAAGAGGTCCAGTGATCAGCTGTAGGTGAGGGAGCCAGGCTGAGGGACATCGTGGGAGACTCGCCAGCCTGGGAAAGCACTTGGCATCAGAGTCACTTAGCAGCAAGGAGTAGACAACCAGTTCTTAAAACTGGGGCCCAAGGTCAGGACTCCTTGAGAAGATTCTGGAAGATCTTGTGCTAATAGGAAACATGGAGGTTAAGAGAGGGCATGGAAGCAAGACCGGTGTTAGGACATGGACACAAGCTGGGTCATAGGAGGAACACAACACGCTATCTCTGTTTTGTGGTTGTTGGGCTGAGCAATGGACTCCAATAAATACTGTGCAGTTTTAGGCTTAACCTTAAAGCCTGAAGTGAGGGGCAATGAAGGGATTACTTAGAATATAACTGAATTAACAGCGTTGTTCACTGAAAAAAAAATGCCCAGAGCAAAATGACCACTGTCTTAATCATTGGGTAGACCAAATAGTCTTCAAAAGCCAGTCATGGGCTGGATACTGCACTGAATCCTGAGTGGTTCCCGTTCCTAGTGCGTCTCCAATTCCGAGGCCCCAGCAGCCCTGATGCAGTTCCCACTCCTTTGGAGGGTGGGATTTGCAGGCCTGACGGTGCTTTAGGAAGAAGGAAATGGATCTCCACCTCAGACCCTAACTTTAGCTCCTTCCCTCCAATAACACCTTTGAGAGGGCGAGAGAGTGACAACTGACCCCAAAGCTCAGGCAGCTGTCACATGACCACAGCCAGCCTTGTTGAACAAGCCCTGATCTATCAGGAAGCATGTCTTAAGTTGATATCCTGAGTAGTATCCGGATGTAGGTTGCCCAATAGTCACTTATACACCGGGTTTTACTTAAGGACACAGTAGGCACCAAGGACAAACCAGGACTAGGCCAAAAGTACAAGACCAGCCACATGGCAATCATGTGGAAGGGTCTTTGAGGAGGATGGATGGCTGAGAGGCAAGAAGAGTTGAAAAGGATCAGCTTCTTGAAATAGAAGGTCATGCCCTAAGAGGGGTTGGGCCAAGATTGAGGCAGTTGGCCATGTGCCTTGTATGGGACCTCTTAAAACTTCCAAACCTACCCCAACTAAGGTCCCCTTAGGAAAAGCCTGCAAAGAGCAACCTCTAACATTAGGACTCAGATGAGGGGACTCATATGAGTTTGTCAGCTACTGTAGAAGGTGGTAGCCAAAGAGCTGGTTCTCCTCCTCTCAGAGGGAGACTGAGGCTTCAAGCCGAAAAGTAGATACCATGTATGTTCTGTTCTCAGCCTGTGTTGACACTTCAGAGGAGGCCAGGGTTAAATTCCTGGAGTAAACTGTATAGCTGCTAGCTGGGATTGCAAAGCACTAATTCGATAAAAGAATGAAGAGCCAAGCCTGGTAGGGAATAAGATGTATGCAACATTCCCACTGACAATTAACAGCATTCACATAAGCAGAAATTCAAACATCTGCTCTGGCCAAGGGGTACTTCTGCTTCCTCCTGTATGTACACGTAGGTTGAATATCATTCCAAAGCCAGCATCTATAGAGTAGGCTCCTTATTCATGAGCTTAAATACAAGTAGCAGAACTTTGTTCAAATGAGTTTATTTCATTTACTGACACATAATTTCTTGATCCCTGTAATTGCTTTAAATTTGCTGACTACTTTCAAATAATACTGTGAATTTCATGACATGAATTGGCCATGTCAAAGCCAAAAGACCTTTGAGGTTATGAGTTTTCAAATGTCTGTTCTGCAATTTGCTATCAATCAGGCCCTATTCCACAATATGCCTTTAGTCATAAAGTTTATCACTCAGGAAAAACGTTCCTTCTCTAGTACGACTGAGTTTCTCCCAAACTATTCTGTGTGTGTAGCTTGGCCTTAACCTGAGGCCAAAGTGCACCTCAAGTTACTGTTTCAATAAAACCCAAAGCCAATCCAAAAGGCCAATCTGCCTCCTCGCACTGTGACTTAGCTCAGGAACTTCCCCCATAGTCCCAGCCTATTTCCAAACCCCGAGTGGAGGTTAGCGCACCCTCCTGAGTCCTCCTCCCCCCTTTGCACCACCATCCCAGCCCCACGCCCATGCTGCCAGGCTGCTCTTCCTCAGCCACTCCTTAGCATCCAAATCCATGCCAGCTCAAGCTTTATTTCCAGAGTGACACTGGAACCACTGCTACAAAGGATGACTGTTTCCAGTGACAAAGACTACATGAAATCTTGCCACAAATGCATATCCAATATTCAAAATACTACCTGCCCATTTCTGTTTCGGTGCCTTTGTTTTTTGTTCCCATGATATGGAATGCCATCTGCCATGGTCTCTTGCTGGCCAAATGCTGTTTTGGAAACTAAGGCCTAACTTACGTTCTGTTTCCACCTCAAAAAAAAAAAATTGTTGGTCTTCAATCAATGTTTCCCTTGTAATGTTCCCCAAGATCCTCAAATATGTCACTTGCAGCAGGTGACACACGATGACATAGAACTAATTAGATAAAACTGATAAAAGATACGTTAAGACCACTTGAGAGGCTGTCATCCCTAAGTATGGAGAGGTTATGGTTCATGTAATTGAAGGGACAAAAGACCCATGTAAGTCTGGGTCGGAGTTCTGACACTTACTAGCTATGTGACCTTAGCCCAATAGCAGCCACTTTCTTAAACACTGGAGCTACACGGTGTCTATGATGAGACCTCAGATCTGCAAAGTTCACAATCCACAGGTTAAGTTCTTTTCCTGCCTTCAGGGTCTTTGAAGGAATTAAATAGGAGAGGCTGGGGGCAGGGACTAGAGGCTACCAGAGTTACAGATAAGACCTCTAAAGCCTGGGGAAAGGGGATTTGAAAGCCATTCCAAAGAGGAAAAAATAACAGGCCTCGCTTTATTGCAGATCTAAAAGGATTAATGAGATGGACGAAGTATCTTGGATTTCTTGCCAAGAAAGAGACAGGTGCAGGACTGCTAAAAATGGAATAACTAAGAAACAAATATGTGTCTGTGGTACCAGAGACTTGCCTCTACAGAGCCTGCAGGTGTGCCTCTCAAAAGCAACTGACGCCTGTCTCAAGTCCCGACAGCTTCCTCCTTCACAACCCTATTGAGTTCTTTTCCTCTCCCCACCCTGTCCAACCTAATTTTACCAACAGAAAGTTCATTGGTGATTTGAACAGTCAACCAGATTTGCTTGATCTAGGAATGTGTGTGGACTAATTTAGAAAAAAAAAAATCATTGCATCTTACTTATTGGCCCTCCTTGACTTTAAAGCTAAAATAGTTTTCATGTAAAATAGCTCATGTCCCTCTTAACCGTTCTTTCAAGATCACAAATATCAATCAGTCCTCTGGAGCTGCCTGGGTCAGTTTCAGGTGGGGGAGGGAAGATGATAGCTCTGCATTCTAAGCCAGTAACTGCCGCTCAGGATCAACCAATGCTGGCCTTCTTTGGAATCACTAACCCCCATGAGGCACTGAGCATGCTCACTGTAAGTCACGAATGAGATTCTTTTATTTCTAACTTATAAATTATATAAAATCTAAAATTTTAATACTTGCTTTTCTTTTGCTGTTACAGTTTTAGAAATTCATAAGAAAATAACCTTTGATGAGTAGGAAATCAATCTGGCACTTTCTCAGAATACTGGGAATAGGGCTACCTCAAGATCCAGCTATTACACTTCTTGGAATATACCTAGAAGATGCTCCACCACACAACAGGGACATATGCTCAACCATGTTCATAGCAGCTTTATTCATAATAGCCAGAACCTGGAAACCACCTAAATGTCCCTCAGTAGAAGAATGGATAAACTATGGTACATTTACCCTATGGAATACTACACAGCTATTAAAAACAAGGAAATCCTGAAATTTGTGGGCAAATGGATGGAACTAGAAATGATCATACTGAGTGAGTTAACCCAGACTCAGAAAGACTCACATGGTATATACTCACTTATAATTGGACACTAGCCCAACAGGGATGTCTCCTAAAAGTCTTCACTTACCAGGAGATTGGGATAGATGTGAGGACTTCCTATTGGGACTCTAGGTAAGAGAAATATGGGAGAATGGGGAAATAGAAGGACCCAGAGGGTCCTAGAAACCTTCAAGAAGAACATGATGATGGGCAGATCCTGACCCAGCGGGTCTGCTCAAAATACTGCACCAACCAAGGACAATACATGCAATAAACATCAAACCCCTACTCAGATCTAGCCAAAGGACAAGACATTCTCCCCAGTTGTGTGGAGAGCGGGAACTGACTTGGACATGAACTTTGGTGCCCCATATTTGACCACTTCCCCTTGGTGGGGAGGCCTGGTAGCACTCAGAGAAAGAAAAGGAAGGCTACCAAGATGAGACTTGATAGGCTGTGACCATATGGTGGGGGAGGAGGTCCCCTTCTGTCACAGACCTAGGGGAGGTGAATAAGGTGAAAGAGGGAGGGAGGGAGGAATGGGAGGATACAAGTGAGGTGATAACAATTGAGATGTTGTCTGAATAAATTAATAAAAAAGAGAAAATAACCTTAAAGCATGCATTAAAATATGGTTACAAACTTATCAATTGAAGTATACCTTCAGATTAAAACAGAAAAGCATGGACAGTCTTAAAGCAAAACAAGGAAGTATTAAAATAAATGACTATAAATGGTCCATAAAATAGAATACTGTATCTTTTAAAAGTTGCAAAGGCATTTTAGTGATATGAAATTTCTGAAATATATTTTAATGAGTAAATTATGCTAATAGAACTAAATCTAGTTTTGTCCTTGATTTTTATGATATCCATACACTTGCATGTATTTGTACAGATACATGTACTGTAGACACATGTACACACATACTATACACACACAGAGGAAAATGCTCTGAGAGAAAAATAACTACCACTATCTCGTGACAGAGAATTAAGGATAATTCTCATTTTCTTCTTCCTGTTTTTTCTAATTATTCTTTGAAATCTTTATGCAATCAGAAAGAAATTAAAATAAAAAGAAATTGTCCATGAAATCTGCCATGACTGTGGGAATAAGTGTGTCAAGGAACATTTGTTCTTTTAGTAGTAGCAGGGTTGGTGGGGTATTGTGTATTGTTTTAACCCAGAAATGACCCATTTTTCCACCTCTTGAAACAATGTACTTAAGAGATTACTGATGCCTGTCCTTAGTCTTATCTAACTACTTACACACACACACACACACACACACACACACACACACACACGACAAATGTCCCTGGGAAAATACTATATGTATTAATTACTTTTATGTTGCTGTGATAAAACACAGCAACCAAGGTAATTTATAAAAGTGTTTATCTCAGTTTATGGTTGCAGAAGAACAAGAATTCCAATGCTGTCGGCTTTATCTCTTGTCCAAAAGTTTGGTAGCTTTAGGCTCTAGTTCCTACCCTCAACTTCTCTTTCCAGTTTCTTTCAAGGTCCTGAAGGCATGAAAATAACAGGGAGGAAAGCAGCAGGCATGGACAGCTGCTAGTAGCAAGCTAGGAGCTCACGTCTTGACCTTAAAGCAAGAAACAGGAGGTGAGGCAAGACACACACACACACAGAGAGAGAGAGAGAGAGAGAGAGAGAGAGAGAGAGAGAGAGAGAG
>OU015743.1:153958384-153976003 GCA_907169655.1 Acomys percivali
AGAGAGAGAGAGAGAGAGAGAGAGAGAGAGAGAGAGAGAGAGAGAGGCGGAGAGAGAGACAGAGAGACAGAGACAGAGACAGAGACAGAGACAGAGACAGAGACAGAGACAGAGACAGAGAGCAACTGGGAATAGCACAAGTCTGTAAACTCTCAAAGGCACCTCCGGTGACATGCTTCAACAAGACAGCATCTCCTCAATCTCCCAGCCAAAAATTTTACTGAATTGATTGTTATGTTTTTAAATTAATTCCTTGGGATATCTATCAAAAGTATAGTAATTACATCTCTGTATTTTATGACCCATTCCTTTCCTGCCTGGTTCTCCACTTTCTTTCACCAAAAATCCCATAATTAATTTCAATAGCTTTGGGGCACTGGATGAAATGTCTTAGTTTGTTTCAATCTAAGGCTCCAAGATTTGAATTAATCTCAGAAAAAGTTTAAGAAATCACCACTTAAGTCTTCTGTGCAGTTGTAACCTCTGCTCTTTATAAGTATATTCACTTATAAAAGAGAAGAATTTCACTAGCCCAACTCAAAATTATGTCAATGCTCAATTACAACATAAAAAAAATTGGAAGAATGCCCCCACTTGATTGTATAGTATGGTTGCATAAGCTAAGTTACAAGATATAATTTGCCAGGCACTTCTAAGCATATTTCCAAGCTTTTTCATAAAGATAACTCTACACTTAATTTTGCTAGTCAAACCTATGTCTCTCAAAAATGTAAGTCCATTGAATAACCTGTGCTTCTTAAAGGGTGAACATTACGTGTAATAGGGAAACAATCTTATGTCACACAGGATTCCATATTTTAGAGACCACCATATAGAGAACTTGAGAGAGCTTAGACACAAAACCAGGCTGTACTTACTCTCATATAGCTTTAAGTCACCTTTTCTAAAGTGGGGTACTAGGAGTCTAATACAAATCTTAAAATATTGAACCTACAATTTTCATTAATTACTGTCTTCCAGTATAAAGTGCTGATGGGAAATTAAAGCATAAAAGCAACATGAGGGGTTTGGGGTTTTGTTTTTGTTTTGATTTTTTTGTTTTGTTTTGTTTTGTTTGTTTTTGTTTTTGTTTTTTGCCATGTACCTTTGAGAAAAAGAAGTGGAACAACCAAGGATCCACTAAGGAAAAGCTCCTTGTTGTTAATATATTGAAGGCATTCTTTTCAAGGGGCTTCTCTGTCCCTCCAGCCCTCTCCCCGAACACAGAACAGCCCAGCCCACACTGCTGGAGATGTTCCCTAGCTTTCTCCACACAGTTAGGCATTGCTTTGCCACAGCCAATCTTTTAAAGTGGTTAACTAACTTCATTAGAGATTTTGGGGAAAGTGATGTCATGCTGACACAATAACGTTTGGATTTCTAGAGATGGAGTAAGGGTAAGTGGTGGCAGCACTGGAGGATGGTGGCTTAGAGTCTCAGCTTGCAAAGGCTTTCATCTGAACTGTGAAGTCTAATTATAACTGATTCCTACCTAGGCTAATCCATCTTTTCCCTTGTGTTTCAGGGGCATTGTTAAACCAAAGTATTGTGTAGATTAAACAAAACTGAATTATATGGTTATAAGGCATTATATAATTAATAGCACTTGAGAAGGTACAAAAATATCCTTCCTGAAATTCCTTGGCCTTCCCCAAATTCCTTTACCGTACCCTCTATGCCCACTTCATCTTTGAATACACACATTCACAACTCATATCTTCTACAGGACTCTCTGTAGTTTTCCTACCAGACAGAAGATGCAATGCCATGTGGCAGATGTTATTTTGTTTTCTTCCTGAGTAAAATAAACATGTTACCTTCAACAAACATGTTACTTCAAACTTTCACACCACTTTTCTTGCCTCCAGTGTTCTATTTTCTGTTCAATACAAGCTTTTCTTTCACTTCAAGAACTTTCCCAACTCTACAGAGCCCACCCAGAAAGTTGCTTGCCTGGCTTTGGTTTTGTTCACTGGTATTGATGTCCTTGGATTCGCATGGAACCCGAACAACCCTGTGCTTCCCCCCGTAAGAACCAATACAAAGAGTTTGACTTCAAACCCTGGATTCAGAGCAGAGCATCAGAGAACACACAAACTTCCGAGTATACCTTCCAAACCTCGGATAGCTATCTGTAAAATGAAGGTCCCTGTGAATACTTACTAGCACAGTTGACAGGTTTCAAAGTGAACTCTCCTGTGGAAACATTGGCAAACTTACATATACCTCCTAAGTTTCTCTCTACACACACATATCCTGAATCCTCCTTTTAGTTTTATTAAATGAGTAGTCAAGTAGCATCATTTCTTCTCACTACAAAGCTCAGTGTGAATGTCTTTTCAGGAACACACACACACACACACACACACACACACACACACACACACACTGCTCCTGAAGATCCAGGGCCTTGCTCGTCTTTTGCTTGAAAAACTGTAAGAAATCACAGAACACAATACAGTTTACAGATTCTGTATGCTGTTTTGTCTCTCCCCTTTCAAATGAAACCATTCCAAACTTACACTTGGTTCTTTCGGTTAGCATCACATACTGATATCAACCTAGCATATCTTTGCACAAATGTGATCTTTGATACAAAATTGAGTCACAAAAAGCAATCTAGCCAATGGACAGGACAGTTTCCACACTTGAGTGGAGAGTGGGATATGACTTTCTCATGTACTCTGGTGCCTCACATTTGACTATGTCTCCTGGAGGGGGAGACCTAGTGGCACTCAGAGGAAGGACAGCAGGTCACCAAGAAGAGACTTGATACCCTATGAGCATATACAGGGGGAGGTAATCCCTCTGAGGAACAGTCATAGGGGAGGGGAATAAGGGGAAAATGGGAGGGAGGGGAGAATGGGAGGATACAAATGATGGGATAACCATAGAGATGTAACAAGAATAAATTAATAAAATAAAATAAAAAAAGAAATTGTAATAAAGTGAGGGAGGATTTTAATGAATCGTGGGACCAAAACTGAGCTGTCCAAACCTATTGTTTATATGTAGGCTTAATTTCACCAGGACAGCTTGGTCAGCTTAACATAAATCTAGGAGGATAGAAAAGGCTACTCTCACATGAAGAAATATGAACTGAGATTCAGAGACACTGGAAGAAAAAGAGGTATAACTCTCAACTGTCTACAAGAGCAAACTTATTTAGCTAATGATCTTTAGGATTTATAGCTGCTACTCCATGACAGGTTCAGGTGTAATACACAAAACGAAAGGATTTTCTCTGTAGCAGAGGAAGAAAAGAAAGTTGTTCTCTTTGTCAGGCTGAAGAATGGTGACAGAGTCTCTGGCATCTCCGAAGATGAGACATTACTGGGTTTGCAAGCCCTCCTCCTGAACACTGGCACTCTTAGGCTAGGGATACAATGCACAGACTCAAATTTCCTCCCAAGACAGCAGTGGGTGATGGGCTCTATGCACTGCCTTACTTTTAGGTCATTGGGTTCTCAGTTCTCAAATGTGGCATAGTGGGATAAAGCATTTGAAAAGGACACTGGGCATTACCCTCACACCCGTCCCCCACTCTCCCACCTACCTTTTCTTACTGCTCTAACGGCTTTTAAAGGTGAGAGAAAACTGAATCTATTTGCAATCCTGGGTCACTCAACAGTGAACTACACATTTTTAGACTCTGAACCAATTGTTACACAGTGTGTATGTTTCTTCTAGCTGCCAATATTCAGAAGAGTTCCTGCGGGGCAAGACAGGGAACTTATCTCCTCCTGAAGCAGCCATTCCATTAGAATGTTCTGTGGAGCATCCTTCATTACTGTGAGTTGCAGCCTGCTTTCGATTTGGAGTACCAGTTTGGATTTTGCCTGGATGAATTGTAGAAAGCATGTCTTCTCCAGCACAGCTCTTTGGTCCTGACATCTCATCACAGGTTTATTGTATTCTTTATGAAACAGAGTGCCTCCATTCTTCACATCCAGTCCATTCAGAGAAACCCATCCCACTATAATAAAAGCACGTTGCTGCTATTTTCAATGACACCAAGAAAATCTATCTGTAGGCGATAAGGGATAGACAGCCCTAGTCCTTTCTCTCCTGAAAATACTGGTTTTCAGTGGCACTGAAGTACAGCCTTACTTTTAGGTCTCCAGCAAGAAAACAAATGACGGAAATGTTTTCCAGACGATTCAGTTTTCATAGAGTTATGCTTTATACCTACTGGCAGATCTCCATAAAGAGATTTCCACTTCCTTACAGATGGTGACATCCACACCTTCCTCATCTAAAGTTGTTCCACTGGTCAAAACAGTCAGGAGATGAGGTATCAAAGCGGGAGTAACAAGAGACTCCATTCCCAGAGCTTCCAAGAGCTGCCACCGAACTACAAATTCAAGGATTATAAATTCAGGGTTTCCATTAAAAAACAATCAGTTTACTGATTAGTATACTATATACTAAGAGAGGATAATTGTTTTCAGCATAAGCACTTTGTTTCTTTGTGAAATATTAGATAATTTTTGTCTCTGTTTTTGATCCTAAAACAGTGGCTAGTTGAAAGAGCAAAACGTGAACTGTTGTTCATTTTCCTATAAAAAGTGTGCTAACTATTCTTTTCCTATTCCCTAAGTCAAGATGTTTTGTAGTCTGACATAAGCTAAAAAGGCTATTAAAGGTCTTAGAGATTGAAATGAAGCTACTAGAAACTCAAAGAGCAGACTTGATTTTTAAAAACAATTTAGTGCATTAATTTTCCCACAAAGTTCCCATCAAAGTCAACACACTGTGCAGATGGGAAAGACTAACTATTGAAACAATTAACTACTGTGAGTCATTTCCTCAATCTGCTTTTGTTTTAGCCAATATGTCAAGTGGTGACAGACACTGTTAAATTTCACGGGCTCTACTGTCTTTTTGGAAGCGGCATAATACAATTGACATAACTCAGCTTGATAAACCTGCTGAACTCATAGTGATGCCTCCTCCTTTCTACTCTTCAATGCCAAATCCAAAGATATTATGCAGAACCTATTCAACCTGAAGAGCACGAAGTCCATTTTACTCTGAATACTCCCACTTGATCACCTGCTGGCTCCTGCTCTCCCAGTCCCGTTGAATTGAGGCTAAAATGAACAACGCAAAAATTGCATTTGTTCATTCTCCCTATGTCAGAAAAAAGTCATCAAGAAACCTGACTTTTCCTAAACTTTGTTGCTCTCTGCATTTTGGTCTGAAAGTTCCTGCTTTAGATGACTTTTGCATGACTACTTGCCTTGATCCATATTAAATAGATGCAGACTTAGATTTGTGGTTTTACTATTTATGTACATCACATCACATGTCTGGAGAAAAACAAAAGTTGGTTCAGTCATTCCAGGACGATAGCCTTGTTCCAATCAGGAAAAAAAATTAAAGACTCTTAGATTTCTTCTTAAGCACAAGCTTCCAACTCAAAAAGGATAGAATAGTCACGAGGAGTTCAGACACTGCAGGGGCCAGGCTAAGGCAGAATTGTGGGATCCGGGCAGTTGAGCCAGGCAGATCTATGCAGCAGACAGAGCACACCTCTATCCTAGATATTTAAAAGCAACAGCTGACTCAAGATCTGACAGAACACATGAGCCAATAGGCAGCTGGAAGACAGAGAGGAGTCTCCCCAAACTTGACAAGACCTCAGCCAGTAAAAAGCCTACAACTGTCTACCCACACTCCAAATTTAGAGCCTCCAACCACAAACGGGTTCCTTAGGCCCCTAGCCAATCATCTCATACTTCTTAGTTACTCTAGTGTTGCTGTGATAAAGTGACCGGACAAAGGTGATTGGAAGGAGGTTATGTCTTGACTCACAGTTTAAGCGTACTGCCCATCATGGTAACAGCAGCGTGAGGAAGCTAGGCACACAGTCAGGAAGCAGAGAGGGGTGAATGCTGGCATCAGTGAGTTTGCTCTCCTTTCTGCAGGTCAGGACCCAAGCTCAGGAAACAGAGCCACGCCAGCCACCTTTAGGGTGATTCTTTCCACCCCACTTAACCTAATTAAGATAATCCCTAAAAGGTTTGCTTGAAGGCTTGTCTCTTCGGTGATTCTAAATGTTTCTAATATGCTAAACAGTATTCCATTATAACGTCCATAGACTTTGACTGTGAAGGTGAAAACTCTCACATTCTTGGGGGGGGGGCGTCTTTCACAACTTTCTTCTTGATCATCTTCATCATTACCTTTTCCATCCACTGTGAGGACCTTGTTTTGCCATCAGTTCAAAAGCCAAAGCAGCTAGAAACAAGATCTCCATGGATTTCAAAACCCAATCTACCTACTTAGCTGCCAGCATCCACACTCAAATGGACCAGGTTCCCACAAATGAACAAGGTCTCCAGACTCTTGTCTAGAAAATTCAGAAATTTTTCCATCTAAGAAAAGAGCAACTTTGTGCATGGTGACAAATATGGGTCCAATTGCATTTTTCAAAGATCTCAACATAAAGCCAGAGACACTAAATCAGTTAGAAGAAAAAGTGGGGAAGAGCCTGGAACACATTGGCACAGGACACAACTTCCTGAACAGATCACCAACAGCCCAGGCCTTAATGTCAACAATTAATAAATGGGACCTCATGAGGCTGAGAAGCTTCTGTAAGGCTGGAGACACTGTCAAGAGAACAAAGCATCAGCCTACAGACTAGGAAAAGATCTTCACCAACCCTACATCTGACAAAGGTCTAATATCCAAAATATATAAAGAACTCAAGAAATTAAACACCACCAAACCAAATAACCCAATTGAGAAATGAGGCTCAGAACTAAACAAAGAATTCTCAACAGAGGAATATCAAATGGCTGAGAAACACTTAAAGAAATGCTCAACCTCCTTAGTCATCAGGGAAATGCAAATCAAAACAACCCTGAGATTCCATCTTATACCCATCAGAATGGCTAAGATCAAAAATTCAAGTGACATCACGTGCTGGCGAGGATGTGGAGAGAGAGGAACACTCCTTCATTGCTGGTGGGAATGCAAACTAGTACAACCACTTTGGAAATCTATCTGGTGCTATCTCAGAAAACTGGGAATAGGGCTTCCTCAAGACCCAGCTATTCCACTCCTTGGAATATACCCAGAAGATGCTCCAGCACACAACAAGAAAATTTGCTCAACCATGTTCATAGCAGCCTTATTCATAATAGCCAGATCATGGAAACAGCCTAAATGTCCCTCAGTAGAAGAATGGATAAAGAAACTGTGGTACCTTTATACTATGGAATACTACTCAGCTATTAAAAACAAGGAATTCCAGAAATTTGTGGACAAATGGATTGAGCTAGAAATGATCATAATGAGTGAGTTAACCCAGAAGCAGAAAGACTCAAATGGTATATACTCACTTATATCTGCATACTAGCTCAAGGGGCATGTCTCATGAAAGTCTTCACTTACCAGGAAAGTGAGACAGATGGGAGGACACCTTATTGGGACTCTAGCTGAGAGAAATATAGGAGATGGGGAAATAGAAGGATCCAGAGGGTCCTAGAAACCTACAAGAAGAACACTATGATGGGCAGATCTGGGCCCAGGGGTTCTGCTTGAACTATGGCACCAGCCAAGGACAATATGTGAGAAAACTTCAAACCCCTACCCAGATCTATCCAAGGGACAGGACATTCTCCACAGTTGAGTAGAGAGTGGGGACTGACTTTCACTCGAACTCTGGTGCCCCATATTTGACCACGTTCCCTGAATGGGGAGGCCTGGTGGCACTCAGAGGAAGGACAGCAGGCTACCAAGAAGAGACTTGATACCCTATGAGCATATACAGGGGGAGGAAGTCCCCCTCAGGAACAGTCATAGGGGAGGGGAATAGAGGGAAAATGGGAGGGAGGGAAGAATGGGAGGATACAAGGGATGGGATAACCATAGAGATGTAATATGAATAAATTAATAAAATATATTTTAAAAAAGAAAAGAGCAACTTCATATTTATTATCAAGATGATTCATTATTTTGATGCTTTTAATTGATATCCCATTGAATTGGATATTATGCAGTCAATAGCAATGAAAATTTGGAGGACTAAATCTGCATATAATGGCACATGCTCTTTTAACTCGAGTCAAGAGGTTGTGGCATGAAAATATGGGGTTTTAAAACATCCCAGGATATGTTGGCAAGTAGAGGCCAATCTGACCTATGTAACAAGACTGTGCCTTTAAAAATATAAAGACAGAAAAAAAAAACTTGAGATAAAAGGTAAATAAATTCACATGTTTAGGTATATGTATAATGTATATGTGTATATGTATATATACATATATATTATATATATTATTTGAAAGACTAAAGGGTCATTATATATAATCAAAGTTATTTGATTCTCAAACCTGACTAAACATCAGAAGCCAAAGACTATCAACACCAAGGCCTTTGCTCTTGCAGAAATTCTGAGTTAGTTTTAGGCGTATAGCCTAGGAGTTGGTATCGTGTGCATTTCACTTGATTCTAGATTCTGGTATGCATCCAAAGTTTGGAAATATGAATCTAAGCTGAAATTTGCAGGGAGGTGCGGAGAAAGTAGCACAGCAAAAGTCTAGAGAGGTAAAGCAGCCCACTGAAGCCCAGACAAACCTTTAGTGCAGGAAGTGAAATGAAAGGCCAGCACATCTTATACCCAAGCCAGTACTGTTGACACCGTCAGGCAATATGTCACATGCCCACACAAACGTCATCATTGGCAAAGAACTGAGGAGGACACCGTGAGTCACAAACCTGGTAACTGATCATCTCCACTGAGAATCTGGGTCTTTTGGTCTCTGGTTGCGTAGAAGTGCTTTAAGGCAGGATTCTGAGGTGAGTGGACGCATGAAGGGGACATGAAGAAACTGCTGCTGCAGAACCCACAGCAGATGTTCAGAAGTCTCAGGCTGCTGAGGGACCTGGGGGAGGGTGCCGAGCAGCAGCATGAGGTACAGTGTGATAAATGAAGCTGTCGTTTTCCCATTACAGGAACATAGCAAGTTTCAAGAAACAAATCAGAAACCTGGAATGATTAATTGTGTGGTCTACAATGAGTCTTGTAGTGTTTGCCTATGAATCCCTTTGCTCTGAAGAACAGACAAACCAGGTGCAAAGAAACACTGGGCCATGGTGAATCTATGGAATCCATTGCTGCCCAGTTCAAAAAGAGTCATTTTGTTTTCAGGTGAGCTGTGTACACAGGCAAGGAATCAGCTATAGTGAAAAAATGAATACGGAAGAATAAGAACAAAAGAATCTTCTTTAACATCAAGCCTTGCAATTTCTACCCTACCTGTGGTTTTGCTTCCTCTTTCTATAGACCTGCTTGTCACCAACAAGAAATAAAACACTTTGAGAAAATATTAACTTCAGTCTAATGCTCACAGCCTCAGCTGACCTCTCCACCGCGGCGAAGTGCTGGCTGAGCACTGGACTGAACAGCGTAGATGTTAAGTTGTGTGGTTTCCGCGGTCCCAACCCTGCTGCTGTCCACTTCCTTGCCAATGTTGAATAAGGCAGCTTTGTCTTTTCTAATTGTTCCACTTATCAAATAAGGCTAAGAATATATACTATCCAAAACGGTACTGAAGACTGGAGGGAGAAGGGACGTCAGATGACGTCAGATGACGTCAGCTGTCTGAGGCCACCGAAGAGTCGGCAGTTAGTGAAAACGGAAGAGCAGACTTCTGTGGGTCTTCTTTAAACTATTAAACATACAATAATAAAACTGTCTACAGACAACGGGCTGGGTTAACTAATTTAATTTAGTTGTTCAGCCTCTCCTAATGCTGATAAGGTACACTAATATTTAGCTAAGTTTGTTCAATTGTAGAAGCAATGTGGCTTGTGCTTAAAGACCTGGATTCAAATAGCAGCTCCACTGTTTACTGATTACAAACCTAGAAGTGTTATTTACTCTCTCTATTCCTCGTCTTTTTTTTTTTTTTTTTTTAATGAGAAGAAAAATACCTCATTTTCGGGGTTGTGAGAAGTAAATGACATAATGTGTCAGGTCTCTCAGATAGGGCTGGAACAGGAGAGGACCTGGCCCACTGTTTCCTCTCACTGGGGGCTGAGCAGGATGGTGAGCGTTGGCTACCCAGCCTCCTCCCATGACGCCCAGAGGAAAAATACACCGAGTTAGGAGTCTTGTCGGAGATAGGTCTCAATTTTATGACAGTAGGTTTTTCTTATATAGAATATAGGGAGTCATAAGGGGTCAGGAGATATGACATCTCCCAGGACGTAAAGTGGCCTGATATTGTGGAACCAATTGGTTTGTGTTACGTGGCTGTTGGCAGGCGGAGCTCGCACCAGGATGTACCCAAATGGACCATGCTAAGTCATTCCTATTGGAAGTACTTATCAGAGACTGTTGCTGAAACTGGTTCTGTCCTCAAGGCCTCAGAGGGCTGACATATTCGGCCATGAAGTCCAACAATAACGCAGATGCCAAGAGTATAATACATGTCTATAATAAGGGATAGTTGACGCTATAGCACATATATACTTTAAGGTAACAAAACTGTTCATCATTTTAAATGATGCCTAATTTTTTTATTGATCAAAGCAGCATTTCTGCAAATTAATTTGAAATTTTTAATTTGTTAAGTTTTTACCATGTTTTCTAATTTCAAGCAAAGCTAAATGACAAGCCCCCATCTCAGAATGGCTTTAGGGAATGTATCATCTAAAATAGATTAATGTTGATGTCTATGTTTGCAAAATATAAAGAGAAAAATGAAACTTCTTTTAGTCACATCAGAAGGAAGAGGACACAATCAGGTTCAAACTCACTGAAACCGAAGAGGGGAAAAAAGGACACAGACGTATGTAAAACAATATACATGTCAAGTGTTTCTAAATTTATGTTTTAAAAAAGCCACACTTTAAATGTCTCTGGCAATTCTAGTCGCCAAAAAGCCAAGCAGCTTAAATTCAGTTGCATTTTCTGAAGTTCCCATAGGCTTCTGTTTGAGGGACTGCCAGTATTTCTGAAAGCAGAAGATGTATTTATATAGGCTGTAGTTCCTATTTCTAACGTACTCTAAACTCATGGGGCCCTGCTTTCGGTTCTCTGGATCAGGCACTAAGACAGAGAGGCTGCAGGAGCAAATTAAGGAAGTCTTCCTGGGAGGATGGGGAACCTGACAAAGGAGAGAGAGAGAAAGGCCAAAGAAAGCAAACCAGCAAGAAGGGTTTGACCCGAGCAGGGCTTTGCCTGCTCCTCTGGGGGCACCCTGGAGGACTCATTACACTTCGGAGTGGTCCCAAGTAGGACCAAGAGATGGGAGCTCCCGAACAGCTAGAGGTCCCTGGGAGGTAAGATGCGAGCTGCCAGTTACGTCTTGCCCTCTGGAACAATCCTCCCAAGGAGAGGGCCAGGTGCTGGCCCTTCAGAGGGAGAAGCCTGTGGCTAGTTTCCAAACAGGAGTAGGAAACTTGAAATGAGGGAGAAGAGAAGAGGGAAAGAAGTCCAGACATGGCCAGCTTTTCTCTCAACTATGCCAAAGCCAGCTATTTTTTTGTCTGGTGCTCTAGTTTTTCTATTATGGGTATTATGACCCCAAAACATAAAATAAATTAGATATACATTTTCCCGCAAAAATGTTGTCACCAGTCTGACCTGTTGTAAAATAAATTTAATAAAAACAAAGTATTTAAAACTTTGAAAGTTATGCTCAAAGTGTGCACCTAAGCAAAGTAGCAAGGAGGGTTACTGCTGTTTCATTATGAGTGTTAGTCTTAAAATTTACAAATATAATTATAATTTCTTAGATTAGTCAGTCACCTCTGTACACACTTTAATAAGCAATTATATGGGTTTCCTTTTTACTTTTTTCTATTATTTTACTTTGACTCTATTTACTAAAATGGAATTGTATGCCCGTTGTAACTGAAAGTGATAAAACAGCACTTGTGGTTTATACCTTTCTTTCCAGTCCACTAGGTACTCATTTTAGTTTGTTTGGTGACACTGCCAGGCCAGGCTGGAAACTCTAATACTTGGCCAGTCACTGCAGTTACTTTAAGAAGCCCTGCAGTGTGCTCTGGCTTGCCTCCATGACGCCTGAGGGAGGAGGTCAGGCTCCTAGGCAAAGCAGAGATGAGGGCGAACTAAAACCCAACCCAGTCATAACACTCTAGCGGTTAGCAGCCCTGTCTGTAGCAAGGAGACACCTTCGCAGCTAGGACATGAAGTCAGCTTCACAAACTAAGAAACCTGCGACAAGTTTGCCTTTGTTCTGTAGTGATGGCAGCAAGGTTTCTTCTCTGGGATTAAAACCAAAAGTGAAGATGAAGAAGTAGGGGCGCCATCTTGTGGCGAAATCAACCAGCACCTGGTCCAGCTCAGCCCAACCCACCCCAGCCCTGGAAGCAACCCTAATACTACTTGGAACTTGTGGGTGCTTTTCAGAAATCAAACACTCCTTTTTCTCAAACATAGGTAAGAAAAACACCTCAGGCCTTCACCATTTTCCCTCCCCACGGAGCCCTGTTTGTGGGCTGGGCTTTAAGAGCCCTGTGTAATCATAGGGCATAAAGACTCCACCTACTCCTGGCTAGAGGGAACCTTGTGCAGGGCTGAGGCCTTTGTCCCTTTCATAAGGGCTGCTTTTCTCCATCCCTCACCTGTCACAGAAAGCTTTTAAGGCAAGTGCTGCCACAAACAGGATAGCTTTTGAGAAAATTACGGTTGGGAGGAGTTTTGGAAGTCATCTGTCACTTGTTTCCAAGGAGCACCACGCAAAGCAGCTGCACATACGAATGCCAGCCAATCTCCCATCATCCTAACTGCTCCTAGAGACTGGATTCAGTGTGTAACTGCTCGTATCTAGAATATGCCCTTATATTCAACGGATGTTTCAACCTGTGCTTTCAGTGTGCAGCACAAAAGGAAAACACATAAAGACAGATACTCATCTCGCCAGCTTTAAGTGATAAATGCACTTAGTTTTTTTTTCTCGAATTTCTAATTTTTGTAAAATATTATTCATACTACCCATGATTGTGTTGTAACACTTTCTGTTGCTGAGATGAAATGCCATGACCAGAGCAACTGAAGAGAGAAAGGGTTTGTTTTGGCTCTCACTCTTCAAGGGAGGGAAGAAAGGAAGGCCAGGGCAGCAGGGCCCCAGGGCAGCAGGGCCCCATGGCGGCAGGTCACATAGCATGTACAGTCAGGAAGCAGAGAGAAATGAAGACTTGTACTCAACTAGCTTGCTCCTTGTTATTTAACCCAGGACCTCAGCCCATGAACTAGTACTGACCACATCCAGGCTGGACCATGTCATCCCTATTAACCTAAATTGATAACCCTTACAGGTGTGACCAAAAGATGGCCTCGTCAGGGACTAGGCCAGTCAATATGGTGCTATAGATTGCTACAGTAACAAAGCATGCAACTCAATTACCCTGAGAATAAGAAAAAAATATAACAAGGATTCACTCACATAACGTGGATCCCATCGGACTTCAGACACACCTAGATCTGGGGCTTAACTGATGCCACGAGACATTCCTCTGTCTCTTAGCCACACTTTGCTTCTTACCTGCAGCCTTGTTTTGAAGATGTGCATAAAGTAATTGCAATCAGCAGTGAGGTTCACATCTGTACTCCTGGCACCTTGAACTTAAAAATAGCATTGTGTGCCCTCAAGAAAAGTATCAGCAGGATTCCTCTGGTTGGCTCCATTTCTGTTACGTGTGAGAATGCAGCATGACAGAAACTCGCCAGGCAGAAACAGAATACAGGAGGAAGAGTTCAAGATGGGGGCGGGGCTCCTACCCCTCCAATGGAAACTGGGCACACTATGCTGTGTGCTCAAAGTGACTTCAATATAAAAGATGCATCCAGTACCACACTGCACTCATTTTGAAGTCTCTGCTCCTATAGACCACAGCCTGGTCTTGTGTTTGACCTTTTGTGTCCATGCAAGGTCGTTCTGGGACTCTCAGTGATCCAAGGATTCCCCCCATGTAAGCACCAACATGGTGAACATACATGAAGTCCCCATCCAGACTTTACTCATCTTTAAGCAAGAGTAGGAACTAAGTGCGCCAAACATCACTAGTGCCTCATAGAGCTAGTGACACATGTCCGCCATGGAAAACATACGTTCGATTTGCTTTTCAACCTCTGCTTTGTGCGCTTCAAACTTAGCACTGACTGAAAGAAAGTAGAAAATTATGAGGAAAAAGTCAACAATGAAAAATGATATACCAAAAAAAAATCTCAGTGCTCAAGACCCAGACATATGTCTGCTCTTACTTGTCTGAGAAAATTTAAGCAAATAATTTAGACTTTTCCAGTAAAAAAGGAAATACGGAGCTGGTCACAGTGGTGCATACTTTTAATCCCACTCAGGAGGCGGAGGCAGGTGGGGGATCAACTTGAGTTTGAAGCCAGCCTGGTCTACACAGTGAATCTTAAGACAGCCAAGGCTATGCAGTAAGACCCTGACTCAAAGAGAGGAGGGGAAAGGGAGGAAGGAGATGGAGATGGAAGTGGAAGGGGGAGAAAGAGAGAAAGAAGGAGAATTAATTTTTTTTAATCAGCAAGAAAAATTCTGTCTCAGCATCAACAGCAAATTTTTCTGTTTCTACCTGACCTCCTATAAATAAGGTCCCAATCTTAGAGTCCAGAAAAGGCAAGAGCCCCACAACCTGAAGAAGGGGTCCAGACATTGGAACCAAGTGGCCATCAGGGCTTTTTATGAGGTTCAGCAACAGGCCCAGCTCTGCCATCAAGCACCACCCTGCCTTGCATTGCAACAGGGCTGCCCGGAAGGAAGACTAAGTTGGTTGAGCATAAGGGCTTGTAGTAAGAGGTGACTGAACTTCCTCCCCAAAGCCACAGAGTGGAGCATCCAGAAATGTTTGTAAGGACTGGAGATCGCCCCATCCACATTCATCCTCTGTCCTCCAAGGGGTCCAGGAGAATATTCCTTTATTTCCACAGGATCTAGGTAAAGGGTGTGTCAGGTCCCCTTCAGTCTACCATGGCTGGCACAGGGCTATGCATATGCATATGCATAGCTGTTACATAAGAAGTTGCTACTAAATTCAAAATGCTTTGAGTCCTACAATAGTAAATGGGAAGATTATGAGTGAAATAATGATTTGCTGTAAGATACCTATAGAGAACATTGAATAACAATGTCTTTTAAAACGTATGAAGAGATGTCAATGAGTACAGTCCAGAATGCAGGACACCCTCCAGAAAGGTTCTCCAGAAAGAGCAGACATGACGGACAAATGATTGTTCATTGCTTTAGAAATCTGGCAGGGGGAGGGGATGGGAGGGGTTGCTACAAAGTCCTCTCCATACTCTTGAGAAATTTGTCATTGTTACCTAAGTCTATTCCAGAAACTGCTTTTAGCTTCTGAAATGCTGGAAATATCAAATAAGCACATTAACCCCTTAATGAGGACCATGACATCAGAGGCCACTGACATCAGGTTGGACTCTGTAGAGCTCTCTGAATCAGGGTACTTGGAGACCAGGACCCTCCCACGAGCATCTCATCAGTCCAATCAGGAGGCATCTACTTGAGGCTAGGGAGATGCTTAGCAGATAAAAGTCTTGCTGGGCAAACCTGGCAACCTAAGTCTCATCTCCAGAACCAAGGTAAAGGCAGAAGAGAGCCAGCGTTTGAAAGTGGCCCTCCAACCTCCACACACATGCCATGCTGCGTACATGCTTGCACTCTCACACACACACCACACACAGAGACATGGTCATAAATTCCTTTTTTTTAAGGAGGCTCATATTCCAATACTTTCTCTCTGTCCTAGGCAGGAATGCCAAGAGATCTCTCAGGAAAAGAAACTCTGCTCACTAAAGAGCTGAATTATCATTTCACTAAAATCCATCTGCTCAAATACATGGTCATAACCAAATTGGTGACACTACTCACTATGAATGCTTCCTTTTAAGTTTCTGAAAGACAGGAAACACTGCCATATCTGTATCAACTAGTATGTAGTCTAATAATAAAAGAGGAATGCTTGTTCCTTCATCATATAGGAACTGGACAGATGTGGGCCACTGTGACGGCTCAGTGGATAGAGTGGCTGCTGCCACGCCTGAGTTTGAACCTCAAAGATGATGTGGAAGGGAAGAACTGACTTCCACATGCTGTATTCTGATGTCCACATCAGAGCCTGCACATCCACATAAGAAAAATAAATCAATGAAAAGGTAAAAAGAAATGAACATATATGAAGCCAAAAGAACCACCAGTCAGCACCACCTACCATTCTCCCCAAACAGGCAGCAAACTGTAGCCTACTGCACCCCAGCTTGAAGGTCCTAAGAACGACCCCCCCTATCATACATACAGGGAAACCTGAGCTCCTTCTTGGGGCCTGCAGGGCCTTATCTGGATTTAGTTTTAGAGTACTAACCAATAACTTCTTTGGTATGCTTAATACTATTCAGTGCTCAGAAAAAAATGTCTGGAACACAGGAAAGAATAGGGAAATCTGAAAGAAAGAAGGAAGAGATGGAAATCTCTTTTCCCCAAGACAAACTATCCCCTCTCTCATTTGGAAACTGCCTGTCTGGTGTTTCACGCATATTTTTCTCGTGCTACTTTCTGGACCAAAATACATAGTTTTGGTCCATTTATATTGTTACTTGTTGAATAAATGTAGATGCATGTATGCTTGGATGGATGGAGGAGACAGATGATAATTAAATGGTTGAAGGGTTTGTTTGTTTGTTTTTCTCTGTCTGTAATGCTTCAGAACACTTATATACAATTCAGTTATTTTCTTGGTGTAAATAAGTATTCAGAAACTACTATTTTTTAATTTTATAGTTTATTTTTCAACTCCTTTATGCCTTCATTTATTAATTAAAGTACATGCTTCGAGCGATCATTGCCTTGGCTAGAAGGCTCCCATGAGTGTCAAGACTTGAAAGAACATTATACTACAGAATCACTGTCACGATGCCCTTCCTTACAAGTCTAAAACACATTTCACATGCATCAAGTGAGATTTCCAATTTTATCTTCAAAGCAGTGGCACTACCCACTTCTGCATAGTATCTAGTCATTGTCCCTGGCAGATCCAACAAACAATCTTTATTCTAACTCCCCTCTCCCTGTCAGCTATGATACTGTCTTCTCCCCATAATGACAAGCTTCTAATCCTCCTGCACTGCCCCTGTCCTCCGACCCTTTCCTTGTCACTACCATTATTTTTCTTCATGGGTACATCACAACTACCAAGCATCCATCTCCTTCCAGAGTTTCCACCCCATTCAGGAGTTGCAGCAGCAGCACGGCAAGTGATCAAACTGCTCAGCCCAACTCCATCTGTCAAAAACCTATCCTCCTGTCCAATCTTGGTGGAATGATTTGTAGTCATTGGGGCTTCATAGGAAAACTACCCAAGTAGAATATTTGAAGGTGAGAAGAACAAAGATAAATAGTTGAAAATTTGGTCTTGAAATCTAATCAAGAACAGTAACCAAAAAAAAGGCCTGCCAGAAAAGATATCATATTGCCAGTGACTTTCTAAATAGAGATGACTCAAGGCTGACATAATTCACACAAAAGATAATGACTCAGAAATCATAGCCTACTTGAACCACATTTTCCAGAACATCCTGAGCATCTTCTGTTACAA
>OU015743.1:153991048-154001700 GCA_907169655.1 Acomys percivali
CTCTCTCTCTCTCTCTCTCTCTCTCTCTCTCTCTCTCTCTCTCTCTCACACACACACACACACACACACACACAGAGACACACACACCCCGTACAGAGAAAGAGATAAGTAAGGATCAGTAAGAGAAAAAAAAGGGAAAGGGAAAAATGATACCAAAGGTCATTTTTCTAAGACATTATTTGAGGAAGGTCATCTTTGTCGATGATTCTTTAAATGTTCCTTGTCTTGGTGTCTGGAAAGTTGGCTCAGTGTTTAAGAGCACTTGTGGCTCTTGCAAAAGACCCAGGTTCAACTCCCAGCAACCACACGGCTGCTCACAACTATTTGTAGCTCCACTACCAAAGGATCTGATGGCCTCTTCTAAGTTCCACAGGCACCAGCCATGAATGTGGTGCACATGCATACATGCAGGCAAAACACTCATATACATAATAAAATAAATAAACATTTTCAAACATATTACTTATGTGAGAAAGAAGGAAGCAGTTCCATTTGTTCATGGCCATACACTCCCATTTATACGAAGAATTATATGAGTGCTGGACAAAGGTGAAGACAGAGAGCATCCTGAATCATATCTCAGCACGGGGTCTAAAAGGACGGAGGTCACCATAGCTGCCCAGCTGAGCTCAGACACATCACAGGGATCTGAACAGGGTGTCTGCCAACACACACATCTTGAAGGCTGGTGAAGGCAAGACAGCCTTTCTAACGTCCATCTCCTCTCAGCAAGATCCTCTATCCCAAATGCCAAATGCATTCCTCCCCAAACAAATAAGAGTAATTCTTCCAGATTTTTTTCCCTCATTGAATAGAATATTCTCCACATCTTTCCTGCTTTCACTTCTAAACTTTTGGTTTCCCCTTGGTGCAATGCCCTCATTGAACCTATGTACACATAAGCAGTGAAAGCACACAGAGACACAATACAGCTAAATAAAATGTTCATAACTCGAAACTAATATTGTTCTATTGGTTTAACTCTCGATCAAACCTGGCTCCCAATGTGCCCTGATGCGTACTAGTGTTAACACATTTACATTTAACTCTGAAGAAAAATCATTTTCCTTTACAGGAAATTTATTGTGTTTTTTTTTGTTTTGTTTTGTTTAAGGTTGGTGGATTTGTGAGCACCTGGAAAAATGCGTTAGTTTCTATTTTTATTTCTATTTGGGATCAAGAGGGCTGGGTTTATTTTTTTCATTTTGAAAAAAATAAGATAAAGTGATTTGGCCTTTCCAGTCTTAGACCAACCCTGAGGTCCTGAGTTCAACCTTTCTCCAAAAAGAAAAATGTCAGGGCTGAAATGCACCCAATTTCACCTAATTTTCTGTGTCTCCCTCTTCGGGAAGATGGGTTGAGATGGCTCACCTCCTGGAATGGACACAGCTTCCTTGAGAAAATAAGAAGTGTAAGGCCATGGTGTAAGTCACTGCACGATGGTGGTGAGGCGGGTTTCTAGGCGCTCTGCACAGCTCTCATTTTATAGCTGACCAGGGCAATTGTGTAATTATGCGCAGCATTCTCTCTATTGGCAAGAGCCATTGATCCTTAAGTGTACACTTTCTGGCATCCAATAAACCAGGCCGATGAGCGAGCAAGGTTTTCAGCTCCTGGAACAGCAAAGGGCTAATTAGTTGCATCTGCAGATTAATGACTTTCAAGTAGAAAGGGCGAAAGCAAAGGGAGAAGCCACAACCACAGTGACAGAATGCAAATAAAAGTATTTATAAGGGCAGGAAGGAAGGCAGGTGGAGGCCAGGAAGGGCCATCGATTGTTTTTACCCTTTACACTGTGACATGGTCCAATGAGGGAGGGCATTCTGCCAGTCTGGTTACATTCAGCACACATAAGACATAACAGAGTCTACGGAGAGATAAAGGTAAGGCCAAGAGGAAAGAAATCCTCCACAGAAGGAGCAGCAGAGATCAAAACTCTCGGTTCACACCCCAGCCGGTCTCTGCTTTCTCTCTGTGGGACCAGCGTTCAGTTTCAGCCGTTTCTCCTGCCCTGTCTCTCACCCTCATCTATAGGAAGACCGACTGATCACCTGCTAGGAATCCTGGCCAGTTACAGAGTCACACGCTGGAACCCTCTTTATTCTCATTTCCCAAGACAGCTTTGTGCACAAGGAGTGTGTCGTGTTATTTCTAACACTAGCTCTCACATAAATGCAAAAGTGCTACTGTGTGCCTTTGATGTGCGTTGGTAAAAGATCTTCCCCATTATCAAAGGCAAGGGTTGGAGGTGAAAACCGTGCTAGGGTAGCGATCACTGTTCCTCTACTTTGGGATGCTGTTAATTAAGAATTTCTTAGGTATACAAAGAGAGAGACATAATTATCAAAATAAATAAATTTAAATAGAAGGGGATGGTGGGGAAATGGCTCATCAGTGAAGGGCACTTCTGCTCTTCCAAGGGATGCAACTTTACTTTCCAATACCCAAATCAGATGGCTCACAACTGCATGTAACTCCAGCTTCAGGGGGCCAAATACCTGGCACTCATACCTGTATACAGAGACATACACGTGTGCATGCACAACACACACATACACATACACACTTTTTAAATTTTAAAAATCATTTTAATAAATCTTTAAAATTGTGTTTAATGACATTCAAGAGACTGATAGGGTTTTTTGCCTCACACTATTACAGAATATTTTGTTTATCATAATCATTATTGGACCGGTTAGTTTTGTTTGTTTGTCAGCTTACCACTACCTACAGTCATCTGCAAAGAATGCATCTCAGCTGAAGGGTGTTTTTTTTTTTTTAACTCCATCAAATTGTCCCGTGAATACATTCATAGGACATTGTCTTGATTGTTGATTGCTGTGGGAGGACCCAGGCCACTGTGGGCAGTGTGACCCCAGGCAGAAAACTAGATGAGCAAAAGCCAGAGAAAACAGGTCAGTAAGCAGCTTTCCTCTGTGGCTCCTGCCTCTTTTTGTGTTTGATACCCAGTCCTGACATTTCTTGGCGATGGAGTGGGACTTGGAACTGTAGGCCAAATAAATGCTCTCCTCTTCCAGCTGCTTTTAGTCATGCTCATCACAGCAACAGAAAGAAGCCTAGAACAGCTGCTGTACTTTTCTTAAAGGTGTTTTATGCGTAGAATTAGAAAAAAGAAAGACAAACTTTGCACGATAAGCCCCATTTTGAGCTCTTGGTTCGGGTTATCCAAAAGACGACCCAAAATACCACACGCTGTCACTGTTGCCCTTGATTGACTCCCAGGGGTGAAAGATAAGTCCCTATTGCTGAAGATCCCATGTACCCCAGACACAGGACCCAGAAGAAGTAAGCTGCATCTGCCCTGAGAGCCTCATCCCTGAGAACTAGTTTTCATGATGTCAGAAAGCACACGCAAGCTTCCAAAAGAGAGAAACAACCAGCAGTCCTACACAGCTAAGATGCCTGTGAACCACCACAGTGACCAGCATAGCACAATAGCCCTAAGGGTGCATTATGGGCACACATACCTTGGTGTTAACTAACAGCTCTCAGCTACAGGGAAACTATGCCAGGTACCGGGAACCTAACATAAAGCCCAGGATCATGAAGCCATGGGTCTGGAAAGAGAAACTCACAATCGCCATCTTTGGTATAACTCCTAACCACATTCTGAATTTTTACTCTTATATCCACAGATAAGTCCTCAACCCCCATTGAGGAAACTTCTCTTTGCAACAGAGACTATTACAGAAAACCATAACTGATCAAAATGCAGAGAACAGGAGATTGTGTAACGCCCAGTGCCAACTGCCCAGTAGGGATGAGCTCATACAGAAGAATCTGGACATGATCTGGAAAGACAGAAGTCTCGTCTTTGGGCAGCTTTCATACCCAAACCTCACACACAAACAAGGTTACAACTGCCTACAAATTCCCATTGCCATCTTCAGTCTTCTTGCATTGCATTTATCACAACTGTTATAAACATATTTTTGTTTGCTGTCTGTTCCCTTCTTTGTTCACAATCTGTTTCCGAGATCTAATATAGTACTATCCATAATAGGCTCACTGAGGTTTTTTTCTAACTAGATGAAATTAAAATCACATTCTGGTTTCTACTCTGTCACTCACAAGCCAGATAACCTCTGTTAAATCATTTAATCAAGCTGTTACGTGTCTTGTAACGCTTGTTTGGGGGACTAAATCAGATGATGCTTGTAAATGAGCTATGTCAATTGTAAAATTCTATGTAGCTGTAATCTTCTCCCATCACACACCCCCAACACACACACCCCCACACACACACACACCACTCTGGATAAGCAAGAGACTTGTTTATCTTGTTAGAGTGTCAATTAAGTCTCTCATTCTAGCTAATTATGACACCTGAGATGACTTCAGAATTCTAGAAGACAGCGAAAGACTCTCAAGCAATATGGTGTCCAGCTCCTTCTCTTCTTCCAAGGAGTTACAGCACCCACTGTGGGTTTGTTTCTAGACAAAAAAGAAAAAGGAAGGAAGGAAGAAAGGAAGGAAGAAACAAAGAAAAATGATGAATGTAAATCAGCCTGAAAATGTCAGCCATGGGAATGCTTTCAACAGTGTAAGCACATAGGAAACCAAGCAGCAAAGACTCTACCTTGCCAGTAATACACATTCCTGAGCATTTGTAACTTGCCTGGCATTTTTGTGTAACTTAATTCCCTTTGAATTACTCTAAATAAGACAAGTTCGCTATTTTAAATTTAAGAGACTGCTATTGCGTTTTTACGCTATATTTGACCTTCGGGTGTAGCACCTGGAGCCATCTGCTAGGTCACTTTGCTTTGCTTTGTAACACCACTAGCACTGTTGGTATGTCCCATAAAGACTTTTATTATTTTCAAAACTGCCATTATGTGTGAGAACATAAATTTAAGGTGCAGGGGTGCACTTAAAAGATAGAGCTTCTATCTAATACATACAGGACCCTAGGACCAGCCCCCAAAGCTGCAAGACAGAACAAAAAGCCGAAATTCCTCAAATACAACAAATGTTTATTGAATGCTAAAAAACAAATTGCACTTGACCTAACTCAACTCCACTAAAAAAGAAATCAAGAGGCAAGAGATGATGCTAAATTCTGAGGTAAACAAACGGGAAAGTGATGAAGGATATTCGTAGGAAGTTTGGTGGTGTTGTTCACATACCTGGGTACCAGAGCCAAGTAAACGCCATGAGTATCCATCTTCATAGTCCAAATCCAACAGTATCTCACCAACTGCCTTTTTTATTCAGGAAGCCAGTGGTTTGTTCATCTTTGCAGCAATGTGATCTATTCTTTTTTTACATTATGAAGAAATGTGAATGTCGTACGTTTCTTTTTAGATTTTATTAATATGTATTGATTCTACAGATTAGTATGATTTGGTTGGTATTTCCACACATACGTTATTCACTGATTAACTCAACCTCCTTTCACCAGCCCTCCTCCTGTCAGGCACCCTTCCCAACCTCTACTTAACAATTTTCTACATTTAGGTCACATTTTCTATTATCTGGAAATGAAAGAAGTGTTCTATACATGTCTTTCTATGTCTGATTTATCTTCCTTAACATGATGTTTTCTATGGTTTCATCCATTTAGCCACAAAAGGATTTCACTCTTCCTTTGTTTGAATAATATTTCTTTGTGTATACCTTTATCAATTCATCTGTTGATGGACACTTAGATGTTAAATCCAGCTACGTGACTAGTGCTGCAATAAACATGCAGAGATTTGTGTAAATATGTGCCTCTTCAGTATGAAGATTTTGCTTCCTTTAGCTGTCTATCCAGAAATGTGATGACTGAATTATTTAGATTTTTTATTATTATTATTATCTAATTATTAATAAGTAGATCTATTTAATTATTGTTTCAAACCAACAAAGACTAATGTTGGGGCTAGAAAAAGGACCTCAGGCATTGGGTTTGATCAATTTTTCAACCTGTAACATTTTCTCTTCTTCCTCAAATAAAAGTATAAGTCATTTAACTGTTTCATAATACTCTACCCTAATTTGTGTATTCAGAAATACACAATATTTTAGCTGGGCATAGTGGCGCACGCCTTTAATCCCAGCACTCAGGGAAGCAGAGGCAGGTGGATCTCTGTGAGTTTGAGGCCAGTTTGGTCTACAAAGTGAGTCTAAGACAGCCAAGGCTACACAGAGAAACCCTGTCTCAAAAATCCAGAAAGAAGAAAGAATGAAAGAAAGGAGGGAAAGAAAATAAATACACAAATATTTCTATGTATATTGCTAATCTTCATCTTTTGAAGTGTTTCTCCACCATGATAATATCAAATTTATGCATCCTACCAGAATTACCACATGTTGCTGGGGAAATTGGAGCCCCCTTTGGGAGATTTTTAGTTTCACTATTAAAAATTTAAGAACGCAGAAGACAGCCCAATGCCAATATTATTAGAGGTTTAAAGAACTCCAGTGCAACAATTTGTAAATATTGGTAGTTGTCAGGAAGAAAAAGATGAAAAAGAGAAAGAGAAAAGGCCATGTCGTTTGCACTAAGCCAGCATAGGAGTGATACATATGGCAGACAAGCAGCCGCAGTCGAGAATGGAGGTTTAGAAATAGAATGACACAAAGTATTAGGAAAGCACGTTTAGAAAATCTGCAGGAAAAAAGAGGAGGAAAAGTGCTTTTCTGAGTATTATAAAGCAGGGAAACTTAAAAAGCAGGATGGCTAAGCTCTGTAAGTGAGTGCACTGGTGAGGGGAATTCTGGGAATGAACTCCCATCTGAAGGGGTAATTATTCCTCCTATGTCATGCTCCTGGCTGAAGGTGGCTCTCCCTTGCTGACTGTGGTTCCTTAGGCGAATGGCTTGCCAAACTGGACTGACTCTTACGTTCTGGATAGGTTGGAACGTTAGGTCTCTACCCAGGCCAGACAAGTATTTCTCCGTAACTGCCCTCCACAGAGCCCCACTCAGGGCCACTATGACAGTGATATGCTGCTCTGTGTTACTTAAATGTCTTTGTCATTGTCAGTTGCACAGGCAGTTGCTGTTGGTTTCAGAGTTCTCTGCCAACTCCAGAGCCCTTATCTCTTAGGACACACTCTCAACTGCAATTTAAATACTGCCCACATCGCCCTTTCATTGCGTTTAATCACACGGCATATTTACAAGATGAGTCCCGATAAAGAAGGCTCGTCAAATTTAATGGGTCACTTTTTATATTTGGGTGAAAGGCCTTAAACTCTTATAAATTAGGCTTGGATTTATAACCCATGACAAATGTGATGGCAAATACTGATCTCCTAGTAAATGCCGTCAACACTATAGTCCCCGCACATGACGGATGAACGGCTCTTCTGCCTGCTATTGTTTTCACAAATGACACTGGTATAGTTTCATACCTGGGCAATAGGCCTAAACCCATGACAGGTCTCAGAGTACAATCAAGACATATATCTCCATTTCTAAACTTCTACTTTAAAAATATATATATATATATACTACATATGAATGTGCCCACTTGGACTGAGAATTTCAATAAACCTCATACCCTGTTTTCAAAAATAAAACAGAACAAAGTGACATAGATTTCCCACACAATTGTTCAAATTACTGGAACCGCGGTTCTTTTTCACAAATTACACCTCAGTGGTAGGATTCCCTCTTCAAGAAAACCACAGAGATCAGCCATCTTCAGCCTTAACATGCTTAACCCTGCTGGAAGACTTCTATAATTTTCTGCTACCAGTGAGTTAGTGCTTGACACGTGTTTAAATATTATACATTGTGAAGTTTAAATAAGAAAATTATTTACACAGGAGTATTTTTAAAAGTATATTACCAATTATATAGTTCCCTGAACACTTAATCATAAAGCGGAGTGGAAAACCCTTCAGGAAGTCTGTCCTCTACCATTTCCCCCGTAATGAAGGGCGCCTCAGGAAATCCGCATTTAATCTCCAGAGCCGCGTTTCAAGCACCTAATCTTACTTTGCAGTGCACTCCGGCACTTCCTGTCATCCAAACAAAATGCAGGTAAATGATGGAGAAGCTTAGCTTAGACCCTTTAAATATTTACTGGCTAGTCGACTCTTAGTAATACATGCTGTAGTGTTAGACTCAATTTCATCCTCGAGTGGTCTGCAGACAATTTGGACAGGCTTACTGAGAAGCGCGGGATCTTTCCCCGCTCTGCCTTTCAGAAGTTATCCCCTTATCGTAAGTGAATTAGTTGAAGAACTTTCCTGCTAGTCGGGTGTATCAACAAATCAGCCAGGCCAGCTGCACTGATGGCTCACTTACCCGGCTGGGGAAAAGGCCTGCGGAAGGAGGGTCTGCTCTACCGAGTTCAAGCTGACACTGACCCCAGTTCCACAAGAGAGCCTCACTTCCCAAAGTGAAATTGGTATATTTGCAGAAAGAAAACCAACTTGACTTCTATTTCATGTCTCTTCTACAAACAGGGACCTGCGCTTGAGTGCAGAGGAAGCATGGCTCCCTAATTTCTGAGGCCGCCTTTGAAAACCCGGCAGTTCCCAAGGTCAGAACAAAGTGACCTTGAAACAAGGTGAGAGACCAAAGACACTGAGGCCAGATGGTCACAGAAACCTTCCTGATGACTAGCTGTCAACGTTTCTATTAAAAGTCTCCTGAGAATATGATTCTTATCTTTAAAAGATGAGGTGAATCTATATACACTTATGAAAATATCAGAAATATGCAATTAAATTTAAAATTGTGTCTATATTTCACGTATGTCCATGCATGTATACATTACATATAGAAGGGAACTCAGAATCAGAACTAAGAAACAAGGAATTCTACGATGAATATTTTGCATTGCTAAGAGAGTTCAGAACAAACAATTACTGCCACCATCATAATTAGTTTTAATAAAGAGGCCATTTCTCCTTGCTTGCTTTTCTCCTCACACTGCACAAATGGGCATTGCCACACACTGTTGGACCACAGAAGGGCAAGCTGAGCCCAGTCTCCTTCACTGTTGAGATGCTGCAGATAATCCGTTGAACCAGCCTCAGATCAAGCTGCAGACAGTTCCTGAACCCAGCCTGGCCTGCATGCTCTCTGGCTAATGAGCTAAAATGCTTTTAGAGACTGTTCAATCTCCCTCCTTCCAAAGTATCTTTTCTCAAACAAAGCCCATGCTGTACTTGAGATTAGTCTACTTGTGACTTTGGGGAAATATCTTAGTAGTGTTTTGTTAAGGATTCTTAAAGTGCTAGTGAATAAGTAAAAAAAGAACAAATCCCCTGGTCTTGATTCTGCCCGAGGCTGCAACACGGGATCCCTCCAGATGTCTGAGAGATGCTTCCTTGCTTTCCCGAGGCAAAGGAAGCTGCTTGTGCCATAATTACTCTGTTGTGCAGATTGGCACAATATCACAGCTAACACAACAGAGAACATGAAAGACCAGGGCTGTAACATCTCTGCCACTGTAAATTGAAATAATAAACCTTGGCAAACACGGAGGATGGCAAATTCAATTTGACAGTGCTCTCAAAGCAGACTAAGAACAACAGAGGGAGGTTGAATAAATAGGATTAGAAGGCATTTTATTTGATTATTACATCATTGGATGAAGCAACTTGTAATGCAATTCCTCCAAATTGTTAATATGGTATTCACAAAATAATGGTAGAAATCAAATTACTGTTATGTTTGACATTCAAAATCACTGATTTCCGGGGTGGAAAGGGACTGTCTAACTGTAGCTTCGAACATTCTCCTTAAGCAAACGCACAGGTGAGAGTCCACAATTGCAAGACAGTTCAAGCCAAACCTGCCCACTAATGGGAGGAGGGTTGGAGTGGCCCATTTCCAGTCTACACATCCCCTACCACCCAAGCCTCTGAAAAAGCATTTTTTAAAAAAATTCCTGGGCATCTATCTAGAGCATCATTTGGAAATGATTGCCACCTTCATTTGGGACTCTAGATGAGAGAACCATGTGAGAATAGCAATGTAGAAGGATCCAGTGGGTCCTAGAAACCTACAAGTAGAACATTATGATAGGCAGATTTGGGCCAAGGGGTCCAGCTCAAACTAAGGCCCTAGCCAAGGACAATACAGGCGGTAAACTTTAAACCCCTACCCAGATCTAGCCCATGGTCAGAACAGTCTCCACACTTGAGTGGAGAGAGGGATATGACTTTCTCATGTACTCTGGTGCCTCACATTTGACCATGTCTCCTGGAGCGAGAGACCTGGTGGCACTCAGAGGAAGGACAGCAGGTCACCAAGAAGAGACTTGATACCTTATGAGCATATACAGGGGGAGGTAATCCCTCTGAGGAACAGTCATAGGGGAGGGGAATAAGGGGAAAATGGGAGGGAGGGGAGAATGGGAGGATACAAGGGATGGGATAACCATAGAGATGTAACAAGAATAAATTAATTTTTAAAAAAAAGAGGAAAAAAAAATAAAAATAAAATAAAATAGAAACGCTTTCCAAGCGAGCTGCGGAGTTGCCTATTAATCCCAGCAGAGGAGACTGAGACAGTAGGATGGCTTGTGCTGGGTAGTGAAGGTCCTGTCACAAATAGACAGCAATGGTAACAAACAACAGGCTTCAGCTCACTGGAGACTTGCCAACTGAAAGAGCTACAGAAGAAAGAACTGTGGTTGGGGCTTATGCTGGGTTAGCGAACCAGTAGTTAGTTGTACATTC